>JAPFRF010000002.1:8680000-9280000 GCA_029282475.1 Phrynocephalus forsythii | reverse complement strand
TTACATGGTAGAGATAACATTTAAAGATAGAAAGAATTGACATAAGCAGAAAGGAAATAAAAATATAGCCAAAACTGTATTTTAATGCCAATCAAACTAAAACAAGACTATCATAAATAAATAATGTAGTAAATAACTCTGGTATCCATATTCTCCAATTCACACTGGCTGGCTGAAATCTTATTGTACTAATTATGTGAACCACTGTGTGATTCATTGGGAAACTGATTGTACAAGTAGTTGTGTAACTTTTTGTACAACTAGCTTGTGGAACAAGTTACTGGATATAAGTGTTGCCCTTAGCACAGACTTAACTATGCAATGGCATTTTGGCTACTGTTGAGGCTAGTAGGAAAAGTACAATTTATTTTTACAGATTCAGGTTAATAAAATGCAATGATCGACAAAAAAATAACTTTGTTATTAATGTGTTGTCAGGTGCCATCAAGTTTCTTCCAGCGTCTACCAATCCTACACATCAGGAGTCTCCTTGCTCAAACTAAAGACTGTGGCATTTATTTATACTTTCTCACTGTCTGCTGGTTCTGTTTCCCCAAGTTGAAGCCAACTTACAGTGACCCTAATACAGCTTTCAAGTCAAGGGACATATTTCAGGAGTGGTTTTACTAGTTCCACTCCCTCACTGAGCTTCCATTCCTGAACCATCTTCAGAGTCCTAACCCATCACTCTCTCCACTACACCACACTGGGTACCACCCTGCTCACAAACTATACAGTATTAATGACTTGATTAAAAATTTGAGATAGAGTGTACTGAAGTGTATCTGAAATGGCTGTGTCGAAATGCAGCATGCACGCCCTTTCTCGGTTAGGGCGCTTTTTTACACGACCCTAAGATCCGCTGGCCACTTAAATTCGGACCAGAGATCTTGGGGTTTTGTCGCTCTTCCTGTGTTCCCACCCCCTCCGCACTTCCTTGCTCCTGTCTGCGTGAGGGGAAGGAGAAAAAAAGGGAGAAAAGAATGCAGGCTCACCTCCGTCTGCTGGTGGAAGCCGCCCTGAGCCCCGTCGTCATCGTGATTCCTGTCTCTTAAAGGGGCGGCGGGGACAAAAAAAAACAAACACAAGGCGAGGAGAGCCCGGCACTCACTGCTTTACATCCGCATCAGAAATTTTTCACCCTCAAAGACCAGGTACTTTTAAAATGCGCTGGGAGGCGCTTAGGTGGGCGTGGTTGCACTTAATTTTCTTTAAAGTCCAGAGCTGGTGGGAAAACAATTTTAAGCTCCGCATCTGGGAGCCCTTTGCCTCGGATTTTAGGGGTCGTGTAAAAGCGCCCTTACTCGCCCTTCCATGACCATTCTGTTCCTGCTATCTCTTTGGCTCTTCCCTAAGTCAAAGCGCTCTCTCATTTCTTTCACAAAAGCTGTGCTATGGGGACTGACTAGCCTTGTTCATCAGTTAATAATGCATTTCTGAACATTCCATAACATTTCAGCCCGTTCAGAAAATGGAACTTTGCTAAGAACAAGAAGCTTTAGCCCAGGGGTCCTCAACCTAAGGCCCGGGGGCCGGATGCCCCCCCAAGGTCCTGAATCTGGCCCCTGGGACCAATTGCAGACCCCCTCACCTACCCCCTGCTTCACGAGCAAGCCAGCCACCGCAGCTGCTTCTATTGCTAAGGCAGTCCAAAGTGGTGGGCTATGTTGCTTCCCCCACTCCCTCCACCCACCGCCCAGATGATTGGCACACTGGCTAGTGGGGCAGTTCAAAGTGGGAGAGCCATGGCAAGATGCCCCAATCCCCCCACCTGCCCCCCTTTTTTCCATGTTGGCCTTTTTTTTTGGACTTTGGTCCAGCCCCAGTGGTATCTGGGGGGTGCTGCATCGGCCTGCTGTTTGAAAACTTTGAGGACCCCTGCTTTAGCCTATTTTATGTGTGAGATGCTGCATCATTTCCAGATCATGAAAGGAAAGAACCCTAAACTCAGGAAAATAGAAAATGACAAATTTATATATATTTTAACAATGCAGTCTGACTTACAGTCTTTCACATGGTGGTCCCCTAAACAAGTCACATGTCTGGTTTTGAGATCTGATTCTGCAATGACATCAACTCACGCTTGAAGCAAGCTATTTATGCTGCTGAACCCAATGATGGATACAGCAAAAACAGACAAACAAGTAATTTTACTGACAAACATACACAATGACATTTGAAGCACAGGAATGGCACTAAGCACAAAGCAAGATCCAGTAGTCACAGATATCAACTATATCAGACTAAATTTTAGAAACATTAATTTATCTTCTAAACAAAATGGAGGTAAGCAGAAGTAACTAATATTGAGTACCTATGGAACTAAACAACAAACCTACGTGATATGAGGTCAAAACATTTTTTCTCTTCTGGGTTTGTTTTCACTTGGCAAGTTAACAGATTGAGCTTTGCAGGAGGTCGGTTTGCCTAATTAAAGAAAAACAAAAACAAAAAAGGAATATCCCTTAGTAAGAATGCATGAAGAACAACAATCTTTTCTATTACCGTTGATTTCAAAAGGAAAAAAGAACTCTTTCTGCACCTCAAAACAAGATGTTCAAGATAGGAAATTACCAAAATAGGCAAGCAGTCCAGGCTTTTGAATAAGCCACTGGATATAGAAACAAGTCTCTGAACTACAAGGCTTGGGCTAAACTGTAACTTTCCCAAGTTACAATATTAAAATCTATATTCATTTCATAAATTTCAGAGACTGATCAAGATATTGTAGTTGCAACATTCCATAGAGATATGTTTACGGAGTTGGGTGCCTCCATTGTTAGTAGGCCAATAAATCCACTCTGGGGCTTGATTTGAACTGTACAAGCCTCAGCCAAGAAGATATTCCTTAGCTAAAATACTTTGCACTCTTGCAGTGGGTCCAACAGGAAAAGAAGGTAAAGTGAGTTTCTTGTGGTCAAAAATACAGTTCATTACAGGTAACATTAGTCTCTTCTACTTATTATAGCAAATTAATTAGTTGGAGAGAATTACATCATTATAAATCACTGACAGAACATTTAAAAAGTTACATACAAAAAAATTATCATAAGAAACACAGAACAAAGCACTTTCTAGAAATGAACTAATAGGACAAAATGCATATTGCAAAGCCAACAGTAGTTGAACACCAGACTCAAACATTACGGGACTTTTTATCACTATGCAGTACTGCATTGTATTATATTTTCATCACTAGGCAGGATTAATCACTACTGCTATTATCAAAGCAATCTATATTAAAAACAGCTGACTGGATATCTCAGTGAGTTGGATCATCTGGCTATGAAGCCAGAGGTTGGGAGTTTGATTCCCCCACCGTGCTTCCTGGGAGAAGAGCCAACCTCTGTGGCCTTGGGCAAGCTGCACAGTCACCCCAGAACACCCCCCCCCAAAAAAAAAGACTGGTAAACCACTTCTGAGCACTCTGTACTTAGGAAATCATGGCAAGTTAGAATTAACTTGTTGAGTGGACAGAAAATGATGATTGACAACGATAACAATGATGACGACGATGAGGGTGATGGACCCTTCTCTTCTTCTGATGCAAGGCTATCTCTTTTCATGTCTACAGGACAAGAACAGCCTTGGCTGGTTTGCAGCAACCTAGAAAATGCAGATGACACCTACACAGTCTCAAGCAAAGGGCGATTTGAACATTACAGTGCATTGGTCGCATGCCCTCAAGTCAATTTAGACTTATGGCAACCTTACCTAGGGTTCTCTATGGACAGAGCATGCTTACTGGTCCCTTTTCTAAGGGCGCTCTAGGACTCTGCAGCTTCCCCAAGGTCACACAGGTTGGCTCTTCTCCTGATCGGCACGGGGGGGAATTGACCGCCCGGCAATTGGTTCTGAACTCAAGTGCCCAATTTGTTGAGTTATTCAGCCAGCGTGTTAATATATTTCTACCTAAGAATTAATTAGATGCTGCATGACAATCCTCGTTTATGGCTATCCTCCCAGAATTTTCTAAGCATGAAATATATCAGAGGGGTTTACCAGACCCTCCCTCTCTGCTGGTGCTCTGGGACTGCGCAACCCACGGAAGGTCCACACGGGTGGCAGATCATGTAATCCCATCAGCCATACATGCTCTGGCTGATCCTGGCCAGCCTCTCCTTCAGGCATGTCATGGATGCAAACCCCCAGCCCATGGCTTTGCAGCCAGGCATTCCAACCCACTGAGTTTCACCAGCCCTTTACTCCTGCCTACATGCCAGGATATAGTACATGATGACTCCATAGCTCTACTCAAAGAAAGAAAGAAAGAAAGAAAGAAAGAAAGAAAGAAAGAAAGAAAGAAAGAAAGAAAGAAAGAAAGAAAGAAAGAAAGAAAGAAAGAAAGAAAGAAAGAGGAGAAATTTAACTGGGAATAAATGAGAGCGAAGAACCATATTTCTTATTTTCCAGCTTTGTCAAAAATGCATTTCAGTCCATTCAAAGAAGACTAACATGCATATGTAGTGAGAGCTCCCCTGGGTTTCAACCAGAATACAACCTGTAGAGTGCATGCTAACATGTTTTAATTGTATTTTAATCCATGGTTTTATATATTTATGTGTAACTGGTCTAAGGACTGTAAATAAATTCTATTCTATTCTATTCTAACCTGTAGAGAGTTTTACTGAAAGTGTGTGCCAGGGGCTCAGAACTGTGCAGACTCACTGCTAAATTGGTGCAATGCCACAAAACATAACGTTACACTGCAGATATACTGTGCTGGAAAATTGGGTGACATAATGCACACAATAGAGAACCCTTTGGGGAAAGGCAAAAAAAAAGAAGTACATCGCACCAGACTGCTCTCCAAGATCAAGGTACAAGAACTCAGGGCTTAACCTGATCTATGCCTCAGTTACAGAATATTTATATTTACAGTACAGTAAAAATAAGAGTGCTTTTCAACAGATGTTGTGTTCTTTTTACTCACAACATAGTAGCAACAGCTACTGGCATTTGGGGCAATGTTTACTGATCACAGAAATTAGAACCTGATTGACCTGCTCTTTGGCATCATTTTATGTACAGTAATTACTGCCAATGCCCCATTTAAAAAAAAGCAGTGAAAGAAAAGACATGGCCTGGGGAAGCAAGCGAACCAATGGAGACATTACCACGGCTTTCTGTTTCGAAGGTGTCAAAGAAAAGTTTAAATGAGTTCCACAGCTGTCCGCAAAAGGTGACTGAGGAGGGGGAAATGTGTAGCCACAGAGCCCTTCAATTCACTCTGTCTGAGCCTTATAATAAAAAAGCAAGGACCCCTCCGTAGCCCAGCTACCCAAAGAGGAAACTCAGGAGAAGCAACCACTGTGGCTATTTTAAATCAGGCTGACCGCAGGGCAGTTTGCAGCCTCTGGGTCTCTACAGCCAGGGTGAAAAAGTTCCTAAACCTTGCATTAGAGTAGCCTCACAGGAAGAACTAGCCATTTTGGTCAGATAGGTAACATCGGTCTCTGGACACTTTTTCTGCACCATCCATAAAGAGGATGTGCTGACAGCCCGGGGACACAGATTTCACCAACAAAAGCTTGCTATTTGGTTTATGTTTAGTGGCCCAATAAAAGCTGTCGCCTACTGTTGCCTGTCAAGGAGGCATGCTTAAATGCATCTTCCTGCATCTGAAGCATGTGCAGAGATCCTGCAAGTAACAGAGTTTTGGCATCTGGCAACTGGATACCAGCACCTTATCTAATTAAAAACTGAGAGCCACACCATGGGCAGCTGTGGGGAGAGGTCTCAAGTTATTCCAAGTGACCAGTCAGATGGACTGCAAAGGAAAAAATAAGGCGAACTGCTACCCACAAGCCATTAAATCGAACATACTGATTTGAAGCAATCAAATTGTGATACAGGGATTTTAATTCTTGTACATCAATCACATGCCTATACAGATGATCCCCAGTATTATTTATCAGCTAAAATCCTATTAGTTACACTCACAAACACAACACAAATGGCGTATCTTTTGGAGGTGAATGGCCTCAAGTTAAGAACTCACTTTAGGCAATACCTGTTGCATGCTGCATCACTGAGCGCGACACACAACATATGTCCGGGTAGCTCAATGGTTGAGGTCTCTGGCTACAGAACTAGAGGTTGGGGAGTTCGATTCCCCTGCTGGGCCTCCTTGGCAGGGGCTGGACTTGATGACCCATGGGGTCTCATCCAGCTCTGGAGTTCTAAGATGACGACGACGTCTCCTCTGGTCTCTTAACTGGAGACCACTGCTGCTGAAGTGCCACCATTTGCATTATGCAGATATACATTTCCAACAAGAATCTGACCATCAGCTTGTAAATTAGAAGCAATGCCAGCAGCATTGCTTCAGCTAGCTTCTTGTAGTCTTATTTTATGGTGATCCTATTTTGTGACTTCCCTCCTGATAGCAATTTGAAATCTGCAGGAATTCATGGTCTAACTGAAGTCTCAGCAGTGTGCATAGCATTTGATTTCTTCCCCTTTTGGCCTCCAGGTTGATAAAATCAGAAAAGCTTAGAAGGCACTAATGTCATAATCATTACAGATGACCCAAAACATACCTACCCCAATGGAAATTAGATTCAAAAAACAATAAGGTCCAAGTAGAGTCAATCCCTATTTCTAACTTTCTAACCTAGAAACCCTTTTCAACCTATCTTTTATTACTCCAAATCCAGAGCATTGGGACTTTTTGAATGGACATGCAGAGGATTGAATTACTGTATAAATTTTGGAAACTAATGCTGCGTGAAGGAGTTCTGGCTCATTTCAGTTAAATCTCAAAACCATGGTGTGTAGGTTCAGAGGCCAACTGGAGGTCTACACCTTCCCTCTTTCAACATCATCTTTTCCCCTCCTTTACATTTTCTCTTTAGTGCTAAACATATTTTGCTGTGTCTTCTTCTTCTTCTTCTTCTTCTTCTTCTTCTTCTTCTTCTTCTTCTTCTTCTTCTTCTTCTCTTCAAGTGCCATGTCCTCATAGAATGTTGGCGATCAGTAGCATGATTTGGTTTTTAACCAAAGCTATCCTAAATAGAGAAGCTGTGTCCACCCCCAACAAATCAATGTGCTATGATTCACACTCATCTACAAACCATAACTTTCTAACCATCACTTTGAAACAGGGTCTTTAATCTGATTTGGAGACTATGCACCATCAGCTGCTAATTTAGACATCACTGCAAGTTATAGTTAATGCTATATGTATTCTTAAGTACTGTAATCTGGTATCAAACACTACCTGGATGTATGCAGTGCTCTTTGGGGCAGGCTTTTTCTCAGTGACTGGCAGCCTACGAGTTAGGCTCCTGGTTTTTGTTTGTTTGTTTGTTTTTAATCTGTTTTGTTATTTGTATGTTTCCCCTCCCCTTCCCGTTCCCATATCGATTTTAATAATGCAAGATGCCTTGGATCCTTCTGAGGAGAAAGGCAATGTAGAAGTATATTAAATAACATAAAGTAATCCAACCAACAAACAAACAAATACAGTAATACCTCGTAAGATGAATGCCCCTTAAGACGAATGTAATTTCTGGGGATAGGAAAAACTTGTAAAACAATTTTTCCTTCCCATTTACATTCGCCTTACGAGGTACCACTGATCCTTGCCCAGCCTGGACTGTTTGCAAGGGAAATGTCCAGGCTGGGTGAGGATCACAGGGTCCCTGGTGGGCACAGCAGGGATTCGCTGACCTTTGCCCAAAATCAGGTGTCTGTCTCAGTTGCAGGGGGGAGCAGCCCTCTCCTGTCCCTTGATTGAGGGGGCAGCCACTTCCTCTTCGACCATGTCTCTGCCCAGAGACTCAGGTGAAGAGGAGGAGTCCCTGCTGTGCCCGACAAAGTGTTGGGCAGAGCACGGACCCATGGACCTTCGCCCAGCCTGGGAGGTTTGCAAGGCAAGCAACGGCCAACACATCACCAATGCCGCTTGCCTTGCAAACCTCCCGGGCTGAGAGTAGATCCATTTTAAAATGTCCCGCCATTAGCTCCCTGGCCAAAGCGCTCATGGCAATACATTTTAAAATGGATTTTCTCCCAGCCCGGGAGGGTTAGAAGGCAAGGGGCATTGGTGATGTGTCGCCGTTGCATTGGTGTTGGCCGTTGCAGCTTGCCTTGCAAACCTCCCGGGCTGGGCGAAGGTCCATGGGTCCGTGCTCTGCCCAACACTTTGTCAGGCAGAGCAGGGACTCCTCCTCTTTACCTGAGTCTCTGTGCAGAGACACGGGCGAAGAGGAGGTGGCTGCCCCCTCAATCAAGCTCTGAGCTGTCAAAATCAGCTGTCAGCTGCAGGGGGGGGGGGTTTAGACAGCCTTCCCATAGGAATGCATTGAAAACCTATTAATCCATTCCCTCCGGAACAATTAATTGGTTTTTCAATGCATTCCTATGGGAAACCGTGGCTCGTAAGACAAATTTTCGTAAGACGAATTGCCTCGTAGAACGAATTAAATTCGTCTTACGGGGTACTACTGTAAAATATATTCTATGATGCTTTGTTGTTTCTTGACCTTTCTACAGAGAAAAAAACAAGCAGGGACTCTGTCACAGCATCACATACACTGTATCCATGGCAGTAGTAGGTGGAATGAATATTTAAACAGAAATAGCACAGACATTTGGCTTCTATGTGTCTGCAATAATTACCAGTGTTTGCTTCTGGGCCTGAAATGTTCACATCTGCCACCTTAAATAAACCAAACTCTGTATTGGAAGCAACGTACGAGCAGCGTGAGAATTTTTGATTATGTCCCTGAAAGAGCTAACTGTTCTATCTAACTGCATTCTAGTTCAGGAAATAGACTAGCCAAGGGTCTAAAAATCACCTCCTTTTCTGGGTGATTAAAATCACGCTGGGTTTATTTAGCATAATGAACCCTTCAAGGCATCAACCGCAAGATTTTGTTTGATTTAACGGTACACCAACAAAATTCCCCCTTCCATGTATATACACGCAGGATGTTTAATTATCAGTTTTCATTCTACTTCTTCCCACACTCTCCAAAAGGAAAATTCCTTTATGATACACATGGGGGAAAATCATCTTCTAAACAAGACGCCACAAAAACAGTGTTTTTCAAAGCTGGCAAATGTTACTCAGTTTCATAGCATATTACTTAGATGACCTCCTCAGTTTTCCTCACAGAACAAGGCCCCATTATTTTTATCAGAACATGAAAATGTCTTGTTGTTTTCATAATCCATCATCAGACATAGCAACAAATGAGTGGGCCGATTTCAGACTGAAAATATTCAATTCTCATAACAATTCTGCCAAGTTTTTTTTTAAGCTGCAGCCATCTCATTTGAACAACCCCCGCAAAACATCTGCCCTGTTTCATAACTATAAATACAACTGCAGCCTAATTTGGCTTTCTGTATTTGCCAAAGGCCATGCGCACAGAATACTATAAACAAATACTTACAGTACCATGGGAAATGGTAAGGAAACCATTTTTAACTGTGCATTTCCTCTTCTGCCACACTTTTCTGATTCTGTATTTAAAATAAAAATAAAAATAAAGTGATCCAAATGGGCAAAGACCTTTCTCTTCAGACAAGCTTTCCCTGAATGATAGCTACACAGACTTTGTGTTTATAATCACTTATAACGTGTTCTATCTCTCCTTGTGTGATTGCATTAACATTATTTTATCAATTTTTAGTTTCAATACTGCCTTCTAATGCTATAAGATACCCTTCAATTCCCAGTTTCTCAAAGTGAATGGGTCTCAATTGTAATGGACTGTGTATTGCCTCTCCTTTCTGTAAGCCGCCTTGGGTCCTTTTCCAAGGTGAAAGGCGAGGTAGAAATACTCAATAAAATAAAATAAAATAAAATAAAATAAAATAAAATAAAATAAAATAAAATAAAAGGTATTGTAACTCGCAGTACTGAACAGGGTCCCAAACTATCTTCCACTCCCCACCACCACTCAGAAGTACTGTATTACAATATTAGAAGTCCTATACAGGATATTACAAGTCCTTTATTCTATAGCTGTCTGGATAACTCAGTGAATTAGGTATCTGGCTGTGGCGCCAAAGGCTGGGGGTTCAATTCCCCACTGTGGCTCCGAGAAAATCCAGCCTGTGTAGCCTCAGGCAAGCGGCACAGTCCCAGGGCACCCCTGGGAGAAGGGAACGGGAAACTACGTTTGAGTATTTTCTACTGCCTGGAGCATTTCCTACCTGGAAAACCCTGAAAAGGATTGCTGTAAGTTTGTAAACTGCTCAGAGTAGCCGTGTAGCTAGATTGAGTGGTAAACAAACAAATAAATAAATAAATAAATAAAAAGCAAATAAACAAACAAATAAGGAGGGACTTGATGGCACAGAGTCAACCAGTCACTGTCTAGGATACATACCCGTCGCTTTTCTTATAGAGGCTGCCATCTCTTTCGGTTCCGTGCTCTTTATTTCCCTGAGGCTGATGTAAACTGTAGGTTGTCCCCTGGCGGAGCTGAGAATCCTACGGCAGGGGTAAGGGAAAGAGGTTAGAGGACAGCACACACACCCCGCTGACTGCTTCGTGCCAGCCATCTAAGAACGAAGAGCATCCTCTTTCTCCTAACTCAATTAATCATAAAACATAAATAATCTAGCATGAAACAGACCAATTTAGCTTGACGAACAGAAGAGGCTTCAGGGATGTTCACTTCTTCCACTATGCCAGTCAAGTGGGATTTAAAATTGGGACCCATGACGTTCCATCCAGTGAGCCATCTTGCACATACAAGATCGACCTCAGCCCTCACGTGCCAGGAGTGTTTGTTCAGAATTCTAAAAGAACCTGCCTTACAACGCAGGCATATGTGGCAAATGTCATCCTGATAGCAGTAAGGATTTCCCTCTGTATCGTTGTTCGCCTACCCTCGACAAATTAAGATCAGCCAGCAGAGAAAACATACCGCTTATATCATGGCTCATTGCCATTGGGATATTGTTCTGTCCTGGCCAATGTAACCTATTTTTCAGAGTGAGGCGGAGGGTGGGACAGAAAAGTATCGTGTTGTGATGTTCTCGTTGCCGGCAGGCTGAGCCAATAGGGAGAGGTAGTGGAATTCTTATGATGTTCTAATCCAGGCTTAAATCTAAACACAACCTTAACCTTAATCCAATGGAATTCTCCTTGGGATCAGAACATACCCCAGAGTTTATTCAGTAGAATATCTTTTTTTTTTTTACTCCAAGCACATAAAAGTTTATGAATGATAATTATTCCATGTAACATGTCAAATAATACTGAACACAGACAACATGTAACACTGCAACTTCTCTCTGTAGAAATAAAACTATTCCACACAACCCTCATAACACGAAACAAGACACGGGACAGTCTCAATTGTCTTCTTGGATGACAAAAGCCAAGCAACTGGATTTCAAATAAAAAAAGAGAACAGTATTTGGGAAAGCAGGTCTGGCAAAATATTGCAGTGTGTCAGGTTCTAGCTCAAGATGCAAGGCACTCTGCATCACCATCGCTCTCTCTCTCTCTCTCTTCCTCTCCCACCTGCTGGCCAATATATCCAATGAGCATTCTCTGTTCTCACTTGGAAGTAACTCAACCCCATAGTCTTTTTTCCCCCTTAACAAATTTTTTTTTGTACTTCATGAAACCTTGGTTTTCTCCAAGCCTGTTGACACCCGTGTTTTGTGAAGGTGTGGCACTGTGTTTTGTCTACAAAGGCACTGGTTTGCACACAACTGAGACTATTGTTCATTGTGGGTGCTTGTAGATACGACCACATCACCCCAGTTCTGGCCTGCCTGCATTGGTTGCCCGTGGCTCTCCGGATAAGGTTCAAAGTCTTGGTTTTGGTTTTCAAAACCCTCCATGGCTTGGGTCCTGAATACCTGGAGGAGCGTATCTCCCAGAGGTCAACTGAGGCTAGGCCCACTCGAATGTTGCAGGCGCGCTCACTCAGGGTGGCCATTCCTAGGGAGGCACGGAGGTTGGTCACCTTCTCTGTTGTTGGCCCTTCATTGTGGAACCATCTACCGAGTGAGCTGCGCCTTGCACAGTCCCTGCCCACCTTCAAAAAGGCTTTAAAAACTGTTTTTAAGGAGGCATATGGTGACCTTACCCCTACCTAAGTTTTTTTTGTGTCCGCTGCATTTTGCTGAGGTGTTCTCCCTCTATTTCGCTTTGTTGCTGTTTTACCTGATGTTTTTTTAATCTGTAAACCGCCCAGAGTTCCTTATGGAAGATGGTACGGTATAAAAGTAAAACAAATAATAAATAAATAAATGAATTGCCTAATGACCTGGCTTCTCATTCACGTGCCTTAGTTTAAAACGGCTAATCTATATTCACCCAGCTGTGAACTGCGAACGAGAAGAAAGAATTTGGCAAACAGCCTCTTTAAGAAGAGAAGGCCAGTTACTTGAGATGGACATGGACATGATAGTCATGCAATATACTATTCACAAAAAACATTCAAAAGACTTACTCTCCTAGACTTCGGTCACAAAAGGCAAATGCATTTTAGGAAGAAGAAAAGATCAATTGCAGCGTAAAACAGAAACATTATCAGATCATATCCCAGAATAATACACTAAAACGTCAATATATGAATACAAATCTCCTTGAATATGCACTAGGGATGTACATTCTAGGACAGGGCATTGGAAGAACAGTCAGTGCATTACATTTCATGCAACAGCGGCAAATACACAACACCCAATTAGTCATATTGTTTTAGATGCTTTACTTCCACCAGGTGGTTCATCCCGATTTTAATAAAACCAAACCCCTCCATCCTCTCAAACACTGTGTCTTAGATTTCTGTCAAGAGAGCCGTCATTCATAACCCAACAACACCATATGCACATAGATGGGGGAGGGGGTACCGCACATGCTGCTAGATACCTCAGCAGGCTATGCACAAAAACAAAGAGTACCAGCACTGATGGAAGCAGCAGCAGCAGCAGCAGCAGCGACAAAAGCTGCAGAGACACTGCGCCTGGGCACTGACTTCAAGGCCTGAGCTGACAGGCAAGAATTCAACAAACCAAAAAGGCTAGGGGCCATAACGTTGAGAAACAGAACTCTACTCAACACTGTCGGTTTCACACTCACAAGAGACCGCGTGCTCATGGAGACAAAGCACCTGGCAGCAAATGAGAAAGAGGCAATAGAGTATTAGGCCCCAGGCCAGAAGAGGGAACCCATCAAACGCTGCAATCCTGAGGAAGAGGGAAGAGCACACCAGAGCTCACCAGCCCATCCGTCCGTTGCCAAAGTACTGAAGGAGCTGCCTGGCTGGCGTGCGAACACAGGTTAAACCAAACCTCTGCTGCGAATGAATAATGTAGGGCCATTCTTCTGGCTCCACGTCCTAATCTTAGTCCTTCTGAGGGTCAGTTTGTCATGGGCAAGCGCTTACACAACGCTGGCATGGTGGACACGGAAAAGGCGTAAACGTGTGACAGGTGAGATAATCCTACTCTTAACACTGAATATGACAATGCTTTATGGAATTTAAGGACATTCAGACAGAACCTGAATAACCACATGTCGGGAAAGGGCCGTTTCTGGTATAACCAGAAATACACTCTTCAGGTTTTGAACTCATTCAACTTCAAGCTTTGCTTGACTGCAAACTCGTTCATGAGAAACTGCTCTACATATCTGCTCTTTGCTCACAGCGACCTTGTCAGACTCGTACCACCTAAAATGAGGATGGTGGTAAAACGTCAGGACGTAGAGAACGCAACAGTGAGAGGGAAATGTTTCAAGGAGCGAGTCTGAATTCACACATCAGAATTCAATCTGAACTCTACAAGGTGTGGGAGGAGGTGGAATTGTAACTTAAAGAAAATCCTCGTCACTAAAAACAGTGGTGGATCCATGTTGGGGGACCCACATTCTACCCATAAGACCCTTCCAGAAGCTGCTCACCAGCACCCCACCCCAGCCAGAAAGAAATCAGAAGTGGGTGGGAATACACTTCTGGTTTGAAAAATTGCTGTTTTTTAAAGCACAAAGATCCCGCGGCGTGTTTTAAGAGGTGAATCGTGACTATTCATCATGTGAAAAAAAAGACTGTGGACTTGCAAAGACATCCTGGTAGGGGCCATATTTCTCCTTGGACATATTCTGCAAACAAAGCATGGTTTTTCTAAACCCAACGTGCTCGCCGTCATTTCTAAGCTGCAGGGGGGAAAATCTGTTTTCAGAGCTTTCTCTTTCGTCTCTATTTTGTCATCAGCTTAATTTTTTCAAAGATGATTAGAGGATTTACTAGATCTCACTTGTCCTTGAACAAATGGCATGGTTTTGACACACTGCACTGAACCGTTTTTCACTTCTATGAATAGTCTGGGAATTATTCCAAAAGCTATCACATGGATGCAAAACACAATATTTTAACTCCCCCCCTTTTAAACTCTACAGTTGCAGAATATCTACTATTATGCCTTCTTGATGTGAAGGGACCTTTGGGGGAGAATGGGTGACAGATACGCCTTTTAGAATATCTAAGAAAGCCAAACCAAACGCACAATGAACCAATGTCATCCAGAAAATAAAATCCTACAAACTTTCATTAAATGAGTATACTTTGTTAAATTGCTTGACATACTCACCTCTTTCTGATCAACCTGAAGTGCAGATTTTAAAATATCTCTAAGCTGAATTAACTGCTTTCTTTCTTCGTCTTGTACTTGCTTTATCTGGAATTGAGACAAAAGAAAATATATAGGTCATTATACATCTTGGACCAGTACAGAGCTTAACGCAGAGGGAACATTCCAGACAATTGCCCCAGTCATCAGGGGGAGAGAGGGAGAGAAAGCCATCACAGGCTCACTTGTGTTTCTGTGACATGCTCCAGTGCTTGTATATCAACACGTTGCTTGCTGACCCTGGCAAAATTTAGAAGAAATATTTGCTTGTCTTGCAAAACGTTCCTAAACCAAGTTACTCTTAAGCCTAGGTATTAGAGATGGGCACGAACCGAAAAAATGGCAATTCGTTTTGGTTCAGTTTGTTTTTAATGAATTTTTTCCAAATATTCATTTCGTTGGTTCGTTTTGTTCGTTATTTGTTTTTTCCCGTTTGTGCAATTTAATCCACTTGACAGTGCGCAGGCGGGGAAAAACATTAAAAAAAATAAAAGACCACAGACGTTGACAACAACTGCACAAATTGGACTGGCAGCATCCTCATCCTCCACATGATCCATATCACCTTCAATCATCAACACATCATCCTTACCATGCGGCGGCGGCAGGGGCAATCCTGGCCCCTGTGGCAGGGGTTTTTGAGGTGCTGGCTTGGGGCCAGCACCTTCCCCCCCCCCAAGCGCTGACCGCGTGGCTCCTGGGACCAGGGTGGCACTGATTTTATTTTTAATATTTTTTCTTTGTTTTAGGGCGCCCACCCCTGGGGCCGGGTTGGCACTCCTTTGATTGATTGATTGATTGATTTTTTTCATTGCATTTTTTTCCTGCTGACCACGTGGTCCATGCTACAGCTGTACTGTAGCGTGGGCTGGTCTGGTTTTTTTTGGCTGGCCGCAGTCCGGTTCTGCGGCCCACGTCCAGTGCTCATGGGCCAGTACCAGGCCCCTGCGCCAGATCATTTTGGGGGGGGGGTTGCCGGCCATTGGCCGGTTCCAGACTCGTAGGCCAGGTCCGGTGTTTGTAGGCTGGTACCAGGGCCCGCACGCCGAATCTTTTATTTTATTTTATTTTATTTTTACTGCCAATCACGGCCGCCTACCAGCTGTAGCGTGGCCGGTCAGCTTTTCTTTTTCTGGTCGCACCCAGGAAGACTGGACAGACCCTCCAGGAAGGACCAGCCAGCACCAGTAGGTAGGAGACATCTCTGGCGCCGCCATTAATGAAATGAACCAAACTGAACCATTCCCCCGGTTCAGTTCGTTTCATTCTAAATCCACTGAGGTTCGTTATTCATTTTGTTACATAACACAGTGAATAACAAATAACAAAATGAACTAAAAGTTGGTTTCGTGCCCATCTCTACTAGGTATTACAGTGGTACCTCTTAAGACAAACGCCTCATAAGACAAAAAAACGTGTAGGAAGAAAAATAAATTTTGGAAATAGGCATGCTTCGCATGACAAAAATTGTCCCATGAGATGCTTCACAAGACAAAAAACTATTCCGCATGTACCCAGGGGAAAAACCTGGTTATTTTTGTCTTTATTGTCGCCTCCAGGACATATTACAGTAATCCCCCACCTATCACGGAGATTAGGGACACAACCCAAATCCATGCTATGTGAATGCTGGTTTGGGTAGGGACTGGGGGTCCTATCTGGGCCCTCCTACTCTTACCTGAGGCCTGGTACTGCCCCTGAACGGGCCTCCAACTGGCTTCCCGGGCCTGTCGGAGGCCCCAGAAGTGGTTTCCGGCAAACTGGACGTCACTTCTGGTTTTCCGCAAGTGACTTCCAGTTTGCCGGAAACCACTGCTGGGGCCTCCGACAGGCCCGGGAAGCCCTCTCAGGGCAGTGCCAGGCCTGGGGTAAGTGCAGGAGGCCTCAAACGGGCCCATGCAACTTATCCCGGGAACCCTTTGTTTCATATACTGCTGTACCATGATCTACCGGGACCGCAGTATATGAAACACGAAATGGTGGCAGATGAGTATAATCTGTTCCTAATGCATTCCTAACGGAAACTGCATTTCATAAGACAAAATTTTCTTAAAACAGATTGACCCATAGAAGGAATTAAATTTAAGAGGCACCACTGTACTCTACAGCCGTCCCCAGCCATTTTGCGGTTCATATACTGCGGTCTCGGTATATCATAGAATCATAGAGTTGGAAGAGACCTCAAGGGCCATCTAGTCCAACCCCCTGCCATGCAGGAACCCCCATCACAATATTTCCGACAGATGGCCATCCAGCAGCCAAGTATCCCCCATCTTATATTGGTGCCATTCATTTTTTTTACCTAAATGCAGTACCCTACATTTCCCTCTGTTGAAATCCATTTCGTTAGCTTTGGCCCAGAACTCTAGTCTGTCAAGGTCTTTTTGGATTTTCATCCTATCCTATCCTATTGTGGAACCGCATTATATGAAAGGCAAAGCCTCCTGGGGTAAGCTGCTTGGGCCTGTTTGAGGTCTCCTGCACTTAACCCAAGCCTGGCGCTGCCCCAGACGGGCCTCTCTCTGGCAGGCTTCTCAGGTCTGTCGGAGGCCCCAGAAGCGGTTTCCGGCAAACTGGAAGTGACTTTTGGATCACCAGAAACCACTTCTGGGGCCTCCAACAGGCCCGGGAAGCCCGTTGGAGGTCCATTTAGGGCATCGCCAGGCCTCAGGTAAGTGTAGGGGAGCCCAGAGAGGCTCCCCAGTCCCGACCTGACCCAGCATCTCCATATCGCGGATTTTCAATGAGGTAGGGCCAGGTCCCCAACCCCTGTAATAGGGGGGGGGGTACTGTACTTTGTTTGAGCTACGCAAAGTAGTCTGTGAAGATTCTTTTTGTAGTATTGGATAAATAAAGAAGCTTGAAACTTATCAGGAACCACAAAATATCGGCACAGCAGTCTGTTCCTTGACAATTTCGCTGTCAACAGCAGTTATAGATTTGCATTGCTGCTCCTGCTGTTGTTATTAAGATAGGAGGAAAAGACTTCCTTATCCCTTCTTTCTGTGGCACCAGTCTATCGGTCCTTCCAAGTGGCATTGAAGTGTTGCACCAACATTAAAATTCATGACCAGAATTTGAAACTGGCTTTTTGAAGCTGCTTTATCAAACTCTGGTTACAAAACAACATAGTTTACACACTCGTCATCCTTGTGGTCAATGTTCATGTCATAAATATCAGAGTTGGCAAGAACGGGGAGATGAATTTCCGTCCAAGAAAGGGTGATGGTGAAAGGTCCATGCCTTCTATCATGGCAAAGTGTGTGCCAGGGACTGCTCCAGTCTCCCTTCTGCGTGCCCAGCCAAAGATTAGAAAGGAGCATTTCTGCAAGTGTGTTTTCTGATGTTTCAAGTAAGGATTAGGAACAAATCCCTGATGGTAAGAGCTATTCATCTGCCAAAAAGGAAAGAAAAGACTAGCTCGGAGGACGAAGGACTCTCTCGTTCAAGGTTCTTTTTTTTATTAAAGAAAAGATGGATGCCCATCCATTCAGAATGTTTTAACTGCAGTGGTTTTTTTATTTGTTTATTTTATTTGTTTCATTTGTTTTGTTTTGCATTGGCATAAGGCAAACTGGATGATCCTCGATTCTATGCTGGTGCAGAACTCCCTAGGAGAGTTCAGTAGTTTATGGGTTGTAGAACAAACAAAGGTCAGGGTGAAGAGAGAGTGTGGCCGCTGATTCAGTGAAGTCCTTCTTTTCCTCCCCATGTTCCTGACAGATCACATAACTGTTTTCAGAGGAGGCAGTAAAATAGAACAAGGAGAATCAGACAGGTAAAAAATGTTTTTACAGTACACGTCTTTTCTTAGTCAGCTCTTACATCACTTCACCATTTTCAGAAGAACCAATACTCACCAACTTTTACCATTTTCAGAAGGACGGACACTCACCCACTTTTGCTTCTGGATAGATTCACAGAAGAACCATAGAACAAGGAATTTGGAAAGGGCCTACAAGGCCATCTCCTGCTTGATTCAAGGACACAAATCAAAAAAAGATCTGCCAATCTGTGGTTGTCCAAATTTCTCTTGAAATGCCTCCTGTCGGAGTGCTAACCACTTCTTTCTTTCTTTTTTAAAAAAATCTCTTTTGCTTTGTTTTTGGAGGTCGGTTATTTTCAAAATCTGCTTTTCAACTTGCTCTATTTTCTTTCTCTCTTCCTGCTCCATCCTCAAAGTCTTTACCTTTTGCTATGGATCCATCGTTATTGATTTAATTTTCAACATACCAGGGTGATTTTTGCTTCTTCATTGAGTTTCTTAAGCAACCGAATGCGTTCTCAATCTTGTCAGTCACTTTTACAGACCCTGTTGGATAGTTGTAACACATACACAGCTATTGTTATCTTTGACATATGGCTACTTACTGTGTGGAGGTCAGTAGAGAGCTTTTCTATTGAAGGCTTAAGGCTTTCGACGGCTTTCAGACCATCCTGAAAGAAGCTTCAGGAGAACAGAAACATTTTAAATGCAAACTATACAAAGCTATTTTGAGATGCCTGGTTGTTCAACACAAAAGAGCTTTGTGACACATAAACAACCCACTGTCAAAATATGAAAATCTGTTAAGAATCTTTTATGAACTCCCCAAGGCGCTACTACAATACATCTACTCCAGGCATTTCCAACCTTCGACCCTCCAAATGTTTTGGACCACAACTCCCACAGACCTTTGCCATTGGAAATACAGGCTTAGAATTCTGGGAGTTGTGGTCCAAAACATCAGGAGGGCCGATTCCAGAACAGCCAACTCTCCAGGTAGGGCCTGTGAGGGGGGGGAGCAGAAAAATTGTGCTACGGACCCTACAAAGGCACCCACCCTTTCTGTAAAAGGTACAGAAGAAGTATATGGCCAACCACCGCTGATCTGCCAAGACAACTAGTCCTATGAATCTTTTCTTTTAAGTTCCTATGGCTTACATGACATCCAGACTTATCCATGCCTAGAATGGCCCTATTGAAACTAACAGGACTTCAGTCTACCATGACTGACTGGTTTCACTGTAGTTCATTGTAGTCCCATTGGTTTCAGCTGATCAGCGCTTGGGGCGGCAAAAAAAATGTTTAAAAACCCCTCCTTTACCTCGGGATTTCCCCCCCGGCATTCCCCCCCCCCGGCATCTTTTTTGCCACCTCAAGCGCCGATTGGCTGCATCTGCGCTTGGGGTGGCAAAACAAAAGTTTTAAAATCCTCGCCTTTTCCCGCGCCCGATCAAGTTACACAAGCACACACACACACACACACACAGTACACTAAAAACGAAATGGGGAAAAAACTGAAATCAAATGAATTTTTTTTTAAATGAAATGAATTTTTTTAAATGAAATGAATTTTTTTTTAAAAAATCATTTCAAATGAAATGAAACACGAAACGAAATGCTATTTTAGAGTTTCATGCCCATCTTTAGTGGTGACTTAGATGCTCCTGTGTACTCTTTCTGATACCTCAAAATAGCAAAAATGAGTGGGGAGCCAGGGTTTCCTATCAACTGTTCCTAATGGTGTATTCCTGCCCTGCAAAACAAACCCACCAACAAACCTCAATCTCATGTCAGTCTCTAGACAAATGCTGCAAAACAGGAAAGCTGGCTTAGTAGCCCACCTCCTCATTTTCATTATGGTATTACTAATCATGCCAAATGGCCATGTGGAAATTATGAACGATAATGCCTCGGTATCATCTCAGCCTAACGCCTCATTTTGTTTGAATCAAAAACATTGCCAAGACCGTAACTGACCTTTTACCACCATTCTGTCAGATGGAAGAGCAACAGCATAGTATGAACAGATGAGTCACACCGATTTATAGATTCATTTTAAAATATATGATTATAACAGCTTCTCAGAGAAACCGACAATGTCTTTTTTTTAAAAAAAACAAACCACATAATTTACCATGTTAAAAAACGTACTTGCACTGTGCGTGGAAATATTTGATCAGGTTCTGAAGCAAGTCAACTCCTTTTTTAATCTTGATTTCATTGACTTTCAACAGGTACTGTTAGGATATAATGCATATAAAGAACAATACTAATTACTACTTCAAAGTAGGACTAGTGATATTTTGTCACCATTTTATATACAATTCGCACAATAATGAACGCTTGCAAGTTTTCTAATTGTTGACAAAAATGTTATGTGTCTGTCTTTTCACAACAGTGGGAAGACAGGGACATACTTGCTCACCAACATTTGCAAACCATCGTGTTCCTTCTGTGAAAAACTTTCCTTTTGCATCAAAATGCTTATTTTGTAAAAAATAAAAATAAACATAAAAAGTTCATGAAAAAGAGCTGAAATGTGAAAAACTCAAAAATTTTCATGCGAGCGAGGACTAGAATTTTTTTTTGTCGTTCTCAACTTTGAGAATGAAAGAAGCAAAAATAACATAAGTAATTCAAAGAAAGGGACTATCTGTAGTGGAAAACATCTGGGAGCTCTGCAAATCAAGGTTTCCATCTGTATGGAGATGCTGCACAAACAGCACCATCTCCCTTTTTTACCCTCTGTGGAGACACTGGCATGGCAACAACTGTCTCCTCTCACATTATCAGATTAACCCTCTTCCAAATGCCAGGAACAGGCTTTATCATCACATGCAAAATTCTCAGCAGAGTAGGCTCCTATTTAAATGTCTGTGAAGATTCTCAGTCATCCAGGTAACTGAGTCATGGCAACTGGACTTCATTTCTTGAGAGATTGAATTTCTCGAGAAAAGAAGTCCAATTGCCATGAATAAGCTTCCATATAAAACTATATTAAGTATAATAATAACTATATTATTGTGTACAATTCTGGTCACCGCATCTCAAGAAAGACATAGTGGAACTGGAAAAGGTGCAGAAGAGAGCGACTAAAATGATTACTGGGCTGGGGCACCTCCCTTATGAAGAAAGGCTAAAACATTTGGGCCTCTTTAGTCTGGAAAAAAGGCGCTTGAGGGGGGGTATGATTGAGACATACAAAATAATGCAGGGTATGAGTAAAGTGGATAGAGGGAAGCTCTTCTCCCTCTCTCAAAATACCAGAACTAGGGGACATACACTCAAATTGAGGGCTGGGAGAGTAAGAACTGACAAAAGAAAATATTTTTTCACCCAGCGCGTTGTAAGTCTATGGAACTCCCTGCCACAGGATGTGGTGATGGCATCTGGCCTGGATGCCTTCAATAGGGGATTGGACAGATTCCTAGAGGAAAAGTCCATCACGGGTTACAAACCATGATGGAGATGTGTAATCTCTAGGCTTTAAACCAGGGTACTTCAAGGGCCAGATGCAGGGGAGTGGTATCAGGAGACAGATATCTAGTCTCATGCGCTCCCAAACGCATCTGGTGGGGCCGCTGTGAGATACAGGAAGCTGGACTAGATGGGCCTTTGGCCTGATCCAGCATGGCTCTTCTTATGTTCTTATGTTCTTAACTAACATTATTCATTTCAATTTGTACAAAAAACCCATGCATCTGTTGCCTCTGATTTTCATTTTGGAAGCAAGCTTAAAAATAAATCACCAACAGAAAATAGGTATGACTAACATTTTTACAGTAACACATAAGGACCTTCTTTTCTATCCTGTCATAATGTGGAAAGCACCACTATTTATCCTTTCATTTTTGTGAAGAATGAGACATCAGAGAAGAACTGGACAAGTGAAATCCCACACACTAAAATTTAAACAGATCCTAGCCAGGGAACTGTAATTCTGCTGCCGCTTTATTTATTACAGCACTTAAAAATTCTTAACCTTATGTTTTAATTCTTCACTTAAGGGCATTCTATCAATAAACTCCTGTCGATATTAATTTGGTGGACCATAGTTGTTCAGAAGAAAAAGCTTAGTGGTAACATTTAAAGCATTCCACCACATTTGCTTGACTCAACCCATCCTCAGATTATAGTCTGGAATGGCCTTCCACAGCCTGGTGGATTCCAGATGTTTGGAAATCAGCTACTATGTTCCCTCACCATTCCCCTCACTGAGAGAGGTTGATGGAAGAGGTTGTCTGGAAAATCGGGAAAGCCTCAGGTTGGGGAAAGGTAAGCTGGAGGATCAAGGATTTAAGTTACAGGCTCCTATACTACTTAAATTTCATCCCACTGTTCTCCCAAAAGTGGACTCAAATAACCCACAATTTTTAAAAAAAAATCAGCCCCAGATGAAAAATAAAAATGTTTTGATATTAAAAATATAATAGTAAGATAAAATTGGATTAAGAATGTTCTAAAAAGTACACCAATTAAAAATATACCCCATAATGTTTTTTAAACAGACCCTGTCCCCCAGAAACGATAACCGGTTTTCTTCTGACATTCCATTTCCCTATTCTATTCCTGGGTATCCTTAACTATGGGCTGCATTGATATCCCAAAGGGTGGGCTATGGTCAACAGTAATTACCTCCGTGTGGCGATAAGGTAACGCTATGCCCTAGTCCAGTGTTGGCAAACCTATGGCATGGGTGCCAAAGGTGGCACTTGGAGCCCTTTCTGTGGGCACCTGATATCCCCCCTTCACAGCCACCTGTATTCAGGTTTAATGGCTGTATTGGCACTTTGCGAAAAATTAGTGGGTTTTGAATCGCAGTTTGGGCACTCGGTCTCTAAAAGGTTCGCCATCACTGCCCTAGTCCGTGGACAGAGCCCTTTGGGTAGTGGGCGGCATATAAGTTGTAAAAAAATAAATAAAAATAAATAAATCCTACTTCTGCACTGAGAACAAGAGAGGATCTTTAAGAACTTCTGAGGCAGCAAGCTACCGGTAGTTAAGGGTATTTTCTACAGTTATCCCCATTGGCCTAATAGTAACGCTAGATTCATACAACCATAGATTATAAACCAACTTCCAAACATGTCCCAAACCCTAACTTCCTGATTCAAGCATCACAGCAAACCATGATTACTGCTGTTCAGCAATGAAGGAGAGAACGGCTGACCCTCAGGATCCAGGAAGAGAAGCCGAGTTAAAGGGGAGAGGCCACCGCACCACATTCTCAACAGACCGAAAGGGGTTTTCCAGGATGATCCAAACCGAGCTCCTCTTTGACGAGGGGCAAAGAACCACCATGTTTTAAACTAGAATTAGCACCCTAAACCGCTATAGGGCAACACTTAAGACAAGCAAGTTCATTATAATGCTTTAGGGCTTCAGTGGCTCCCCTCCCACCACCACAGCTGTTAAATGTCCTTACTTAACCAAGTTAAATGAGATTTTCATCTCTCAACCACATGACAGCAGATGGTAACTTGAATGAGTATAAGAGACAATCCTCTCTAAGCTGAAATTGGGGGGGGGCTGCGTAAAGGCTTTGCCCATTCCATTTACTGTATTTATAATCTGCAAATAATGGCCTATCTTGTCTGTTACTAGGAAATAAATCAAGTAATTACTTCAAAAGCATGGCCTTGTTTCCTGAAATGAGAACACTGTAGTAGTTTCAAAATCGCCTCGACTGATTCTACCTGACACAGAAATTGCACAGTGGGCTATGACTCACATATAATAGTTTTTAAAAAAAAAAAAAGAAATGAAATGAGCTTTACGTTCACTTTTACCTCACACATTTGTAACTGGAAGAATCTTCGTTCTTTTTCCATCTCTTCAGCTATCTCGGCTCCGCTTATTTCTGTGCGGATCATTCCATGTAACTTAGCATGTTCCTTTTTCTCTTTTTCTATTTTGGTCCTATAAGTGACAGAGCCAAAAGAGAATAAATAAAGATAACAGATCCTATACGATCAGACAGAATCTCCTTTCATAGCTTTTGTTTGTTTGTTTGTTTGTTTTAGAGTTGGACTACTAATCATTCTAAATTAAACTACGATTGACACTACCATCCAGTTCAATTGAGCAGCTTCAATGTGACCAGCCTTGAACGCGACTGTATTCACAGACTGAAACATTACTAACTGAAATCAAGCCAAACTGCTCCCAGCTGTGCAGCTCAGGGAAAAGGGACCTTTTGATGTGGGAAATTACTCAATTCTTCAGAGACCTCAAAGAGCTACAAGAAGATGACTTGTCTCCCATACAGCTCCCCATAAACCCAGATTTGACTAAGCATATGTCCTTGATAAAGTTAAGTCACTAATAGAGTGAGGGTGGAAGAAATTTGTTTTCTGAAACAACCCCATAGAACTGTGGGGGGGGGGATTCATTAAATGAGCAATTGTGTTTTTCTTGAAAGTGCTTGAGAGAATATTATAATGAAAATGTCAAAAAAAAAAAACCCAAGCAAAAATGCATTCTGCACAGAATAATCCCTTTCCTGAAGAGAGTAGCAAGCATATTTTAATGACACGTTGGCCAAAATCTGAGTATCTAAAGCGAGATGCAGCACTTTATTTATTTATTTAACTTTCATTCCATCCCACGTAGTGATGGACAAATGCAACATTCCTTGGGCTAGGTGATAAGAGAATATTTGATTGAGTGACTGCAAGCTGTTGCGAGCTTTCATTGCATCCAATGATAGCCAGTTTTACCCTACTGAAAACGGAATTAAAACATAAGCACTTTCATTATGATTTCCAAAGCTCTGGCTACCCATCAGTTTGAACACCAGATGATTTCTTTCAAGTTTGTATATCACGCAGTCATCCAGAATGGAATGTTGTAAACCATACCTACAGGCATCACCAGTTCAAAGGAGGTTTGGCTATACCACAGTTACTAAAATATTATGAAGCTGTTCAAATCACTCAAATGTCCAAATTTATACAGATAAAGAATGCACCTGATTGGGTTAAGATGGAAGGAGAGGGGCAAATAAATATAATGAATGAATATGGTTTTACAACAAAGTGACTTAAGAAGAGTGACCAAACCCAGAATTTATATAATTTTGAAACATTAAGACTATGGAACAAGCATATAGGAATCTGAGCTCCTCCCATATCATCCCTCTGTCCCATCTTGGAACATCCCAATTTTAAATCTCAAGAGAAATTTGAACAATTTAGGCACTGGAGTGAGATTGTACTCTATAGAATTAGGGATTTATTTGAATCAGGGAAACTAATCACGACCAGTCAATTAGAACAAGAGGAATTAAAACTACTGGGCTACAATTAAAACAGATAAGACATTTTGCAGTGAAATTATACCAAAATCGCCCCATTAGACAATTAACAGACTTTGAACAATGTTGTGTATAAAAAGATAAGAATATAAACAAGGGGTTAACTTCAATAATATATAAATGTATTATAGACAAAGAATTTACCAGAAGCTTAGGGACTAAAATTGTTTGGGAAACAAACTTATATAGTACTATTCCAAACGAAGTATGGGTAAAGATTTGGATGGGGTACCCTCATAAACCAATTTCAGCAAAAGATAAGGAAACAGTTTTAAAGATAATACAGAGATGGTATTTCTATCCCACAATATTGCATAAAATTAACAGAAGGATTTCTGATGCATGTTGGCGTAATTGTGGGTGTAAAAGGTTCATTAGAGCATATGTGGTTGGCATGCCCAAATATACAAACATTCTGGAATAAAGTTATTACCTGGATTTAAAAAACCTAGCTAAACAGAAAATAGATCCAAACAAAATGTTGCTATTATTCTCATTATTACTGGGTAAAATGAAAAATAAGCTAATAAAGAATTAATTGCAATTCTCATGGGCGTGGCTAGAAGGGAAATTATTTGCAATTGGAAATATGCCCAGGATCTCTCACACACAAAATTCATAAACCGAATATGGGAAGTTGCAGTTCTAGAAAAACTGACTAGTAGGTTTAAACTATACAGGGGAGAGATAAAACACAGTAAATTTATGAATATATGGCAACCTCTACTAACCTCAGATGTTATCCAAAAAACTAAATTGGATAAATCAGAATACGGACTGGGCTGTTGGATAGTCTAAGAATGTTTAATTAGATGTGCTACTCAGTATTGTTTGTATAACAAGCTATATTAGATGGTATGTATTATCTTATGTAAATTGTCAATAAAAGAATTAAAATAATGCATCACCAGTTGGATACCATGAGTAAAATTGGAAATGTTTAAATAATAAAAATACAGGAATGTGATTACTTTTTGCTATTGGTTTCTGAGATTAAAATGGGCGCCTGAGTTATGTCCGTATGACCATTTGGAGACATATTACTCACACCTTTTAGCATCTGAAAATAAATGCACAACAGAATATCCTTCCTCTAATTACCCTGTAGTTCCACCACCAGGTAGAACACACGACTTCCAGACAAATTCTTCTTTGGCTCCCCACCGAAAAAAAAAACTTTAAAAAACACTGTTCAAATAGAAGACTCACCCCCCCCTCAAAAAACCAAAATCCATAGAATGCTCTTCTCCATCTTGTAGAACACGCCTGCCCTGGGGATTCCTCTGATTCTGGTTCATTATTTCTGCACAAAGTTAGAACAAAGATCCAAAGCTTCGCTCAACTACATGCCGGGGTTGCTCCTGTATGCCACACAGGAGGTGGTGATGGCATTTAGCCTGGATGCCTTTAAAAGGGGGTTGGACAGATACCTGGAGGAAAAGTCCATCACAGGTGACAAACCATGATGGAGATGTGTCATCTCCAGGCTTAAAACCGGGGTACTTCAAGGACCAGAGGCAGGGGAGTGTCATCAGGAGACAGATATCTAGTCTTGTGTGCTCCCAGAGGCATCTGGTGGGGCCACTGTGAGATACAGGAAGCTGGACTAGATGGGCCTTTGGTCTGCTCCAGCATGGCTCCTCTTATGTTCTTAGGTTCTTATGACACTGCCCTAAGGCGGCCTTAAGAATTTGAGGCCTTGCCATGCCGCACGTTGCTCAAAGCTCAATGACTGCCAACCTCCATCCATCTCCTTCCCATCCACGCCATACAGGAAAGAGCCATGGCAAGCGCTGGAAAGTGTCTGTATTCCACCTAATCTGGGCCACTTTTATCACACAGCCTAGGTTTCAACGACCACGTTCCCTTAAGTAGCATTCAATCGTGTTACCAGCTTTCCACAGCTTTTCCTGTCAGAGTTCACTTTCTTCGAATGGTGCTTAGCCCCCCCTTCCTCCAACAGCTCAGAGCACAGCTGTCATCCTTTCCTCTTCCTGAGCCAACGGGCAGTGTGAATGCAAGGCAAGAGTCTGGGTTGGAAGCTTCCAAGTCCTTGCTGAACCAGCTGCCCCGACTACCCAAAGGTCGCCGCCAACATTGTATATGGTCCCACAAGGGTGGCGACATCACAAAGCAGGAAAGAGGAACACCAAAACTTACGAGGTGTAGTTAGGAGGCCAAGACCCTCCACATTTCAAAGCTGTATACAGTGGTCCCCCACCCTTTTGCGGTTCATATACTGCTGTCCCGCTATATTGCGAGACCACAGTATATGAAAAAGACCCCCTGGGGTAAGGGGCAAAGGCTGTTTCAGGCCTCCCATACTTACCCCAGAACTGGCGCTGCCCTGAATGGGCCTGTGAGGGCCTTCCCAGGTCTTCTGGAGGCCCCAAAATGGCCTCTCTGCGAACCGGAAGTCACTTCCGGTAAACCAGAAGTAATTTCTGGGTCCTAGAAAATCATTTATGAGGCCTTTGAGGGCTGGGGGTAAGTACAAGAGCCCCTAGTTAGGCCCCTCAGGACCAACCCGACCTGCATCTGCATATTGCGGATGTTCAATTATTGCGGGTTGGGTCGGGTCCCTAAACCCCGAGATAGGCGGGAGGGGGGGCACTGTATATTGGTTCTCAGGTTATCCTTCTCCAAGTGTGATGGGGAATAAAATATGCTAAAATAAAGCAGGATTATATTTTGAAGTGGTTTGCACCCAGAAATGTACTTGATCCTGAAACTGCTTAAAAGCAGAATTCTCTGGGAGGATCAAAGGCTATGGGTGGATCTGTACTTAAGAGCGCATGGCGCAATTCACATCTCTGGACTCAGGAAGGAACCTGTTGCCCCACACCTCAGGGCCTGAGACTAATTCCAGAGATATCTATAATTTCAGGTTTATGCAAAGAAAGGCTTGCAGCATATAGATTAAAGAAAAGAGTGCTGAAACTGAGTTTCTTTTATTCCATCCGAGGACACCGCCCGCATAAGTTCCATAGAGTGAATCTATTATATGCACACACATAAGAATAGACATAAAGGGTTAGATTAATTACACATCCTGCTTGTTATCATTTCCCTAACAGCCACCCAACGGGGATGCTGCTGACAGTTTTAACAGCAGAAGGCACTGAGGAAGGACTTTGCTCCCTGTCATACCACTCGCCGTTCTGGCAACTCAGCTAATTAAAGACTATAATACCGTTTACATATTTTTCCTCTGTACTGGCATTTTCAGTAACCACAGCATTGTATCTCCACTGGGCATCTGTGAGAGGAGACAAAGCTGGTTTCTTAAAAACAAGACACCAACAGAAACCAGGGACTCTTCTCCAGTTCAAGAGGGAGCAATGTCCACCACTGTAGTGGCTATCGGCCATTGTCTAAGGCTGCCAAACGACAAGAATGGATGCATTGCGTTAAGGCTCCAGTACTTACTGGGCTTAAAGATGACAAATACAGAATGGCTGCAAATGTGCTTCAAGGCCTCAGGCAAACCGGTAGTCCACAGAATGTATATGAAGTGGAATGTTTGCCACCGATAAAGCATAGCTGGGTTTTCATCTGAGTGCTACTTCCTTTTCTTTCAAGGAGCACAAAGCTATGCAAATGGCTTACTTCTTTTGAAGGCGTTGTAATCCAAAGTCTGGCAGTTGTATAATTAACATATGTGTTTCATTACATTCTTTGAACCCAACCATCCTTACTTCAACATACAGTAATTCAGAAGTGCACATTCAGGGACAGTATTGTAGACTCTTCCCTATTGCAGTCCAGTGACTGCAGAAGAGAGGGGAAATAATCATAGAATCATAGAGTTGGAAGAGATCTCAAGGGCCATCTAGTCCAACCCCCTGCCATGCAGGAACCCTCATCACAGGACTCCCGACTGATGGCCACCCAGCCTATGCTTACAAACCTCCAAAGAAGGAGACTCAACCACCCTCCGTGGCAGCATATTCCATTGCCGAACAGCTCTGTCATGAAATTCTTCCTAATGTTTAAATTAAATCTCTTTTCCTGTAGTTAGAAACCATTTCCCCATGTCCTAGTCTCTGAAGCCATGGAAAGCAAACCAGTCCCCTCTTCAATGTGACATCCTTTCAAATATTTAAACATAGCTATCATATCCCCTCTCAGTCTTCTTTTTGTAAGGCTAAACATTTCCAGCTCCCTAAGCCACTCTTCATAAGACATTTCCTCCAGACCTTCAACCATCCTGGTCGCCCTCCTCTGGGCCCATTCAAGATTGTCAACATCAGGGCACATAGCTACTCTGTCTAATCTGAATTATAATTCTTTTTGTGCCACAGGCATTTCTTCTGTAGGTTTCCCCCCCTGCTGTTAATACTTTGCCCATAGAAAGGAGCTTGCAGCAGCAGAACAGACGCAAAGCAAGGGGTCAAAAATTCACACCAGGCCGATTCAATCACCAGCTCACAGCTAATTACTGCCACTTTCACCACAAAGGATTGAGTACTTGGGTTGTTATTACCATTCTGTAGCCTTATCAAAGGCAGCCTCTGATAGTGGTGATCAAGAGTATTAAATGATACCCCAGGGGAAGAAAACAGAGGCAACCTTCCTGTAGGTAAGAAAGTTGCTTTTTTCACTATTGGTTGTGAGGTAGTTTGCACCACAACAGAGGACTAAAGCACTCTTGGAGCAAGTTTACAACATTTTAGGAACATACTGTCCCCCCAGCAAGCTGGGTACGCATTTTATCAGCCTGAGAAGGATGGAAGGCTGAATCAACCTTGTTCATCATCATCATCATCTAGCCAAGGTTCCACAAACATGGTGGGAACGCTGTCATGGAGGAAGATGACTGTCTCGTATAAAGGACTTTTTGACAGGAAATGAGACCATGAACTGTGGCCCCAGGAAAGCAGTAATTTAAAAACCAGTTCAAAATCTGACTTAAAAGATCTTCAATTTGGATTTCTACTTGATTCTAGATGGGTGATATATAAATCTAATAAATAAATAAATAAACACTGAGAAAAGGGGCGATTTCTTTCAAATAGACGACTACAAAGTTGGTCAGGGTTTTGTACAGATTCTGTGCCTCGATAATAACACTATTCAAATCAAGGAGACAATAAGGGCCGCACAATCTTTCCGCTCAAGAATTTCCATCTCCATTTTGAACACAGAGGGAAGATGCAGCTTCCACGAATACAGAGGGAAATTTGGGCCCTTTGTAGGTGTGCGATAAATGCTCAAAAATGGGATGGGGTGGGGAATTAGCAATGGGGCAATTCAGATACTGGTTTTCAACCTATTGGGTTCAGTTTGATTTCTTTGTAAATCTTTTCCTTGTTATCATGTCATGTTGTCCCTTCTTGTCTTTTGCTTCCAAACTAGCTGGCCCTTGGCCCTTCTCTCTCTTAAGAATGCAGCAGGTACCCCAAATGCAGCTACAAACACTAAGGGCGAAATCCAGTTGCCAAGAGAATGAAGGACCATGCCTCTTCCTGCCTGATCAGCCCCAAAACAAAACACGTCCACTGTTGGTTCCCTAATGTCACATGACCTCTAGCTAAACCCTTCAAGAATGGGCCAAAACAATCCTGCATTACTATGGTATCTAATTATGGATTTAGCCGTTTTTGGTAGCATGGAAAATCACTTCGTGGAATAGTATGGGTCCCATTTTATGTTGGAATAAAATGTGCAATGTTAAGCAAGGAGATATCATACTAGGACAGTGTTGGCAAACCTATGGCACTGGTGCCAAAGGTGGCACTCAGAGCCTTTTCTGTAGGCACCCAACATCACCCCTTCACAGCCACTTGTATTCAGGTTAAATCGCTGTATTGGCACTTTGTGAAAAATTAGTGGGTTTTGAACTGCAGTTTGGGCACTTGGGTCTCTAAAAGGTTTGCCATCGCTGTACTAGGACATGTCAAACAAAACGTCCATCTGTATTTGCCAGCAAAGAATGTGGGTAGATGATGGCCATTGAACTTCCCCAGTGGGTTTCAGTGGTCAACAGGTGAGGTGCTCTTCCTCCATCCACTTGCAATGGCTCTGGATATTGTGCAACCATGAACAAGAAGGCAGGAGAAGCATACAGCCATTACAGAATACAAGTCTCATCGATGAGCTACTGCAAACCAGTGGCCGGGATCTTATCAGTCACCCGCACTTACATAAAGGAGATTGTGTAAGTCACACTGGAAAATGGATGCTCCTTAAGGAACTGCTGTTACTTTGACTCAATCCCATGTGTTCCCAGGAACACCGCTGGCACCTTGTTGATGAGCAGCAATTTTTCTGTTGCAATTTATAAAAACAACCATAATTTTAAAAACCTTTTGGGTTCTGTGCTACCAAAATGTGCAGGTGAACCAGGAGGGTTTTTTTCCTATTTATATTGCAGCCAAATACTCCTTCCTAAAAGACTCAGCACTCCAAACAGGGGAGAGGGCCTCCATATCCAGACGGGGAGCTCCCAAAGAACATCACCTCGGTCTTCTCGGGGTTGGGTTTGAGCCTGTTAGCCCCGGTCCATGCCATGACCGCCTCCAGACACTGGTCGAGAGTCCAGACAGCTTCCACTGCAGAGGTGGAAAAGGAGAGATAGAACTGCATGTCATCAGCGTACTGATGACAGCAGACTCCAAATCTCCTAATGACCCCAGCCAGCAGTCTTACATAGATGTTGAACAACATGGGGGAGAGAGACGAGCCCTGCGGAACTCCACAAGGGAGTGTCCACGGGGTCGCCAACTCTCCACCATGTTGCACATACTGGGGTCGACCCTCCAAGAAGGACCGGAGCCAACTGCGAACAGTGCCTCCGATACTTCTACCTCAGAGAGCCGGTCCAGTAAGATACCGTGGTCGACGGTATCGAAGGCCGCTGACAAATCCAAGAGAACCAACAGGGTAGAGCATCCCCCATCGGCCGCACGGATTAGGTCATCTTATAGTGCGACCAGAGCTGTCGGTCCCCCGGCCAGGCCTGAAACCGGACTGGCATGGATCAAGGCACTGTTGTTCCTCCAAAAAGGTTTGAATCCAGATCGCGGCCACCCTCTCGATAAACTTGCCCATAAAGGGGACATTGGCAATCGGACGATAGTTAGCCAATTGGTCCAATGCCATGCCTGTTTTTTTGAGAATGGGCTTTATTACCGTCTCCTTCAGATGGGAGGGGAAACCCCTCGCTGAAGGAGGCGGTGGCAATGATGGAAGCCCATTCAGGCATACTCCCTCCGGCAGCTTTTATGAGCCAAGCAGGGTGAAGATCGAAAGGGGTAGACGCAGGCCGGCAATGGGCAATTGCCCTGGAGGCCTCTGAAGAGGAAACAGGCCCAAACTCGACCCATCGAGGAGAGCGAGGGAGTGCAGTGACAGGGGATGGCGAGGGAGGGCTAGTACAACCGGATTCGAAGCCGGCCCGGATGGTCTCTATTTTAGATCTAAAGAAGACTGCAAAATTCTCACTACTGAACTCAGCAGGAGGAGGCCTCGCCAGACTAGGATGGCGGTTTGAGGCCTCACCAATTCTCAGGGAGTAACAGGATGTTTTAGGCTCCCTGATCGCATGAGAGTAGCGCCTAGTCTGGATAACGACTGCAGTCTTATTGAATGCCGTCCAGCTTCGTCTCCAGCTGCTCTCCAGCCTCCTCCGTTCCTGCTTCATTGCTCTCAACTCCACCGTAAACTACGGCGAAGGTCGAGCTCTGCCATGGAGGAGGCGCTCGGGGGCAATCCGGTCGACGGCGCGGAAAGCTGTTTCAAACCATTGATCAGCCGCAGCCTCAGCCGGATCGTCAGCCAAGCCACCAGGAAGCTCCCTGAAGGCATCGCGGAACCAAACAGGATCCAGAAGCCTCCGGGGGCGGGCCCACACAAGGGGCCGGAGGTCCCCACGGGTGGGGGGGGGACCGACAGGGAAAAGGACAGCAGGTGATGATCTGTCCATGACACAGGCAGGGAAACAATAACAGAAGTTATGAATTGCAAAGTAAATTGTCAACATAAAATGGAATGAAATCCATACATTTAGGGGCAAAAGCAGGCATCCATGGTCTTCCTGATATTTCTGAGCCGTGACTTCTACTAAACTTCACTACAGTACTGCCTCTGCTGGTTAGGAGTAGCAAAGGTTGTTAACCAAAAACTATTTTAAGGCACTGGGCTGCCCATCGCTAAACCAAGGCATCAAAAGAGGGTTTTTCCACTCTTACAGAACCTTTTTTTAATCTTAATAAAGCTGTAGTACATGCCAGAGTTACATTAAGAACTTAATTGATTTTTAGATTCTATGACTATGCTGTATTGCGTTATTTTAGCTTGGCATAATTTACTGCTTTTATGCTACAGGCTGTTTCACATTCTACATTCTTTGGAATAAGTCACTACATTTGTTTAAAAACTGCAACAAATCACTAATGTTTTGAAGACAGGCATGCATTCATAATTGTTTTCCTATGACACAGTAAGTAGACATCATATTTGTTTTCCAATCCAACTCAAGAGATATTAATTAATTGATACTGAGAACACCAGATAATACATTGGCATGCAAACCCAGTGACCTCAGAACACTTATGAGCCTCGTGACGCAGTGGTTAAATGCCAGTACTGCAAGAAAAACTGTGCTCACGACCTGGGTTCAATCCCCGGTAGCAGGCTCAAGGTTCACTCAGCCTTCCATCCTTCCAAGGTCGGTAAATTGAGTACCCAGCTTGCTGGGGGGGCAATGTGTAGCCTGCACTCTGTAATTAAAATTGTAAACCGCCCAGAGACTACTTGTAGTAGTATGGGGCGGTATATAAGCAGAACACTTTCAATTACCTTTTAACAATTTATGACAAGCAGTCAAGAATAAGTCAATCTACTCAAGTCTGACCAACATCAATGGAATTAGAATATAAATCTCTCATGGAATAAGACTTAGATGGCAATTTTCTCCTTAACAATAACACAGGCATCCCTCTTAATAAAGGGGCACAGGTGAAAAGTTATTCAAAATATATCCACACTTTTTTCTATGTGGGAGAAAAGGAAATACTTACACTTTTGTTTCGTAATCTTTCCATGCTTTATCAAAAGGTTTCTTCAGATCCTGAGAAAATGTACAGGAAAAAAAGGCATTAAACTGGCATCCATTTTGGTATGAGTTGCTTTATCCTTCTCATGATCTAAACCAGACACTGGTTAAAACATTTCTGCAGCAGGGTGGCCCAACAGTGGCCCTTGGGATGTCTGGAGGAGGCTCCCGCCACTCATTGTCCCTGACAGCCTCTTCACACATCCCGGTGGCTTCTTTTCTCCACACGGCATTCTCGGGTAGGAGACAGTATAAGGTCAGGAGTAAGCAAGCCTGAGTTTGAACCCGAGAGCAGAAGCATTCTGCCTGCTGAGGTCAACAGCTGTTACAATGGTTGTAGCCACCAGGAGCCACACACTCAATTCCCACTGATAATTCCTCCAACACATTGGTAAATAAAGCTCCTTGGGATGTATGCTTAGGATAATGGGTAGTACAACTGCAGTCTCGAAGCACTATTAATTTCAAACACAGCTCAAACATAAAAATTCATTTTGCATCAGGACAATGCATTAATATATGGATAAACAAATAAATAAATTAAAATAATAGCTTAATTATTTAATTAAAAACAAACAAACATTGGGCTATTCAGCCTCCCATATCCCCCTTTCATTCCTTTCCCTTGCAAACAATTCTCTTGCCTAAAGCCATTAAGGTCAGCTTACTTAGACAAATCTCAAGCATCAAAATGAACGAGTCCCTTCCCTTAGCTGTAACCAACACCATTTTAATCATGATTATTGAGTTGGGAAAGAGGTGGGAGACAGTCTTGGGAACTGGCAGAGCTGCCAGCTGTGTGCTGGTCGCACGTCCGATCACGCACCTCCCTGTATACCCAGAATCTTGCCACACAGATGCTGCAATGACTCTGATGTACATGTAAATATTCAACAGGATTCTGACTCCTGTCATTTATTTATTTTATTTATTTTATTTTGAGTAATTTTTAACTCACCTTTCTTCTTGGAAAAGGACCCAAGACAGCTTACAGTAACGAGGGACAACATACAGTCCAATACAATTAAAACACTTTTTTAAGTTTGAGAACAGGGAACTGAGTGGCATCTGACAGCATCAAAAGGCAACATTTAAAGGCAGCAGTTAAAGAGAAGAGTAAAAAAAACCCCATGTAATCATGTACGGTAGGCCATCTAAAAATTATGAAGGATGGAAACTAACATTGAAAGCAGTGTCAATGCAATCACACAAGGAGAGAGATAAACACAAAGTTATAAGTGGTTATAAACACAAAGTCTGTGTAGATTCATATAAAAGACACATAACAGGCAGTCCATCATTCAGGGAAAGCTTGGCTGGAGAGTCTGTTTCCGGTAAGAGAGCAGGGATGGGGCAGTCCTGGCCTGGTCATACTAGTCTCCCTAACCAAATGTTTAGGGCTGACTGATGTCTAGGTTTACAAATTCCATGGTATACACCCACAGAAACCAGCGATGTGAGGTCATGCCATTTCCACCGCAGGGCCTTTGGTGCTCTCATAAGAACATAAGAACATAAGAAGAGCCATGCTGGATCAGGCCAAAGGCCCATCTAGTCCAGCTTCCTGTATCTCACAGCGGCCCCACCAGATGTGTTTGGGAGCGCATGAGACTAGATATCTGTCTCCTGATACCACTCCCCTGCATCTGGCCCTTGAAGTACCCTGGTTTAAACCCTGGAGGTTACACATCTCCATCATGGTTTGTAACCTGTGATGGACTTTTCCTCCAGGAATCTGTCCAATCTCCTTTTGAAGGCATCCAGGTCAGATGCCATCACCACATTGTGTGGTAGGGAGTTCCATAGACTTACAACGCGCTGGGTGAAAAAATATTTTCTTTTGTCAGTTCTTACTCTCCCAGCACTCAATTTGAGTGTATGTCCCCTAGTTCTGGTATTTTGGGAGAGGGAGAAGAGCTTCCCTCTATCCACTTTACTCATACCCTGCATTATTTTGTATGTCTCAATCATATCCCCCCTCAAGCGCCTTTTTCCAGACTAAAGAGGCCCAAATGTTTTAGCCTTTCTTCATAAGGGAGGTGCCCCAGCCCAGTAATCATTTTAGTCGCTCTCTTCTGCACCTTTTCCAGTTCCACTATGTCTTTCTTGAGATGCGGTGACCAGAATTGTACACAATACTCCAAGTGGGGCCTTACTATTTTTTTGTATAATGGCATTATAATGTTGGCTGTTTTATTTTCAATCCCCTTTTTGATAATCCCTAGCATGGAATTGGCCTTCTTCACCACTGCCACACATTGGGGAGACACCTTCATGGAGCTGTCCACCAACACACCAAGATCTCTTTCCTGATCCGTCACGGATAACTCAGAGCCCATGAGTTGATAGATGAAGTTTGGATTTTTTGCCCCAATATGCATTACTTTACATTTGGTTACATTAAAACGCATTTGCCATTTCTCAGCCCACTCCCCCAGTTTGGAGAGATCCTTCTGGAGCTCTTCACAATCTTCTCTGGTTTTTACCACACGGAAAAGTTTTGTGTCATCGGCAAACTTGGCCACCTCACTGCTTATCCCTGTCTCCAGGTCATTTATGAACAGATTGAAAAAGCCGGTCCCAGGACAGAGCCCTGGGGCACACCGCTTTCACCTCTCTCCATTGTGAAAATTTCCCATTGACACCTACTCTTTGTTTCCGGGATCTCAACCAGTTCTCAATCCATAAGAGGACCTGCCCTCTTATCCCCTGACTGTGCAATTTTCTCAGCAGCCTTTGGTGAGGGACTGTGTCAAAAGCCTTTTGAAAATCCAGATAGATTATATCAACTGGTTCACCCAAATCCACGTGCCTGTTGACCTTTTCAAAAAATTCTAAGAGGTTTGTCAGACAAGATTTACCCTTACAGAAGCCATGCTGATTTTCTCTCAGCAAGGTTTGTTCTTTTATGTGTTTTAAGATTTTCTCTTGGATGAGGCTTTCCACCATCTTCCCTGGGACAGATGTAAGGCTAACCGGCCTGTAGTTTTCTGGGTCCCCCCCTCCTTCCTTTTTTAAAAATTGGTGTGACATCTGCTATCCTCCAGTCCTCCAACCAGGCCGTCGACCGTGTTTCCTCTGGCACCGCTAAGGGTTGGCCAGCATTCAGACAAGCAGACCAAATGCTACAAGTGAAGAGCAACCTACAAGCCTCTGTACCGCCTTGACTACCTTCAGGTACACTCATCAAAGAAAACACACCAGGCCTTACAAAACTGATCCTTCCAAGCAAGTGTCTCTGTTCCAGCAATCTGTCCTATGAACAGACTACCGCATGAACTGGTGGATGGCTCAGGGGTTTAGGTACTCACAGCCAGAGCTGTGAGTTCAAACCCCCACTGTCTGTCCCTGACAAGGGCTGGACTCAGTGATTAAGACCGCTCTGCAGCCTGTTGCACACCTAAGCCTTTGGCCTGACAACAATAACCGATTTTATAAATAAATGTAGGTAGACCTGGGGCTGAGACGCATCCTTCCCTGCTCTCTCAATTTCCCTTCAATGAGGACAGAAACAAACAACTAAACCAGGACACTGTGGCATTATTTTATGACTTCAGGAGATTTAAGTAATCCTGGTAGCCAAAACAAAAATATAATCTGCCTGCCCAGAGTAAGCATCTTTGCAATATGATGCACATGGGTAACAGATAATTACAGCAGCATAATCCTTGTTTCTTGGCTACTCATTAAGCACCTCCATTTCTATATTCTTCATCAAGACCTTTACTGTATACAACATGTTTCAAGCATTTCATATGTTAATAAACAACAACAACAACAACAACAACAAAGTTTACATTTTTAGCTAGTGCATAACAAGCAGAAGTAGTAGTAGTAGCAGAAACAATAATATTAATGATGGCGGTATTAGGACTTCAGCCTACTTAGAAGGTGCAATTTATTTTACTAGATTTTTTTAAAAAACAACAGTCATACTGCCAGACTTGCAGTAAATTGTACAACTCCCCGTGGCAGATTACTGCTCATTAATGAGGTCTTGGTTGCATTCCCAAGAAAGCACTTAGAAATATAACCAACCCTTCACTAAAGAGCAATTTGCTGTTACAACTTACACAGTTTCTCTTAATGGAAACGTAAATTGGTAGTAGAATTCTGGCAGTGTTTAAGATATTTGGCCCACAAGGATAGGGTTGGTTGTAAAGCTCGATTTTCTCCGGCTGAACTAAAATGGACATACGCTAAGAAGTCCTGGGGTGGTGGAATCATATATTTTAAAGACAGATAAGAATACAAAACATACCCCTTTGACTCCTTTTAGATCACCCTTCAGCAAACTGTCCAAGGGGAAAGTGATTATATTGTTCATGTTCTGGATCTACAATAAAAAGAGCAGTATTTTAAAAACATTTTCGTGTTTCAATTAAATGTCCATTACTTAATCAGGCATGAAGACGCAGTGGGAGGAGTACTTAAAAGTTATATCATGGTGAGACACAGCAGAGATGGCCTAATTCCCTAGCAAGATTTGATTTGCTCCATTCTGTGTTTTGGTTTTCAAGAAAGGCCAAGACTCCATTTTGTAGACAGGGAAAAATATTATGGCTCATTACTTTCCTAGATGTCTGCAGGATGTCAGGAAGGACTTATTTCACTATTATTAAAGGTGCAGTAGTTAAAGGCGTGGCTGTGATTCCCTAACACCAGGTTAAATTTTAACATTGCACAAACAAGGTAATAGAAGTGATGTGGGCCGATGGAACAATATATCATGTAGGCTGTCTCCATTATCAATCCAAATTTTAGAATGACAATTTGCATTAAATCCACAAACCTTTTTTTTATCAAACAGCAACAGGGGAAATATATATTTGTACAAAATAGGCTGGTGGGGCTATGCTTGGCTCCCCCTCTGTCAACTTTTAGAAGACAACTTAAAACACGACTTTTGAGGGAGGCCTTCCAGGCTGACCCACCTGACTTGACTTCTCCAGTCCGTCAATTTGTTGATTGAAGGTGAATTTGCCAACAGCACCATGTATTTTATCCATTAACGTTTTTTGGCTTTCTAGAGCTCTTTGTCCTTTAATAGTGTTTGTTTCATCCATGGCTGCTGTAAACTGCCCAGAATAGTACACTGCGCTACTGAGGCGGAATATAAGCTTAAGAAATTAACTCAGCAACTAGCTAACTGGAAAGTCACAGGTGATGTCACTTTGCCAAGACCGAAGTCGTGAACAATCAAGAAAAGCTGTTGTAAGTAGAACTGCTTAATAGTAGATCTCTGGGTCATATTCCCAAGAGGCTCTTTAGGAAATTCAGCCCAGTCTCTCTTGGTGAGAAGTCTATTACTGCATAGTTGCTCTCAAGAGGCTTTGTTAAAATAGCCAAATGGTTTGAGGGGAAGCAATGACAATAAAAAAGCTTCCACGCCCCTCATCTAAGCCCTTAGGTACTACCAACTGCCCTCTTGGGCTGCCATCCTGCAAGATAAAGGGAGTGAGACCTCTTGAAGACCAGTCTTGATGATCTGGAGGCACAAGAAGCCCCAGTTTTCCCTCTTCATCTCCTCCTCAAAAGCAGCTCTACTTCAAAGGTACCTCCTGGCCAGAAAGAGATTGTGACTGAGGAAGATGGGGGTGGCACAGCCACTACCCACCACGAGGGGAAAGGAACAAAGCAGAATGATAGTTATCACCCTATCATGAGTAGTCTGATAACTACGGGAGCAGAAGAGACGCAGGTCTGAGTGGATAGAAGACCTATACCTTTTCACCCACAGAGCCAGGAGCCCCTCGTAGAGTACTTAGAAATCTTTCACAACGCTCTGTCCTATTGAGTTCTGGGTATACTAGCACAACATGGTCAAACGTGGCACATGCTGCCAATGTACTTCTACCACCCAGGAACCAGTGGCTAGCAAGCTAGCACAAATGAAGCAGGTGAAACGAAGCTTAGGCAGCAATAAATGTTTCTTGCGCTTAATTTCTCAAATGTCAAGCTGAGGTTAAAGGCAAAGAAGAATCCTGCAACATAACAAAACCTCTGTACATAACCCTAAATGCAGGGCTCTTATTCTATGATTAGGGAATCATACTCTGTAGAAAGTGAGAGAAAGAGAGAGAGAGAGAGAGAGAGAGATTTCCAGACTGACTTAGGGAGAGAGAGAGAGAGAGAAATGGCTGCAAGAGACCTTAAAAATGTTTACCCACCAGCTCCGGACCTTGCAGACTGCGAACCCGCCCACTTTAGCAAGACCAAACAGCAGTTTTCTTGTACCTGCTTTTGGAGGTGACAAATATTTGATCCGGTGTAAGGATAGTGAAAGCTTCCGTTTGTTCATCCCCTTTAAAGATCTGAATGCCCGGAACAAAACGGAGGTAAGAAGGCATTCTTTTCTTTCTTTTTTTTCCCTTCAGGCAAACCAGGAAGTGCGGAGGGGGTATTTTTAGTCCCGGATCTTTGGTTTTTACAGCCTGATTATAACCCATATTGTCTAAAAAGTCCCTCAATGAAAGCCATCATCTATTAAAGTAATAATGGTAATCTTCAAATTTTAAAACAAGTTATTTTTAGTCCCTTTGGTTTTTCCATCTGCCCAATTTCAATATTGAAACAAAAGAAAGGGATGAAAGAAGAAAAGAAGTCATGCTACCTCTCTTCTTCTCAGCTGCCACAAATATTTTGCACAGGGAATGAAGATTCAATGTGAATTACCGTAATTGGGTAACTCCATTGTTGTATTTAAAGCTGGTTCTGAAGTACAGCCACACTTCATCTTCTGGATTTCCCACTACACAACAAATACTTGGGTTGTAAATTTAAATATGTGGAAAATAGGTATGCTAAGCATTAGGACAAAATTACATACCAACTGATTTTTTTTCCATCCAAATTAATATGTGCATTACTTTAAACAAAATATGTGGGTGGAAGGAATAGCCTATCCCTCGACTAGCTAATTTTTCATCTAAACTTTATTTAATATCTGAAGGAGTGGTCTGTCTTCAGAACCCTGAACTACAATCTTAATGAGGACTAAATCATCCTATAAGGCAGCAAAAATATCGAACAAATTTACTGATGCTCAAGATGATTTTACTAAGGGGGTGGGGGAACCCCGTAAATGCTAAATGTAAGTATTTCAAATTGATCACCTAAAACTTTTGGGCTGCATCTCCCCAACCCCCAGTAATACATTTCAACCAACGCCTGTAATCATTCTTTGCTTAACTATCTGCATTCTCTATAATTACACACAGTCACTCCTGAAAGGAAGATTTTGGAACAGTTATCCAAGTGTTACACAGATTGAAGCACTACAAAGCTAAATGACAACTGCAGGCAATAAGCAGCAATTCAATCTAATTCCATTGTCAAGACAAAAGCTCAACCTAAACAGTCTAATAAAATGAAAAAACCAAAGGAACAGTTTTCTGAAGAAACAACATAAGAGGAATTTGGATCTTTAAAAATATTTTCCCCCATTGTCAAAATCTTGATCAGCTATTGGAAATGGGACACTCGCCTACTCACAGACACAAGTCTCAGACTCAAGTTGATTGAGTGTTTCTTTATGAAATGTGTGTATTATGTATGTGTACTGCGTTAGACTGTGGCAGGTTCTCAACTGGCCCTAATAGACTTCTCTTAAAGATAACAAGTAATATGGCAGAGACTTTAATTAAGCAGGACAAAGAACCAAGGTCAACTGACCTCTTTTTGCCATTTGGATGTCAGAATCACACCAAATGGCATAACAGACATCTTAGTGACCCCATTTCCACTCACCTGTAGAGACATACCCAGAGTGAATCTTGACCCTTCACGCATCAGATCAGGGATGTGGGATGAAGGTTTCCTTGCCCCCCCCTCTCACACACACAAATCACTTTCTCATAAACACACTATTGCTCTCTCTCTCTCTCTCTCTCTCTCTCTCTCTCTCTCTCTCTCTCTCTCTCTCTCTCTCTCTCTCTCTCTGTGTGTGTGTGTGTGTGTGTGTGTGAGAGAGGGGGGGGCAAGGAAACCTTCATCGCACATCCCTGATCTAACTTGCAACCAAAAAGTTAATGAGTGACCATTTATTCCTAGGGATGGGACTTTCATAATCTTAAGACTTCCAGCCCCATACTTTGGCCAGAAGCCCTTCGGAGCACTCATGGGAGAGAAACCCCCAAACCAAAAGGAGTTAAGAACAGCCTTTTCTCAACCTCAAACCATTCTTTCTCAAACAAGAGGGAAAGTGCCCCACTGCATTGTGAGTACACCAAGGGTCTCTGCCACTCACAAAGCTCCATGGAAGAGTGGGTCCCAACACTTATCACAAGGTACGGTGGACCCTTGTATAACAAATGGTTTGTATAACATAAAATCTGTACAACATAAAAAATTCCCAAGATAGGGGAAATTTGCTCAACAGGATCGCCCTATGGGGCGAAACCGTACAACATAAAATGGTTGTGATTAGGGATTACTCCGTTTTCAATGCATTCCTATGGGAAATTTGTATAAAGGAAAATTTGTTTAAACAGAATTTCATTTGGAATGAATTAATTCCTTTATACAAGGTACCACTGTATAAGGACAGCTTCCAATGCCCATAATGGCGTACAGAGATAACCTCCAAGAGAAATATGTCTCTCATGGATCTTTGGGCATTGTAGTGTACTGGGATGTGTTTCCAGCCATTTAACAAAGAAAAGATGCAGATCATAAAGGCTAAGAGGTCTGCTCTAATGCCCTGGATTATTCTAGCAGGATTACAGGAGTAGAAGTCTTCAAACTCTGAAAGTCTCATCTCCTTCTGCCTCCAAAATTTATGCAATCTTCCTTACACAAGCAAAAATCAACACCAAGATTCTGGCCACCGAATCAGGCCATGTGATTAACTCTATTCACAGATTGCAGTATTTTGCCATAGTGCACAACACAACATGGATACAAACTGATCACTATGGTTGTACAGTGGTGCCTTGTATAAATCAATTACTGTTATTTGTTCCCAATGAAATTCTGTTAAGCAAATTTTCCCTTGTACAAATTTCCCATAGGAATACAATGAAAACAGATTAATCCCTAATTGCGACCGTTTTTCTGTTGTACGGATTCACCCCATAGGCGATTCTGTTAAGCGATTTCCCCCTATCTCCACAATTTTTTTCCTTGAAGCGGATTTTCTGTTAAACAAACCCCATGTTATACGAGGGGGGCCACTGTATAATGGAATGGCTGAGCGATACCTGATCAGCATAGAATCAATGTTTCTTCTACCTCCTTACAGCAACAAGGTACCCTTAAGTCACCTGAATCTGTCACCATACACGTGCCCTAAATAAAACTGGAGGTAGCTGACATAATTGTGTTCAAAGATCAATGCCAAGTGAATGAACAGAAGCTTTGGCAGGGGAACAATGTTGTCAGCTGCCAAGGAATGTGTTTAATTAATTTCTTCTGGAAAATGTTGCCTGTATCAATATCAAAGCAAACAATACAACAGGTTGCACAGATACTTTTCTAATCCACTGGGAAACGTTATAGGCCAAGACAGCAAACACAGAAAGTATTTCTCTCTCTCTCTCTCTCTCTCTCTCTCTCTCTCTCTCACTCACTCACTCACTTACACACACACACACACACACACACACACACACACACACACACACCAGCCTCAGATAGCTGAAAGAGAACTAAACTACATAAATCTCTCATGGAACAAGACTTACATGGCAATTTTCTGCTTAACAATAACACAGGCGTCCCTCTTAATAAAGGGGCACAGGGCAGAGTTGGTAACAATGGTACACAAGCACAGAGAATGATGTTTAAAACTTCATTTCATTTACAAAACCAAAAACAGAGGAACCGAGGGGTTCAAACACAGTATAAAAAGCCTTGCAACCAGAGCCTATAAAAAGGTTAAAAGCTAGGAGTCCTTCATAATTATTTATAAAGCCAGGAGGTCCAAATCTGCCTAAGACTATCATAATCTAACATTACCGGCCTGTAAATACTCCAGTTACAACAGGAGTATTTACAGGCGAAAAGTGTAAACAACTGTGGTCACAAAACCAACAAACGAAATCTACTGCACGACACAGGAAGAAAAGGTGCAATTGGACAAAAAAACTAGACATTGAAATGGATCCTTGCACCAAGCCCCGTGTAACATTTGAATTTGCAATATATTAACAAAAACAACGAATAAGCGGTATTTTAAAAGCTTAAAATTAGATACCTCAAAGCTTCTGCAAACAGTAAAGGGCTAATTTGCACCTTTTAAAAACCTATTGCCCTGACTAACTATACAGTGGTACCTTGTTTTACGAACACCTCGGTTAACATAATTTTCAGTTTACGGATGAAAATCCATTGAAAACAATGCCTCAGTTTACAAAAAAAATGGCAATACTAAGCAAGTTTCCCCAGGATACATTGTGCTTGGGAGGTTTATAGTGTTGCCCCCATGCATGCTTCTGTTTACCATATTTTTGCAATATGAAACATCCCAGAGAATGCGTTAAATTCGTGAGCCGAGGTACCACTATAGATAGGGCAGCACACGGTCAGAATGAATTAATAGGAACTGCAGTTCAGGTGATGGTAACGTGGTCTGTGGTGCTCTATTCATCACGGCCCTTCCCTTCATGCCATTCTTCAACGAATACGGGATTCTTCTTCAACTGATACTGGACTCATATAGCCATAACGTGACATTCCACAGTGATGGCAAAACCCGAAGAGCTTGCAATGACTGCAGATTAGCACTTGGCATATAGTTTGTGTCAATGCATTTCCACGCTGGCTCGACTACACAGGGATGCCGAGACTGGCACAATGCCAGAGGTGCTGCCCGATACCCAGGCTTAGGGATGTGGATGAGAAAGACAATTTGTTAGCTGTTGGACAAAATTAGACATTAGAGAGCCGCCACGCTGGCGGAAATGCTGCTTAATTCACGAAACTTGAACATTACTTAATTGCCATAACATTAGAATGGGATGGGCGTGGGTGTGTCTCCGGGTGGCACAACAAATGCCCCTAGGATGCCTATACCTTCCACGCAAACCCTCTGGGGCCCTGTTCCCGAAGAACAGTGCAGTGATGCCACGTGGAGTGAAGTCAAATTGGCCCATCCTTCTGCCAATTCTCCTTCCCAACCCCCAAGGGAGAGTTCAGACAACAATTGTTACTATAAAGGGTTTAGAAAGAAACCAATTATAAGAGGCTGCGAATCCCCCCTTGAGAGAGTCTGAGAAAGTTGTCTTTTTTTGACATAAACCCTGTTAGTTAAGCTTCAGACACAGTTATCCGCTGCCCCCTCCCCCCCCAAAAAAACCCCACACAATTAGCCAAAATATATTCTAATGCACTTCCTCAGACGTCACCAGAGGGTACTGCACAATCAGTAAGACAGCCAAGCTTAATGTCTATCCAAAGACCTGGACTTTGAATGAGATCAAGTAATTAAAAGACAAATTTATTTCAGTTGAAAGCTCAAGCTACACGATTCAATTCTGACTCAGTATGAAATGTTATTTTTAAGGGAGGACTAAATGTGTTTCCTACCAAGTTTTTGAAGAGTGCCGTCAACTCCTTTGTAAATACAGAAAATTTTAAAAACGCTGTTCCTAAATCTGGATCATCCCTACAGACGCAGTTTCCTCCAAATTTCTCCAAAGCTTGAGTGTACTGTTCTTCGTTTTCCACATGAGCTTCAAAGAGAACAAATATTATGTTATTGCCAGTAACTAGCAATGGGGGCTCTGCTGAAGAGGAAGGAGAATCAGCCTCAAAGTTATTTTATAAGTGCATTTGAACACATTCAGTTTCTAATTTATATATATTACACTGTATATATTTAAATAATTCTAAACATTCAAAAGCGATATGCTAGACAATCAACAGTGTGTAGCAGATGAAAAGACAATACAAAGGCCTTAAGATAACATTAACAGGCATGAAAAGACTAAAACACATTAAAACTGAGTAGTTCACAATGACAAAACCACTTGACCGTTATTTCTTGCCACATCTGAAATCAAATAGTCGTAAGTTCAATTTTAATTAAAAAAACATCTTTCAGTTGCTTACATATTTAGGGAATTCTGGAAAAATGCGTAAAATTACAATTACTGAAGTTGCATAAAGTTTTTTTAAAAATAAATATTATTTTTAAAAATTTCAGAAAATAATTGCCTTAGTTAAGTTTTAAATAATGGGAGTGAGAAATAGTTCTCAGCTCATGAAAAGTACACAGTAGTCTTGGAAGCACCCTGGTGTGTGTAGGAAACGGTATCCTTGTGGCTTGTCAACCAAAGCTCCCCACCCCCCACCCCACATTCTTTTGATCATAACTATCACTCTGCACCAAAATGAGGGAGACTGAGTGTGTTCTTATGTCAGAGTGCACGCTAGTTGTAGGAAACAGGAACAAAGATAACAGAGCAAGTCGTGCACGAGAAAAGGTAGATGGTTTGAAGGAACTAGAGAAAAGAACAACCCAACCACCCAAGGATGTAAAAGTAATGCCATCTTCAAACAGGATCCATGGGGCAAATTACACTAGACAGAAACAATTCCGCAAGTTCAAGAGAAATTGCCCTCTTACAACCAACAGACTCCCCATGGGGGGAGCATGGGGGGGTTCTTTTTCTGTCCTTCACTTGCGCTTCTTTCTGTTTCTATGAAGGGATAAACCAGATGTCCCACTGGCCTTTCTTCTAAAGAAGGATGCTTAACCCAGCTGCTTTTTGAGAAACAGAAGTAGCAGGGCCCTAGCCTAGAATGTGTACCACGTGTGGATCAAGTCTCAGGTTGGCTTTCTACTGGGAAAAACCAACAATGTGCAGCCCATGAAACTAAATTATAAACCTCTTATAGAGTGCTTTAAGTGTACTGCGGGCTTTTAGTTTCTAATGCAAACAAAGAAGAACATGGAAGACGATTTTTGATTCCTGTACAAGTCCGGTGCATGTGATGCTCTTATGAGCATCAACACATAAATCTGAAACATCACCATCCCTACCTCCCTTCTCTGGTTGTGCCTAAAGGGGCATATAATGCATCCAAATGTGAACTAAGAAAACTGCAATCAATGCATGTCATTGAGCAACTGTTGTGAAAAGTAGTTTTCAAATGATGCTTTGGAAATATTCCTCAATAGGTCTCGCCATAGCTTGCGATATCCAGACACCATGGGAAAGGATGGCTAAGAAATCAGGTTATGGCAAAGGAAATACTGTAAACATGCAAGACAGGAGGAGAAAGAAGGGAATTGAGAAATCCATGATGTGTTCTCTGACCCACCACAACTGTAAATACAAGGATTTCAAAGGGTCCCTGAACTACCGAGTGAGGCCACTGGCAAAAGCACTGGTCCCTCCCAAAACTGGTAGCTGGTCTTCTTTAAACCATGGAGGACCTGTTTGTCCAATACTTATGAGGCCAAGAGCCCATTTGCCACTAAATTGAAAATGAAGGGGTGTTGCTGAGCCTTCCAAGTACCCGCCTTGGCCATCTTTCCTCAATTAGGTTGATTTCTGGATTTGGAGACTGGCTTGGGAGGAAGGGTTTGTTTGTTTTTACACAGTTTAGAGAAACGAAACTTTGCAGGGAGAAATTGAGAGGTAGAAAAAATTTAAGCTTCCACCCCGTTCTAAACTGCTAGTGTTTCCATCACCAACACCACTAGATACAGATCCATATTGTGTGGATTTCAGCGAAAATGCTAAGTTACCAGTCTCATGCTTGCCTCAAGTTTTAAACGTTCTACTGAATTTCAGTTACTCGGCCATCAAAGGCCTCCTCCTCCTCCCCCTAAGCTAGCTGCTGCTTTCTCTTCTGGAGCCTTTCATACCCCTGTCAATATGGAGGAAATTATATTATCAGGGAAAGTTTGGGGGGGGACTTTTTTTGGATGGGGAGCTGGACCCTTTCTGGAATACAATTTCTAGCCCTCACGGCCAGTGGCTGGGGGCGGGGTAGGAATTACTGGAAGCTACCACCCAGTAGTATTTCCAAGGTCTGACACAAGAATGTCAGCTTTCTAAAATTTTGCAAGCACCTCCTCTCCTAACTCGTCCACTCCTGGAGTTTGACAGGACTGAACCAAGGGAGCTTAAAAAACAAACAAACATTAAAGGGGCCTATAATGCATCCAAAAATGTGAACATACCCAAAGTTAAGAATAAAAGTGTACAGTAGGACCCCAGTATCCGCTGGGGATTAGTTCCAAGCCTTCCCATGGATAATGAAAACCGTGGATAAAAAAGAACACCAAAATGACCCCAAAACTGCTGTTTTGTGATAGCAACTTGCTTTGCAGCTGCTGTTTTGCAACAGTAGTTTGCTTTACAGCTGCTGTTTGTGATGGTAGCTTGCTTTACGGCTGCTGTTTTATGACAGTAGCTTGCTTTACAGCTGCTCTTTGTGGCAATAGCTTGCTTTGGGGCTGCTGAATCATTTATTTATTTTTTCCTCTGCCAGCCATAGATAACTGAATCAGTGGATAATGAATCGGTGGATACAGGGGTCCTACTGTAATCTTCAAACTGTACCAGCCTCTGGAGAAGATGGGAAGGGGCTAAGCAGAAGAGCCCAAAAAACCCATTCACAGACTGCTCAACAGGAAATGGGTTTTCATAATTCTAGGACTTCCAGGCCCAGAGTTCCCCTAGAATTCCTCCGGCAGACTTTCCAGGATTGGTCTCTCCTCTCCCTGTTCCAGAAGTCTCTGCCTGGGAAATTCCAGGCAACCTCTGGGACTGGAAGCCCCAGAATTACAGGAAAACCCATTGCCTAAGGCTAAAGTTTAGTTTAATGTCCCATGTACAAGAGGCTACTTCTTTTTGCTTCCTCCCTGTTAAAGTATTTCTTCTCCTTCTTGGCATGCGCACCAATGGAAAATAATTATTTGCCAAACCACAGCAATTATTCTTTCCCTTTCCTGATTTATTAGCGAAACATGGGCTCTGTTTGGCACTGTTTACATTAACAAGAAACCATGATTATTATTAGGAAGGAAAAATGTTCCAAGAAATGGAAGAGAGAGCCTGCTTTTCCAGGAGTTAATTTATTAATTAATTATTAATATCAATAATTAATAAATATTTGGCTAGGAGCACACATTATCTATTCCTATATTTCACTGTGTATTTATTTTTCTCGTTTTGTGTGATTTTTTAATATTTTTGTGAACCACCCAGACAGGTCAGGTGGTATACAAGCTAAATAAATAAATAAATAAATAAATAAATAAATAAATAAATAAATAAATAATTTTTGCTGAAGTCAAAATTAGCAGACATAACACTATATCCAACATTCCTAACATACACTTCAAAAGCCTTTTCTTAGTTAAATGCAAGCTTTTTAGCAACAAAGACTATCAATTAGTAGACTTACCCAAACCAGAAATATTTATGGCTTTTACAGATTTCTTCATTTTATAAAGAACAGTTCGGTCAACATCCAGTGCCTAAAAAAGAGGGGGGGGGAATGGTGAGATGAGCATCGTTAACAACAGACGTTCATTTGGTTTCTGTATTATGCTACTCATTGATTTTATTTTTTTATTTTTAGTGGCACGCCTGACCATATTAACTTGCTGCCTGCTATGATTCAGGTACCGACTTTCAATGAAATGCTTTTCACCAAGACAACAGCCTTATATTCATAAGCTTCCAAGAGCAACGCAAATGCCCTCTTGGGAAAATTAAAAGATGCTGTAACATTCATGCCTCAAAAGGCAAACAGTAAAATCAGTTAAATCTGTGGTGGGGGAGCAGAACCAATAACAGACATCCTATTAGTGAAAGAAAGAAAGAAAGAAAGAAAGAAAGAAAGAAAGAAAGAAAGAAAGAAAGAAAGAAAGAAAGAAAGAAAGAAAGAAAGAAAGAAAGAAAGAAAGAAAGAAAGAAAGAAAGAAAGAAAGAAAGAAAGAAAGAAAGAAAGAAAGAAAGAAAGTGGTCACGTGATTCAGCTGTAAAAAATAAAAAGGCAGTATTTTAATTATTAAAATACTCTTAAGCATCCATTTGGCCTGAAAGTCTATGGCAAAATGACATCCAGTGCACAGGGCCATGTGCAGAAAGGTTATTTTGTCAGGGACATCTCTCAGGAACTAAATAAAATACTGTTTGTGGAACTTCAAACGCACTTTTGAAGGAAATGATATCCATCCAACCCAAAAAACTCTTGTCTCCTTAATCCTACATATAAAGCAATTTACAGAAAAAGGGTTACAAGATGTAAAATAGAATGTACAAACTTTAAAGCCTTCTGCTGCTAACTTATATGACTTCCATGCTTTAAGCATATATCGGAAACCTTATCTCAGATAATATGACAGTTTTTACACACACACACACACACACACACACACACACACACACACACACACACACACACACACACACACACACACCACTTCTCTATCATAAAACTGAAATATTATTTAAAATGTTTGATTGTGCACACACGCCATTGCTTTGGTTTCATTATAAAAGCATATCCAAAATAACATTCTGCATAGACTCTCACACACTTACAAAATGTACCCTTGTGACTTAACAAAATGCCTGTTCTCCTTCCATACCTGACAGCACTGTAGATGCTTTGTTCTGTTCTTCTTAGACTGCATTATATGCATTTAAATCATTCCACAACCCCTGCTGGTTATGCATTTCTGTATACTGAATAATTAACTCATTTACTAAATGAATTGTGAGGAAGATACTAAACATTTCCAGAGGAAAATGATTAATACAGCTTTTACGCTTCTCTTTATTCCCACCCACCCCCTTTAACATCTAGCAAAATTTTTAAAAAGAAAACCCTAGCAGTTTCATTCAGGGATTTTATTAGCATGCTTCCTTCATAGCAAAAGGTGGTGAATAAGTAAGGCTTTTAAATATCTTAATGGGGACTATTCTTTGTATTTCTCTGCTCTTGTGTGGAGAGCCATCCCCTCCGGTACTTCCTCTGACCTTGATTCCCCTCTTTGCACTTGCACTTCATTTTCAAGAAAGCTTTCCCATTTTATCCTCAGGTTTAATTCTCCAAGCATAGGGGTTCATGCTTGGAGGGGGTGGGGGTGGTGGGGTCAGGGGGGCGGGGGGCATACATGTACTTGGCATCTTGTATGCCATTTTTTCCCCTGCCCCTCTCTATTGCTTTCTACCAAGTGAGAGACATGACAATAATTTAAACTCGATTTTGATGTTATGACCGTCTTCCAACACAGCCATGTTCAAGAAGGTACCGAGCCTTGTCTGCTCCTGTAAACCTGGAAAGGAAATAGCAACTAAGGTCAGGATGGTTAAAGCTATGGTTTTTCCAGTAGTGATGTATGGAAGTGAGAGCTGGACTATAAAGAAGGCTGGTCGCCGCAGAATCGATGCTTTTGAGCTGTGGTGCTGGAGGAGAGTCTTGAGAGTCCCCTGGACTGCAAGGAGACCAAACCTAGCCATCCTGAAAGAAATCAACCCCAAATGTTCACTGGAAGGACAGATTTTGAAGCTGAGGCTCCAGTACTTTGGCCACCTCATGAGAAGAGAGGACTCCCTGGAAAAGCCCCTGATGCTGGGAAAAATCGAAGGCAAAAGGAAAAGAGGACGACAGAGAATGAGATGGTTGGACGGTGTCATCGATGCAACCAAAATGAATTTGACAAAACTCCGGGAGGCAGTGGAGGATAGGAAGGCCTGGCGAGCTCTGGTCCATGGGGTCACGAAGAGTCGGACACGACTGAACGACTGAACAACAACAACAACAAAAGTTCAGGCATGACCAAACTTCGGCCCTCCAGATGTTTTGGACCACAACTCCCACAGTCCTTTGCCACTGGCAACCTAAGCTTAGAATTCTGGGAGTTGTGGTCCAAAACATCAGGAGGGCCGAAGTTTGGACATGCCTGTCCTAGTTCTTTCACTTTCCCCGCTGATTCTGCTAATTTTGCACATAACTATTCTGTAATTCTACAAATCCATGGATTGTAAATTTAATCCAGCCCTAACGCTCAATATATTATAATTTTCATGAGGACATAAAATATCTCTGTCCTACCATATGTGAGTCAAGTTTTCCTACACACTGACTACATTTCCTTTTTTTTTGTTATAGAGGAAATACAAAAGTTTATGAAGTCAAAGAGTATGTGCTTTTTAAAAAAGCATACACTCAAAAAGCAGAATATAAAAAGGCAAGAAAAAAACAGAATCCTCTTCTAAACCTTCCTTCCTACAGATTTATGCAAAGTGCACCTAGATTTGAGTCTCTGCATAAGTTATGCAACAGAAAAACAGACCAATGCATAAATCAAAATATTGTGCCATTTATTTAAATACTTAATCAGATGTGTTATTTCTTTTTACAATTGTCAAGTGTAACCATTTGTGCTGAATATTCTCCCCTGGGTGGCATTTCCAACTGATACAAAACATAATAGGGCAGAATATGCTATAAAGACTGGCAGATACAGATGTAACAATTTATTTTTAGCTTCCAATTAAGTGACTAGATTTCAGGTTGATGGTATTCCTGTAAGCAGTTCCGGTTAATTAGCTCTAATAAGGTGTTATAATCTCCACAGCAACCTTAGCCTAGCATTCACCAGCCAAGATGGTTTTACACTGTAAATTAAGAAGGATATTTCACGCATAAAGATGCCAAAATTCAAACAAAGAAGCAGAAAGGGTAACTTAAGAAAGATGAAAGTATAATCTGAGATAAAGATTTAGTTTATAATGTTAGGCATATCAATTTAAGAGTAAACCCTATGGCACTTAACAATTTTTTCTTTTGTTTCTTGTGTGTACAATGACACCATCAGTTCTTTTCAATGCCACATTCCGCTTCCAAACCTATATTCTCACTCTTGTGTAGCGATACCAACAGTCTAGACCAGGGATGGCGAACCCTTTTGGCACCGAGTGCCCAAACTTGGTGATGGGGGCGGCAGCGGCGGCGGGGGGGTCAGGATCGGTGGCAGCGGGGGGGGGGCGAAGGCAGCAAGGGCAGTGGGGGTGGTGGGGTCAGGGTAATTGGCAGTGGCGGTGGGAGGGGCAAGAATGGTGGCAGTGATGGAGGCGGTGGCGGGGTCGGCGGTGGCAAGGGTGATGGCGAGGGGGACAGCGGTGGCGGGGGAGTCGGGATCGGCGGCAGCAGGGAGGCAGGGGTGGGGGCGAGGGTGAGGGAGCAAGGGTGATGGGGCGGTGGGTTCAGGGTCATTGGCAGGAGGAGCAGGGATGGCGGCGGTGATGGCGACGGGGGCGGCAACGGCAGGGTCAGCCTGGCACCCGACATGCTCCCTGCCCCCCCACTTCCCCTTCCGCAAATTCCCCATGGCTGTTCCAGCGGAGCGGGAAGTGGGGGGCAGGGAGCATGTCGCGTGCCAGGCGAAAGCTCTTTGCATGCCACCTTTGGCACACGTGCCATAGGTTTGCCATCCCTGCTCTAGACCCAACATAGCTCCACCCCGTTCAATGCATTTCCCCCCCTCTTTTACCTTATTTATCTCACCAAGCCTGCTTGCTGAACCACAATTTCTTTGCTACTCTTAGAAAGCTCAATGCAAAGTTTTACCTCTGCCAATTCTCACAGCAGCTATGCTGCCTAATACAGGAACATGTTATGTTGTGACCGGTATCAACCACTGTAACCTGGCTGCCACACATTACAGGAGAAATACAGTATATGAGGCAGACAAGGGAGGAAGCTACTACCTCTTAGGAGAGCGTTACAAGGGAGAGATTTGTTAGTATGAATACCAGCTGGTGAACACAAACACATTTTCTACATATGTATAATTGCTTTAATGTACACGGATAAGAGGAATGGGAACTTGTCTAGCTTAAGATGTAGCACATAAAGAGTTTATCCTGATGAACAATGTCGCAACATCTGCATTTCTATAAAACATCTACTGCCTCCAGACTGATTGTGCACATCAAGGTACTTAGAATATCATTAGATAAAAGTATCTTCCTCCTTATTTTCAGGAATCATGATTTAAACACATACAAATGAAACATTCTAGCATCCTGAAGTCTGTATAAAAATCATGTGCGGTCAAGCCAATTCTGACTTCCAGCAACTCTTTTTAAAGTGCCGAATATTCAGAAATGGGTCACCATTCCATTCTTCCGGGGGCGCCCTAGGACTGGCGCAGCTTGCCCAAGGCCTCCCAGGTGGCCAGCTGTACTCGCAGGAGGCACGGGGGGGGGCATTCCCAAACTCCAGCTCCACAAACCGAAACTGAAACCATTGAGCTATCTATAACACAGAACAAAATATTAATGTTTAAAACTCAGTTTGAATTCCTTTTCACAAAAACAAGAAGTAGAAGGATACCCTGGACTGCAATAAACAGAGGAAAAATTACTTTGGCAGTGCATATATTTATAAGATAAATAAACTCAGTCTCACAGCCTTCTTATTAAGTTACTGTCATGTTTTGCCATGGTACTCCAGAAAATTTATTGGAAACTAAGGGCGTTTATACACGACCCCTAAGCTCCGCCGCAAATGGCTGCAAGGTCCGGACCTTAAAAATGTTTACCCACCAGCTCTGGACTTTGCAGACAATTAAGTGCGACCCCGCCCACTTTAGCGCGACCAAACAGCAGTTTTCTTGTACCTGCTTTTTGGATGAGACAAATATTTGATCCGGTGTAAGGATAGTGAGTGCGGGGCTCTCCTGGCTCCTGTTTGTTCTTTTTTTGTGCCCCGCCCCTTTAAGAGATCTGAATGCTGCCTGGAACAAAACGGAGGTAAGAAGGCATTCTTTTCTTTCTTTTTTTCTCCCTCCCTCAGGCAGCCAGCAACCAGGAAGTGCGGAGGGGGGTGGGGACAGAGGAAGAGCGAGGAACCCCTAAGATCTCTGGTCCGAATTTAAGTGGCCAGCGGATCTTAGGGGTCGTGTGAAAAGGCCCTAAGCCACATTTAAAAGTTGCATAAAAGCACATCAGACCCCAAAATGTCAGGTCCACACATAATTTTGGAAAACCAATCTCATTATCTATCTGTCTACTTGTTCCTCCACCCAAAATATTTCAACCCCACTTTTTTCCTTAAGATGGATCCAAGGCAGCTTAAATCATTCAAAGGCAATATTTAAAGCAGAAAAAAATTAAATATACACATTATAGATCATTTCCCTACTATTTCCAAATTTGTCCAGACTGCACGATCATAGGCCATACTAACTGGCAGGTTTCAGGAGGTATAGACCCAAAAGGTAACATTTTCAAGATAAGGACATCTCATTAATAATACCTGAGTTCACTCCTGAAAAAAGCACAGCATAAAGATGCATGCAATACGCAAAGCCAGAGTTTAAAGAATTTCCACCAAGTTCATGCAAAAGTTGTCAAGTTTTGCAAAAAAAAAAAAAAATGGGATTTATTTCAGAAATTGGTAGGAGCATGAATAACATTGGACAATTCTTCTGTGTGGTGTTATTAATTCATCACTTTACCGAAACATAATGTAAACGTTTATTCTACCATTTTTAGGCATTTGAAAATACTCCTTCAGATAATTTTCCCGATATATGTCTAATTACTAATGGCTGTTTGGGTTTGTTTTTTAAATACCACGTCCCCCCCCCCCAAATCTTTCACGTCTCTTTCTTCTTCATGGTTTCTTTCCTGGCCTTGCCCTTTCTCCTACAAAAGCCACTGGTAAGCTCTATAAAACCTAATGCCTGGGAAGGTCTGAACTTGCCCATATGAGTCATGCCAGCACAGGGCATGGCCAAGACTTTGTCTAGCCACACAGAGGAGATGATAAGGAGCTATAATAGGATGCATAAGTGAAACAACGCCGACAACTAGCAGGCCGGGCTCCGCAGGCTGCATTAAGAATGGATAGCCAAGACAAAACCATGCAACGTACAATGTAACATGACCAGCCAAAAACTGACCAAACAGAACCCGTGGTCTCTGCATTCATATCCTGCTTCTTCTCCGTGGACTACAAGGGAATGTGCATGATTCTCTCCTTCTTCCCCGCTTTATCTCCACAAGAACTCTGTGCGCGGCCAAGCTAACAGGATGTGACTGGGCACAGATCATCCAGTGAATTACGAGGCAAGTGAGGATTTGAAATCGGTCTTCAGAATCATATTCCAATAACGTAATCACAACATCCTACTGGCTTACAATCATGGGTAACTGCAGTACAAAGATGTTTAACCTGCTGTGATGGGATGGTTCACTCCTAAGGATAGTGGTTAAACAACATTTTTGCCGGAACAAACCAGCCCACACCCAGAGTGGTAATACTCGTACCTTTCTTCTACTTTTTTGATGTTGGTAGAATAGCTCTATTTTGGTTTGTTTCCAGGACATGCCATCACTGGAAACTATCAAAAAGTGAGCCTTCCTGTTTGAATTGCCAGTACTGTGAAGTTGCTTAAGAACAAAGCCATTCTGGGATAATGGCAAACTGAACATTTTCTTGATTCCCTGGAGGAACCAAAGAAGTGAACTTTTTTTTCTTTTCCCGCCCATTGATCCATCTTGCTAGGGTTCTCCTTTTTTTTTTTTTTGGTATTGCATTGTTCTCTTTTAACTTGTAAACCGCCCAGAGTTCAAGATTGGAAGATGGGTGGAATAAAAATGAAACAAACAAACAAACAAACAACACAACACAATACAACACAATACAATCCCCTCTCTTTTCTGAAGTGTATTAAGGCAGTTCATATTCACTGGATCATGTTGTTTTAAAAGCCTTTGAACAGGAGCAGAAGAGAAGTGCACTCTCCTCTCCACAAAAACTAGCCAATGCGGATAAAGGAGGAGTCACAAGGGAGGAGGAAGGAACTAAAAAGGAGGAGGAGGAGGAGGGAACAGAGACGCCATTAGAAGAGGCGGGAGGAGGAGGAAAAAGCTATAGAACATTTGGAAAGCAGTTGTTTAGCTACAGTGAAGGAGGAGAAAGAGACACTATATGAGGTGGTCAAAGAAGACCCTTGAACTGGAGAGTGGGTCACGTCCCGATTGCCCAGAGAAGCTGCTGAAAGGCAGTGGCGCAGTAAGAAGGCTTGGAAGCCTCTTACTGGGGACAAACAGTGGAGTGCAATCACCAGTGGTGGAAACGGGCCTATTTTGAGACAGAGCACCAGAGGAGAGAGAACATAAGATGTGTTAGCTTTGAGCGGCCGTTAACCCAAAAAATTCTCCCCAGCATATAGCTGGGAGAGAAATGTAGCTAGTCCGGCACACTTCCCTGCGTACTTTGCTTATCTTCCAATCTCCAGACACAGGGATCTGCAGAGTAGCATTTTCTTCTGAAGATTTAGCGCAGCGGGCTGTCTTCTGCCAGTGCTAAAGAAATAAATCAGTCTGACCATCTGAGACAAACTACTGTCTAGTTTATTTGCAATTAACTCAGAGATTTACATCCCGGACTGAAAGCCGGCATGTCTGCGTCTTGCATCACACAAGCTGAGAAAGAAAAACTGAACACTAACACAACATTTCACTGCGCATGTCAACAGATTTGATTGCTATTTAACCCTGTAAGCACCAAATCTGATACTCCAACAAGATGTCTCACTATCCCTAGGACTGCATCACTATGGAGACCGTCCCTGACACCAGGACGCCTGGACCCCAAGCCATAGCGATGAGAGCCTCGCCAAGAGAGGAGTTAAGACTGAGGTACATGGCTGGACCGTGGGGGGAGATATTCCCAGAGGCTGTTGCGTTAGTTGAAAGTAGGTTAGAGCAAGGACCCGGGACTATACCAAGAATATGGTATGAACTTTCACATGTTGTGGATGCAGATAAAAACAAAGACAGTTCAGTTATGGTTGAAAGTTCCTTTGATAATAAAACCTGTTTAGAAGCACCAAAAGCGTCTGACGACCCTTCTTACCCTTCGGGGGAGCATGAGCAGGGAGAGGGAGGCCAAGAAGGACCACAACGACCAATGGAAGCAACGGGGGGGGCGAGAGAAAAGAGGGCAATGAAGCGGGTTTCTGTTTGCTTTTCTCACTTGGCTATTGACCAGACCTTCAATAGAAAAAAGGAAGAAAACTCCTCCTGTCTCCTCCCACTCCCCAGAGGAAGTGGTCCATTTGGCTTTTACTCTCTTCAAATAATATACTACATATGTGCTGCCCTTATGCACTTAACTGGTTTACGTTTCCTTGCCCTCCCCATGGAGCGGAGGAAGTGTTTAATATCCTGAAGTGGCACTCTTTTTAAGCCATTTCACAATACTGGAAAACTGACAGCAGGCTGATGTGGACCAGATACGGTCACTTGAGTTCCATGTGGTACGGTCCTTGCATCCAAATGGCATTCTGAATCTTCTAATGACACTACTTGGCCCACTGCAGCCTGCTCCAATTACCACTTGGTTCCCTTAATTGTCTGGGACCTACCATAACAGCAGCTTAATATATGTAAATATTATGCAACCCAGAAAGTGTATGTGTGTGTGTGTGTGTGTGTGTGTGTGTGTGTGTGTGTGTGTGTGTGTGTGTGTGTGTGTGTGTGAGAGAGAGAGAGAGAGAGAGAGAGAGAGAGAGAGAGAGATGAACTATTAAATGTGTTTTACTAGATTTTGCATATATAAGAATGAATGAGCTGTATTATTTGCAAAAGAGAACATGTGTAATCAATCAGATTGTTTCTAATGTCAGCCAATGGGTGCTTAGAGAGAACTAAGTGTCAAATATTGGAATAAGTGTTAGCTAGTATGAAGTCTGTCAATATTTTATTATGTTTGTTATTAAACAGTAACAGTAAGGATCCAGCTATCCTGCTTAAGTTGTCTTCTAAGAAGGGTGAAATTCTCCCAGAGGAAACTTGGCAGGGTTTCTTTCATTGTATGATATTGGGATGGAATTGGCTGCCCTCCAGAGAGAGGGAGCTCAAACTGCAAACAGAAATAGTGGGAACTACCGTCTTCCCCTTCAATCAGGCAGAGTATATAAGAGATACTCACGCAATCTCCTTCTCCACTGACAAGCATCTCTGGCCCTTCAAAAGTCCCAGCCCCCCACTACCACCGCCACCACCCCGAAAGCCAAACACCTTTAAAGCAAATCACATTCATTTTTCAAGACAAATTCAGGGGAAAGGGAGCTAGGACGTCTCCTTTTTCTGTCACAGTATGAGACCTCATATAGATCTGAATATGGATATTCTATGGTTGTTGCATAAGAACTGGAATAACAAAGGCTTTAGTTGCCACTTCACTGCCTGTTATGAATATCACTGAGTATAAATGAAGGTGCCTCTGCTGTCTCACCTTCTTTCCCTAAAAACCACACCAGATGGTAATGGTGCTGCTAAAATACTTAAAATGATCATAGCAAAATAGCAATGTGTGCTCACAACTGTCACTTCATTTTCTGCATATTTATATAAACCCTCACCCTAATCGTTGTAATGATCAAGTGGGAATCAGAAGTCAATATGTCTTCTTAATTATACTGCAAGACTACATTTGAAATCAATTAAAACCCTTACACTGATTACGAAAGGGGCAAGGTACTCCATCCCTTACAAATTCCTCAAGTTAGGCCATTAGGAGAATGATAGTTCCTGGAGAAGTTGCACCTTAAAGGCAAATAGATTATGGAACGACTTCCTCATAAACCGTTTTTTTGAATAGGTGTATGTTGCACATGAAATTAATTTGATTCTTCATTAAAACTGAACTTTGGGTTCAGTCACTTCATAGATCATTTAGATCAGCGTTTTTCAACCACTGTTCCGCGGCACACTAGTGTGCCGCGAGATGTTGCCTGGTGTGCCGTGGGAAAAATTGAAAAATTCTAAAGAAATTCAACCCAGGGCTGGCGGGTGGCCCACAGCTGGGAGGCGCTATAAATAGCGTCCAAGGGCCAGCTTGGCTCCTCCCCCTGAGGCCCGCGGCACTGGCGTCACTTCCTGGCCCCGCTCATTCTCTTTAGTGTTTGCCATGTGCCTGCCGCCGCCGCCGCGACTCGCTCGCTTCCTTCTCCCCCCTCCTTTTTTTACCCTGGACCACCACCACCCCTTTCCTGGGAGCTACCAATGGACTGAGCCACCCGACAGCCCGCCTGCCAACACGAGCTGGCCCGGGAGCCCCAGCCCAGAACAAACCACCAGGTGAGGGGAAGGGGAGGAGGGGCGCCCGGCTGCCCCACGAGCACCGCGGCAGGGCTGCGAGGAGGAGGGGATGGAGGAGGCCTCCGCCGGGCTTGGGCTGAGGAGGCGGGTGGGCAGGTGGGGGCTACTGGCACGGCTGGCCGGCCAGCCGGGCAGCCTTTAGGGTCCAGGAGGGGAAGAGCCGTCTCTGAGTGGCCCCGCGATGGGTTCCTCATTGGTGTGGGGCCGGCGCTGACAAGCTCTCCTCTTCCTCCTCATAGATTGGGGGGGGGAACGGTTGCTTGGGGTCCTCCTTGAAGTCTTGCCCCTTTCTTTCTGTCTTGGGTCACCCTCTTCTCTCTCTCTGTCTTTTCTTTCTTCCCCCCCCACCTCTCTCTTTCCATTCGTACCCTTTCCCCTCTTCATAGAAACATGCTCATTTCTAGCCTGCATATGTGTATCTGTAATTAAAACTGTAAACCACTCAGAGACTCCTTGAAATATACAAGCAGAACACTTTCTGCCTTCTTTCCTTCTTGCCTTCCTTCATCCTCCCTCCTCCTGTTGGACTTCTGAAGGCATCTGCACTTTCGTAAAATTACAGCAATTTAACCTGAATAAGGTGGCTGTGAAGGGATGATGTCGGGTGCCCACAGAAAGGGCTCCGAGTGCCACCTTTAGCACCCATGCTTAGGTTCGCCTACAGTGCCCTACATGTTTTGCAGCCAGTTAATGTTGCTAGTGCTATCCAGTGTACACTGACGGACTGAGACATTTTCTAATGGTGGTGTGCCTCGTGATTTTTTTCATGAAACAAGTGTGCCTTTGCCCAAAAAAGGTTGAAAAACACTGATTTAGATTACAGTGGTACCTCTACTTAAGAGTTTAATCCATTTCGAATGCATGCTCATAAGTTGAACAACTCGTACGTAGAGCAGCTGTATCTAAAAAATAATAAATAAATAAAAAAGTATTGTAAGTAGAGCAGACCGCATCTAAAAAATGTAAGGCAGCAGTTAAAACACCAATGGTTTTCTGCTCTTAAGTCAAATTGCTCATAAGTAGAGCAACTTGTCAGTGGAGGTACCATTGTATAGCTCAGTGGTTCCCAACCTGGGGGTCGGGACCCCTTTGGGGGGTTGAATGACCATTTCACAGGGGTCGCCATGAGCCAGTGAAGAAAAAGGCACAAATGGCTTGGGTCTGGAGGAGGGGTTACAGCTTGATAGGCTGGAGGGGATGTCAGTCAATGGCACCGGAGGCTGTGATTGGCTAAGGGTGTCTGTAGTAGACAGATGTTCTCTATGGCCCCTGTGGCAGTGGCCTGCCAAAGGGGGCTTGTGGCCTCTTCCAAGCAGGGCAAGGGGATCAACACAACATGAGGAACTGTATTAAAGGGCGGCAGCATTAGGAAGGTTGGGAACCAATGATATAGCTTGTTCTTGAAAAGATCAAGCCAACATGGATCAGTCAGTAGTCCATCATTCGCTTCAGAGGAGATATTTTACAATGATGATGCTTAATATCTGTGTGCGTTTGGAGGGGACACAGGAGAGGGCCTTCTCTGTCACTGCTCCCAGACTCTGGAACTCCCTCCCAACAAGAAGCCAGGCTGGCCTCATCTTTGCCGTCCTTCCAAAGGCAGGCAAAGACTTTTCTCTTCAGGCAGGGATTTCCTTCGTGACAGGCAGCTTGAGATTTATTTATTTTAATGGACTGTTGTGCTCTCTTGTTTTCATAGAATCATAGAGTTGGAAGAGACCTCAAGGGCCATCTAGTCCAACCCCCCGCCATGCAGGAACCCCATCACAATATTTCCGACAGATGGCCATCCAGCCTCTGCTTAAAAACCTCCAAAGAAATAGACTCAACCACCCTCCGTGGCAGCATATTCCACTGCCAAACAGCTCTAACTGTCATGAAGTTCTTCCTAATGTTCAAATGGAATCTCTTTTCCTGTAGTTTGAAACCACTGCCCCAAGTCCTAGTCTCTGAAGCCATGGAAAACAAACCTGTTCCCTCTTTAATATGACATCCTTTCAAATATTGAAACATAGCTATCATATCCCCCCCCCTCAGCCTTCTTTTTGAAAAGCTAAACATTCCCAGTTCCCTAAGCCGTTCCTCGTAAGACATTTCCTCCAGACCCTCAAGCATCCTGGTCGCCCTCCTCTGCACCCGCTCGAGGTTGTCAACATCTTTTTTTAAATTGAGGCACACAGAATTGGACACAGTATTCCAGGTGGGGTCTGACCAGAGCAGAATAGAGTGGTACTATCACTTCCCTTGATCTAGAAACTATGTGTTTTTATTGACAATTTTAATTGTTAATTTTATTGACCATTTAAATGTGTTTTTATTGACCATTTTAATTTAATGTATTTTATTGACCTTAATTTAATATTTTTAATTTTTAAAAATAATTACATACATATTTTGGGACAATTGGGGCAATTCTCCCCTCTCACTATGTCCTGCTCCCTCTCTATGTGCAAACTTTCCACTAGGCAGGGTTTCTGATGGGATACAAAAGAAAAACACTGTAGGTTTTATGAGAGCAGTCCTCCACTCACACAATCTTTTAACTCCTTTAACAACTGTGTATTACTGTAACTAACTGGAATTCACAGTCTGAGTGTGAGGGGCCTTATCCTGACATTCTGGGTGCCTTACTGCAATTAATGGTCACAAGACCAAGGCTGGAACTACTCTGAAAATCAAAATAAACTGTTAGTGACAAGAAAGGTGTTTATGGCCTTTCTGATGGCCCTCTTTGTAATGCACCTTTAAGCGAAATCATTAGGAGTGGAGAATTCTCTGTTGTAGAGGATTCCTTTCACAATGTGACATGACTGAAAATGATGGGAAACACACAGTGGGAAATGGACTGCATTCCTGTATCTAAGGTGGGAACAGTCTAGAATAAGGCACACCCTTTGCTTCTGACCTAGATCCAAACCTAGCAACAGTTGCTCTACCCAATACGCTGAGGCAAGGAGAAGAAAAAAAAAACCCAAGCCTTTAAACTCAGAGGAAACACACTTGTGGAGAGGACAGGGTACATGTAAACCTATGGAATGTATACGCTTCAAACAGTGAAACAGATTGAAAAGCCAAACATTTGAAAAGATGTTTACTCATCAAATTCCTGTTCTCGCCTCCTACAATTACCTTGTGGCTATACAGGATAACTTAAGAGACAGGATGGCCCACTTCCACCCAGACACCCACCCACACTCACTCACTCATTCACTCACTCACTATCTAAAGAAATCTAAGTTGACAATAAGTTCTGTCTACCTTACAAAGAAGTGAGAAGAACATGTGATCCCATGTAGATTCTCTTACTTTGCACGCTCCACCAACCTGCTGCCCTGGAATTAACAAAGGAATGTTCATGTCACCAGGATGTATGGCTTACAGAGTTTTGGCAACTTTCAGCTGAGAAGGCTAGCACAGTAATTAATCCACTGGTTAATAATTATCTAACTCTCCATGCTTTGTTTTAGGTCTTAAAGAGCTTTTTCCCCAAACAGGAAGTGACCAGTACTTCCATTATTTAATTTATTTAATTTATTTTATTTTAGAGTATTTTTACCCCACCTTTCTCTTTGGAAAAAGACCCAAGGCAGCTTACAGGAATGAGGGACAATATACAGTCCAGTACAATTAAGACATGTTCAAGTATTTAAGAACGAATTTATTTAAAAGACCTTGTAAGCCCTAGAACTGCCTTGGAGGAGAGGAGAGGGTATAAAGAGCAAATCAAACACCTCCAAGATTTCTAAGAAAGTGTAATTTGCATTTGGGGGACCAAAAAAAATATCAACCCCTTTTCCTAGGTGTTTTATGATGGTAGACTAGAGGAGTCTTAGATATCTGCCTTTTGTCTACCACTGATGGTTCAGAACACAGGGTAACCTAGCATTTAATATTTTATTCAGTTTAAATTAATAATTAATTACTATCAGACTCAAATTTTAGGTTTATTTATATACTGACAGAAGATGGCTTCTCCATCCCACTGTTAAAAACTAACCGTTTCCATCAAATGGGAAGCTTTTGGCCTCAAAGGGTACAAAGATAAAGGCCCAGAAGTCCCTGGAATCAGAATACTTTTATTGGCCAAGTGTGGTTGGACACACCCAGAATTTGTTTTGGTAAAATATGCTCTCGATATAAAAGGAAATATAAGAATCAGATAGTCAACAATAAAAACACAGTACAACAATACAATATAACCCATTATTTAAAAGGAAGAAGAGAAGTAAAAATTAATTATTCAACAGTTTGATAGCACTTGGAAAGAAACTATCTTTATATCTAGTTGTCCTAGTATGCAATGCCCTAAAACGCCACCCTGAGGGTAACAATTGAAACAGATTATGTCCTGGATGTGTGGAATCTGGGTATATTTTCATTGCCCTCTTTTTAGCTCGTGTGGTATATAATTCCACAATAGATGGCAGATTAGTAGCAATAATTTTTTCAGCAGTTCCAATTATCCTTTGAAGTCTATATCTGTCATGCCTAGTCGCAGAACTAAACCAGACAGTTACAGAGGAACAGATAATAGATTCAATAGCACCTCTATAGAATTGAATCAACAGTTCTTTTGGCAGTCTGAACTTCCTAAGTTGACACAGAAAAAACATTCTTTGTTGTGCTTTCTTAATCATACTTTCAATATTAGATGACCATTTTAAATCTTGAGATATAATAGTACCTAAAAATTTAAAAGACTCCACTATTGACACTAAGTTATTTGATATCATAAGAGGTGGCTGTATAGAACGAGTCCTCCTAAAATCTACCACCATTTCAACAGTTTTGCATGTGTTTAATTCAAGATTATTTTGAGTACACCATAAAACTAGTTGTTCAATCTCTTGCCTATAGGCAGATTCATCATTGTCTCGAATGAGGCCAATCACTGTAGTGTCATCTGCAAACTTCACTATTTTAACAGAGGAATCCTTTGAGGTACAATCATTAGTATATAAGGAAAAAAGAAATGGAGAAAGCACACAGCCCTGAGGGGCTCCTATGCTAACCTTGCTAATATCTGATATAATTTTACCTAACTTCGCCTGCTGCTTTCTGTCTGTTAGGAAGCTTACAATCCATTTACAAGTGTAATCAGGTACAGACAGCTGTTTTAATTTAGTCAAAAGGATATCCGGAATAATAGTGTTAAATGCAGAATTAAAATCAACAAAAAGAACCCTTGCATAAGATTTTGGAGATTCAAGATGTTGCAATATATAATGTAAGGACATATTAATAGCATCATCTATTGATCTATTTGCATGATAAGCAAATTGCAATGGATCCATTTACACGTCCAGGTCAGGCATGTCCAAACTTTGGCCCTCCTGATGTTTTGGACGACAACTCCCAGAATTTCAAGCCTGTATTGCCAATGGCAAAGGACTGTGGGAGCTGTGGTCCAAAACATCTGGAGGTCCAAAGTTTGGACATGCCTGGTCTAGGTCTTGGAAGGACCATTACCTATCGTGTCCCATTACATAAGCATGCCATCAACCACTCCTGTTATGAAAACCAAGGCGACCGGTTGCCAACTGTTCTATCAGCCTTAAACGCGGTCACCGCAAGGCTTCTCCTTTCTCCTATCATTGTCCTGGCACCTCTGCTGATCAAAAGCAGTTCGGTGGCTTGGGCTTTTTCAACTGTTAACTGGTTTGTAATAAATAATATTTGCGTTCCCCGATTTATATTGGGGGAAACCAAAGCTACTGTATATGGCAACATTTCAAATTGATACAAAAGACAACATCATTCAACTACTTAACAGGGAAATCAATCTAGGTGCTTCTGGGGCATGATCACCTGGGGCCTAACTTAATGGGGAAGAAAGAGAGATGCCTGACCACAAATAAATCAAAATGATTAAGGCACCCACGAACAAAAGACTAAACATACACCAAGGGTTAAATCACTGATCTGAGCCTCACAGCACAGTGGTTCAACTGCTGTACTGCAGCAAAACTGTGCTCACAACTTGGGGTTCAATCCCAGGTAGCAGACCCAAGGTGGTTCCCTCAGCCTTCCTTCCATCCTTCTGAGGTAGGTAAAACGAGTCCCCAGCTCAATGGGGGGAGGGCAAGTGTGTAGCCTGTGTAATTAAGTTGTAAACTGCCCAGAGAGTGCTTTAAGAACTATGGGGCAGTATATAAGCTTTGGCTTTGGCTTTTGATCTTCAAATAGGGTTTTTCCTCCTATTCATATCGACATTCCATAGTCTATCACAAATCAACCGCAGCAGCCACTGATGGCTCTGTAAGCAAAGTCTATATGGACATGGCCTCAACCACCTTGGCCAAATTCAACAATAAGATGCCCCCACTGATTATTTCTCATAATTAATCTACAGCTTTCATACTCTACTAGGTCCACTGCCTCTTAGCAGTGTTCTTGAATCTTAATCCCAGAGTGAAGAGTAAGATTAGTTCCACTTCCCACATGTCCACCTTTGGCCATGGCCTTCCTAATTGGGAACATCTGTTTTAATTGTAATCAATGTCTACCTTCCACCCCAAAGCACCAAAACAAAATTACTGGCTCAGTGGGATAGGTTGAACAGTTACCTACAGGACCTTGAATCGAAATTTCCCTCTGCTGAAACTCTAATGGCAGGAGACTTCAACGCCAGGCTAGGAAGGGACGATTTGGCTTTAATGAGTGCTTTAAACAAAGAGATGAATGACTCCCAAACGGAGCTACTCCAGCACTGTAGACATTCTAAGGATCACCAGATAAACACTGCAGGGATATGTCTTGCAAAACTCCTAATAGGTACAGGCAGATACACTCTAAATGGGACAACATCACAAGACTCTCCTGGTGAGTATACATTCAGCTCACCTAGAGGAAGCAGTGTAATCGATTATGTTTGTGTATCCCAACAGCTAAGAGAACTAATTGTAGATTTCCACGTTGGTGAGCGGATCGATAGCGATCACTTCCCCTTGATAACTAAGATTAAGTGCAATCATTCCCTAAACAAGATCCAATGCTATCCGAATGCCAGTTTAGGGAATAAGCCACGATACATGAGTGGGAAATGGTCACCTAAAGTGGCAGATTCCCTCAGAAGCTCATTAGATTCTGGAGACTTAAGGATCCTGGGGGGGAAACTAACTAAAGCTCAAAGCATAAGCGATGCCCTGTATTACTATGATAAAATCTCAGTTAGGATGAATAATGCACTTCACCAACAAACTACATCACACTCACTAACAGGGATAAATGGTAGGGCTAAGAACAAATCCGAGAGGTGGTTTGATAAAGAATGCCTTCTCTTAAAAAAAGAACTACATGCCATGTACCAGCTTTACCGCAAGAATCAAATGGTTGTGTTGCCAGATGGATACTATGAGCTAAAGAAGCAATACAAACTGACAATAGCTGAAAAAAAGGCAGCTCCAAAAAGTTAGGTGGGACCTATTGACTAATGCCGCCTTATCTAACAATAGTAAACAATTCTGGATGCTGGTCACCAGTGTCACAGTGACTAACACCGATCTGCCGCAACACTGGATACCAGCTCATGTATGGAAGGAGCACTTCTTTAGTATATTCTATGATCCATCAGCCCCCCTAAAAACACTTACAGATTTTATTCCAACCAATTTACCAGTTTGGCCCCCAGTATCCGCAGAGGAAATTAAAGAGTTGATCGGCAAGTTAAAGCTGAAGAAGGCTCCAGGTTCTGATGGAGTTCCCCCCGAACTTTTCAAATCTTTTACAGACTGGTGGTCTGTGCCACTGTCAATCCTGTTTACCTTGATCGATCAAACCGGGAGGTTACCCTCTGCATGAACTAAAGCAGTGGTAGTTCCTATTTTTAAAGGGAAGCCAAACCTACCAGCCAACTACCGTCCTGTCAGTTTGCTCTCTATAACAGGAAAGCTCTATGCAAGCCACTTAGCTGACAAATTGACAAGCTGGATGGATACAGAGAAAATATTAGGGTTATAACAGAATGGGTTTCGTGCCAACAGAAATACCCTGGACCACTGTTTAACCTTGGCACACTTGGCTGAAAAATACAGAAACGCAGGGGGGAGTGGACTGTTTACTGCCTTTTTTGACCTGAAAGGGGCCTTCGATTCTATTTCCAGGGGATTATTATGGGCTAAATTAGATAAGACCACCATAGATAGACGATTACTTTTTCTTATGCAAAAATTATATTCGGACACTAGTTGTAGTGTATGATATGGCTCCCTAGGCAAATTAACAGAAGAAATCCCAAGTAATAGGGGAGTTAGGCAAGGCTGTGTGTTGGCGCCACACCTTTTTAATCTTTATATACATGATTTGGATGCACACCTAAGAAAGGTTGAGGGTCACTTCCCCAAACTTGGTACTCAACATGTTCCTCTATTATTGTTTGCAGATGACGCTGTAGTACTATCTTTAACGCGTCTGGGATTAAGGCGATTACTGCTAGCTTTTGCTGACTACTATAAAAACAATAGCCTAAATATCAATATAGATAAATCTAAAATCATGGTGTTTACCAAGGCCTGGAAGAAACATCGCTGGCCAATTCAGAATAATCTCTTGGAACAAGTTAAGGAATTTAAATACCTAGGACTACACTTTAAGTTCAACTGCGAGTGGACCGCCCACCGTATCTACACACATAGTAAGGCTTGCAGCAGTATGGCAGCCATTGCTCGATTTTTCTATATTAACGGCGGATTCCACATCCCTTCTGCTGTGCGAGTCTTTACAGCAAAAACTAGGCCCCAGTTGCTCTATGGCATACCTATTTGGATAAGTGCATTCAATTCCAACGTTGAGAACATACAGTCTTCCTTCTTGCGCCGAATATTGGGGGTCCCTAATTGTGTGGGATGGGCAGCTCTATACCTGGAGACAGGCCTAGATCGCTTAGAGACTAGGACATGGAATCAAACCCTGAAATTCTGGCTGAGAATCCATTTTCAGGCCGAGCAGTTGGGTTATATATACCATATGCTATCTGATTCCTATACGAGCAAGTGGTCACAGATAATCCAACATAAAGTTAGATCTATTGGAATGCTTCTCGAGTCCATTCTAATGTTAAATCAACATCGGGCCTATCGAACCCTTAGGCAGCGAATTGATGACATCGAGAGACAAGCACTGACTGCCACAGCAAACAGAACCTGCTCACCCCAGGCACACGGTATTCTACCAGGGTATCGGAAACAAGCAAATTATTTATCCTCGTTAGGAACTCCACAAGCCTGCAGAGCATTTTGTTTGGCAAGACTCAATGTGCTCCCTTCAGCTATGCTTCAGGGTAGATATAATGGAACCCCACGCCAAGAACGTTTATGTCCCTGTGGAGCTGGGGTACCCGAATTTTTAACTCATATTCTTTTATACTGTACCTTTTACAAAGAAATTAGAAGAGACCTGATTTATCCTTTAATTTTTAAATTTCAAAGTTGTCCAGATAAGATCTTGGTAGAGTACTGCCTTTCAGACAAGAACTCATATATAACTACCCAGGTGGCTAAATTCCTCTTGGCAGCAATTCATAGAAGGGCTACGATAGTGGCAGATAAATGACACTGTAATCTACTGTTGGCAATGTTATGATATAGTTTTATTCTGTGTACTGTTCTGTTTAAACTGTTTTCGGGTCACATGACCGTAATAAACTTATGATGATGATGAGTAAGATTAAGAAATCCAACTTCATCCCTCCCCTGTGACTCCTCGCTGGTTTTTGTTGCTTAATGAATGCACCAAAATGCTGATAAACCGTGCAAGCTGAAAATGGAGAGGCAAAAGATGTCAAGTGTGTACCAAAACGTGGCAGCCAGACTGATAACTGGGGCAAGCCACAGAGCTCCCATGACCCCGAGTTACAGCAGCTCTACTGGCTGCCAATCTGTTTCCAGGCAGAATTCAAAGTGCAGGTCCTGTCCTATCAAGCTGCAACCAGATTAGGTCCAAACTATCTCAAGGGCCATTACGAGCCTGCCTGAGTGCAAAAATCATCAGGGGGATCCTTTCTTTCAGACCGACCACCTTCACAGGTGCATTTGGTGGGAATACAGGAGAGGGCCTTCTCTGATATTGCTCCCAGACTCTAGAAACCCCTCCCACACAAAGCCAGACTGGACCCACCTTTGCTGTCCATCCAAAAGCAGAGAAAGAACTTTCACTTCAAGCAAGCTTTCCCTGAATTACTGGTTTGCCTGAGTCTAGTTTTAAATTGTGATTGAACCTTACTGCTTTGCATCTGTTTTGATGTCGTTTCTGTTTACCAACTTTTATTGTGGTATTTGTTGATCCTTTTTAAACATTAGTATATTTATTGTTCTTAGCTTTAGATATTGTCTTTCAATAATGTACGTCACCCTGGTTCCTTCTTAAGGAAAAAAAGGCAGGGTAGAAATGTTTTGAATAAGAAAATAAATGTGCATGACACTTTTATTACTTAGCTCATGACTCAGTGTTTTGGTTTGGAATTCTTAAGAGATGGGCACGAAGTGCTTTGTCATACTTCAACCCCATTTTTCTGTGTGTTAGCACAGCTGCTGTGTGCTCCTTCCCCACAAAGTGCTTGTTTTGACATATAAAGTCTTAAATGGCTTAGGACCTAGATACCTGAAGGACCGTCTCCTTCCATATGAACCTACCTGGCAATTAAGATCTAGCCAGAGGGCCCTCTTGAAAGAGCCATCCCTCAAGGAGGTGAGAGGGATGGCTTGTAGACATAGGGCCTTCTCGGCAGCTGCCCCCAAGCGATGGAATGCCCTCCCGAGTGAGATCCGCCTGGCGCCAACATTGATGACATTTCGGCACCAGGTAAAAACCTTCCTGTTCCAGAAGTTTTTTTCATTGATACAATATAGACTGTGGGTCCTCTGATGGCAATTTTAGTGATTCTAGTGGTTTTTATTATTGTTTAATTATTTATTGATATTTGATGTTTTAACTGTTTTAATTCTTTGATTGTAAGCTGCCCAGAGACCTTTGGGTAGTGGGCAGCATATAAGTTGTAAAAATAAATAAATAAATAAATAAATAAATAAATAAACACACACACACACACACACACACACACACACACACACACACACACACACCCTCTCCACTGACTTGTCTCTGTGCACCCGCTGGTTCGACTCCCTGCCTTGCCTCCTCTGGCAGCCAACCACTGGATGGTCAGGTGGGCGGCCTTCTCATCCCACCTCCTCACCTGAGTGGCCATTTGCCGGAGGAGGCAGGGCAGGGAAACCTGGGCTCCTGGCCAGACAGGAGAGAAAGCCCTGGAGACTGAGTCTGGAGCTGGGTCAGTGAAGGCACCAGATAAGGGGGTGAGGGAAAAGAAGTGTGCAGTGGCACCAATTGGACTGAAGCACAAACACTTCATAGTGCCCATCGCTATGACTGATTGACTATAAAGGCATAGCACCCATGATATCAAAAATATTGGTACTGATTTCCTTTAAAGGCTAATTCAAACCACAAGGAGGAAAATCAAGGCTCCTACAAAACAAAATCAACAAAAGAATCCATACTGATATTTGTATAGATCCAAGTTCTGTTTTCCTACATCAAAATCTAAAACAGTATCTTTATTAGGTAGAAAGTTACTGCATTCCCAAACTGTGAGGGTGAAAGATCAGGCAACATGTTGTATATAAAAAAAGAGCTGGGGATTTTTTTAACTACTGTATTCAGATGGTAAGAAAAATCATCTGTTATGAGTGTAAAGGTCAGGTTTATTTGTATCATATCTCAAATTGTGAACAAAGTCCATTGAATTATTGTATGGATAAGAACAGTAATCCTCACTCTTGTTAGAAGCACGGTCATTTAAATCTGAGAGCCTGATGACTCTGCAGAGACCAAATAATCACCAATGCAACCTTTCTGGTGGGTGGGTTGCTTTTTCCCTGCTCTTCTCTATTTATCTCAGTTCCCCACCTTTTCTTTTTCAATCTCACTGATCATTTCCCTTCACTTGATAGCAATACACATGGCTCCAATATGATAACAGATGTGAGCTATGAGGTCAATTCTGACTTATGATGACCCTCTTCAGGGCTTTCTAGGAAGAGAATACAGTAGTACCTTGTATAAAGGAATTAATTTGTTCCAAATGAAATTATGTCAAGCAAATTTTCCTTTATACAAAATTCCCATAGGAATGCATTGAAAACGGAGTAATCCCATTTTTATGTTGTACGGATTCTGCCCATAGCTGATTATGTTAAGCAAATTTCCCCTATCTCCGGAATTTTTTATGTTGTACAGATTTTATGTTATATAAACTGTTTGTTATACAAGGGTCCACTGTACTAAGCTGTGGTCCGCCATTCCCTTCTTTTGAGGTCACATCCTGAGACTGTCCCACTTGCCCAAAGCCACATAGGCGGGCTCTCTATGCGCAAGAGGCACCATGGGGGACTGAACTCCTGACATCTGCTTCTGCAGTCAGAAAAACAACTATCCAACCAGTTCAACCTTTACCCAAAACAAAACAAAACAAAACAAAAGCTGTGTCTTTCCATCTAGTTTTTTCTTGCCTTTCAATGCTCTGCTGCTGGAAAAGCTGCTATCAGGAGTCAGACAGCAAGGAGGCAATTTTGCTGTTAAATAAAGCCTTCCATTCATCTAGGCACTCCTTTCACTGTAAAAAAAAATCACTTCCCCTCTCACCACAAAGATACACAAGTTGTAGTTGAGGAACAAAAGATCGAAGTCTAGAAACACATGGTTTGAATCTTGTTCCAAGTTCATTCGCAGAAGACAAAAAGTCTACAATGTCCTGCATTTTCAGACAGAAGTAGGGAGCCATTGCATGGGTTTGACCCTGATTTTCAAGTTCTGTGTTCGAGTACACAAACCAACACTGGCAAGAATAAAAACAGTAAACAGATGGAAGATTAACGTCATAATGAAGAACTAATGAAAAGAGGCTGAGGGCTGCACTAAACAAATTAACCTAGCTGGAGCGGAGCCATGAACTGGTGATCTCTGCTACCAGATCAGTCTCTTTCCATTATTAAGGAGGGTTGCTCATATACATCAGTGTGCATTATGCACAACATGACTCTTCTGCACGGGGGGGAGAGAATAAAACTAAATACTGGGTCATATCCTATAACAAAATTCAGGAAACAGGGATCAAAAGAGGAACCGAGCTATGGTTAACAAAACGACTACTCTTCTGCATTTGCTAAAATAGTAATCCTGTTTTACTGGTATGGATTAAAATGATTAGCAGGTGTATTTTGCTCCCATGGTCCTCCTCAAAACATACTTCATTGGGACTCTATTTACCCTCCCCCCCCAACAAAGGATGTGCTTGCCAAAAATGAACCACAGCAATAAGTTCGTTCTACTTTCATGCTCCTGTATTTCTCTCTGTTCATCTTTTCCAAGACACAACAAAAGCTTTTCATGAGCACACAACTAATTTGTTCCACTATAATCCCCTGAGCTGTTTTGAGATAGTCACATACATACTTAACATAATGCCTAGACAAAATTATAGGCTTCCAGTTTAAAAAAAAACCAATAAAAACCTGCAACCACAATCTACTCTTTACCCTGGTGTTTAAAAAGGATGGGGGAGGCCTTGACCCAGCAGGTGGTTATATACTGTGCACACTGCAATTCCTAGACAATGCTGAGGAGGATTATAGAACCAAGTCACAGCACAGCCTATACTCTAATTTCTGGCTTGCGCTGATTTAAAGTCAGATACTAGCACTGAGGCTGCAGCTGTAGGAACTGACATTAAAGAAACATGACTGCCAAGCGGAACTGCAGTACTGTTTGCCCAAATTTATTACATTCCATTAGGAATGCCTAGGAAAAGTTCAAAATTGTTAGCCTACCATTAAAAATTGTCTAAACGTTATTTATTAAAGGTAAGGGGATGAACTGGAGAACCAGCAAAGAATACACTCTTCTATATTTCTGTGATCCTCTCTGTCTTATACATCAGTAACTTCCATCCCTATCAAAGCATTCCTTATTCGCAGCTTATAAATTCTTAACAAAACCTCCCAGGCCAACTCTCCAAACTATACTGTTTAATAATGACATCACACTCAATAAACGGATGTGCACCCTCATCTCCCTACTGTCTTGGTGTCATGCATTCATCAGCCATCCTCTTGAATCCCTTTGGATTAGACATCGGGTGGGTCACTGCCAGCATACATGAAATCCCCACCATGTGTTTTTGTAGGGCACCCATTTCAGACAGCTTGCATTGGGGCCTCGGACAACAAAACTGGCTGGAAAGACAGTACAGCTGTTTACCAGTTTGGTTTTACAAGAGTTTAATCCTTAATGAAATGTACTGGGGGGGGGGTGGATATGCATCTGTGAAAACCAAATGCAATTGTCAAATACATTGACACACCTTTAGCCCAACCCTCACCCCAAAAAGGATGTGTACATTGTGCAGAAGTCACCTCTATAATGTAGCTTAGCTGGGCTGAATTCTTCTCCCCCTTAAACTAACAAGATACCTGCAACCTCATTTGGAAGGTGATCCACTTCCCATTGCATATGGTTCCAATACCTTATGAATAAGGTAACTGGGTTAAAAGGCCGTTTCCAATTTCATTTTCAGCATAGAGTAATTGGGACCTTGCTTAATGTGATGAGAGACATTATTATATTAAGTCACATTATAAGAGCGCCATATGCCTACACTATGCATGATCCTAAATGGTTTGTACATTTCTCCTTTCACTGCAAACCACACTCTGCTGCCTCTCCACAGATGACTCCATGATGCCACTTCTGAGGAAGCAGATCTAGCATCTGCTTAAATCTACATACAGTAATTACTATAAGGCAGTAACTTGCAAAGCATCCATATCACACCCCTCTTTTTGACTTTTGAGAAATAACCTCCTTTACCATCATTCCAACCACATTTAGTAAATAATCCCATTCATAATTTAAAATTAGAAATGAACATGTGATTAAAATTGTCTTAAAGTACAAATGTTTGTTTGTTTGTCTGTCTGTCTGTCCCACTGTCTGTCTGTTGGACTTCTAGACTGACCAAGTGTCCAATGGTCACTCTGGGCAGTATACAACAATAAAAGAGAGAATATAAAAACAGCTTACAAGCATAATAAAGCTCAAGCCAGTCAGACAGCTGCAGGTGTTAACTTGAGAACAAAATGGAGCATTAAGTAAAGAATTAACTAATTTGGTTCATAATTGCCTTTTCTTTATGAAAATCATAAAATCTCTCTTGTAGTTTCTTCATTATCTCCACCCTTCCCCAAGTAAAGTATAATCAGTTCAGGAAGTAGCACTCGAAGGCAACCTAAGTCATAAAACTGGATACTGATCCTTGTAAGCATGACGGATTTTACTAATGCAAAATGTGAATCTTTTGCAAAAAGTCTATAGAAGGTCCAAAACACAGTCAGATGCCACTCTAACATTACAATATTGCAACTATTTATGCATTTTTAAAAAAACAGTGTGTTTAGTAGGGTTTACTTTATGCATTAAGTTGAAGCCTAAGTTTATAAAAGCTATTTAAATGCAGGCCAACAAATTAAAAATTCCTGCCACTTATAACTAATTACTGGCTAGAAAATGCATCTAAAAGCTTGCCGCTCAGACAACCCAAACGCCTGCAAGCCTCAAGCTGCATTTTTTTTGTTTGTTTGTTTAACAAGAGATTTGGGAGATTTGGTAATATATTTCTTTAAAGGGAAACTCCAGACAGCCACTGCCTCTCAATCCTCTCATTTCTTTTAAAATATTGTTTCTCTGTTGCTACAAATGAATGTCCAGCATCTCATCCTCTCAATACTTCATTCTTAAGATGACGCAATTTGGCTACAATTTACTTATCTAAATAACCTAACTGACCAATTCTTCTGCACATCCTTATTTCTTGAGACAGGGCTTGCATGAGATTATTTCACAAACAGAGAGTTCCATGAGATCTGCAACCAACCCAGTTGGCTCAATTATCTCGCTTTCTAATTGGCCAAGTACCTTGAACTTTCAAGAACTAAACACTTCTATGGACGCCTGGCCCCTTGCCTCTGCAGTGCCAGAAACAAAGAGGAACAATGGCTTAGAATTTCTTACCTTGTTGTTAGTTTCTCTACTTTCCAAGTGATATAACGAGCGGGCCCTGCATGCTTGCATACAGAATACGGTACGTTGCCCTCCGTGATGTGTTGGTTTATAGCAGGCCTGTCCAACTCTGAACAGGCCAAGGTCTACTTTTTCCGGCCCAAGGTGCCTGAGGGTGACTACACTAAAACCTCTACTTACAAATTTTATCCGTTCCGAGCACATGCTCATAAGTAAAAACTTTTGTAAGTAGAGCAGCGGTTTCCCATAGGAATGCATTGGAAACAAATTAATCTGTTCTGGAGGGAACAGACTTCAATGCGCCATTAATCTTTAACTGCCCCAGACAGCTGAGACAGTGACTTGGCAGACCCAGAACTTTGCTGGAGCAGTGGTGGAAAGTGGGATGGGGGAGGGAGATGATGGAAAATTTATCCCCGAAAACACTTTTTTATTGATGGCTGGCGGGCTACTTTTGTAAATGAAATGTCTCTTCAAAGATTGGGGCAGGCCTGGTTTATAGCACTCATTTGCTCTGGCTCATACAGTGTAGCCATTTGCCTGCTAGTTGGGGATGATGGAACCTGTAGTTCAACACATGTAAATAGTGACAATTTGGGGACAAGTTTTCTTTTTATAATGATTTCCACAGAGGTCATGAACAATGTCAGTGGAAGAGAGTTATAACTCTTCACCATCAGGAATAAAACACGGAAAAAACACTGAGCACAGCTACCAAACTATTTTTACATGAAAAGAGAATGTTGACGAGACTAATAGTGAACTACTGTATTAAGACTGGCTAACTGATTGTTTTTATTAGATTTAATATAAATTCGTATGCGTGCTAAGTGCGCACACTAAGTGTGCACGTTGCACCTCACTTAGCGCCGCACTTGGTGCCATAGATACTGCTCAAATACCAGAGTAAAAAAACATGCAAGGCAACGTAAGAAAACCTATTGGTACTGTTTTGGGTAATGGAAGACATGGCCGTCATAACATTTCTCAGCACTACAAAAGAAGGAAGGACTACAGAGTATTGATAACTCCCAAGGCGCATACAAATTTGAATTTAATTTAATTTAATTTAATTTATTGTCATTGTGTGTATATACACAGTATACACATACAACGAAATTCAGACACCCAGAGACCAGATTCAACTTGGGACACACACAAATCTCCAAACACTCTTTGAACACATTAAAAACAAAAACAAAAACCCTTCAACACACACACATAAAAATCCCTGAACACTCCCCCACCCACCAACCCCCTTAAAAACACAAGCATCTACACAACAGGCTAGGTAATTCTGTCCAAGTGCTCACTACTGGTGGTTCTTGAGTTCATTATTAAGTTTTAATTGTTCTGTATCTTCTGCCAGAAGGCAACAGTTCAAAGAAATTGTGAGCAGGATCACCATCAGAAGTCCCTCAGAATGTTGTGTGACTTCCTCAAACTATTTTTAGATGTGAAGATGTCATCCAGGGTTGGTAGCTGGAGCTACTGTAACATTCTGGGCAATTTTAATTATTCTCTATAGAGATTTTTTGTCCACTACAGAGCTGCTCCCATACCATGATAGCATGCCATAAGTTAGGACACTCTCAATGGTGCTGTGATAGTAAGACAGAAGTAGATGCATGCAAGAGATAAAGAAATCTTCCTGAGCATTCTCAGGAATACAGCCTCTTCTGTGCCTTCTTCACAACCATATTGGTGTTTGCAGTCCATGAGAGGTCCTCTGAGATGTAAGTGCCCAGATATTTAAATTGCTCTGAAAAACATAATGACAGGATCCCTGGACTGAAAACTTTGCTACTAAATGCAAAATCAGTGAATGGGAAATCAACAGTCATTCAGGACCCGATCCTGCAAGAACATGCTGACCTCACTTGCATCACAGAGACTTGGCTAGGTAAGGCTGGGGATGTCAACCTCACCCAGCTCTGTCCTCCAGGTTTCTCTGTGGAACAACAGGCCAGACCAGGGGGGTGGGATGGTGGAGTGGCAATAGTCTACTGCTACTCCCATCCCTCTTGCTAGATGTCATGTTCCCCAATTTCCTGGTTTTGAATATATGTAGTTAAAAGTAGGAACCAGGGACAAGATAGGAATTCTCTTGGTGTATCGCCCTCCCCGTGACACAACAACTTCTCTACCTCAGCTTACTGAACTGATAACTGGGCTGATGTTGGAGTCCCCTCGACTCATCGTTCTGGGGGGCATTAACATCCATGCTGAAGCGGCTCTGTCAGGGGTGTCTGAAGACTTCATGACCTCCATGTCAACAATGGGTCTGGCTCAAGTGGTGTCTAGCTCAACCCATTCTGAAGGCCACACCTTAGACCTGGTCTTCTGAACTGATGGGACTGAGATGGAACTGATTGCATTGGTAGATGACTTATGCAGGGAAATGGATAGGGGATCTGTGTCCCTTTTGGTTTTGCTAGACCTCTCAGCTGCTTTTGACACTATTGACCATGGCATCCTCCTGATTCCTCTTTCTGGAATGGGAATTGGGGGCACTGAACTAAAGTGGCTCCAGTCCTTCCTGCAGGATAGAATGCAGAAAGTGGGGTTAGGTGATTCATGTTCGACACCACGGACACTGACCTGTGGAGTTCCCCAGGGTTCTGTTCTGTCTCCTATGTTATTTAACATCTATATGAAATCACTGGGGGATTATCAGGTCTTTTGGGATTAGGTGCCACCAGTATGTTGATGATACACAGCTCTACATCTTGTCACCTCCAGACTCTAAGGGAGCTACTATCTCAACTTTGCATGAGTGTTTAGCTGCAGTAATGAACTGGATGAGGATGAACAAAATGAAACTAATCCCAGACAAAACAGAAGTGCTCCTGGTCAGTCGAAAGGGAGAACAAGGGATAGGGATACAACCTGTACTGGATGGGGTCACCCTCCAATTGAAAAATCAGGCACACAGCTTGGTGGTGCTCTTGGACTCATCCTTGAGCTTGGATGCCCAGGTCACAGCTGTGGCCAGGAGTACATTTGCACAATTAAGGTAGTATGCAAGTTATGCCCCTTTCTTGAGAAACCAGCTCAGGCCACAATGACACATGCCCTCGTGACATCCTGGCTGGACTACTGTAAGGCATTCTATGTGGGGCTACCAATGAAAAGTCTCAGGAAACTTCAACAGGTCCAAAATGCAGCAGCCAGACTGCTGGCGGGGTACAGAGATCACATTACATCCATATTAAAACAGCTCCACTGGCTGCCAATCAGCTATCAAGCACAATTCAAGGTGCTGACTTTGACCTACAAAGCACTATACGACTTGGGTCCTAGCTACATCAAAGATCGAATCTCACAGTATGAACCTACTCAGGTGTTAAGGTCATCAGGAGAGGCCCTTCTCTCCATCCTGCCACCCACACAGGTACGTCTCGTGGGAACCCATGAAAGGGCCTTCTCAACTGCTGTGCCCAGATTCTGGGACTCCCACTAGAGGCCAGGACTGCCTCATCTCTGCTGGCCTTCCGGAAACAGGCAAAGACCTTTCTCTTCAGACAAGCTTTCCCTGAATGATGGACTACCATTATGTGTCTTTTATATGAATCTATAGGTTCACATAGACTTGACTATAGAATCTAAAGGTTCACATTTTTATTTTGTAATTCTGAAATGCTTAATTAAAAATATAGCTTAAAATAACTGTACAGGAAATAAATAAACATCAGTCATAAATACAACACTACCCTGCTGTAGCTCTTCATCCAAGCAAATTTAGGAATTAGGGCAAGCTTTGGGAGGGGAAGAGACAGAGAGGAAGTGAAGGAAGGAAGGAAGGAAGGAAGGAAGGAAGGAAGGAAGGAAGGAAGGAAAGAAAGAAAGAAAGGAAGAAAGAAAGAAAGAAAGAAAGAAAGAAAGAAAGAAAGAAAGAAAGAAAGAAAGAAAGAAAGAAAGAAAGAAAGAAAGAAAAAAGCTTTTGCTAACAAACCTTATCTTCAGAACTTGATAGTATTAATAAACCATTCTCCAATACTAAGACTAATTTTGCCATTTCTAAGAAACAGATCAAGTGGTCTTTTCCCTCTGAGAGTTAATCTGATGATCCTGTGAGGTCTGGAATGAAAGGGTCCTCCTTCCCAAGATTGCCTTCCAACGTAAGAGACCCAAATGAAGCAGACCAAAGGCTTATCTAGTCCAGCGTTCTGTTCCCACAGTGGCCACCCAGATGCCCACAGGAAACCCACATGCAGAACAAGAGGAAAACAGCACTCCCTGCTTTTCTACCTTGGGACTTGGTATCTGGAGGCATTACCATTTGACACGAGACAGTAACCCACAGCCATCATGCTGAGTAGCCAACCTCAGTCCATCATCTTAAATTTTGTAAAATTGTTGATTTTGATTAGAGGGTATTTGTTTTGTTTTTTGTTACTATGTTTTTAAGAGAGAGAGAGACAGAGAGATGGAGAGAGAGAGAGAGAGAGAGACAGACAGACAGACAGGGAGAGAGAGAGAGAGAGAGAGAGAGAGAGAGAGAGGTGTATGTGTGTAGCTATATGGATTATGCTTTTATTGTGTTTGTTTATAATATATTATTGTTTCATTTATGTTGTAAGCTGCCCAGAGTAGCCTTTAGGCCAGATGGGCAGGAATGAATGAATGAATGAATACTGAGACCTACATTTCAGAGTAAGGACCCATAGGGCCAGTTCATATGAAAAGATAAGCCAGGAACCCTGGCCTACTTTTCACTAACAGCATGCAAGTGCTCTCTGGCTGGCTGCTCTCCCTACAAGCAAGAACAATTACACAGAATTCAGCTTTTCCATCCAAAATTCATTTATCCTCAGGCATGACTCCAGAAAACCTACATTCTGAGCCATCGTTCTCTGACATGTCAGGAAATGACAGGAATCCTACGTTTCAGATTGGCAAGCCAGAATACCAAATCCATCCGGTCTCACACACCACTGCAAATAAACTACAGACAGAATTTCAATGGTTTGCTTGGTTCCTTCTGTCTGCAATTGAAACAACGAGCCACAATGCTCCCAGGTCACTAGTTAGTCCGAACAAGCCAGATTCCTTTAGAATTCTATCTCACTCTGATGCTCCAACAGGTCCACATTCAGCAAACTAATTTACAGTATTTTTCTGTACAGGATAATAGAGTACCCATTAAGTGACTGGAGAAAATTAAACATTCAGTTCACATGTAGAGTGAATTCCACGTGCATAGGTGGGGAGAAATAGACACAGATCCACCTACTGTGCAGCTGCACCACAGCTCCGCCACATTCACACAAACCCCAACACAGAGGTTTCAAGATGCCCATTTGTAAACTGCAAAGCTGTGTAAGCAGTCCCAGGAGGTCTAAAAGGACTGGCCAGTGCTAAGAATTTCTCTCTCTCTCTCCCTCTCTCTCCAAGAAAGTTGATGAACAGGTTTTTCTTTCCTGCCCAACACCCCATCTAGGATCAGAAAGGAATCTCCCCCCAGGACAAATCCAGCATTCTTTGTACCAAACTTGTCAGAAGCAACAGGGCTGCTTTAATAACCAAGCCCAAGCCCTGTTGTGACTTGAGCTGTAGCACACCTGAGGCCTTCCTGTACTTTGCCCACCATTCCTCACAGCCGGAGCGGGGAACAGGAGTCCAAACACCACGGCCTCTTTTCACACGCCCAACCTCTTCAAGCAATTGGGATCCCCCAGCTTTTCAGGCTGCCCGATGGCACGGGAAGCCTATAAGTAGCGGAGTCTCTCTCTCTCTCTCTCTTTTTTAAGGCAACTGCTTGCAATGTGAAAAGAGCAAGAACAGGGGAAGGGCGCCTAGGTTCATAGAATCATAGAATTGGAAGAGACCTCAAGAGCCATCTAGTCCAACCTCCTGCCGTGCAGGAACCCCATCACAATATTTCCGACAGGTGGCCATCCAGCCTCTGCTTAAAAACCTCCAAAGAAGGAGACTCCACCACCCTTTGTGGCAACATATTCCACTGCCAATCTCTTTTCCTGTAGTTTGAAACCATTTCCCTGAGTCCTAGTCTCTGAAGCCATGGAAAGCAAACCTGTTCCCTCTTCAATATGACATCCTTTCAAATATTTAAACATAGCTATCATATCCCCCCCAGCCTTCTTTTTGAAATGATAAACATTCCCAGTTCCCTAAGCCATTCCTCATATGACATTGCCTCCAGACCTTCAACCATCCTGGTCGCCCTCCTCTGTACCCGCTCGAGGTTGTCAACATCCTTTTTAAATTGAGGCGCACAGAACTGGACACAGAATTCCAGGTGGGGTCTGACCACAGCAGAATAGAGTGGTACTATCACTTCCCTTGATCTAGACCAGTGGTTCTCAACCTCGCTGTGCTGGAAGGGATTTCTGGGAGTTGCAGTTCAGGAACATCTGGGGACCCACAGGTTGAGAACCAATGATCTAGACACTATGGTTCTGTTGATGCAACCAAGAATCGCATTGGCTTTCCTGGCCGCCCCATCACACTGCTGACTCGTGTTCCATTTGTGGTCCACCAAGACTCCCAAATCCCTTTCACAGGTACTATTTTCCAGCCAAGTATCCCCCATCCTATATCTGTGCAATTCATTCTTTTTACCTAGATCTAGCACCCTACATTTGCCTCTGTTGAAATCCATTCCGTTAGCTTTGGCCCAGCACTCTAATTTGTGAAGGTTGCACCTTCAAAAACCTTTGAACAAAAACTGTCACATCAATGAGGGCTATGTCCAATGAGGCTCTTCATTTGGGTCACCAGACTGGACAAAATTGGATCTCTGAGTATTTTATGCATATTCATTCCATACAAACACCGACTGATCCGTTCGTCAAACTGGAGGAAAAGAACACACCTCTTCAAAGCTGCAAGATCTGTTCCGTTTCACAGATACAGGCTCATGTATCACCTTATGCTTAGAACTGGGACAATGGCACTTAAAAGAAAAACAGCAAGTTCATAGATAGCAATTCCCCCAACTTTCATTACTACATTGAATATATGTTTGTGATTCTATGACAGTGCTTATATTACAACCACAGAAATCATTTTGTTTGCCTCATTTCTTATAGGTGGGTCTCTCATCCATTTTGCTAAACTACTGTTTTCTAGTGGAGAGCACCTGAATAAATAAGACAGGGAAGGCTACGATGCTGTTTACAGTTTACAGCTGGGTAGCAAACAATGACTTGTTTGCAGGCATGAGATTAGACATAACAAAGTGAGAATTCAGCACCCCACAGACTCTCTCACTGTTCCATGCAAATCCAGCCTGTAGACTGGAGCGGGCAAGGTGCAACCGATAAACCCAGATGCTGTTGGACTACAACTCAACATCAGCCCTATTCAGCACAGCCACCGATGAGCAATGCCGGGAGCTGAGTCTGACAACAAGAAGTTAAAAAAAAAAGGGGGGGAGGGAGCCGTGTGGCCATTACAAAATACAAATGCAAGACTAGGCTATAAGGGATACCTTTATAGGCTACTAATAAAAGAACAAAACATCATTGCAAGCTTTCGAAGGGAATGCTCTCTTTTTCAAAGCACATACCAAAAGTACCAAACATGGCAAAATATGTTGCAAAAACTGGGGTGTGAAACCCAATGCTTGACTTCAGATGCAGATTTAACAGTCCTGCTATTTCCTGCCTCATCTAAGAAGCCTGCTTGGCAAAAATCATCTTGAGAAGAACTTTACATCTAAGAATGATGTAATCTTTTGCCATGTTTGGATTTTTTGTACATGCCCTCAAAAGATTTCAAAATTTTTTTGTTATTTTATTAGTGGCCTGTAAAGGTATCACCTCCTAAAGCCTAGTCTAACATCTCAAGAGCAGCACTAAAAGCCATGATATGCATGTAACATCTGCTTATTCTTTATACAATATTTATTTTGTTGTGTGCTGTTAAGTTGCATTTGGTTCATGGTGATCCTAGCAGATTTTGAAGGTGCACAAGATATTTAAGGAGTGATTTCACCAGTGCCACGGCACCTAGACACGTAAAATTTCCAGAAACTTGGGGGTTGGGATGTTTTGCCTCCATTTATTTATTTATTTATTTATTTATTTATTTATTTATTTATTTATTTATTTATTTATTTATTGATTGATTGATTGATTGATTGATTGATTGATTGATTGATTGCAAAGTCTTCCATGCCTTCAACATTTCTGAAAATTTTACATATCTGCTGCCATCGCCCAGTCAGTTTCTATGTCTGGGTATGGATCTATACCCAGAATTCCTGAATCCTAGTTAGAGACAGGTAAGATTAAAAAAATAAATCACAATATTTATTAGAAATTGCCAATTTGTCATGAATTTGTGCTTTGTATTCAACCAACTTACAACCTCAATGAATACATAGTGGCAAGTTTTCTGATTCATCGATACATGTGGGATTTTTGGCCCAGTCTGAAGTAACAGAATTTGACAATTTGTCAAAAAATCATAAATTTGTGATTTGCTTTCATCGACCTTGATAAATTACAAATCATGACAAATTGCCATTTTTTGTGATTCATGCCTCTCTTAGTCCATCACTCTATCTACTATACCACATTCCTGGCTTATATTGAATATTTTTATTTATTTATTTATTTTGGATTCATATACCACCAAGCTTAATTCAGAAATTTGATTAATACAGCACTTATGTGCATGCAATTTATACTCCTCTGTGTGTACAAAAAGAAAACCTAGTAAATGACTGAGGTAATACTCTTGAAGTAGCCTGCTTCCAGTCAAAAATAGTCTAATTAGCTTAACATTTTAACTTGTTTTTAATTTTATCTATATGTCACCTACATTCATAATTTTAAAACGTAGACTGCTTGATAACAAAGAAAGAAAGAAAGAAAGTTAAACATTATTATTTTCTAGCAACAGGTGTTTGCTAATAGCTTAGACACTTGAACAGCAATAACTCTGGAAAACAGCAGTGGCGGCACCACAGCCGCAAGACCCCCCCCCACGCATGCACACACCCAAAAAACCTTCCTGGATTAATGATTTCAATATATGGGCAGACCACAGACAGATAGACAAACAAGGGTAATTGTTCCAGGAACTTCAAAAAAGGAGGCAAGTCAGGAACTAAAATAATCTGGAGACATTAATGCAGAATTAATCACAAGATGAGACCAAATCTCTTCTCTGTGGAGTTATTCTGTGCTCAATATCTAAGACACAGCTGCTGGTGCTATAGAGCAGTGTTGGCGAACCTATGGCATGGGTGCCAAAGGTGGCCCCCGGAACCCTTTCTGTGGGCATCCTTCAAAGCCACCTAGATTCAGGTTAAATGGCTGTATTGGCACTTTGCGAAAAATTAGTGGGTTGTGAACCACAGTTTGGGCACTCGGTCTCTAAAAGGTTCACCACCACTGCTATAGAGCAAATACTTTTTCACCATCCCCCACATGAAAAAAAACTGTCTTTCAGTCTGCAGATATGTTCCTAAACAGGTTTCCATTATTTTAGTGACTCATCGTTCCCCTTTTACCTGGGACAAGCAGTCTAGCTGAGCAGTCTTGATGAAATATTTCCCGCACCATGCAGACATGTCCACTCCTGCAGTAATTCTCAACCTTTCCAACCCAAAGATGTTAACAGTCTTATGTGGCATCACTTTATACTGCCGAGTCCGGAGACCCCCAACCATGAGTAACCCAAGTGTTTTTGAACTGCAACTCCTGGGGGCCTTCTCTACTAAGTGTGCTAGGCCAGGGTTGCTGGGAGATCTAATCGAAGAACGCCTTACTCAAGGCTGGGAATCCCTGCACTTGTGCAAAAATACTCTAAAATAATAAATAAATAAATAATAAAATTATGCCAAGCAAGACGGATGATGTCATTATCGCCCGTGGCCATTTGGGGGGAATTAAAACCACCACTAGAGCTGCCTAGATGCCCTAAGCCAGTGATGGCGAACCTTCAGCACTCCAGATGTTTTGGACCACAACTCCCAGAATTCCGAGCCTAGAATGCCAATGACAAAGGACTGTGGGAGTTGTGGTCCCAATCTGGAGTGCCAAAGGTTCACCACCACTGCCCTAAGCACATCAGATCTCTCCTAATTTTGGAAGCTAAGTAGGGTCAGCCCTGGTTAGTACTTGGATGGGAGACCACCAGGGAATACCAGGTGCTGTAGGTGCCTAGAGTAGGAACTGGCAAGCCACTCCAGGATTCCTGCCAAGAAAACTCCATGGACATGGAGTCACGAAGAGTCGTTCACGACTGTAACGACACAACAAAACACACACAAAACCACCACTGCCACCGCCCGTGAAGGCTCCAAGGCTCCTCTGAGATCCTTTTCATCCTGAAGAAGCCACCAGGGCAAAGGGGGAAGGTTTTTAATCTCAGAAAACTGCCATAATTGCTCAGAGGATTTTAGTGCAAGTAGTGATTTTTAAAAATCAAAAACCTTCCCCCTCCCATAACCCCATGGCACCCAATGGCTTCACAAGGATTAAAGAGATCACAAGGCTTTGATGGTGAGAGAGCAACTGAAAACTTTTACTTCTTTTAAAAAAATGTCTGCAGCTGATGACATCATCCATCTTACACAGTGAACAGCTCCACAATAAGATTTCACTCATGCTCCAAAGCCATCTCTCGAACACGCTTGCAAAAACACCGGAGAGAATCGGGAAAACGTAGCTTTTATCAAAGTGTTTTTTCCTTTTTAATAATCATAGCATTACTGGTCAATTTGTAATTGCAGCATCACTTGCAGACTTAAAAAAAAATACCTGAACGTGGTTAACACAGTAAAGGTTGTGAACTGCAATGCTGCAGGCGAACAGTCAAAGATTTCCTGTATACTACTCAGGCACTTGACTCTGGAATGCAATGTGCTCAGTTTAATTAAGGCATTTCAGAAATCTCAGGACGATCAGAATGACTGATATTTTGCCAAGTTTGCCGAAGAAATTAATACCAGTAGATGAACGGAGATATTGCCAACATAACATTAATTAACAGAGCTTCGCGTAATTCAGCTCGCCGTAACACAATAATTTTTAGCAAAGTTGTAAAATATTGCTTTTATTATCCTGCCCTGCACTGCAGGATAATTCTGTCACAGACTGGCTGAGATCTATGACAAAACTATTTTTCTTGAAATCCACAGAATGCTTTTGGACTGCATGCCATTCAAGTGTGACCTGCATTAAACAGCCAGTAGACAGAAGAAATAAAAACGATGCATCTTTTTTTTTTCTAAATAGCCTGCTCTCCCAGCCGTAAGAGCAAAAAGCTTTTAGTATCTTTTTCAAGAACACTCCTTCTACACTTGAAAATTCAAATGCATCTGCATGCTGCAACTGGGAATGTTGCTTATTCACAAATTATAATAATCTGATGTCTGATTGATAGGTATTGTACAATATATTTTTAAAAGAAATGTTATGTTGCTAAGATACAAGGGGGCATTTGAATGCACTATTGCTTTGCTCCTTATTCTTTACAGAATTCTTGTCTCAAGCTACCAAAATAGGCATGAATGGTATTGTTGACTAGAAGACAACCATAACCATCATTTGTGAATATTCTGAATCCTGGATGTTCTGGTCCAACCTCATGAAGGCAAGTACTGAATAGTAGTAGCCATTAAACAAGCATCTGCTGAAAATAAAATTTCTCCCATCCATGTGTAGGACGATGTAAGTAAGAGATAATTGTTATCTCAAATCATACGAACTGGAAACTCCTTCTAAAAACTAAATTTGACCCTTCTTCTCTAAATCATCTCCACACTCAATACTGGTTAAACGGCCCATCAGGGATATTTATAAAGCTGATACACGACATAATCATTCCACGACCGTCAACACACCGGACGTCATCTGATTTTGGAAGCTAAGCAGGGTTGGGCCTAGTTATTATTTGGGTGGGAAACCACCAGGGAACACTAACAATTTCTAAGAAGAACTAGAGAAGAATCTTCCCTGGTACCTTGGCGAGGTGCTTGACAATTTGAGCTGACAATGACAGTTCAGATGGACCAAGGGTCTAAATCAGTGTCCACTATCTTCTCCTGAAGACTCTGCTTCTCCTGAGGACCTTCTATTCCAGTAAAAGACTGAAATAGAATGTTTTTTGTGTTGGTGGTGGTTATTTCCCTCACCAAATTAAAAGCTTATAGGACACATTCATAAATTCAAAAGAACAATTTCATCACTTTTTAGACCGAGATTAGGCAAAATGCAGACTACAGACTGCACTGGAGTCTCCATAAGAGCCTCATAGTGCAGTGGCTAAATGCCTGTACTGCAGGTAAAACTGTGCTCACGACCTGGGGTTCAAATCCAGGTATCTGGCTCAAGGTTCACTCAGCCTTCCATCCTTCTGAGGTCAGTAAAATGAGTACCCAGCTCACTGGAGTGAAGGGGGCAATCTGAAGCCTGCATAATTACTTATAAATCACCCAGAGAGTGCTTTAAGTGTATAAGACGGTATATAAGCAGAAAACCTGGCTTGGCTTGCCTTTTGCCACAAATACTTAGTTTGACTTGCCTCACGGAGGGAGCCCTGCTCTGAGTTTGTCCAAATTCTAAAGACAAACACACTGAATATTTTAAAGAACAAAAAATAGGGCACGAAGGCCATGAAAGGCCATGATTTATCAGGGTGGGTACTTGGACAGCAGAATAATAATTAGTCAAATATACACACGTCAGTTTGAACTCAACTGAATACAACAAAACCATGTGAATAACAGAACAACAAAGCAGCAAAGAAGCAAGGCAGGACACATGTATTTGCGGTGCAGGCTCAGAGATTCAAATAAAATCCCTTTTTATTCAGATAAGAAGAGGCAAAGAAACATCCTAGTGTATATGTGTCAATGAAGTACAGTATATTCAAACCATGTCTCAACATTTCTTCTTACACTAGTGATGGAAGCACTAGTCAGGGAGAGAAGACCAATGTTGAACTACTTTTTTGACACTTCACAGATCAAATGTTCCTTTTTTCCTAAACTCCAATGAAGGCCTACAACGAATCCGATAGCACCAGCAAACCAGATAGCTCAAATATTGGGGGTGGGAGGATGGGGCAAGCAGAGCTGAACAAAAACCAAATTATAATCTAGTGCTAATCCAGTGTTCACCTTTAAAAGTATCCACTACACGGGGAAAATATGTCCCTTTCACTTCTTTTGTCTGAAGGGAAGACTTCAAAACATTCATGTGCAGGGGTCTGCCATACCAATACTATGTTACTACGGGTAAAATAAGGGGAAATGGGTGATGCTGGTCTCAAGTGAACAGATGCTTTTTGGTAAGACAAGCCAAGAACAGCAGGGATATAAACCCTTTGTTTTGGACACAGATGCATTTCAGTTCCTAGAAAGAAGGCGAGAAATGAAAAACCCATTTCTCCCAGATAATTATATAATGATACAGTAGGACAATGGAAAGAGTTCCTAGAGGTTTGACCATCCATGTAGAGTAGACAGTTCAAGAAAGTAATACAGTACTGTGGTACCTCAACTTATGAATTTAATCCATTCCAAATGCATGTTCTTAAGTCAAATTACTCTTAAATTGGGGTACCTATCTAAAAAATTGAAAAAATGTTAAAAAATGAAAAAATAAAAAAAATTGTAAGTCAAGCAGACCAAATCTAAAATTTGTAAGGCAAGCATTTAAAACGCCAACAGTTTTCCGCTCTTAAATCGAATTGCTCTTATGTCGAGCTGCTCTTACGTCGGGGTACCACTGTACTTACTTTTTCCTATCATCTATCTATCTATCTAATCTATCTATCCATCCATCCAAGTCCAGGGAGGAGGAGGTAAGTGTACACACTAATCCTACTCGACCAGTAATCCACAGACTATTCAAGGGGCCTTCTCTTCCAGAAGCATATCAATAGCTGAAGAATGTGACACTGGTTGCTTATCATCCAAAGGTGTTTATAATCAAACACGTGTTTATAATTAACTTCTAACACCCACGCCAGACTGTAGCAGACCACAAAATTGAGGGAGGGGAGAGAGAGAGAGTCAAGATTTAACTGCTATCTTAGGACCCCATCGTTGACAGCCACCGACCCCCCCTCGACCCCCCATGCCTAAAAAAAAAAGGGGGGGTCCCCGTCTTCCAAATCCTCCAAAAAGGGAAGGCCGGGGCGGAAGGGCGGGCCGGCGAGGTGTGCCGAGGGCAAGTGGAGGAGGGTCGGGGCTGGAGAAGAAGAAGGAGAAGGAGAAGGCGCCGGTGGCCATACACACGCCTATAGACGTCCAAGGGTCTAGGGGGTGTCGATGATGGCCATGTAGGACCCTTGCTTCCCGGGGGAACGGGCGAGAGGCGGGAAAAAGGCTCGGGGCGCTCCGTGCCCAAATCCTAACAATGACCATCTTTTTTCCAAAGGCGCGCGCGCACAGGGGAAGCCCCGGGGGGGGGGGGGTGGGCGTGGGGGCTCTCTGCGCGCCTCTCCAGCCCCGGGGAGGAGGAGGGGGGGCGCACGGGGGGGGAGGCACGGATCCCTCTTTGTGCCCAAAGGACGGCGCCGGTCGGGAAGGGGAAGGGAAGGGGAAGGGAGCGCGGCTCCGGGCGCCTTTCTTCCCTCGCCCGCCTCTCGCTTTCCCAAGCCCGGGAAACGGTGGCGCGGGGGGAGGCGGCGGGGTGGGGGGGGGGGTGGGGTGGAGTTCGTCGCCAAAAGGGATCCCGGGCTCCGTGGCGAAGGGAGGAAGAAGCCCCGAGCACCGGCGCCCGGTGGGTCGCGCTCACCTCCTCGATGGCGGCCACGGTGTTCCGGCACTGCGCCATCCGGGTGGTGAAGTTGGAGGCGGTGGGCGCCTTGTAGTCCTCGTGGGTCTCCGCCACGAACTCCGACACCGAGATCTGGCCCGGCATGGCGGGAGGCGGGCGGTCAGGGGCGCGCGCGGGGGGGGGACGGGGGCGGCGCAGGCCACCGGCGAGAGGCGAGGCGGGCAAGGAGGAGCAGCAGCAGCAGCAGCAGCCGAGGCGAGGCGAGGCGAGGCAGGCGAACGGACCCGGGGTGGGGGGGCGCGGCGGCGGCGGCGGAGGAGGAGGAGAAGGGGTTGCAGCGCCTCCCCGCCTCCCCTCGCCCGGCTTGACCAGGCGGCGGCGCGTCCTTCCTTGCGGCAGCCTCGGCGGCAGCGGGCCCGGCTCCTCCTCCTCCTCCTCCTCCTCCGGAGCGGGCTTCCCTTCCCTTCCCTTCCCCGCCTCGCTCCGAGAGGAAAGCAGGGAGAGAAGGAGCAGCCGCGGAGACACGCGCGCACTCGCGCCCCCTCCCCTCCCCTGCGGACTCACGCACCGGCGTGGGGGTGGGAGGGCACGCGGGGAAGTGGAGGAGGGGGGTGGGAGGAAGAGAAAGGGAGCGCAAACACACACACACACACACACACACAAACACACACACACACACGCCGCCACACACACACACACCACACACACACACACGGACACACACACACACACAGCGCCACACACACACACACACACACGCCCCCTCGCCGCAGCCGCCGCCGCCGCGCCAGAGGAGGCCAGGATCAAAAACCCCCTCCCTCTCCCAGGCGCGCGGGCAGTGGGTGGGAAGAGGGGGGGGCGGGGGGCAAACCGGGAGGGGGGGTAGCAGCGCCTTGGGGGGGAAGAAGAGCCCCGACGGCGATCCTCCTCCCGCCTTGGCGCGCTTCGAAGGGGCCGATGACACGGGCAACGTCGCGCCCGCCCTCCGGGAAGCTCCCTCCGGGCGGCGGCGGGGGGGGGGGACACAAAGCCTTCCCCCCCTTTTTTTAATCTCTCCCAACCCCGGTGGAACCGACAGCCTCCGACGCAGGACGAAGGCGGCGGGGGGAGGCTCCCCAACCCGACACACACACACACACACACCCCGTGCCGCCGCCCATGTTGGCGTTGGTGCTGGTGGGGCGCTCAGGGAGGTCCGGCAGAGGCGAGTGGGGGGGGGAGAGAGAGGTCAGGTTTAAATCCGCCCCCGCTTGCTGCTAGACTACCTGGCAGGGTCGTTGTGGGGGGGGGGAATGGGGGGGGAGGGGGAGGAACCGTTGCGTCACCTTGAGGTGTTTCGTGGAGGAACGGGGGGTGCCAACGCTGTGTAAACAAATCAACACGGAGAGGGGGGGCATTGCCGAGGCGTCCCTGCTGTGTAAACCAAGGAAGCTAGTTATTGAGGTGCTATAAGGTTTTAACTTTGTCTAGCGTTATTATTATTTGTTTTTATCTGTGCATTTCTTGTAATTTGTGTGGCTATTGAAGCCTTGTAAGCGCTTAGAGTACACAATGTAGATAAGCGGGGTATAAATGCAATAAATAAATAAATAAATAAATAAATAAATAAATAAATAAATAAATAAATGAAGCTGCACCCTGGAACCTCGCGGTTAGGAAGCTTCGAATTTGGAAGCCCGGTGGGAAATGCACCAGGCAGCCTCTTGGCGTTTTCCAAGAGAAACTCTGGGCCTGCACTTGGGAAAATACAGTGGTACCTTGTATAAAGGAATGAATTCGTTCCAAATGAAATTATGCTAAGCAAGTTTTCCTTTATACAAATTCCCATAGGAATGCATTGAAAACAGAGTGATCCCATTTTTATGTTGTATGGATTCTCTCAATAGGCGATTATGTTAAGCAAATTTCCCCTATCTCCAGAATTTTTTATGTTGTACAAATTTTATGTTATACAAGCTGTTTGCTATACAAGGGTCCCCTGTATATGCTCCGTCCAACCTGCCCACTCTGGGAGCTCCAGGGGAGTTTGGAGGGAAGGAAGAGCATGAGGAGAATGGGAAATGGAGTCATGCCCTAGTTAGGCGCCCTCAAGTCGCTTCAGCCCTACAGTGACCCTATCAACCAGCTATTCACAGGTGGGGCCATGGGGGTCCCTAACCTCTTTGAGAAGGGGGGGACACAACCATGGCTCACACACAACCTTATAAGGCAGTGATGGTGAACCTTTTACAGATGGAGTGCCCAAACTGCAATTCAAAGCCCACTAATTTTTTTTTGCAAAACACCAATACAGTAATTTAACCTGTATACAGGTGGCTATGAAGGCGCGATGTCGGGTGTCCACAGAAAGGGCTCTGAGTGCCACCTTTGGCACCCGTGCCATAGGTTCACCATCACTGTTATAAGGTTTCTTAATATACAACCTACACTTCTCATTCAGCCTCTTATTTCTTTCATATTGTGCTTATGGGGATGGAGTAATTAATTAATAATAATAATAATAATAATAATAATAATAATAATAATAATAATAATAATAATAATAATAATAATAATGTGTGGATCATTGATGTTGCTATACCAGGAGATAGAGTCACTGAGAAACAACTTGAAAAAATTACCCAATATCAGGATCTCAAAACTGAACTGGGTGCAGTGCCCAAAGAGAGATTTCTGTTGCAAAGTCACCATCAGTCAGAAACCAGGACAGATGGTCCCAGTGGTAATTTGCATGCAGTGGTTTTCACCTTTGTGCCCAAAGAGTTGAAAAAAATCAAGTATCACAAGAAATTAGAAAATGTTGGACAAATTGTCACCATCAGTCTCTAAAAGATGCTGGTGTAGGGAAGGACAGAGGGGCCACAGATTGAGGCAGCCCGCACCTTACCTGTGTTGTTTTTTTAAGACACTTTGCCCTGCAGGATCTGGAGACCTGAGAAGGGGCACTGACTCTCCAGGAACACAAATAAGACCCAAAAGCCCATCTTCGCCGATACATCACTGAGCCCTGGCCCTTGGATGCTAAAGCGCTTCCCAGCTGTGGGGGGTTGAATTTCGAATTTTCAATTTTAGTGATTGGTAATATAAAATCCAGCTTAGATAGATAGCTGTGTGGTTAATAATAATAATAATAATAATAATAATAATAATAATAATAATAATAATAATAATAATAATAATAATAATCCCAAAGGTGCCACCTTGTCGTGGCAGGGGGCTCAACTTCTCCAGTGATGTTGAGGGCTGTACTGGCGGTAGTATAAACTACCAGTAGATCCAACCATACCAGAGAGGTCTCGGCTGAAAAACAGAATTAACTGCACCCAACAACCCATGAATCATGGTGAAATATAATCCAAAGAAGTCTATACCAGCTTGGTCATCACTCGGACCATGACGGGTGTTGCTGAACCTGGATATTTGTCGAAAATGGGCTACAGGTCATGGGTCCCATTGCTGAGCAACCAGGACATGGGCCTGTAGAAATACTGGAAGATGAACAATCTCAGAAGCGTCAGAAATATACGTTACCAGAGAATCGGGCAATCATGAAATGCTATTATAGAGCAGAACCTGAAAAACAAGGCTACCAAAAGCGGATGCATCAATTATGGAAACGAGAATATCTAAACTCCAAGATACTGAATACGATTAGCTGACCAGTGAATATCTATTATCAGAAGAAACAAGGTGTTTAGTAAAGTTGAACTAGAAGAAATGCGGAGGAGTAGTGAAACAGGGGGTCAACAAATAGGAGGAGAAAATAGATTAATAACACCTGGGGACATTGAACACTCTGAAGCTGAAGAAAATATGAATGTTGTGCAAAACTTTGAACCACAAGAAGGTTCAATTAGGTTTGGAACACCAGCAGAGCTCACTATTAGGCAGCAAGAACTGAAGAATAAAGTAATGACGCATGCTGCATTAAATGAAGAGGGGGGAAGGCTCCTGATTTTGAAAACTGCCTAGAAAAAATTTGATACCATTGATGAACGACATAAACTCTGCACTTGTAACAATCCAGATAATGTCTATTGAACAGATAAATCAGCTTGCTTATAGTTTAGCAGTAATAGCAACGGAAAGTACTAGGGATTCCACAATTGACACACACACCCAAATGTCTTGAGAAACCACGGTGGAAGATCAGGCTGGAGCTTGAAATCAAAAGACTCCGAGCACATGCGAGTAACTTAACAAACCTGCAGGAGGACAAATTAAAGAATGGTAAGATCAAGAAATATTTGACTAAAAATACTGGCTAAGTACGAGGAATATTGGAGAAGCATTGGAAGTAGCTTCAAGCAACAGCTAAAAAATTGAAAGATATGAAGCTAGATTTGCTCAGTATAAAGACAACCAGTTGTTTCAATCAGATCAAAGAAAGTTCTATCAGAGTTTAAATCAGAAGATAGGTATAAAAGATGAAAATCCTAAAAAAATGGCAACCATTAAGTTTTGGAAAGACATATGGGGGACTAAGAAAGACTATAATAGAAATGCTGGATAGTTCCAAGATTTTGAGAAGTTCTCCAAGTGCACAATGGACCAACTAGAAATAACAGCTGATATGATCACCAAAAGAGTGCAAACCAGCCAGTGTTCTTCCTTTTCCCCTCACCAGAAGATGGCACAGCAAGATACAGACTGGTTTAAGCTAGGGCTGTGCAACTTGTTTGCCCTAACCCTAACCCTAACCCTGGACTGAACTGGGCTGATCAAGCAGATTCAGATCAAGCCCAAAGCAGTTCAGATTTGTCTGAATTGCTCTGGACAGATCTTGAGCATAAAAGAAAGTCAATAATGTGTCTGCAAAATGTTTTCAAACAGCACCATTTATGGGAATTGTCGAGTTGATGTGATAAGAAGAAGAAGGAAGAGAGCGGGTGTTGGTTTATTGTCTGCTGTGGCTAGCAAAAAAGGAAGATAAAAAAGCTGTGTGGTCCTTCTACACAATCAGAAGGCAAGGATAGATGACACCTCTATTAGACCACTGAAAACATCCAAAGATAAGCTTCTCTTTGACTGAGGTTTCAGCAATCTGGACATTACAGAGCTACCAGTTACTAAGTACATCTTCCACATGTCTTATATCAAGAGACAAGGCTCATGTTTGGCTGCAGGGAAGAGGCACACAGAAGCAAGAGAAGTTGGATTAAAATTTAGTTTGCACACTAGGTAAATCAACCCTACACTTCTGTCTAACAACTTTGTTGTTGTTGTTGTTGTTTATCAGTCATTTAGTCATGTCTAACTCTTCATGACCCCATGGACCAGAGCTCGCCAGGCCCTCCTATCTTCCACTGCCTCCCGGAGTTTGGTCAAATCCATATTGGTTGCCTCAATGACACCGTCCAACCATCTCATTCTCTGCCGCCCCCTTTTCCTTTTTCCTTCTATCTTTCCCAACATCAGGGACTTTTCCAAGGAGTCCTTTCTCCTCATGAGGTGACCAAAGTACTGGAGTCTCAGCTTCAAAATCTGTCCTTCCAGTGAACATTCAGGGTTGATTTCTTTCAGGAAGGATACATTTGATCTTCTTGCATTCCAGGGGAATCTCAAGAGTCTCCTCCAACAGCACAGCTCAAAAGTGTTGACCATCCGGACCTTTGTCGGCAAAGTGATGTCTCTGCTCTTTAAGATGCTGCCTAGGTTTGCCATCACTTTCCTCCCAAGAAGCAGGCGTCTTTTAATTCCATTGCTGCAGTCACCATCTGCAGTGATCAAGGAGCCCAAGAAAATAAACTCTGTCATTGCCTCCATTTCTTCCGCTTCTATTTGCCAGGAGGTGATGGGACTGGTGGCCATAATCTTAGTTTTTTTATGTTGAGCTTTAGCCCATTTTTTCACTCTCCTCTTTCACCATTATTAAGAGGTTCTTTAATTCCCCCTCACTTTCTGCTATCAGAGCAACTTTGGGGTTATCCTAATCCTTATTACCAGCAGTATAATCTGAATTAATCTCTGCAGAGATTTTACCAAAACAAGTCATATAAGTGAGGACTTCAGACTAGAATGAAAAAAATTACTGGACAAGCCCACATCATATGTTTCAAGGATATACTCCCAGTGTTACATCTTTGGCACCTGATGAAGTTGTGTATTCTGAATATGTGTGGGGTTTTTTTTGTTAAATCAATCTCAATTTCAGATTTAAAGAGAATCCTATATAGATTCCAGTATAGTTTTCCATTCTATTTGTTATATATTATCATCTAATTCTCCACTCATTCTCTCTCTTAGCTCTTGAATGTCTACCTTACAAAGATTCATTAAGCATTTATAAACCACCATTACTGGCTTAGATTTTTTTTTCATAGATCCAATAATTCCCCCCAACAGCTAAGGAGATTCCAAACCACTAAGTGTGGATAGTTGAAAAGTAAACACCAGCATATGCTGAAGCTGCGAAATATTGCCCTATTGTTCTCACATTTAGCTCCTGTGGAGAATGTTAGAAATTCATTATCTAAACTTATCAACTGATATAAAATGTATAAACCACATTCTACCGACTTCTATCTCTCTCCCTCCCTCCCTCCTCCCTCCCTCCCTCTCTCTCTCACACACAGAGAGATCCTTATGTATCTTTGAATCCAGATTCCTCCATAAAGTTATCTTAGTATGGACATTCAGGTCAAATTGTAGCTGATACATCATGTATTTCTAGCTGCTAAAACTGAACAAGCTATAACTATTTTCTTTGTACTGTATTTTGATCCCCAAACAAACCATCCTTAGAGGGGTGCTACACAGGCCATCTCTAAAATTAGCCAGCCTGGGGTGTTTTGGGGAGACAGAAACTTGTCAACCATTGACACACGCTGGAAGTTACGCTTTATGGTACAGATGAATGTCTGGGAAATTAAAACACCTTCTGATATTGGCATTTGTATTCTTTAAGTTAGAAGCAAGGTAGAGAACTGTCCTAAATAAACTTTCTAAATACAGTGGTACCTCTGATAACGAATTTAATTCGTTCTCGGAGGCAATTTGTTATCTGAAAAAATTGTTATCTGAAATGTGATTTCCCATTGAAATGAATGGGAAACCGATTAATCTGTTCCGGAGGTCTGAAAAAAAGGCAAAAAAGCTGGGGGGGGGGCTGTTCCAGACCTCTTTATAAAATGCACTTTAAAGGCTTGCAGTGCTGGAACACCCTCCAGAACATCCCCCCTGCAGTGCAATGCAAACATGGACAAGAGAAATCAGCAAGACTACCCCAGCCTGTTCCCACCCAAAGTGCAATGGGGAAAAATGTAATCAAACAAGCAGAAAGAAAAATCCACCCCATTTTTGCCTGCAAAGCAATGAAAAAACACTGCAAACATGAACAAATGAAACCAGCAAGACTACCCCAGCCTCTTCCAGCCAAAAATGCAAAGAAAAGCAGTACAAAGATTAATAAAAGCTAGCTCCCTGTCTTACCAAGTTCAAAAGGTCCAAATCCCTCAGCAAAACATGTCCAGAATGGCTCCAAAACAACATGGAGGGAAAAAACGCTCTCACTCCTCCCACCCCTCCACAAACTATGCATCTTGCAGTGCATGCAGGGTACACATTTTTTGCAAGGCATCATGAAACATTTGTTATCCGAGGCAGCCCATATGGAACATTTGCTATCCAAAGCAGCCCTATAGCTAGAAATTTCCGTTTGTTATCCGAGGCATTCTTTATCCAAGCTTTTACTGCATTTGGAATGTTTATGTTTTTTTTTCCTGCATCAGCCCCAGCTCTTTTAAGGTCCAGTTTGACAAATACAAGTGCAGGATCGAATTTATGATGATGTCATTTTTAAAGAGGTATCCCGCCTGCACCTTCTGATTGCTTGTAGTTAGCAATCTCAAAGGAGAATCCCACAAGAATTGTTCACGCAAAGGTCTTGCAAGGAGAGATTGTGTTGTGATACTGATTCAATACTCTCCTGAATATCATTGGCGTTTTGCTTCTCTTGAGCTGTTGGTGGCAGATCATGGAGAAGGCCCAATGAGTACTTAGGTGGTTGTTGAATGCCTGATTTGTCGTAGGTACATCTGAAGGTACATCTGGAGTGAACTGTCATCCACGAAGCATCACAGTTAAATTATGTTTCACAGTCTCAAAGATGCTATGAGACTTTTGTGCTTCTTTTTGTTGGTTTGTCAATTTTACTTTATTTAGCAGTCAGCATAGATGTGTGCCTCTTAAGCAGTACCGCTTTAGGCACCACCACCACTTGTCGATTGAACAGTGTTGTCATTGGGGTTTGGCATTAAAGATGGAGAGCACCTCCAAAAAACTACATGAAAGTTTCTAAAGGTCATACACTCAGGGGGGATTAAAAGAAACCATCAGATTTTGTGAACTTTTGTTTAAACATGAAAAACTAACTGCCATATTAAAGGAAAAGTTTGGAAGTGGCAAGTACACATTCATTTGGAATTTGGCAGTAAGGGTTCTGCTTGAAGCCATATGGCTTCCTGACTGATTAGCTCCCCTAGACAAGGTCTTAGCAGGATGGCCAGGATGGAGTCTAGTATAGTGGCAAAGGCAACACAAAATAATAATCAGAATTCTAGTGGGGAAACAGAGTTCAAAGTTGTTGTTGTTGTTGTTGTTGTTGTTGTTGTGTGGTTACCGTCATGACCAACTCTTTGTGACTCCATGTCCATGGATTTTTATTGGCAGGAATACTGGAGTGGCTTGCCAGTTCCTACTCCAGGCGCCTACAGCACCTGGTATTCCCTGGTGGTCACCCATCCAAGTACGAGCCAGACCTGACTCTGCTTAGCTTCCGAGATCAGGCGAGATTGGATGGGCTCAGGGCATCAGCCATCTTAATTTCCCAGTTATCAGTGGGAGGTGGGAAGACGTGAATTTCTGAATTTCAGTTTAGATTTGCATCAAAATCACAAATTTTGTGATCCGAATTTGTCCAAACCAAATTTCATCTGAATCAATGAATCAGGTCTCTCACTGAATCAGAGGACCCTCATATGATTGTAACTCAAATGAACTTAAATAATATAGTTTGAAAATAAGTAAGCCTAGATTCTTTTTAGAAAACCTGCAAGAATTCAGGTATCTAGTTTTCAGAGTCTTGGTGCTTTGAGGAGACAGGCATGTGTGCACAAACACACATGCATGTACACATTTTATTAGTATAAATTCACAATACATTCACAAGTAACATTGCTCAACAAAAATGCACTGTACTCCAAGTTTAAGCTTTTCAGATCTCTTTGGTGCTACCTAACTGCTGGCTTTGTATTTTTGTATTTAAATGGACCACCACTGCTCACTTTGTTTTCTGTGTAATTTAATTTGCCTTATCACCAGGATGGTTGACAATAGTATCAAGTAACATTAAAACTAAACACTGAAACCAGCTTGACTGAAGCAGGATGTTCGTAGGTTGTAGACTAGGTCTGAGTCCTCTTCAATCAAAGCTACTGTTTTTCTGCAACCTGAAAAGCAAAGCAAAACAGAATGTGTTACGGTAATCCTTTCCAGGAAACAGGAAAATGCATGTAGTGATAGCTTCTTATGTTGTCTGATTAACAGTCACACATCATCTTGCGATTAGCAGTGAGGAACAAGTGCTAAAAATTGCTGCCTTACAAAATAATAATAGGGAGAAATCCCTGTTCTTACTATGCATGGGTATAACTTCCCTACTAGTCAAATGCAATAACCATTGCCTCCTTAGGGCCAAACTATCTCCACTGATGCAATGTTAAGCTCCATTTAAAAGTTGTTTTCCTGGAAACATATCGGCTCTTTATACAGTGACTCAAGTATGGGAGGGCCACAGTTGCAGCATAAGGATAAGACAGAGGAACTGCTGGGTGGGTGGGTGGGTGTTGTGTCATTACAGTTGTGACTGACTCTTCGTGACCCCATGTCCATGGAGTTTTCTTGGCAGGAATCCTGGAGTGGTTTGCCAGTTCCTACTCCAAGCGCCTACAGCACCTGGTATTCCCTGGTGGTCACCCATCAAAGTACTAGCCAGGCCCGACCCTGTGTAGCTTCCGGAATCAGACAAAATTGGATGTGCTTTCTGTAGTTACAGCCAAATTATAAATTAGACTTCATAGACTTAGAGCATTTCAATAGACTCTGAAACATGGCCATTGGGACAGATAGATTTAAGGAAATTATCAGTTGTGAGCTGGAAACAAGGACTGGCTGGTTCACAGGTGTTATAAAACTTCCCACAGTTTAATCAATATAGGCGGTTACTTCATGTCCCGTTTGTCCCTCCTTGCTGTCCCGCTTGGGACCAGTACAAAAAAACTTACTTCACGTCCATAGCATGACAGCAAAAAGTTGTCTCGACCACGCCCCCAGAACTGGGAACAGAGCGTGACAAGCCGTACCTGCCCCTGGGCTGGGAAATTCTTTTGTCTCTGTTCCTGTTCTGGAACAAGGTCCCGTGAGGTAACAACTGTCATGCAACGAAGGCAATCTTCCGCTCGTGAACTTGCCTTCGTCCATTTCTCTCGTACTTTCAAGTGCTGTGGATCGACATTTCGAATAAACAAAGCAGAGGGGTTGTGGTGTGCCCTTTATTTTTATGCCCCCCCCAAGCAGATCTTGTCACGAAACAAGGCCATGAAGTAACACTTGTCACGAAACAAGTAATCACGCCCGTGAGTAAACGGAAACAGGGACTGAACAGGGACAAAACCACATGACTGGAAACAACGCTGTCATGGTACAAACGTAATCGCGGAAGAAGGTATTAAAGTAACGTGACGTAACCACCACAGTCACCTCCACCCCCACACCTCACCCCTATTTGCTGGGCTGGTTAATTTTGACTCTGTGCTATATTGTGTGGAACATATATACAGTGGACCCTTGTATAACAAGCAGTTTGTATAACAAAAAAAATGTACAACATAAAAAATTCCAGAGATAGGGGAAATTTGCTCAACATAATCGCCTATGGGGAAAATCCGTACAACATAAAAATGGGATCACTCTGTTTTCAATGCATTCCTATGGGAAATTTGTATAAAGGAAATTTTGCTTAACAGAATTTCATTTGGAACAAATTAATTCCTTTATACAAGGTACCACTGTGTGTGTGTGTGTGTGTGTGTGTGTGTGTGTGTGTGTGTGTGTGTGTGTGTGTGTGTGTGTGTATTTATTTATTTATTTGGTACCAGAACAAGGGAAATGTTTCCAACATGCTATGCTCTAATAATGGGTGATGTATTTATAGTTTTAAGGGGAGGAAATGCATTTTTACACCCCATGTGGCCATTCATTATTGTTGCTGTGCACGTTCAGCAACAGAGGATTAAAAATGGTTAGTGAAGGGGGGCCATTAGTTGTACAGCCTAGAGACGATGCACACACTTTAACCTTGGCAATGACCGAAATGGGCTTTTGGCCAGCCAATGAAATTTGGTGAGATCACACTGCATGTAATGAGAAATATCTTGGCGGAACATAAAGGGCAATCATTACACTTGAAAGGTTGTATTCATGTCTTTTCCAAGCCCTTTTCCTATTCTATGAACGCAACGAGGATCTACAGAGAAAGAGCGTTGAAATGCAGAGGGGGTGCTCCTACCGTAGTGGAATTTTCTTTCTACCTTGTGATTTTTGCCAGTCTAGCAAAGCTTCCAGAGTGGGGATTAATGCATTTTTTTCCTCGAATAAAGAAATAGAAGGTTGCTCTAAAGTATCCACTTTGTTTACATTTTAAAAATTCATGTGCCCTAATATCCGAGCAAACTGAGACTATGGGCCTTTTCACACGACCCCTAAGATCTGCTGGCCACTTAAATTCGGACCAATTTGTCGCTGTTCCTGCGTTCCCACCCCCTCCGCACTCCTGGCTGCTGGCTGCGTGAGAGGAGGGAGAAAAAACAGGAAGAAAAGAGACGTGGCTCACCTCCGTTCTGCCTCTCGCTCTTGCCGCGGCAACATTCCAATCTCTTAAGTAGCTCTTAAAGGGGCGGGAGACAAAAAACAACAAACAGAAGCGAGGAGAGCCCCGCACTCACTATCGTTACACCGCATCAAAGAATTTTCACCTCCAGAGTGCAGGTACTTGAAAGGTGCGCTGGGACGCGCTAAAGTGGGCGTGGTCGCACTTAATTTCCTGTAAACTCCAGAGCTGTTGGGGAAACATTTTTAAGCTCCAGAGCTGGGAGCCATTTGCCCCGGAGTTTAGGGGTCGTGTATAAACACCCTATATGTGACAAGTTGCTGGGTCCCAGATAGGTTCAGGATCACCAGGATACAAAGAAGAACTCGGTTTCATTTGCTCCCATCACAGCCTAGCACTTTTAAAAAAAAATGTTTTCCCTGTTTCTGATGATGTTTTTGGGACTTCCTCAAATAGATCTTGGCTTCTTGGCATCTGTTGCATAGTATTCTCCCTTCCTCATTCCAGTTGCTTGTTTTTAGTATAAAATGCAAGTGCTGCTGTTTGACTTTTCTACCTCATAGCCTTGTGTCTTAAAAATGGAAGGAGTTCCTTATTAAGTGACCAGATTAAGGGATAAGCGGCTTGGTAAACTTAGACCAGATTCACAACCAACAAAAAATACGGCAGGTGCTGTGTTACCTAGCATATGACAATGTCCACGTTTCTGGACATTATGCCTGCATAACAGAAAGAAGTTAGGTACTGTTCTCATCTCCAGATGCGGGAGGAAACACCTGCTAAATTTTTAAATCAGTTTTTCCTAAACGGATGGATTAGCTAGACACAGCAGAAATTCCTTGTAAGATGGACTTGACCCAGTACTCTTAAATCATGTGCATTATAGGGAGAGAGCATCAGTAGGTATACCCTTAACCTAGTCTGCATGTGTTTACTTGGGGCTAATGCATCTTTATACAGGTACTTCAGCGACAGGACTCGTCAGAGGGGAAAGACATTCTTTCGGTTGGAGCTCACTTGGTTCATAGCCACATTTTTGAGGCTTAGGATCACCAGGGAGCCTCAGACCGCTCTCCAATGTACCTTATTGCAGGCACCCTGCCTAGGACTTTGAGCCAGAGTGGTTACAGTTAGGGAAATCGGCATTACAAGGAGAAGGAATGGATGGCTTAGGCGTAGAACAAACTGGGCACAGACTGGGGGTCGTGAAAAGAAGGTGGCAGGCCAGGTGGCCTCCTAATCCCTGCCTGGCTTCTAGAACTGTACACATCAAACCTGGTCCAAAGGACATGGTTTCCTTTAGGAAAGCTTTAAAGACCATGCTTTTCCACGAGGCGTTTGATGACTTACATTAAGGGTGGTTTTATTTTTCGCCATCTGCTCCCTGCTTTTATGTCATTAGTTAAATTGTTTAATTGTTTGTGTATTTATTGTTTGATCTGATTATTTGTTGTTTTATATTGTTGTGAACCGCCTGGAGTTCCTTCGGGAAGATGGGCGGTATATAAGCCTTAAAATAAATAAATAAATATAAATAAATAAGAAAGAAGAGAGGGTCTTGTGGTTGCCAATCCACTGGCAACTACCGACTGCCAAGCTGACCAGTGAACCCAGAGGACAACAGGTAACCATTATATCTGTTAGGGAGGTGTTGTACAGTATTTCAATTTTAGTGCCTTGGTTGTTATGTGCAAATTTTCAGCTGTGCATTTTTTACATTAGTGCAGGCACACTGCAGGCATGTAACTTTGCTCTTCTGTGTTCTTTTTAAATGATGTATTTCTTCTTTTTGGGGAAGATGAATTGGAAAGGGGTGCCCTCCTTGTAATAACCTGTATGGGTGTGTGTTTTAAGATTAAGCTATAGAGAGGGATGAGCATGAATCCCTTTGTACCAGGTCATCTTAAGGCATTGGGGGCGGGGGCGGGGGCAGGGATTCCTGCAGCACAGCCTTTGGGTGGCCATCTGCTGGAGGAGGTGAAGAAGAGAAGTCTGTTCTACTAGGACTGGAAGATGATGAGATGATGTGAGGGAGGAATGAGCAGCGTGCACCAGCTTGTGAGTGGGGGAACCTGCAGCAGCAACCTAACACAACCTGGCATGAAGCGATTTGTGTCTACCTCTATTCCATTCTACTTGATGTGTTGTGGCTCCTACACTTTTTGGTTAAAGAATGAGGACTAAGTGGAAGGAACCTGCCATGCCACGGGATGAAGTGAGGCCCTTCAGACAACCCTAGGTGCAATGGGAATAGATGGAAATGAGCAAAATGTTCCTGCCCATATTGGAGCACTGGATTGGAGGTATTGGTCAGTTGTAAATCCCATCAGATCTGTTGATTGTAATTAATGGGGAGGAGCAATGGGAATTGCTGTTGGGAGAGCAATTCTCTTTTCTACCCAAAGATAGGCTAAATAAAGGCAGAAAATAGAAACTACATGGTTCTGTAAGAGCAAAATTTGGGCTTCCACTGAAACTGCAAAAGGTTTAAAGCTGGTACTGCCCTTAACTCAGATACTTCAAGAAGACACAGGGGCATATGAAAAAGATGTGGAATGGATTTGTGTGAATCAATGTCCCACAGAATAGTAGCTATTCACCTTTGGGTTTTTAGATGCTTTGCAGTTCAAATCCAAAAATCAAGGCTGGCTGGGGCTTTTGCAAGCAGAAATTTTAAAAAGACTTAAATCCAAAAACATCACAAAGGCTGGGAAATGTTTTAATAAAGCTCTTATTTTGGAGGCATCTGCAGCCACTTGAAATGGCTGGAGGCACCCTCAACACCCGGCTGAAAACTGTGCTCCATTTCTTGTTTGCAAACGTTAGGGTGCAGTCAGATGACTGCAGGGGTGCATGCTTGATCCCACAGGAAATGGTTGCTTTAACTGGAACCATCTTTTAAAACAATTCTTTCATCTGCCAGGGCATTAATCCAGCCTTGCTGTCAAATGTAGAAGCCCTACAGCTAGACAAAGAACAGGGCAAATTGAACTGGAGCACATTTTCCCATACATTGTGTGATTACTGGGAAATCACTCTGGACCATTCAACAAATGGTCCATATTTTGATCTGTTTTAATCACATCTTCTGAAAGTCAGTCATTAAAGTTTTCAATAGAATCCTTCTCAATTTAATCTTTAAAGAGCATCACAGTTTAGAAAAAAAATCACTTTCTGGACACTAAGGCTGATACTTCACGTCCATCTCATCGCTGTTTGCAGTCCTGCTTGGGACCGGTGCAAAGTAATCTAACCGCACATCCATTGCGGGACTAGGGGAGTTTGTCCCGACCACGCCCCCTGAACTGCGATTTAAGCGGGATGAGAGATTGCCCTCCCTGGCCTCAGGAATCTGCTTGTCACACTTCTCTTTCCACTACGAGTGCCCGTGAGGTAAGGCTCGTCATGCAATGTGCCATTCTCCATCTAGTGGCAGGAGTGCAAAGTGCCATTCGCCAGTACATTCCCCATGGGGTCAGCAACTCAGTGCAGAGAGATTAAAAGACAAATGCCTCAAACTTAGCTCCGTAACGCATTGAAGGCAAGGCTTTGGAGAATCGAAACATCGAAAAACGGAAGGTCGGGCCGGAAAGAAAACGGAGAACAAAGGCATGGAATTTCACATCTCATCATGGAATGAGGACGTGCGGTAACAGTCATGCCGGTATCATCCATCACGCCTGTGCGTACACGGGAACAGGGACAGAGCCGGAAGATCACATGACCGTGACCGACATCAACATGCAACGAACTTCCTCCCGGGACGAGAATGGACATGAAGTAACCATCTAAGAATACCCCAGTTTTCATGGTTACCAGTAGACATGAGTGCATGAACTCTACAAACCGCTTTATACAACGCACCCTGTGTGGCATTCAAGGAACCATGTGGGTCCATCCCTCTCCCTCTCCAGGCTGGCTTACCAGTCATTGTGAACTGCTGGGGTCCTCCTCCCCCGTGATGCTCCATCATGGGCAAGAGGTCAGCTGTCTCGTCCCCATCACTGCTGGCAGGGAACCTCTCCAGCGAGAAGGCAGGGTGGGAATTCTCCCCACAGGGTGAGTGATACGGCTCTGAGCAGAGGCTGGGATGGGCTAGCTGGGATCCAGGGTTCCCGATGGGGCACTTTGTATGAAGTGTTTCATGGGTTTCATGGCCACGTCACGTTACCAGCCATGCAAGCAAGAAATTCGAGGAGTTGTAACTCTAAATTCCACTGTCTTTCTTGGTTGTGCATAACAGCAACTATGCCATGTAATACATCGCGAAACCACATAATTATTTGCATTAGAAAAACAATACGGAGATATATCATCATCATCATCATAATCCTTTGCAGGGTTTCCAAGAGTGCTCAGAAGTGGTTTACAATTCCTTTCTTCTTAGTATATCCTGGAACTGTGCAATTGGCCTTGTGGTGCAGTGGCTAAACTGCTGTACAGCAGCCATAACCATGCTCATGACCTGGTGTTCAGTCCCAGGTACAGTGGTACCTTCTATAAAGAAATTAATTCGTTCCAAATGAAATTATGTTAAGCAAATTTTCCTTTATACAAATTCCCCATAGGAATACATTGAAAAACAGAGAAATCCCTGATCGCGCCCATTTTTATGTTGTATGGATTTGCCCCATAGTGATTCTGATAAGCAAATTTCCCCTATCTCCGGAAATTTTTATGTTGTACAGATTTTATGTTATACAAACCGTTTGTTATACAAGGGTCCACTGTAGTTGGTTCAAGGTTTACTGAGCCTTCCAAAATCAGTAAAATTAGTACCCAGCTCGCGGGGGTTGGGGGTGGGGAGAGCAATGTTTAGCCTCCATAAATAAATTGTAAACCATCAAAGGGTGCTTTAAGGACTAGAGGGAGGTACAGTATTTAAGTAGAAGATTGTACTTTTTTGCTTTGCCTGCTCAAAGCCACACAGGCTAAAATCTTATCCCAGGAGGCTCAGTGGAGAATCATACTCCCGATTTTCCGCAGGCAGATGTACCTAACTCTGAGCTTTATCACATGTCATCAAGTCGATTCTGACTTATGGCATATATGTTCTAAGAATTCCTGGCTTTGAAGCATATTTTTAAATGGGCTTGAATAACTTAACATTCTTGATCATAATCAGTAACTATTTTAATCTTTTCCCTTCATGAGGATGACAACACAAATGAAGCTGGGCAATGGGAAAAACTGTGTTGTAAAATGTTAGAACATTTGGCAAGTTGGCAGGAAGAAATGGATTACATTTGTAATCTTGAGGATTTGTTTTTCAGCTTAAGCAACAATGGAAAATCCATTTTAAAGGTTGTTCTTCTGTGTTAATCAGGCAACTTATTCACCATGACCATTCATTGGCAGAGCTGATAACATGCTAAAAGAAATAGGTAAGGTGGTGTTCATCTCCCTTTTCCCATTTGCAAAGTTTAGCAACCATTCCAGCCTGAGGCAACAACCTCAGATACACAGATTATACTACTCTGATAGCAGAAAGTGAGGAGGAATTGAAGAACCTCTTAATGAGGGTGAAAGAGGAGAGTAAAAAAATGGGCTGAAGCTCAACATCAAAAAAACTAAGATCATGGCCACCGGTCCCATCACCTCCTGGCAAACAGAAATGGAAGCAATGACAGAGTTTATTTTCTTGGGCTCCTTGATCACTGCAGATGGTGACTGCAGCAACGAAATAAAAAGATGCCTGCTTCTTGGGAGGAAAGCAATGGCAAACCTAGATAGCATCCTAAAGAGCAGAGACATCACTTTGCCAACTAAGGTCAGGATAGTCAAAGCTATGGTTTTTCCAGTAGCGATGTATGGAAGTGAAATCTGGACTATAAAGAAGGCTGATCGCTGCAGAATTGATGTTTTTGAGCTGTGGTGCTGGAGGAGAGTCTTGAGAGTCCCCTGGACTGCAAAGAGATCAAACCTATCCATTCTGAAAGAAATCAACCCTGAATGTTCACTGGAAGGACAGATTTTGAAACGGAGGCTCCAGTACTTTGGCCACCTCATGAAAAGTCCCTGATGTTGGGAAAGATGGAAGGCAAAAGGAAAAGAGGACGGCAGAGAATGAGATGGTTGGACGGTGTCATCGATGCAACCAATATGGATTTGACCAAACTCCGGGATGCAGTGGAAGATAGGAAGGCCTGGCGAGCTCTGGTCCATGACCGGGTCACGAAGAGTCGGACACGACTGAGCGACTGAACAACAACAACAAGCAACCATTCAAGGCTGCCTCTTCCCAAAATAACTTACATTATGGATTGATTTATATACCCATCACATCAGGCAAACTAATAAAAAAGGCAAGTTGAGCAATGGGAATAAAACAACACTGTGAATACATTAAAATTTTATTTATTTTAGTTATTTATTTATTATTTACCTTCTTTCCTTCCCATAAAAGGACTCAGGGCGGTTTAACTAAAGATAAAACAACAAGTCAATACAACAGCTAAAACAATGTTTTAGTTGTCATGTTAGAAAACCTGGATGTTCTTGCCCACTTGGGCATTTAGAGGAATATTGCCGTGCCTAATTAAAGGTCCTTGCTACCTTCATCCAAGCCGTTTGATCTAAGAGAAAGCTACCAGCAGGTGGTTCACCTAAAATCTCAGTAGCCTCAATGATTGCCTTCAGCATTTTGGAGAAAGAAAATGATTTACTCATGCAAATAAGGCTGACTTCTTTTACCATTCATAATTATGTGGCTCTACATTCAACCCATTAAATGTTGGCGTTAGAAATCAATACAATTCATTGCAGCAGTCTAAAATTTGATCTAAATGCTACCAGCAGGTGGTTCACCTAAAATCTCAGTAGCCTCAATGATTGCCTTCAGCATTTTATTTATTTTATGCAAATTATTATTTATTTATTTATTATAAATTTATATACAATTCATTGCAGCAGTCTAAATTGTGCTAAATAATGTTTTTGTTGTAGTAATGATATTTTAACACAGTAAATAATTATCTTACAAGAACTGATAATCACATGTCCCCAGTTAGTATTTAGCTGTAAGTATATGTGCATTTTCCCATAGATTTTTAAGCAATATCAATGGTCAGATGTACTTTCTAATCTTCCATCTGTGCTTGATTTCCAATCTGAAGATGACATTTAAAGTTAAAAAGCCACCAAGGAAGCAGGATATTAAGGAGGCTTGGTTTCTGCAGTGTTCTCTTGATATGTACAGTAACTTAGGCCCTTTGTACATGACCCCTAAACTCAACTGCAAATGGCTCCCAGCTCCAGAGCTTAAAATTGTTTCCCCACCAGCTTCGGAGTTTGCAGGAAATTAAGTGTGACCCCGCCCACTTTAGCGCGTCCCAGCGCACCTTTCACGTACCTGTTCTCTGGAGGTGAAAATTCTTTGATGCGGTTATAACGTAGTGACTGCCCGGCTCTCCTTGCTTCTGTTTGTTGTTGTTTTGCCCCTCCCGCCGCCCCTTTAAGAGATCTGAATGCTGCCGGGAACAGAGCGACACCGGCAGAATGGAGGTGAGCGGCATTCTTTTCTTCCTTTTTTTCTCCCTCCCCTCACGCAGCCAGCAGCCAGGAGTGCGGAGGGGGTGGGAACGCAGGAACAGCGACAAACCCCTAAGATTTCTGGTCCGAATTTAAGTGGCCAGCGGATCTTAGGGGTCGTGTGAAAAGGGCCATAATCTACTGTTCTCTTTGAGTGAGCAGAATTCCAGATGTTTTTCAGGGGCAGTTGTAAAGACAGAGCTATAGGTACTATGTAGTTTGTCTTTCACTGCCCAAACAAAACCCAGTGCAGGCTATTATTCCTGCACTGGGACAGTGATATGACCCTCTTTCTATTGCCCTGTTCATACAGGGCTTTTTTTAAAAAAAAAAGTTTAAATAAGCATATGTAGAGGGGGTCCTGCTAAAGCCCTGCTCTCTGTGCTGAAATCTGCACACAGGCATTCCATGCAGTTGGGAAGCAGTAGCGTGTATTTTGTATAGGAAACGAATTAAACGAACCTTTGGTTCCCACTTAAGATGGCAAAATCAGTCCCCAAAGCCTTGCAAACCTCCATTTCAGAGCTGGAAAAATTCCAGCCCCAGTGAATTATAGCAGTCACTGTATATTAGACTGTGTGAGAGCAATCAAGAGTTAAAGAAAGCATGTTGATGTGTATATACACCTATACTCCACAACTCAGAATAGAGTCTAAAATCAACGAAATGCCCCTGCCCCCATCCTGTCTGCAAAATAGGAACCATGTTAGGGAAAATGATTTGTAGCCTTAAATTTATATTTGAATATAGTAGGCACTGTTACTAGTAGAGATACTATATAATAAAAGCAGTTAGAGAATTAAATACTGCCTTTCCAAAGTATTTATCTTTATATAAAATAACTAATGGGGTAGAAATGTGAGAAGTGTTTCCACTTTTCATTCTAAGAAGTAAATTAACAGCTCAATCTTCTGCACATGTGTACTCTATTTTTTCCCATTTCTTGAGTGATTCAATACTGGCTTTAGTAGCAATTGGTATACAGTATTTGTTATGCAACTGCAGATTTCTTTTAAAAATAGCTTTTGTTACTTACGCTTTGATCTTCACTGTTACTAGTAGTTCATTTAATGCTGCATTTAATTTTTTATTTAGGAGACTTTTAACCCGATAACTATTAGAGGTTTATAAGAGTATGGCTTTTGATAGAGACCTTAATCACACCCAAAACTCATTATACGTCCTGTCTCTCTTTGACCTGCCAGTTGAAGTACTGGACCTTGAAGTATTAATCATGTATTTTGATTATGTACTCTTTTCTTTTTCCACTTGACATCAGTCGGTGCCACCAGCCCTCAATTGTTTCTGTGATTACTGGTTGTCACCACTCTAGCTCTGGCATTTCAACCCCCTCCTACCACACAGACAGCCATCAGTTCATAATTGTTGTCTTGATCATTTTAGAAGTGCACAGTTGGAAGGGACCCTGGGGTTCGTTGAGTCCATTCCCCCTGTCCAGGTGACACGGTGGAGAATCGAACCCCTGATCTCCAGCTCTGCAGGCAGAGCCCTAAACCCCTGCTGACCATGTGCTACTACACCATTTGCCTTGAGCTCAATCAAGTTACTTTATCAACAGCTTCAGTAAAAGGTAGTTTCATTCCCAAACTCAATTTAATCCTCTCAGACCTTCTCTGTTCCCTGTACTTTGCTCTCTTATATCCCATTCCTTCTTACCCAACTGATCCAAACTCCTTTTATCACCAGTATTCCGTGCTCCACACTCACTCACTTCCCTCCCATACTTACTACCTGTTTATTATTCTATGCAGGTCATCTTGTTTACTTAGCTCAACCCATTCAACACAATCAGGACACAACCTTATGCAGCTATGGTTTAGGAAATGAGGTTTAAATGGAAAACAGTCTTCATAGAATCTAAAATATGAGTAATCAAAAGGATGAGTGTTGGCATCTTTTACTCAATCTCATAAACATCTCTAGTATCTACTTGACATATTTTTCTAATATATCTTTCCCATGTGTTCTCCAGGCAGCTTATTCATGTTTGCTTTTATTTGACTTTAAAAGTCTTTTAAAAATAATATATTTCACTAATGAAGACTAGATAAAACATGAGTTGTGCTGGGTTTGCATTTTAATTCTATCATGTGGTGGTACTGCATTTATACTTTTTGTTGTGTTGATTTCCTAATGCCAAGTCAGCATGTACATTTGTATTAGGACATTTGCAGAGTGTGTTTTTAATTCTAATTCTTTGTGGCTCCTGTACCAGCCTGCTTCCCATTAAAGGCCTCCAAGCAAATTCTGAAGACTCACCTACTTTTTTTGGAATGAAAGTCAGAACTTCACTAGCTGTTGATGTGCGTACAATGTACTCTGTTTCGGTTGCTAAAGTTGAATCCATCATTGTTCTGGAGTTCTTTGCGCCTTCCCATTTTAAAATTTGGAGACCATACAGTAAAACATGTGCATGGAATGTGTCCACCTTTAGATATTGTTGGCTTATATAGCCTATGATCCATCACCACTGCTTGTGCTGGCTGGGGCTGATGGGACTTGGGAGCCCAGTGATATCCGTATGGGACATTTTGTCCATTCCTGCCCAAAAGGTGCTCCAGATTATTATTTTATTACAAATGTACAAAATTACAAAAATGTACAAAATTACAAATTACAAAAGTACAACATTACAAAAACTGGTATATAGTTTTATTTTGTTTCTGGGTTGCAATTATCTTTGCTGTCTTTTAATGATACAGTATTACTATATGTTCTGTAGATGATAGTCTTGGTATCACATTTGATATACTCATCGAGTATACCACATGAGAAACGCAGATAACACGGTTCTGACTGCAAGTAGACTGTAGAAAGACCAGGTACGTCCCATGTTATGTGCATATTAATTGTTGATTCATTCGACCTTTTTGTTAACCTTGTGTGTTCCTGATTATAAAAACAAACTCTGAGGCAAACTGGAAATACTTTATGTCATATGCAGCTCTAAAAACAGCTGGATTCTAAGTGGAGCAATAATAATGATAATAAAGCATGCAACCGGATATTACTAATAAAAACAGGAACTTCTGCAAAGGATAATGCAGCTGTGGAAGCTGAAGTAATTGAAAAAACAGTTTCGAATTTGGTATGATCCTGATTCTACAGTGATCCTGTGGCCCATATATATTCAATGCATTCATGAGTTATTTAAGCATGGCTAGATGGGGAAATTTGTAGTGATTTGAGTCATGTTTAAAGGGCTCTTATATTTAGTGCGATCTACTTTATCTTGCTCTTAGCAGTCCTTCCTTTCACACATGAGACATTTCTCTTCCTGTGAGAAGGTTCCAGGCAGAACTTCAGATCATTTCAGTTTCTCCCTGTTTCAATTATCAATTGCCGCTCCCCACCCCCAGCCCTACCCTTGTCTTTTGTTGTGGTTGTCTTCCCTTGAGTCATAGCAATTTAATTTTTATTTTTATTTTTACTTTGTTTAATTTAGTACCTAGCTCAGCAACAATTGTTGGCCCTGTCAGTCAACAATTTTGCAGCAAAGCAAAAATATCAGCAAGTATCCTGTTGCCTAAATGCCGAGCAGAAGAGACATTTCACAACCCTTGCCCAACTGTGGGGAAAGCTCCCTACATTTCTGCTCCGCATGTGGTCAACGGGATACTCGTGCTTATGCTAAAGAGCGGAGTCAGCTCCCGAGATGGTCATAAATTGTTTCATGCCAAATTATCAAAAGTCATTGATGTAACCTCATAGGTGTGGCACTCACTGGCTGGTGTGCGCTGCTCAGCTCCTCGTTTGCCACTTGACTATCCAGTCCCCATCCGGAGCGCCTGATGCTCCTCCCCTGCCTCTTCTGCCAGCTGCCCAATCAGGTGAGGAGGTGAGGCAGAGATTCCTACAGGGCTGATTTCAAAGGGGCAGCTGTCAGAGGGGGCAGAGTAGGGAACACAGTGGCTGGGATTGGGCAGTTGCTCTGACATGGTGGAGGTGAGCAGCATGCCCCAGCTAGGGAGTGGGGGAGCCATCTGGGAGGTGGGGGAAGGGTATGCGCCGCACCTGTGGTGCCGTGCTGATGACCTTTGATGACACAGCCCAAAGGGATTCAAGACAAACAGGAGTGCTTCCCAGATTTACCTTCCTTTCTAGCTTGCTGTCCCATATTGTTGTGAGCTACTAAAGCTTGCTACTATACTGTCAGTGTTTGTGTTCCGCATGTTGCGTCTCCTGGTCCCCCCTGTCAAGGTTTGAAACTGCATAATATTAAAACATTTAAGCAGGGTGTAGAGGGAGCAACCCTGAAAATGAAAGTATATTTAATGTATGGCTAGGAAATAGTTTGCTGTATAGGCATTCAAAAGAGTTGGCTAGCAATCAAGCTGAGCAAGGCCACTCTACCACAACATTTTGGGAGCTAAAGGATGCTTTTGTTAACATTTAGACAGAGGCTACATGTGTAAGTCTGGTCCCCGCTGCCAGCACAGCTCCAGTTGGTAGGTTTGGGCTGTGCATCCAGGGACACTAAGCACACAGCTACCCTTTTTGCACTATGTTGTGACTGGCATGGTTTACTCAACTGGTCTGGATTGTCCACACTTAGGTCATAATGCCCTTCTACTGTGGTGTAAGCAGGGGCGGCGCTAGGGTTTTTCGTGCTCTAGGCGAGGGGCAGGGGGAGGCGGGGCGGTGGCGGGGGGTCAGGCGGTGGCAGAGGGGGTCAGGTGGCGGGGGTCGGGCGGCGGCGGGGGGGTCGGGCGGCAGCGGGCGGGGTCGGGCGGCAGCGAGGGTGGCAGAGGGGGTGGCGGTGGCGGGGGGGTGGGCGGCTGGGGGGCGGGCGGGGCGGGGGCAGCAGGGGGCAGGGGCGACGGCAGGGGGGCAGGGGGTGGGGGCGGCTGGGGGGGCGGGCGGCGGTGACGGGCGGGGGGCGGCGGGTGGGGGGCGGGGGGCAGCAGGCTGGGCAGCGCCCCCTGTCCATTTTGGCACCCTAGGCAACTACCTAGTTCGCCTTAATGGACGTGCCGGCCCTGGGTGTAAGACATTCATTTCTAGGGATTGTTTTAACTGCTACTTAAATCAGTTGAACCGCTCTGCCAAAGAGTACTTTCTTTGCAGAACTGTATTAACGTTGTTGCACCCGAGAGCCCATCTTGCCAGGTACCAGAGCAAATTCAGTAGTCTTCCATTTTGTTTCACCCACTGGCAATGAACTGATGTTGAAACAGAGGTGAGCAGAAACCTTTCCAGTGTAATCAGAGACTAACTAGAAGGAAACAAGCAGTCTTCACAGGGCTGGAGTGTGGTTTACCTGGGTGGTGTTGCTCTTACAGCAGTCTTCTGTACGCACAATCACAAATCAAGCCCAGTGTGTCCGACTCCTAAGAGTCAAGTGTTGTAACCTGACCTGTGTTGGACCTCCTTCACTGTCTTTGCAAACCACAGCAGTTGGGAAAACAATAAAAATGAAAAGGCAGTGGTAGCTTTCTAGTAGAATAAAAGGCTTTTGCTAATGCAAGGAAGGGCATCTGATCTTCTCCAATGCCTTGACTGATGACATGGTACAAGTAATGCTACCTGTGTAACATGCTATTTAAGGAGACAATGCATGTATAACAACATTGCCTTTCCCTTCAAAAGTAATGGTTCACCCATTTGGTATAACAACTAGCCTTCAGTCTTGCCTTTTTCTTTTTCTTGGGGTTGGTGGGTTTAAGAATACAGTGGTACCTGGGTTTATGAGCATAATCCATTCTGGAAGCATGCTCGTAAACCAGACTAGGTAGGTATCGGAGGCACTGTTCACAGTTGGCTCCGGTCCTTCTTGGAGGGTCGACCCCAGTATGTGCAACATGGTGGAGAGTTGTCGGCCCCGTGGACACTCCCTTGTGGGGTTCTGCAGGGCTCGTCTCTCTCCCCCATGTTGTTCAACATCTATGTAAGACCACTGGTTGGGGTCATTCGGAGATTTGGAGTCTGCTGTCATCAGTACGCTGATGACACGCAGTTCCATCTCTCCTTTTCCACCTCTGCAGTGGAAGCTGTCCAGACTCTCGTCTGGGAGCGGTCATGGCATGGACCAGGGCTAATAGGCTTAAACTCAACCCCGAGAAGACCAAGGTCATGTTCTTCGGGAGTTCCCTGTCTGGTTATGGAGGCCCTCTCCCCTGTTTGGAGGGTGTTTCCCTCCAACTGGCGGATAGGGTTAGGAATATGGGTGTGGTTCTGGATCTGGTGCTATCCTTGGATGCCCAGGTGGCTGCCGTGACTCGAACCGCTTTTTACCATCTGCGTCAAATAGCCCAGATCCGCCCATACCTAGACGGTGACTAGCTGAGAACAGTAGTGCAAGCGCTGGTGATCTCGAGGTTGGACTACTGCAACGCTCTTTACATGGGATTGCCCTTGACTCTCCTCCGGCGTTTGCAGTGGGTATAAAATGCAGCAGCCAGGCTGGTGGCTGGTGTGCGTCATCATGACCACATCACCCCAGTCCTGGCTCGCTTACATTGGTTGCCCGTTGCACACCGCATCAGATTCAACGTCTTGGTTTTAGTTTATAAAACCCTCCATGGCTTGGGCCCGGACTACCTGTCAGAGTGGATCACCCAGTGATCAACCTCGGCCCGACCAGTTCGGCAGTTGCGAGCGCACTCGCTCCGGGTCGCCACCCCTAGAGAGGCCCGGAAAATCACCACCCGTAACCGGGCCTTTTCGGTGGTGGCCCCCTCGTTGTGGAACAGCCTTCCTAGCAAAGTGTGCTCTGCAGATTCCCTGCTGGCCTTCCGTAGAGCTTTGAAAACTCTGCTCTTTCAGGAGGCCTTTGGTGACCAAGCTTAATTTAGTTAATTCAGTTAATCTAGTTTTTTTCTCTCGTCATCTGCCTTCCGCCGTTTGCTTTAATCAGTAATATGTTGGGCTGTTGAGCCACATTTGTTCTTATGCCAAGGGTGCTACTTGTGTTTTTAATTTTAATCTGATTGTCTGATATATTGTATTTGTACTTTGAATATATTATATTGTATTTCTGTATATGAATATTGCTGTATTGATCAGCTTGTTGTAAGCCGCCCAGAGTTCCCCTGGGAAGATGGGCGGGGCATAAATTCAATGATAAATAAATAAATAAATAAACCTGCTGGCCACCTTTCCTCCAGCCCTGGGCACCCTGGAGGAGCTGGACTCGGATGGCAAAAAGCTACTGCCACCAAAGCAGAGGAAAAATCCTTACTATGGTGGTTTTCGGGTGTCTACCTTAACATTGGTTCAACTGCGGCAGCTTTTTGCCACCGAAGGCCGCCTCCTCCAGGGTGCCCTGGGCCACAGTGGGGGGAAGCCATCATTGGGGTGGGTGTCCACCGCTTGGCAGGTGAAAAGACAGTGGCCCTGATCCAGTGAGGGGGCAAGCAGTGGGTCCTGGAGCAGGGAAGCCGGTCGCCCCAACCTAGCAGCCCCAATGCTCATATATCAAGACATTGCTCATTAACCAAGGCAAAAATCATGAGAGATTTTGCTTGTTGATCAAAATACTTGTAAACCAAGGCACTCTTAAACCGGGATACCACTCTGCTTTCTTGAGGCATTCTGAACGGATCTTCCCCCCTGAATGTTTTGCCATGTTCTTGCTTCCTCAAGACAGATTTTTTAAAAAATAAAAAGCAATTAGTAATATAAGAGTTTATCTTTTTCAGTGTTAAGAGCAACAAGTCATTGCAGCATGTGCACGTGTGTCTTTGTGCAATGAATTGCTTTAAAAAGTTTAGCTCTTACTAAAACGTTTTCCCACCACTCAGGACCAGACCTGCTTTGCATCGGCAGAATCGGCGAGGCTGGTGGTAGGGGCGAGCAGATATGCCCGCGTCACCCCCATCCTGGCTCGTCTGCATTGGTTGCTTGTTGCATCTTGCGTAAGGTTCAAGGTAATGGTTTTGGTTTACAAAACCCTCCATGGCCTGGGACCTGTCTATTTGGCAGAGCGGATCTCTCAGAGATCAATCTCGTCCTGACCAACCAGAGCCTCGGTATCCCTTTCACTCCGTGTGGCCACCCGAAGAGAGTCCCGAAAGGTCTCTACCCGGAACTGGGCCTTCTCAGTGGTGGCCCCGGCCCTCTGGAACAAGATGCCAACAGAGATTAGGCTGGCGGAGTCGCTGTCAGCCTTTAGAAGGGCTTTAAAGACCTGGCTCTTCAGGGAATGCCTTGGGGTCCTCTGAGCACACTGTGATTGTGTTTGTGTTTTGTTTGGTGGTTTACTGCTAGCACCAGTCTTTCTTGCTGGAGTTGTCCTGCCATGGCTGTTGGTGGTGCTATTGTCCATTTTATTTTAATTAATTTTAGTACTTTTATATTAGTATTATTATGGTTATTAGTATTTATTCTATTTTGTTTTTTCCTGTATTTGTTTTGGGAGGGGGATGTCTTGGGTTTGTAGCTATGGGTAGTTGCTGTTATGTGTAACATTCTGTACACCGCCCAGAGTTCCTTTGGGAAAATTGGGCAGTCAATAAGTCTAAAAATAAATAAAAATTGTTAGTTTATTCTGTTTATTTGCTGCCCTACTCATTTGTTTGTCGCCATCTTGCATTCGTCGGTTCACTTCCCCTTTTAACTTATTTTATTTGTTATTTTTCAGTATATTCTACTGCTTATTTATTTATTTTTATGTTGTTCACTGCCCAGTGTTCCCAATGAGAAAGTTGGGCGGTTTATAAATGCAAATAATAAATAAATAGGCTTCCGGTTTAATGGCCGACTGAACAAGACGCTAGGGAGCTCCTCTGAGGAATCCCCAGAGCGCACAGGAGGTTTAAAGAGGTTCGCGAAGACTACGCGGCCTCCATTAACCTCAGGGGGGGGCCCTGAGGGATTGGGTATCAGCTGTTGCCTCTTGCGACTCTTCTTTCACCCCGATCTGGAGGGGTTGGGGGGAAAGGATCGAGTTGCGGCACTTCACTATCGCTACTCCTGTGTTTGCGAAGTCTCAAAGTCTTGGCAGAAGAGCCATTAACCTCCAAGGACTTTACAAATCGTTTCTATCGGAGGGAGAATCAACAGGCTGTTAAACGGCAATTTAGAAGATAAAGATCACACCCGAAAGAAACGTGAGTCTGCTTGTTTATATCGGAATCTGTTCAGAGCGCGGTGGAAAGCAGCCATAACTCCCCTTCGTGAATGCAAATCGAAACCAAGCGGTGGGGGCAGAGGAGACATCCCTTCATTTGCAAAGTGAGTTTAATTTAATATTTAAATTGAAGTGGAAGAATAATGGGACCTGGAGAAGCTTGATCGTGAAGTCTGTAGTTCAAGACTGGCATTTTGAAGTCACCCCCCGCTCTTTTTTGTGAAGAGACGGAGTGAATAGTGAATAGAGGAGAGCGTGGGGGGTGGAAGGGGGATATTTTAAAAAAAACTCTGGTGTTTGAAGTTACTCTCCCCCTTACCTGATTCTACACTTCCAAAGACTTTTGATTAACAATTGAATTCCCCCTCCTCCCCCCTTTTTTTTCTTGCGGAGGACCGGATATTTAGAGGAATTTGAGTGGCGGACAAGGTGGTGTGATTTTACATTTCAAAGGATTTCACCAGAGTCGGCTGGAAAGTTGTTTTTTGGGAACAGTTTAGGAGTTACTATAAATTGGAGCTATTGTTATCTACTTTTTCCTAACTGGATTAGACCTTCTGAAGCGGTTGAAGATTTATATATCTTTTGGACGGGCAAAAACTTTGTTAAACAACTCTTTGTTACAGAGAAGCAATACAAGTGGTTTAGACTGTGAAAAAACCAAAGAATTGCTTCAATTTTTCTCTCAACTCTTAATTTTTAAAGGTTCCTTTATGGGTCTCATTTTGTTTATTCGATTGCAGTAGAAAACGAACTTAAGTTGCTGCGTGTCTTCCTTTGAGGCTTTCTCTGGTTTCAAGGACATAAGAAAGACACAACAAGATAAGGTCTGTGCTGTGAGCTGGATCAAGAATCTCATTCTTTAGGTTGGAGCGCCATCTGGTGGATTTTAAAAATTATCGTATGGGACACCGGTTAGAAAATTCTTTTTTTTTATGTTAGATCGCCATCTGGTGGATTTGGAAAATTATTGCATATAAAATTCAATTTGAATGTTATATTGAATGGGAAAGTGTCTGACTATATAGAAAAATTGATAAAATTTGATAAATTGTTATAAATTTGATATTTGGATAATTTAAAGTTAGAGAGGTTAAAATGAAGTTAGTATAAGTAAATTTAACATCTTTGATGGTAATTGGGTGAATATTAATCAACATCAATTAATGGAGTATTAATAGATTAACTTGATTGGTTGAAGGTTATTGTAGTCTATTGAATGAATTAACTTTAATACGTGGTTAAATTGTGTCCTATTGGAATAGAAGTTAATAAAAATTGTGATGGCAGAGAAGAAGAAGACGACACCTTTAACACAGAGAAGAGATTCCAGACAAGAGGAGGGTAAAGAATGGGAAGGATTAATGATACATATAAGGAGAGAATTTGAAAAAAGTGAACAAAGTATGGATCAGAAGTTGTCAGAACTAAAGGAAGACATGCAGAAACAAATTAGAGAGGCAGTTGGGGAGCTCTCAGCTCAAGTGAAGGATTTAATGGTGAAAACAAAAATATAGAAGCTAAAGTGAAGAAAGTGCAGACAGAGGTTAAACAATGCAGAGAAGAAACAGAGAGGAATAGAACAGGAGTGTCAGAAGTAGAGATTACGCAAAGGAGGATGGTTGAGGAGCTTGCTTTTCTTGAAATGAGACAAAGGCAACAGAATCTTCGTTTCCGTTTGATTCCATGGGAGGAAGGAGAAGATATTAAGGCCAAAGTAATAACGGAATTGGCGAAGTGGCTTGGATGGCAAGAACAGGAAGTAGCTGATGCAATCTCCCAAGTGTTCAGAATTGCAGTCAGATCAAAGAAACTGAGAGCGAAGAAGACACCAGGCGGCGTTATTGTGTCATTGACATCTATGGCCGTGCGAGATAGAATCCTGAAACATAGTTATGACAATCGGTTTGTGATTGATGGACAACAGATTCTGATATACAAGGAGATTCCGCTTCATTTCTTGAGAAGAAGAGGAAGTTATAAATCTCTGGCAGAAACGCTGAGAAGAAATGGTTTGAGATTTCGCTGGGAGTTCCCAGAAGGTCTATCCTTCATTTACAAGATGAAAAGATTTAAAATAATATCTGAGTCGGAAATAGGTAAATTTCTGAGAAAATATGGAGAAGAGCTTGGATACAGGAAACCATCGAAAGAGGGTGAAAAATCACCTGAAGAAGAAGAAGAGGAAGAAGAGGAGGAGTTAGAACTCTCTGAGGAGGAAGAAGGTAAAGCGGATTTAGCTATGGCCAATATCTGAATAGAGATTGATAAAAATATATTTAATTTGAAATTTACAATGGCGCTGAGAGTATTGACTTGGAATGTTAATGGTCTGAATGAAAAGACCAAGAGAAACAGAATTACGCATTTATTGAAGAAAGAAAATCTGGACTTGATTTGCCTGCAAGAAACACATGTTGCAATGAAACATACGAAGATTCTAAAAAACAAAATTTTGGGGCAAGAATTTGTATCGTCTGATAAATTGAAGAAAAGAGGAGTGGTGATATATGCAAAACATAAATTGGAACCTAAGTTGATTATGAAAGACGAAGAGGGAAGATTTTTGATGGTACAAATCACTTGGCAATCTGAAAAATTTTTTATTGTAGGCATTTACGCGCCAAATGAAAGGAAATCAGAATTTTACAGAGAGGTAGAACAAAAACTGTTAGATTATATGGATGAAAAACTCTTTCTGATGGGAGACTGTAATGGGGTAATGATGCCAGATTTGGATAGATCTCAGAAAAAGAAAGGTTCAGAAGGAAATTACCAAAATCTTTTTATGACTTAGTTGAAAATTTTGGATGGACCGATATTTGGAGATTGAGACACCCAATGGAAAAACAGTTTACTTTTTTTCTGAACCGAACCAGAGTTGGGGGAGAATTGATTATATATTTGTCCCTAATGATATCTCACATAGAGTGACAAAAGTGGAAATTTTACCTAAAAGCGATCTCAGATCATAATGCAATGGTGATGGAAATCAAAACAAAAATGCAAGGATTATACCGTTGGAGGTTGAATGAAAGTTTACTGGATGAGACTGAGACTCTGCAGATAGCGAAAAAAACCTTTAGAGACTATTTGAAAAATAACTGGAGAAGAGAAACACCAACAAATGTGGTATGGGATGCTAGTAAGGCTGTTATGCGAGGCCTCTTTATTCAAAGAAATGCATATCAGAAGAAACAGAAAGAAAAGAAGCAAAATGAGATTTTAAAAGAACTGGTAGAGACAGAGAAGAAACTGGTGGAGAAGCCAAAGGAACAGAAATGGAGTCAAAAATTAAAGATGCTTCAAACTCAGTTGTCGATGATTATCAATCAAGAAATTGAGTGGAAGGTAAAGATGATGAGACAAAGAAATTTTGAATCGGCAAACAAAGTAGGGAAATTGCTGGCTTGGCAGCTGAAATGGAAGCAAAAACAAAAGGTTGTGAACAAATTAGTAGTAGACCAAAAATTAGTGGAAGATCCAAGAGAAATTGTAAAGGTGTTTCGGAATTTCTACAGAAATTTATATACGAAGGAAAAAGAGAATCTGGAACAAATGGACAGATATTTAAAAAAGAATGGATTGAAAAAAATCTCAACAAACCAAGTGTCGATATTGAGTGAGAAAATTACCCCACATGAAGTACAAAGTGCAATAGAGAGGGCGAAAATTGGAAAATCACCGGGCCCAGATGGTCTGACTGCAAAATATTATAAAAAATTGTCAGAAGAAATGTTACCAATTATGGTGGAGGTTATGAATGAAGTTCTAGAAAAAGGAGTCATACCTAACACCTGGAAAGAGGCGTATATAACACTGATTCCAAAGGAGAACTTAGACACAACAGATGTTAAAAATTATAGGCCCATTTCCCTTTTGAATGGAGACTATAAATTATTTGCCGATGTTTTGGCTAATAGACTAAAAAGGGTTTTAAATGAGTTATTACACAAAGATCAAGCGGGGTTTCTTCCTGGCAGACAGATGAAAGATAACATGAGAAATATAATTGATATAATAGAGTATCTAGAAGTCAGGAAAGAGAAACAAGCTGCTTTGATATTTATTGATGCTGAAAAGGCTTTTGATAATGTCTCTTGGCAATTTATGAAGAAGAATTTGGAAAACATGGGAGTGGGAACAAAGTTTTGGAACGGTGTTAATGCAATATATAAGGAACAGAAAGCTAGTTTATTGATTAATAATGTGATAACAGAAAGTTTCCCGATTGGGAAAGGTACGAGACAAGGGTGCCCATTGTCCCCATTGTTATTTATTACTGTATTGGAAGTATTGTTAGTCAAACTGAGGGACATGGGGACAATTAAAGGTATATGTGTGGGGGATAAGGAATATAAATTAAAAGCGTTTGCTGATGATTTAGTTTTGACGTTAGAGAATCCAAAAGAAAGTATTACTGAGGTGATGAAAATAATTGAGGAATTTGGTAATCTAGCCGGTTTCAAACTAAATAAGAATAAGACGAAGGTCTTATTGAAAAATGTAACAAAGAAAGATTGTGAAGAATTTGAAAAATTGTCCGGCCTCTCAGTGGTGAAAAAAGTTAAATATTTGGGAATTAACTTATCTCTTACAAACTTAAATCTCTTTGAGGATAATTATAATATGGTATGGAACTTGATTAAGAGAGATCTGGAAACATGGAATAGATTGAACTTGTCGTTGATGGGAAGAATTTCGGTGATAAAGATGAACGTGCTACCAAGGTTGTTATTTCTATTTCAAATGATCCCAATACTTAGAGGAATAGGCCACTTTAAGGAATGGCAGAAGATATTGTCCAAATTTGTCTGGCAAGGTAAAAGACCCAGAATAAGATTTAAATTGCTAACAGATGCCAAGGAAAGGGAGGATTTGCCATGCCAGACTTGAGATTGTACTACGAAGTGGCCTGCCTCGGTTGGATAAAAGATTGGATTACTTTAGTTGATGAGGATCTATTGGATTTAGAAGGTCATGATAATAGATTTGGTTGGCACGCTTATCTTTGGTATGACAAAGTGAAAGTACATAAACGTTTTATGAATCATGTAATTAGAAAGTCACTACTTCAGGCCTGGGAACAGTTTGAAACCCCTTTTAGAGAGACATACACCGAGATGGTTATCCCGATTGAGGCATTGGCGATCAAGAGGAAAGATAAAGAAGGAGTGGGGATCACCTATGGTGATGTGTTATTCTTTTCAGAAAAAGGTCCTAGACTGAAGTCTTATGATATGTTGAAAGAGAAGTTAACAGGCTGGTTTCAGTACCATCAACTAAATGACATTTTTCAGAAAGATAGAAAGGTGTCTGGGTTTGGAGAGAAGGAATCTAAGTTCCAAACCATAATCATAGGCCCAAAAAAGAAATTGTTGACTAGATTATATAATTTTTTTTGTTGGAGTTGAATCTAAAAGATGAACAAGTTAAAGAATGTATGGTAAAATGGGCTATGGATCTGGGTCATAATATTGAGTTAGATGTGTGGGAAAGATTGTGGAAAAAGAATATGAAGTTTACCGCATGTACTTTGATAAAAGAAAATCTGTTGAAAATGATGTATAGGTGGTATATTACCCCAACGAAGTTAGCAAAGATGTATAGGATGAAAGATGACCACTGCTGGAAATGTAAAGAGAAACAAGGTGATTTTTATCATATGTGGTGGACTTGTGAGAAAGTGAAAGAGTACTGGGCATTGATATATGATGAACTCAAAAAGATGTTAAAGTGTACATTCCCAAAACGACCTGAATTTTTTTGTTAGGGTTGGTGGATAATGAAATTAAAGGAGCAGACAGGACTCTATTTCTATATGCAACAGCAGCGGCACGAATGCTCCTGGCACAGAATTGGAAGACAACGTATATACCATCTTTGGATGAATGGAGGGTGAAAATATTGGACTTTGCAGAGATGGCCAGACTGACGTGCAGACTGAGGGATCAAGACAACCAGAAGTTCCAAAAAGATTGGCAAAAATTTAAGAACTACATGGAGATTCATTGCAAGGAATTAAAGACTCTTACCGGATTAGGATAGAGCTCGAAGGATTACTACTTATTTTTCAAATCTTTTTATAAGTATATAAAGGGGTTTGTCTGAAAGGAAGGCTAGGAGATGAATAACGCTAAAACCACGGGAAGAACAGAGGGAAGCCAAATTTTAGTGGTAGAATGATTTTGTATTGCTAATGCTTTGAACCTGACTGTATACTAAAATTTTCTAATAAAAACATATTAAAAAAAAAAAGAGAGACCTCACCAATCCTAGTCTGCCGAGGCCTCCTCCTCCTGAATTCAGTAGTGAGAACTTCACAGTTTTCTTTAGATCCAAAATAGAAGCCATCTGGACCGGCTTCGAAACCGGTTGCGCTAGCCCTCCCTCACCACCCCCTGTCGCTGCACCCCCTCGCTCTCCTCGATTGGTCGAGTTTGGGCCTGTTTCTTCTTTGGAGGCCTCCAGGGCAATTGCCCATTGCCGGCCCGGATCCACCCCCTTTGATCCTTGCCCTGCTTGGCTCATAAAAGCTGCCGGAGGGAGTATGCCTGAATGGGCTTCCATCATTGCCACCGCCTCCTTCAGCGAGGGTTTTTTTCCCCTCCCGTCTGAAGGAGACGGTAATAAAGCCCATTCTCAAAAAACCAGGCCTGGCATCAGACCAATTGGCAAGTTATCGTCTGATTGCCAATGTCCCCTTCATGGGCAAGGTCATCGAGAGGGTGGCCGCGATCCAGATACAATCGTTTTTGGAGGATCAGCATTGCCTTGAACCATGCCAGTCCGGATTCAGGCCTGGTCAGGGGACCGAGACAGCTCTGGTCGCACTGCAAGATGACCTAATCCGGGTGGTTGACAGGGGTTGCTCTACCCTGTTGGTTCTCCTCGATTTGTCAACGGCCTTCGATACCGTCGACCACGGTATCTTACTGGATCGGCTCTCTGAGGTAGGTATCGGAGGCACTGTTCACAGTTGGCTCCGGTCCTTCTTGGAGGGTCGACCCCAGTATGTGCAACATGGTGGAGAGTTGTCGGCCCCGTGGACACTCCCTTGTGGGGTTCTGCAGGGCTCGTCTCTCTCCCCCATGTTGTTCAACATCTATGTAAGACCACTGGTTGGGGTCATTCGGAGATTTGGAGTCTGCTGTCATCAGTACGCTGATGACACGCAGCTCTATCTCTCCTTTTCCACCTCTGCAGTGGAAGCTGTCCAGACTCTCGTCTGGGAGCGGTCATGGCATGGACCAGGGCTAATAGGCTTAAACTCAACCCCGAGAAGACCAAGGTCATGTTCTTCGGGAGTTCCCTGTCTGGTTATGGAGGCCCTCTCCCCTGTTTGGAGGGTGTTTCCCTCCAACTGGCGGATAGGGTTAGGAATATGGGTGTGGTTCTGGATCCGGTGCTATCCTTGGATGCCCAGGTGGCTGCCGTGACTCGAACCGCTTTTTACCATCTGCGTCAAATAGCCCAGATCCGCCCATACCTAGACGGTGACTAGCTGAGAACAGTAGTGCAAGCGCTGGTGATCTCGAGGTTGGACTACTGCAACGCTCTTTACATGGGGTTGCCCTTGACTCTCCTCCGGCGTTTGCAGTGGGTATAAAATGCAGCAGCCAGGCTGGTGGCTGGTGTGCGTCGTCATGACCACATCACCCCAGTCCTGGCTCGCTTACATTGGTTGCCCGTTGCACACCGCATCAGATTCAACGTCTTGGTTTTAGTTTATAAAACCCTCCATGGCTTGGGCCCGGACTACCTGGCAGAGTGGATCACCCAGTGATCAACCTCGGCCCGACCAGTTCGGCAGTTGCGAGCGCACTCGCTCCGGGTCGCCACCCCTAGAGAGGCCCGGAAAATCACCACCCGTAACCGGGCCTTTTCGGTGGTGGCCCCCTCGTTGTGGAACAGCCTTCCTAGCAAAGTGTGCTCTGCAGATTCCCTGCTGGCCTTCCGTAGAGCTTTGAAAACTCTGCTCTTTCAGGAGGCCTTTGGTGACCAAGCTTAATTTAGTTAATTCAGTTAATCTAGTTTTTTTCTCTCGTCATCTGCCTTCCGCCGTTTGCTTTAATCAGTAATATGTTGGGCTGTTGAGCCACATTTGTTCTTATGCCAAGGGTGCTACTTGTGTTTTTAATTTTAATCTGATTGTCTGATATATTGTATTTGTACTTTGAATATATTATATTGTATTTCTGTATATGAATATTGCTGTATTGATCAGCTTGTTGTAAGCCGCCCAGAGTTCCCCTGGGAAGATGGGCGGGGCATAAATTCAATGATAAATAAATAAATAAATAAACCTGCTGGCCACCTTTCCTCCAGCCCTGGGCACCCTGGAGGAGCTGGACTCGGATGGCAAAAAGCTACTGCCCAAAGCAGAGGAAAAATCCTTACTATGGTGGTTTTCGGGTGTCTACCTTAACATTGGTTCAACTGCGGCAGCTTTTTGCCGCCGAAGGCCGCCTCCTCCAGGGTGCCCTGGGCCACAGTGGGGGGAAGCCATCATTGGGGTGGGTGTCCACCGCTTGGCAGGTGAAAAGACAGTGGCCCTGATCCAGTGAGGGGGCAAGCAGTGGGTCCTGGAGCAGGGAAGCCGGTCGCCCCAACCTAGCAGCCCCAATGCTCATATATCAAGACATTGCTCATTAACCAAGGCAAAAATCATAAGAGATTTTGCTTGTTGATCAAAATACTTGTAAACCAAGGCACTCTTAAACAGGGATACCACTCTGCTTTCTTGAGGCATTCTGAACGGATCTTCCCCCCTGAATGTTTTGCCATGTTCTTGCTTCCCCAAGACAGATTTTTTAAAAAATAAAAAGCAATTAGTAATATAAGAGTTTATCTTTTTCAGTGTTAAGAGCAACAAGTCATTGCAGCATGTGCACGTGTGTCTTTGTGCAATGAATTGCTTTAAAAAGTTTAGCTCTTACTAAAAGGTTTTCCACCACTCAGGACCAGACCTGCTTTGCATCGGCAGAATTCCAGAGTCCCCAGTGCATGCCCCCTAGGCTGGCAAGCCTCTTCACAGTCATCTGGAAGCTTGCATTTCTCCTGATTGAAGCAAACATGAGGAAAGCACCCTCCCTGAATCCCTTTCCTATACTGGATCCTGGTGGTACCACCAGTCCTAGATGGCCTTGGGTAACACGAGCAGCAAGCGACAGCAGTATTAGCACCAGCTCTGCAATCAGGGTGGGTTAGCTTCAAGCTGCCATCTTGGTTTTTCACAGGGGTTGAAATCCTGGTGCACTCCTATGCAGAAGTTTTTATGTATGTATGTATGTATGTATGTATGTATGTATGTATGTATGTATGTATGTATGTATGTATTTATTTATTTATTTATTTATTTATTTATTTATTTATTTATTTATTTATTGGATTTTTATACCACCCACCTGGCAGCAAGGTCACTCTGGATGGTCTGTCGGAGGTGAATTGTCTCTAGTTTAGAAATCTCCATAGGCCTTGTCTGTTGCATATAGGGTTTCACAACCTGGCGTACAACAGATAATGCCTGCACAGACACCATAACACACAAAGCAGTTCTGCTCCAAAAATTATGCCCTTTGCACAGCAGTCACACTATGTCAGTGGCATTGTGACCTTGGCAGGAGGTGAACTGGGGGTTCCAAGTTGTCTACCATGGGAAGTCCAGGGCAATTAGGCCAAAATGTATAATTCCTGGGCTCATTCCGAGCTTGAGATGCAACTCTTGAGCCTAAGGAAGGTGAATCCTGCCATCATCAGCACCAGGATCCTGGGTAGAAAATGATGCAGCCCTTCTTGCAAGGGACCTGTGGAAGCCCACGGGTGAACCTAAGAACCTAAGAAGAGCCATGGTGGATCAGGCCAACGGCCCATCTAGTCCAGCTTCCTGTATCTCACAGTGGCCCCACCAGATGCGTTTGGAAGCGCATGAGACTTGATATCTGTCTCCTGATCCCGCTCCCCTGCATCTGGTCCTTGAGGTACCCCAGTTTTAAGCTTGGAGATGATACATCTCCCTCATGGTTTATAACCTGTGATGGACTTTTCCTCCAGGAATCTGTCCAACCCCTCTGCTTGGAAAACCCCAGAAGAGCCACCATAAATTGAAACAACACATTGGGTGAAAAAATGTTTTCTTTTGTCTGTTCTTACTCTCCCAGCCCATAATTTGAGTGTATGTCCCCTAGTTCTGGTATTTTGTGAGAGGGAGAAGAGCTTCCCTCTATCCACCACTTTTGCCTGGTATCTTCCAGTCTGCTTCTTGGCACAGCAGATTTTTTACCCTTACTTATTCTGCATATTTTTAGGATTACAGTGCAGGTGTGATTCCAAGCCTTGCAGCTGATGATTTGTGAATCTCAGATATCACAAAACTGCCTTGATGGAGGAAGCTTACTTTGATCTGAAGAGAAAGTAATTAAACAAATAAGAAAGAAATATACAAGACCACAGTAATGAAACCAAGCAGGGCCTTAATGTCCTCATCTTTCTCAGGACGAATTGCAAGTTTCATGATCATCCAGCTCCATCACTCCCATGTCCCTAATAAACATTGATTAAAAATAAACTCTAGGGAAAATGGTGTTACTGAGTGAGGCGAGAACCGTTGAACAACATGACAAACTGAGCAGGGAATGGGAAGTGAATTAAAATGCTGTGTTCTTAGTGGACCCCAGAGTTTCTTCTGTTGTTCCCTGGAGGTCGCTGAGAATGTGGTTTGTGTAAACTCCATGTTGAGCTGCCTTAAAGTGCTGTGCAGTGGTCGCATGAAGAGGAACACAGACAATGTCTTTCGGGGGAAATGGTGTAAAAAAGAGAGTGAAAGAAAAATGTGTGCTGTTTTAAAAACAAGAAGGGTGGGTCTACTACATGTTGAAAGTCAGGACAGCAATTACCAGAGAAGCACTGCCTTTCCCAAGGAAACGGGTTTGTTTTTATCATTCAGCTCCATCTCTGAATCAAGGCTTCATTTGGCAGTGGCGAATGCACAAATGTGAGCATTTTCTGCCTTTCTTTTCCCTAGGGATGAAGCTTGGCCTGGCTCGTGGTCTGCTGCAGCTGCAACAACTTTGGCAGGGCCCTCTGAGAACTTGCTTTGACTCTCCAATTAAAGAGGCCAGGCGTTTTAGGCAGAAACATGCCAGCTAAACGGCGAGATGTCAACAAAGCATGAAGCAGGCCTGGGGCTGGGGAAGATCTAAAGCGGGGTGGGTGGGTGGGGGAAACCTTTCCCAAATGTATCTCTCCTGGAGCACCCCTCCGGCCCGAGTTCCGCCAGATATTGTTGTCGTGTAGCTCCCTCTTACCAGCTGGGCTGTTGGCAGTTGATGCAGTTTGTAGGGGAGAACATTTGAATGGGCCCAAGTTGGAGAAAGATAGAAAGAACTCTAAGGCTGATACTTCACGTCCATCTCATTGCTGTTCGCGGTCCTGCTTGGGACCGGTACGAAGTAATCTAACTGCACGCCCATTGCAGGATGAGGGGAGTTGGTCCTGACCATGCCCCCTGAACTGCAATTTAAGCGGGATGAGAGATTCCCCTCCCTGGCCTCGGGAATCTGCTCGTCACGCTTCTCGTTCCGAGACGAGTGGCCGTGAGGTAAGGCTCATCACGCAATGTGCCATTCGCCAGTACATTCCCTATGGAGTCAGCAACGCAGTGCAGAGAGATTAAAAGACAAATGGCTCAAACTTAGCTCCGTAACGCATTGAAGGCAAGTCTTCGGAGAATTGAAACATCGAAAAACGGAAGGTCGGGGCCGAAAAAAAGGAGAACAAAGGCATGGAATTTCACATCTCATCACGGAACGAGGATGTGTGGTAACAGTCATGCCGGTATCATCATCACAGCCATGCATACACGGGAACAGGGACAGAACCAGAAGAAGACCATGTGACCGCGACTGACATCAACACGCAATGAACTTCCTCCCCGGACGAGAATGGACGTAAAGTAATCGACTTAGACTGAGATAATGCAGCCAATGTGTGCAGGCGGAGTGTTGACATGCAGGATACTGGCACTTCCATTCAGCTGATCACTGTTTTTGAATGGGATTAAGCCCAGGTGGAAACCAAACTGGCTTCAGTGGGAATGAGTTCAGGAGGCATTAAGCTTGCTCCTCCTCCAAAGGGTGACATGCCTCCCCTTTGGAGACACAGCAGACCTCAGAATCTGATATAGTCAAGGGAATCCTGCGTCTCCATACTTCTTAGCAGCCCCAAGTTGCCATTGTCATTGTCCCAGTACTGTGCAGCTTTTTCATTGCAGAGCACACTCGTAATACATTGTGATTGCTGAGAGTTTTAGTATGTAGTATGTGCTATTAAGGTCAACTGAGGTCAGGCCTACTAGAATGGCGCAGGCACGCTCACTTAGGGTGGCCACACCCAGGGAGGCGCGGAGATCGCTTACGCGTAACTGCGCCTTCTCTGTGGTGGGCCCCACTTTGTGGAACCATCTCCCTGGTGAGTTGCGTCTTCCACAGTCCCTGCCCGCCTTTAAAAAGGCTCTGAAAACCTTCCTTTTTAAAGAGGCATTTGGCGACCTCATTACTTAATTATTATTTTTTCCTTCTTCTCCTCTTTGCCTCCCACGTCGCCTCTTGTAGAGGTTCCCTCTTCCTATTTTATTATTTTTTTCTTGTTCTCTTTTGCTGTTTTATATTGTTTGTATTCTAATTGTAAACTGCCCAGAGTTCCATCTGGAAGATGGGCGGTCTATAAATACAACAAACAAATAAATAAATATAATAATAAGTTTGAAAGTGCAAAAATAATATAATTTGGACAAAAGGCTACTGTTACTGGGGGAAGGAAAAACAGAATGACATACATTATCTTACTTGTTCATAATATCTGGAACATATAAAAAAACGAGGTTAAATTCAAATGAAGGAGGAGTGAAGAAGCATTGGTTGGAATCCTGTTGGTTAGATACACTGGCATAAGTGCAGTGGCATAAATTGCAGCAATGAATTGCTGCTAGTTAGCAGGACTACAACTCCCAGAAATCCTGGTCAGCACAACAGGTGGCAAAGGCTGCTGGGAGTTTAGTCCAAGAACATCTGGGGCCCCAAAGTTTGGAACTACTGGTCTACACTATGGTATTCCCTTTGACTATGTAGATGTGAAAGCTGGATGGTAAAGAAAGCCGACAGAGAAAAGATTGATTCATTTGAAATGGAATATTGGAAGAGCACTCTGTGGATTGCCTGAAAGACTAAGAAGTGGTTTCAGGCACAAGTAAACTGGGCTTGTCAAACAACTGTCTCTCAAACTGTATTTGCTATGGAGGATGCTCGTTGCAGGTACTTGATTGCATAGTAGAAGAAATGATGCAAGGATGCACGGGAGACAACATTGAAAGAATTCATTGTTGACCATGCCACTTTGGAAGCTCTGACTGACCAAAATGCCTGGCCAAAGGCTATCAAAAAGGGATTTAAAATGGTTTGAGATAAAAGGAATCAAGGATAGACAAAGGAAGGGAGAAGTGAGAACTCAAGGATGTATCTTTTGGATGGTCCAACAAGTACAGGATCACCTCAACTCCCCATGTTGTTTTCTGTTATGTTTTATTGTGTAGAATAGGTTTGTCTACAGGTGTTCGTATGTATATTTAATTGATTTGTAAAATTGAGTCCACTATATAATGCTGAGTCATTGTAACACAGGTGTATAAGTTTTCTAATTACTGCCAGGTATACAGAATAAGATGCAATGGGCAAGGTTGATGCAATAGCACGATGTAACCAGTTTTGTGATTGGCTGTCATGAAGAAATCAGTAGTCTTTGGACCTTTGGTAAGAAGGTACCCATGCTGCCATGCTCTTTGTAATATGTTATGCTGATGTGCTGTTGCTGATATTTTGTGATATGAGGCTGAAACTCTGTTATATCTTGTATATATGTAATATAACTATTTTTAAGAATCTCTGGCTGCTTCACGTGGATTTTGTCTCCATAAATACTAGCTTCCGCTGGCAGACTAAATTGCCAAACTCTGTCAGTTTCTGTATCATCTGAGACTACATTGGGCATCACTTGCATGTCTGCCAACATGCTGGTGCTCAACTCTAACTGCTCATGTCTTCTTCTCTCCCCCCCCCAACCCCCAAAGGATGAATCTGATGAAGATGGTCTTTGAAAACAATTGAGGAACAATCATTATGCTTGAACTTTCACTAGACACTCTGATGGCTCAGTGGAAGGTGTTGTATTTTGCACATATCACGAGAAGACAAGATTCACGTAAAAAGACAACAATATTAAAAAGAACAGAAGACAGTAGCTAAAGAGGAAGACAAGAGACAGGTGGACTTGAAAAGGCTTTGGTGTGCTCAGGAATTTGGTCTGCCAGCTTTAGGCAGGGCCTTTTGAAATCCATTAATCCAATGACAGGACCTTTTGATATCAATTAACTCATAGGACTGCCATAATATTTACGTGACCTGATGGTATGTAACAGCACCAGAGCCCTCTAGGTCCCTCAACCAAGTGGGACTGCAGGAAACCCAGCTTGGATCAGGGTTACAATGATGGGAGAAGACGATTCTTCCCACACCTGTCATGCCATTTCTCCAAACCAGTCCCCATTAATTAACCAAACCATATAGACCATGTACACAGGTATCAGCTACAATTATATGTTGTTACGCAGGTAGCCCTTTTCCCTTCAAGGAGCTCATATTCTGTTTTACCCTTAAAGCATTCTTGTAGAGTACATTAGGCCAAGAAACTGGGCCATGCCTACAGAGGGGCAGTGAACTCAGCTGACTCTGAACCACCGGTGTTTTAGCTACTGTGCCGTCCTAGGCATTTCTACTTTGAATTAAACACCACTGGATGGGATGGGCTAGAATAAACACATTAAGGACTGCAGTCTCGAGACAGTGAGGCATCTATCACCCGGCTCCACTTTGCACGGCAGAAAATAGCAACCAACTGTCAAATCATCAAAATGCGATATGCAGAGCAAATAATCACTGAAGGCTGGGTGTGCCTGGGAGCTGAAGTGTAAAATATGGGTCGCAGTTGCTGCTGTGGGGAGACAGGCCAGTGGCAGTCCACAGCGTTTCCTTATAATGCTTGTGGCTTGTTCTACAGAAAGGCTTATTCTGTGCAGTTGATGTAGCTCCTTGGACTGTTACTGCTGCTGTGCTTCCAAACATCATATCCCCCCCCCCTCTGTGTGTGTGTGTGTGTGTGTGTGTGTGTGTGTCTGTCTGTCTGTCTGTCTGTCTGTCTGTCTGTCTGTCTGTGTGTACGCTGTACAGACAGAAGCCCTATTGGACAAACTTGCACCCTTCGTCAGCCTGTTTTTTTTTTTGTTTTTTGTTTTTTGCTCATCATGGATCCTGCATATACAGAGCCTATTCAAATAGAGATTGTAAATGCATAGATTGTACATGGGTTTAGACCAGGGGTCCTCAACCTAAGGCCCCAGGGCCGGATGCAGCCCCCCCCAAGGTCCTGAATCCGGCCCCTGGGACCAATTGCAACCCCCACCCCACCCCCTACTTTGCGAGCAAGCAAGCCTCCGCAGCTGCTTATATTGCTGAGGCAGTTCAAAGTAGTGGGCTATGTCACTTCTCTCACTCCCCCCAACTACCGCCTAGATGATCATCATGCTGGCTAGTGGGGCATTCAAAGTGGGAGGGCTTCGGCAAGGTCCCCTGCTCCCCCCACCCACTGTGGTCCGGCCCCCAGTGGTGTCTAGGGCGTGGTGAACCGGTCCGCTGTTTGAAAACTTTGAGGACCCCTGGTTTAGACAGAGCTTGGAAAGGTATGCCTAAAACTTGCAGAAATCTCAACCAGTACTGTGGGTAATCATGTTGCAGCAGGAGGGATTCTGGGAGATGTAGTCCAAAGAGGCAACATTTCCATGTTAACAGTCCAGAACCATGCATAAAGGAAATTAAAACTAGACTATGGGTGATACCTTCATAGGCTGCTGGTGGACAAAAAAAAAAAGTTTGCTGAGATTTCGAGAGCACATGCCTTCTTTTTCAAAGCAGGTATAAAAGTCCATAAAGTGCATAAAGTCACAATCCCACCCCAGCCTTGAGGCCGTCCATGTGCATGCAAATACGCATGCATACACTGCATGAGCATGGTTTCTATAGACCCTTAGTTTCTCACCATCCCATCCCAACCCATCTTAGCCGCATTTTTAACAGTTCCATAATTGAAAGTCTGTTAGTAAAAACAACCATGATATCTGATGGGGAATACTGTGCAGTTATATGAAAAGGTCATTTTAATCCGTTCTCTGTACTGCATTGCCACCTTGGGAAAAGCAGTTCGGCCTCTTTACTCTTTGTCGCTGAATGATTTGTACTGATCTTTCTAACCCCAGGAGAAGCGATTCAAGTTGCTTGCCTACTTCAAAGTTATCCATATGGTTGGGCACCACCAAGAGGTGGGTGAAAGTCTAAAACGTTGTTGGCTTAGCACAGGTAGCACAGTATCTCAGCTGAAGGTACGGTCAGCTCTCCAAAGAACTGGCTTTCAATTACGTATGTCAATAAAATTTGGATGGCCTCTTGAACATGCAATCTCTCTGCCTCATTTCCAGAATCTTACAAAGCCCAGAAAAAAATAAAGAGAAGGCTCTGTGGTCCTCAAGATTACATAAATATAAGAGCTGATGATAGCTTTTATTGGACAACAAAAATTAAATAAATTGCATGCTTTTGTGGGTAAAATTCCACTTCTTCAGGCCTAGCACAGCTCCTGCCATGGGCAGTGCAAAAAACTCTAGACAAAAGTTCTGAAATTGGTGGTACGTGTCTGTGAGAAGAGACGTAGGCCCTCTTGTAGGTGATTGATCACCCTCTGATCAATCCAAGCTGATTGATCAGCTTTGTAGGTTGGAATTTTCTTGGCGCTGTTTCTCCCTCCCTTTCCAAGCCAAAAAGAAACTCTGTGTTTCAAGCAGGCTGTGTGAGTGTGTGTGTGTGTTTGGGGGGCGGGGGCGGGGGCAATCATGAAGCATCTGACAGTCTTTGGGTCTTAAGAGCAGGAGTGTAAAAATCCCAATTTCTATGAGCTATGTTGTGCTCAATTCAGTATGTTTTAAACCCTTATCATTATACATAGGATTCTGCCTTCATCACAGAATCATAGAAAGAATGAAGTTGGAAGGGGTGTGGTAAGGCCACCAAGTCCAAGCCCCCTGCTCTTTGTAAGAATCCAAGTCAAAGGATATCTGCCAGGTGGTTGTAGCACATTTCTTTTGAATGCCTCCAGTGTTGGCACACTCACCACACCTCTTGGAGGTCATGGGTTCCATTGGCAGCTTAGTGAGGTGGGCATCGAGCTATGACTGTACATCGATTAGGAGTTTGAGCCCCCCCCCATTCTTCTCAGGGGTAAAACCAGCCCGTGTCGCCCTGGGTAGGTGGCACAGTCCCTGGACAACCTCAGGAAAAGGGAATGGCAGACCACTGCAGCAGAGTAAGAACATAAGAACATAAGAACATAAGAAGAGCCATGCTGGATTAGGCCAACGGCCCATCTAGTCCAGCTTCCTGTATTTCACAGTGGCCCGACCAGATGCGTCTGGGAGCACATAAGACTAGATATCTGTCTCCCGATACTACTCCCCTGCATCTGGTCCTTGAGGTACCCCGGTTTTAAGCTTGGAGTTGATACATCTCCCTCATGGTTTGTAACCTGTGATGGACTTTTCCTCCAGGAATCTGTCCAACCCCTCTGCTTGGAAAACCCCAGAAGAGCCACCATAAATTGAAACTGATTTGACAACAGATATAATAATTATTCACTGCCTAGATGCCCTAAACATATCCAGTTTCGCCTGATTTTGGAAGCTAAGCAGGGTCGGCCCTGGTTAGTACTTGGATGGGAGACCACCAAGGAATACCAGGTGCTGTAGGCGCCTGGAGTAAGAACTGGCAAGCCACTCCAGTATTCTTGCCAAGAAAACTCCATGGATATGGAGTCACGAAGAGTTGGTCACAACTGTAACGACACAACACACACACATAATAATTATTCGTCATGATAATAATGAAACTGGAGCTCTCCCTGGTGGGGAAGCTATCTTCGAGGAAAGACAGCCCCTGAAAAGGCAATCTGTAAGAAGAAAGATGGACAGTAGGGCACTGTACAAGACATTTTAAAAATGCAGTGGTGGTAGATCAAGAACATTTTCTGATCCATTTTGCAGTTTCGAAGAAAGGATCTTTTCAAGACCAATTGAAATGACTTAAAATATAAATGGGCAAACTCTCTCTCTCTCTCTCTCTCTCTCTCTCTCTCTCTCTCTCTCTCTCTAAAAAAATCACCCACAGGAGCAAAGCTGCCTTGAGTGATTCTGAGATAGTGTTTAAGCGATCATCATGTAATAGGCACTGAAACTGTCCCATGGAGAACATCCTGTAATACTATATACAGCACTAAGGATTCTGAAGGATGTGTTTGGAATTAGATTAACTAGGACTAAGCAAGTAGTTTGGGTTTAAATTGTTGTACCTGCTGTTATCCTCAACACAGAGAGTTCGTGGCCTGGCCTTGATTCCCCTTATAATTATGTCCAAGATTATTTCAGGTAAGCTGTTCATCAAATGAGTACACTACTGATAAAGTACACTACTGAGCTAGCATGTTTACATTTGGTTCAGGAAAGCTTTCTAAATTATTGAAAGGTTCATTCAAAAACTAGGATGACCACATATTGTATTTTAGAGAATCTTCTATTTGAGAATGTTTGAAGGGCTATTCACTCCAGGCCCAGCTTAAAGAGAAAGATCAGAAAGATGAGTAGATAAGAGCAGTTATCCATTGGGATTTTACCACCCAGATAATAAATTAAAGAGCCACTTAAGTCTTCTGGCCACACTTTTCTTTACAATGGTAGGAATACTATTGTAAACTGCCCAGAATTCCTTTTGGAAGACTGGCAGTATAAAAAGGTATAAATAAATAAATAAATATTATCTTTATGTCTAAGAGCCACCAAACTGCAGTGGGTAGAATATTGAACTCAGAGAGAACAGATAAGGCAATAAAAGTCACCCTTGCTTGACACCATTGCCTATAAGATGCCATTGTCTTTCCAAATATCCTAACAGTAGCTTTCTATCCACGACAGGTTACATAGCAGGATAGCAAAGTTCTGAGGGGCAGTCATTTCTTTCAGAACAACCCATAGGTTTCCATTATTCACATGGCTGCTATCTCACCTGGGGAAGATCCTAATCTTCAGAGGGTCCGGCTTTTCCTCTTCCTCCCGTCACATGACTGAAGATGTGGGATAGTAGTTCCCACGAACAAAGGTTTTGTTTAAAGCGCAGTTCAGCCCTATGGTCAGCAGGTGGCACTAGGATTTAAAAAAGGACCAGCTGACTGGCGCTAATAGGGTGGGGGAAGTTAAAAAAAACAGCCCCTGATCAGCCAGCTGCCTGGAGCTAGGAGGGTGGGGGGAAGTGGGGTAGAAAAACCAGCACCCGATCGGCCCCAGGAACATCTGGTTGGCACTATGAGAAAAAAAGAAGAAGAAAACTGGATCATCTGCGTGTTCCCAAAATGTCTGCCTCCTTAAAAGGTGGATTTTTTAAGCCAGGCAAAAAATTCCCTACCTCTCCGGTAAGTCTTGGAAACCTTGCTTAAGGGGGCATTACCGGGTTTTCTCCCCCCCCCAAAAGCCTGGTGGCCATGGGGACGGCATTTTTGGATATGGTTTATCTGCAAATTTAATCTGCATTTAAAGGAACGTAGGATAGGGGCCATATAGTCTAAGGTTTTGCTCCAGTCTATAAAGCATTGATTGAACTTCTTCTGAAACTCTTTGCAGTGCTGCGGTAGCCATCAACATGATGTCTAGTGACTCATCCACCCCTCCCATGGTCCATCAGCATTGACCATGCTAGCTGGGACTACTGGTAACTGAAGCCCAAAGTATTTGAATGGTCAGACTCCCCATCTCCACTATAAGCAGAACTGATATTAGCTCCGTAAACTGTTGGGTAGAATTCACCTTTCCTGTATATTCATCCCACACCTCAGCAGGTATGTAAAAGTCACAGCAAGTGAGAAGGGAGAAAGGCCCCAAGTGTCCATGTAGCCCTTGGAGAGAACAAAAAAATAGCTCTGAGCCTGTGACTAATCCTGAAAACAGAAAGAAAAGGAAACTCAAGTACAAAGTGCCTATTAGTTTTAAGTAATACTACCTATTATTAATAATAAAATGTCAAAAAGCAAACACCAGAATCTACTGCTTTCTACAAAGAACTCACAGAAGGTGCCACAGTTAACTGATGAAGTGTTGGTTGTATGTTGGTATCACGCACCTGCCTCAAAACTGGTGTGGTGATATTTTGGCAAGGTTATCTGTGATATAAAGAAGGCTGATCGCCACAGAATTGATGCTTTTGAGCTGTGGTGCTGGAGGAGAGTCCTGAGAGTCCCCTGGACTGCAAAGAGATCAAACCTATCCATCCTGAAAGAAATCAACCCTGAATGTTCACTGGAAGGACAGATTTTGAAGCTGAGGCTCCAGGACTTTGGCCACCTCATGAGGAGAGAGGACTCCTTGGAAAAGTCCCTGATGTTGGGAAAGATAGAAGGCAAAAGGAAAAGAGGACGACAGAGAATGAGATGGTTGCACGGTGTCATCAATACAACCAAAATGAATTTGACAAAACTCCGGGAGGCAGTGGAGGATAGGAAGGCCTGGCGAGCTCTGGTCCATGGGGTCACGAAGAGTCGGACACGACTGAACGACTGAACAACAACAACATCTGTGATGAGTTCCACAATGTTCCTTCTGTGTGCAGTAAAACACAAAGTGTTTAAACATTTCTTGTGGACTGGAATTGCATGTCAGAATGGTTTACTTAGAAAACAAAAACCTGGTTTTTATGACACATTTGTTGTCCTGTTATTTATTGTTGATTTTAATTTTGCTGTAAACCGCCCAGAGTTCCTATTGGAAGATGGGCAGTATAGAAATAAATAAATAAATAAATAAATAAATAAATAAATAAATAATACATTTATATTGACCCTTTGCTAACATTTAATATTTTGGCACATCTGAAGAAGGTCACAGATTGAAAAATGTGAGGTTTCTGAACAATATCTGTTTTGTATTCCTTGTTTGACTGGGGGGGGGGGGAGGCTAGGGCTTGTGAAGACCTCTTAAAAGGGCTGGGGCCAAATTGAGACCTGTAAAGATCTGTAGAGGCCCTAAGATAGTGGTGACGAACCTTTGGCAACTCCCACAATCCTTTGTCATTAGCAGTACAGGCTTGGAATTCTGGGAGTTGTGGTCCAAAACATCTGGAGAGCCAAAGGTTCGCCACCACTGCCCTAAGCCCTGAAAAGATGATTATGTCCTCTATGAATATAATGTGCAGTGGGTCCCACTGCTTGGGTACAAATATATAACATGAACATTATATATGTGAAAATATGGTAACTTAAATGTATAGTGTTGAACAAAAAGAACTACATATCATATAAAAATAATACTCACAATCAAATTACCAGCTTCCAGCCAAATCTTTCACTTGCACATTTTCATTAATATAAGACAGATTTCATCAGACTCTGCAAATGGAAAAATCAAATAAGAGCTTTTTTTTTTTTAAAAAAAAACCTTTTAACAGTAGATTTTTTTTTAATTTGGTTTGCACATATAGGGCAGAGTCCATGGGTCTAAATGGCCAGCAGCCTTTTTTTTTTGTTCTTGCCCCACTCAACTTCCAAAAATATAAAAGTAACATAAAATGAATAAATAAACACCTAGCAATGATGGTGGTGATTGATCATTTCACTCAAAAATACATTTTCTTGCTAGGTGAATCTTGACACGTTAGGTTTTTACTGGGTCATACTATTTAAAAGTTGAGTCATGGCAACCGGACTTCTTTTCTTGTGCAATCAAAATGCTTTGCTATTCATCCAAGTACCTTTGTCAGTCTAAAGAAATTTATAGTTGACCTTGGTTTCACGCCCCCCCCCAGTCTGAGTAGGCTCATTAGGTGGACAGTGGCCTGAACAGGCTTGTTAGATGTACAATAGCCTGGGGTGTTTGAAAGTACCACAGTACCACCTATGCAGTCCTTCCCAACACCCATTAAGTCTGAGAAGGTTTTGAGTGCCCTCTCTTGTACTTCTTCCCATTGTGGCCAACGTATACATGGAAGAGGTGGAGAAGAATTGTACATCTAACGAACCTATTTGGGCCATTGCCCACCTAACGAGCCTATTCAGGCCACTGCCCACCTATCAGGCCTATTCAGACCAGGGGGTTATAAAACCAAGGTGAACTATAAATTGGAATCCTTGCACCAACTTTCCTCAGACTGTTGAAGCTACTTGGATGAGTACTAAAAGGGGAAGTAACATTCACCCTTGATGCATGTTGCCACTGATACCGCCCTCACCTTGGCGATGGAAGCCAAGTTACTGGAAGATCATCCACCTTCTTCTGAACACATCTTGTTCTTTTCTTCTGACAGGTTATTGGCTGACCGTAGTGGCCACATGCATGCCGACAAAGCCATCGTGCAAAATGGAAGTTCCATATGGCTACATGATCACAACTACACCTCTTGTTACTCACTCCAACATTGGAAGAAATAAAGTGCCGGTACTCCTGTTGCTTTGTGTAGTAGAGGAGGCCCACTGAATCAGTAAGGATCTGGGGAGCCAGCTCCTCTGTCAGTAGCAGTCTTACACACTGAACTCAATGAAGTAATGATTGTGGTCTGAAAAAATGAATATTAAGGAAACCGAGTTGATGGTAAGGAGTAACAAGCGAGCAGCTCAATAAATTAATTTAAAGTTAAACGAGAATGTGTGGAGCATGTCAGCAATCATAAGGACCTTAGACCTTTAACACAGTCTCTCCCTCTCCCTCTCTACACACACACACACACACACACACACACACACACAGAGAGAGAGAGAGAGAGAGAGAGAGAGAATAAAAGAAACAAGCATTTCCAATGTGCTTATGTTGCAGAATGAATTTCCTGGATGGAGAGGATGACCAAGGAAGAAGTATGTGTGTGTGTTGTGCCGCTACAGTCGTGAACGACTCTTCATGACCCCATGTCCATGGAGTTTTCTCAGCAGGAATACTGAATGGGTTTGCCAGTTCCTACTCCATGCGCCTACAGGACCTGGTATCCCCTGGTGGTCGCCCATCCAAGTACTAACCAGGGCCGACCCTGCTTAGCTTCCAAAATCAGGGGAGATTGGATGGAGGTGAATAAAAGAAAGCAAAGAAACACACAACATACAAAAAGTTGCTGTATTTCAGTCAGGCAATAAGAAACAAAAATTACAGTTTGTTACAGGTGATCATTACAGATAAAATAAAAAGAGAGAAGAGGAAGAAGAGGAAGAATGTCATGGCTGACGAAGCTGGGAGACTATTCTGGATGCAACACAGCATCATGCTTTAGAGTTGCTAAATCCATGTTAAAAAAGCCATTATGTCCAACCTTTGGAAGGAGAGGAACAAAGAGAAGAAGGAAGAAAACAAATGTGAACTGAGGGACAACATGGAGGAAGCAGGGAATGGTTCTGAAATTAAATTTTAAAATCTATCCAGGTCAAACAAGAGAATAGGATGAAAATAATGCAAGAAAAATCTCACCCACACAAAATTATGAAAACAGATGCAGAAATCTGCTCATATCTCATAGCTTTGATAGAGTGGAGTATAAATATTATCATACCGTATGTCCTCTCCCTGCTGCTACACTTACACTGAATGTGTTCTGTACACCAGCAATGAAGACTCTGTTTAGAATCATGTTACACAGCAGTGCCTCCTGGTGGTAGAAATACACTATGCATCTTTTATTCCTGCACTTGGATTTATAGTGTGCCAATTTACAGTAGTTTGTTCTAAAATAGGCCGCATACACCATGATCAAAACTGTACAATAGAGATGGGCACGACTTAGCGGTATTCTCGTTTCCGTTTCCGTTTCCGTTACTCGTATCCGTTACTCTACGGAAAGGGTAACGGGAATTACTCCGCCAGAATTCGAGCTCGAACCGATGAAGGAACAATTTGGTCTGATTTGTCGTGCTCGTTACTTGCATTGCGGCGATCGCACAATGCCAAGCGGCACAGAAAAAAAGTTTTTAAAAGTTAAAAAAAAACCCGATTCCCAGCCCTAAAAGTAGGCGAAAACTGTCTGAGGGCACCTACCAGGCCAGAAGGGTGTTTTATTTGGGGGTTTCCCCCCCCTCTCCTTGGCTATTGCTACTGCTGCGCTGCTGGTACCAGGCTGGGAGGGCGCATCCATTTGCCATGCAGTGCGGGGGATCCAAAATGGCGACCACAATATTTTTTTTGAAATCGTTGCCCAAAACCCCACCAAAGCACCACAGAAACATGCGAAAATTAGCTATTTTAAATGCTTGAATTTTTACAGTAGCAGCAGTGGGTTTTTCTTGCAAAAAAAGGTCTCCGTTGATTTTATTTTATTTTATTTTATTTTATTTTATTTTATTTTATTTTATTTTATGGGAGTGGACCATTTTTACATCGCATGGCCACTTGGCCATTTGCAGAGACTTCTGGGATGATGGGCATAAACAGCCCACTAATCGTAGCCCAAAGTGGACCGAACCCTAAGCCAAATATTTACACTGTCCTTCTAATGGCCACTTGGCCAGAGGTGTTCACCCTAACCTCAGAGACTTCTGGGATGTGCCAGATCGGGCATTAAACAGCCCACGGGTGCAAAGAGTCTGCCAGTCCGTCACTTGTGGCTCTGGCTGACTCCTGCAGCTCCCTCCAAGAGCCCGCTACCCCCCAAAACCAGTACTAACAACAACGAAAAACGAAAATACGAACCAACTAATTTTTGCGAAATTTTGCAAAAAGCGGAAATGAGCCGAAACGGACTGCCTCCGACACACGACAACTCGAAAACGTCATTTTCCCTAGTCGTGCCCATCTCTACTGTACAATATACATTTTTGAATAAATGAGTCCCAATGGCAATAACATACAAAGCCAGATGTTAATACAAACATAAAAATAAACATGTATAACATTGCAACCACTGCAAACAGAAATGTTTTGATGTTTGTACTCCTTTACTCTATCCATTGTTCAGTTTCGTCCTTCAGATCCCACCTTTTCTATGAAGCATTTGGCAGAGTCCCCTACTTTTACGGCCAGCCCTGGTCATTTTGCTACCTGAGGGGAAAGGCGAGAGGCTTCTCTTTTTCCACATATAGAAATTGACCGGACTACCACAAGATGCTGGGATAGCATCTTCTGCCATACCTGATACTGATAGCAGCAAACCGATTGAAACCATCAGGGCATGAAAGCTGAAGAGTAAAGAAAGGTGTCAGGGGGAAAAAGTTTCATTCAAAGTGTGGTGTGGGTAAGAGATGTGGGGATGCCCTGGGCCACCAAAAAGACAAACAAGTGGGTCCTAGATCCAAATCAAGCCTGAACTATCTCTGGAGGCAAACATGATGAAACTGAATCCATCCTTTGGGTACATCATGAGCATGCAAGATTCTCTAGACAAGAAATAATACTGTTGGAAAGGCAGTAGGGCAGGCATGTCTAAACTTTGGCCTTCCTGATGTTTTGGACCACAACTCCCAGAATTCCAAGCCTGTAATTCCAAAGGCAAAGGACTGTGGGAGTTGTGGTCCAAAACATCTGGAGGGCCGAACTTTGGACATGCCTGCAGTAGGGAAACAGGAACACCAAATGCCACATGGACTGACTCGCTAAAGGAAGCCACAGGCTTGAGTTTATAAGAGCTGTTGTGGACAGGGCATTTTGGAGATGGCTCATTCAAGGAGATTGCAATGAGCCAGAGGTAATGTGATGGCACATAACAGCAACACTTTAGCTGTCATTGGGTACCGTAAATAAAGCAATATGTTTTCTGCATACAGTCCTATCTTATTCTCTCATTTTTTGATTCCTCTTACATTTGTGTTTCATCTGAAGAGTTCTGCAAGGCATTCTCTAACAATCACAAAAAGAGTAATTGAAAGTGGCCCGTCTTCTCAAATTTGTCAGCTTTGTTTTATCATTCCCCAACTGCAGCATTCACTTTGGCTACACATCGTAGTGAGGAACTTGATAAAATTATCTCCATAGGATGTTTTTCTAAGGCATTCATAAAGATAAGGGCATTCCACACGGTCTAATTCTTTGGTTGCATCTGGGGCTGAGTTCAATGCACTTCCTTTTAAAAAATGCAATAATGTACAATATTTAATACTTGGCATGTTGCAGGTGAGAGTTGTCTAGTTGGCAGGATTCCATTTTTATCTCTCTGTATGTACTGTAGTTTGTTATTATTTTATTTATGGGTTGAGCTGTTATTAATGTACAGTATAGATTCTCCCCCCTCTTGATTACATCAACCCATCTGATTTGATACAGCTACTATTTCTATTTCAGACCATCTTTTTTATTCTTCTTGTCTTCATCACATTTCATTAAGCAAGTCTTTACATTGTGTTACTAATATATCTTCCATCCTTTAGCTGAGAATCTATCTTTACCAGCTGATTTGACATTTTTAAAAGAGATTTTATGGTGTCCTTTATTTCTATTTCCATTAGTACCTTGTTTAATTATTTTCTCTATGCCTCTTGTAAAGGTACAATATTCCGTTAGTCTACAAAATGCTCAATATTTGGATTGTGCTCTCTTCTGAATTTGTACAACTGTCCACAGTATTTCCAAGCCTCTTTGTTAATTTCCATCACACAGGTTACGGTCTCACCCCTTGTGGAATTAAACTGCAGCAGTTTCATTCTTGTTGTTTTTCTTTTTCAAAGCTTTTGGTAAAAGTTGTGAGATTTTATCTCCATATCCATAGCAAATTTTTCTTAAGTAGATGATTGAATGGAATTACTGTATGGGTTAGCTTTTGATTTTGAGAAAATTGTTTAATTTAATTTAATTTTCATTTTGCTTTGTTTTCATTCATTTCTTTACAGCTGAGCTCTCTTTTTCTTATTAGTCCTCTAATGACAGTATTTAATATGTCCCTAGCAGAAGAGAGCTAGGGTTGTGCTTGGTGTTTATTTATTTATTTTATTTATTATTTATTTATTATTAGACTTATATCCCACCCATCTTCCCAGCGGGAACTCTGGGCGGCTAACAGCGGCTGGACAAATCAGCAGATACAAGAATACAATACAATAAAGCAAGACAAATAAATCAACATATCATTATAAATAGGATAAAAAGAGAAAAGAAACAAAGAACAGCAGCAGGGGAGCACCCTTAATTCCAAACCACACTGCTACTCCAACAAGTCCTGACGTAATGGACAATGATCTATGGTCGATGGCAGCAAAAAAAAGTAAGTAACATGTGTTACTTACAGTAGTACCTCAGTGTACAAGTACAGTGGTACCTCAACTTATGAATTTAATCCGTTCCGAATGCATGCTCTTAAGTTGAACTACTCTTAAGTCAGGGTACCTATCTAAAAATGGAAAAAATAAGTTAAAAAATCAAAAACAAAATGAAATTTGTAAAAAGTCAAGCAGACCATATCTAAAATTTGTAAGGCAGCAGTTAAAACACCAACAGTTTTCTGCTCTTAAGTCGAATTGCTCTTATGTTGAGCTGCTCTTAAGTCGGGGTACCACTCTAGCTTGATTTACGAGTATTTTGATCAACAAGCAAAAATCTCTCATATTTCTGCCTTGATCAACAAGCAGTTCCTTGATATACAAGCATCAGGTCCGCTGGCAGCTGGCTGCTAGGTTGGGCAGCCGGCTTCCAGCCACTGTGGTCCCAGGACTGAAGCCACAGCTCTGCTGCTCTAGGACCCCCGCTTGCCCCCCCACTGGGTCGGGACCACCAGCTTTTCACCTGTCAAGACGTGGGCACCTGTCCCCACACCAGCCTTTCCCTTGTGGTGCTGAGCGCCCTGAAGGAGTTGGATCTGGGTGGCAAAAAGCCAGTGCCGCCAAAGTGGGAGAAAGGCTTTTGTCAGTTACCTCCAGCTCCCGCAGGGTGCCCAGTGGGGAAAAGTAGGCGTTGGAGCAGGCACCCCTGGCTGCTGCAGCCATGAGGACTGCCTACAAAAGCAAATTTCGCCTTAGGAAGTAATGGAAACTGGGACCCCAGAACGAATCATCTGAGTTTCCGTTATTTTCTATGGGGAAATTTGCTTTGATTTACTAGTGTTTTGGTTTACGAGCATGCTTCTCTCTCCCGACTTATTTGCTGAACAATCACCTTCTCCTACCTGTAGCCTCATCAACTTACTGGACTCAACTTAACCTTGTGGGTAGGTTATAACAACAAGACTCCTTCCTGGTGTGTAGCTTATTCATGTGTCGGTTGGGCTGCCAAAGTGATAAAATAAGAACATAAGAACAGAAGAAGTTTGACAACAAAGCTTAAAAGGTGACCCTTCTTATCAGGCACAAACGTATTATTTCCTAACAGAATTCCACTGCATCCTCTGCTGCTCTGGATCTCCTGCACATGTGGACATGTTGAAATACGCTGAAGTGATTCCTTCTCATGCCTTCACCAGGAAATGAAGAGCCACCTGTCAATGAGGCTTTAGCTGGGTGGGCAGGACACGGTGGGGATTCTGTGGGAACAAAACGAAATGAAATGAAACACAATTGTTCCGTTTCGTACCCATCCCTATGCAGTACAGATGCCACCCTTTCTGAAGGACACAGCCATTTCATTCAACCCTCAGAAAGCTGGAGAGCCCTTGAGATGTAGATATTTCACTCAAAAGTCAACGGTGCTGTGCGAGAAGGGCTTTGAGGACTTTGAGTGAGACATTTAATAAGTGCTTGACAGAGCTGTCCTTTACATTTTTCTCTCACTTTCTCTGTGCTTCACACACACACACACACACACACACACACACACACACACACACACACACACACACACACACACACACACACAGAGAGAGAGAGAGAGAGAGAGAGAGAGAGAGAGAGAGAGAGAGAGAGAGAGAGAGGGTTAAATCCAATATTGCAATACCACAATTTCTCACCCTGCAGGCGAGCAATCATTTGCCTTGTTTAATTGTATTTATTGAATGACACCAGCAGACCCCCCTGCTGTTTAAAACAGTAATCCGTTCATTACTGTATAATATATAAAAACTCTTGTGTGATTTGATTTATGATAGATTTAGAAATACAAAACAAATCAATGGGTGAATACAGATTATTTCTCATTGAATGGTATGCACACTCTCATATTGTAAGATACCTCTCTCTTCTATAGTAATTAAATCCAAATCTTGCATTAATGAGTGCATTTTACTAACTGATACTGTTAGGTTTGAGAGTAAAGTTGATTGGTCAAATTTTCTACTCATTGCTGATTTTAGTTACATATAAGAGTTATGTTCCCATGTGTGAATTACATTCGTTTCTCTGGTTAACTTTTCCAGAAACTGATATTGATTTTTGTTGGAGTCATAAAATCTAGCTACTGTTTTTGTGACAATTCCCAGTCATCCAGGAGGGTTTATCTTGAAGTTGAGTCATGGCAACTGGACTTCTTTTCTTGAGAGATAGAAATGTTTCACTGTTCATCCAAACAGCTTTATCAGTCTGAGGAAAGTTAGTGGCCAATCCTCCATTTTATAGTTCACCTTGATTTCACACACACCCAGGTCTGAGGATGCTCATAAGTTGGACAATGGCCTGAATAGGCTTGTTAGGTGGAAAATAGTCTGGATAGGTTCGTAGGTGGACCATGATCTGAATAGGCTTGTTGGGTGGACAAAGGCCTTGGGTCCGTGAATGTCCCACCTATGCAACCTTTCCCAACACCCATTAAGTATGGATCGTTAGCTATGGCATCTCTGGTGGTGTGGAGTGTTTCTGATTTGTCTGGGTATTGATGAAAGGACAGCTTGACAAGTATCAGACAGATTCTGTCTGAGTCCCCCCACCTCTGTTGAGAGAGGGGTTTTCAAAACACACATGAACAGCTTCCCTGACTCCTCTCTCAAGCCACCAATCTTCTCTGTCTAATTATGTGTACATCTTCATCTTTGAATGAGTGCTCTTTGTCCTTCAAGTGGAGGTGTACTGCTGATTCTTGTCCTGCGCTATTACCCCTCCTAGTTGGGCCATCCTCCTGTTTAATGGCTGTTTCATTTCTCCAGTGTAGAGGTCTGCCCCAAAAGACAACAGGATCAATATAGTATATGAGGCTCAATTCAGTGAGGAATGTGCAATCTGTCTCAGGGCGTTTATACACGACCCCTAAGCTCCGCCGCAAATGGTTGCAAGGTCCGGACCTTAAAAATGTTTACCCACCAGCTCCGGACTTTGCAGACAATTAAGTGCGACCCCGCCCACTTTAGCGGGACCAAACAGCAGTTTTCTTGTACCTGCTTTTTGGATGTGACAAATATTTGATCCGGTGTAAGGATAGTGAGTGCGGGGCTCTCCTGGCTTCTGTTTGTTCTTTTTTTGCGCCCCGCCCCTTTAAGAGATCTGACTGCTGCCGGGAACAAAACGGAGGTAAACGGGCATTCTTTTCCTTCTTTTTTCTCCCTCCCTCAGGCAGCCAGCAACCAGGAAGTGCGGAGGGGGTGGGGACAGAGGAAGAGCGACGAACTCCTAAGATCTCTGGTCCGAATTTAAGTGGCCAGCGGATCTTAGGGGTCGTGTAAAAAGGCCCTCAGTTGAGAGAAAGCAGAACTGACTGTGGTTGAGATCTGGTTCTCCATAGAAAAGGACTGGGTCCAGGAGGATGCCAAGATTATGCAGGTGATCTTTCAGGGGAGGATGTGACCCCCGTCTAGATCAGGTGAAAGGCTTCCTAGTCAATCCAGGTTCCTACCCAGTAACAAGTCTTGTCATGATCCAGTTTCAACCTGTCAGCCGTCATCCAGTCCATAACCCCAGGCAGGCAATGTTCCAGGGTCCACACAGCTAAATCTGCTGATGTTGAACTGGAGTGATCAAGTTGTGTGTCATCAGCAGACTTTTAGTTATGGTTTAGCCATAGTTTGAATGGAAAGCCTTGATAGGAAAGGATCTATTTTTCCCTCCACAGTGAAATAAATGGTTTTAATTTTTTTCCCTCATCTCTAGGCAAAAAGGAGTTCAGTCGTGTGGCCCTCACAAAACGCAATTGCAAAAATAGGTGATGATACCTAGAAAGAGCCAGCATTCCCCAGAGACCTGGAATGAGGCCCAAGAACTCTCAACATCACAGGGCAAGACTGCTTCCACTAGGTAATACAACTTTAATTCAATCCAATTCCAATTGGCAAAACTAGTGGACTTACAAAAATTTTTTTACCCCAAACTCAGAATGAAGCACATGGTTCCTTTGTATCAACTCTTTTCTCCACCCACCCACCACACCACCCAGGCCAAAAGGGATTTGTATGTCTCATAGTGCCAAATGGGGCTGGGTAAGGGAGGAGGATGTATATGACCCATGCTTCTTTGTTTGAAGAATGGGGGTGTGACTTAAGAAACAGCCTTTTACAACTGCCCTTCTTGCCTCTAACAAGACCCTGCCCTGGCTACAACACCTCCTAGCCATGGATTTTAAGAACATCATCTAACCAAGGACTTTAAAAGTAACCTCCTGGTGAAGAACATCTTTCACCATGTCTGAACTTCTGGGACCTGCTTTGAAGAAGGGTGATTGACTGCACTCGGAAAGCTTGCAATGTTCCTTTTTTATTTTTAATAGTGGCCTATCTCCATTACTGAATCTTGGTAGATCTGAATCTTTTCCCCCTTTGTACTCCATCCCTGCCTTGGCTATGTTTTTTGTAAAGCTGACTAAAGGTGCAGCTACACAGCAAGGAGGAAGCAGATTCACTCGCTGCGAAATCTCGCTGAGGAATTAGGGTCTGTTTAATTTTAATGGCCCCATTTAAATCAAACCGCTTACATTTCTACTTACTGCCCTGCAGGTGGTGCTGTTCAAAAGAACTAGAGTATTTAATATAGACCACAAGACTGGCTTTATTCTTGTTTCCCCCAGGGCTTTTGGTTAACCTGTTACAACAATTAAAATAAATTACAGGAGTGTCGCCCAAGAGGAGAACTTAGAGCCTTTTCACACGACCCCTAAGATCCGCTGGCCACTTAAATTTGGACCAGAGATCTTAGGGGTTTGTCGCTGTTCCTGCGTTCCCACCCCCTCCCCACTCCTGGCTGCTGGCTGCGTGAGGGGAGGGAGAAAAAAAGGAAGAAAAGAATGCCGCTCACCTCCGTTCTGCTGTCCTGGCACTGCATTCTGATCTCTTAAAGGGGCGGGGGGGAAGGCAAAAAAGAACAAACAGAAGCAAGGAGAGCCGGGCAGTCACTACTGTTATATCCGCATCAGGAATTTTCACCTCCAGAGAGCAGGTACCTGAAAAGTGCGCTGGGACGCGCTTAGGTGCGTCTTAATTATCTGTAAACTCCGGAGCTGGTGGGGAAACAATTTTAAGCTCCAGAGCTGGGAGCCATTTGCGGCGGAGTTTAGGGGTCGTGTACAAAGGGCCTGAGACAGAGGGGGGGCATGTGTGGGTGCTGCCCCGTGTGTGCCTGTGCTCCTGTCTCAATGAGGAAAGAGGCAAGAGGTGAGGAGAAAGATATATGGAGTCAAGGGACTTCCCGCTGACTCACGTTTCCCATTGCATGGTCTGCAATCACCTCACCTCAAACCTGTAGTAATTTAACAGTTTTTGTTAAGTGTGGTCACTCCCCTTGGTGTGGCAAACTGGGTGGCAGGCAAGAAAGCCTGTCTGGAAGAAAAAACAGAGGAACAGAGACAGAGAGAGGAAGGTGCAGCTTAGGTTGTGGCATTGGGACTAGTATTTTATTTACTCCAGGCAAACCTGGATATCGTTGTGTTCTTATGAAGGAGTGATCTCTTGTATTCCAAGAGAACACTCTGACCCAGGGCACACTTATTGTATATAATGTATTCCACAGGTATGAAAACATACCGGAGAGAGATTTAAGGACAAGTAAAATCCATCCCGTACTAACTGAACTGCAGTGCAGAAGAACAGACTGTCAAACATGGAAGGGAGAAAGAAAGAAAAAAAGAAGCAGCCATTCTTGGGCGACCCACTGTACAAGTGCTTCTACGCCAATGCTTGAAGCCTCCAAGCAAAGATGGGAGAACTTGAATAATAGTGGATAGAGGGACACTCTTCTCCTTCTCACAAAATACCAGAACTAGGGGACATACACTCAAATTGAGGGCTGGGAGAGTAAGAACATTGTTCATCTGTAGAACTCCCTGCCACAGGAGGTGGTGATGGCATCTGGCCTGGATGCCTTCAAAAGGGGATTGGACAGATTTCTGGAGGAAAAGTCCATCACATGTTCCAAACCATAAGGGAGATGTGTAATCTCCAGGCTTAAAACCGGGGTACTTCAAGAGCCAGATGCAGGGGAGTGGTATCAGGAGACAGATATCTGGTCTCGTGCACACCCAGACGCATCTGGTGGGGCCACTGTGAGATACAGGAAGCTGGACTAGATGGGTCTTTGACCTGATCCAGCATGACTCTTCTTAGGTTCTTATGTTCTTAATGGCATATGCCTGGTGATAAAATTTCCAATCACCAAAGTGAGAGAGACCTGGGAACCTAAAAGATGTAGGGGGAATCTGAGACAAGGTTAGTCCCCTTTTAGTGCAGAGCAAAACATGGTGATATCTGCTCCATCTCACCCTTTCTATTGGAAATGGAAAAATGATCAGTAAATCAGTGGTTCCCAACCTTGGGTCACCCAGGTGTTCTTGGATTGCAATTTCCAGCTACGTTGCCCAGGCAAACTGGGAACTGTCATCCAACAATGCATGGGCTACCCAAGGTTGGGGAACAACTGGTCTAGGTGCCTCTTGGAAACCTATCACTTTTACCTGCAGTTCATGGCCTTGTGTAGATAGAGAGGAGACGTGCATCTATTGCGTGGAGCTACGTCTCTACATGTCTACCTTAGGACAGCAGGAAGTAGAATACAAAGACGGGGTCAATAAAGTCAGCAGAAGAGGCAATCTCAAAGACGCTGAGGTGGTGGGGGAAAACTTTTCAGTTAGTGGCAGATACAGATCATGCTTCCCACTGACACCCACTGTTGAATGAGATGCTTGCAAATTATATTTTTCCAACCAGAGACCCTTTTTTCTATTTGGGGATTGGCAATTTTGTATGCATAGCGAAAACATTGGCAAAGCATAATTCTCCTCTTGTAGCCTCCACTAAAGTGCTTCTGTTTGCACTGTCATTTTAATAAAGCAACTTGATTCACAATATAAAGGGCACCTTTGCTCAATAGATTTCTTTCCACCACAGAGGGATTTCAGAGCTCTGAATGGTTGATGTTAAGAGAGCAAACATGAAGTTTATTGCTGCTTTCAGGAAAGCTATAGTCACTGTTGTCTAGTTACTGTTGTCATCTAGCAACACATCTGCTGTGTTTGGGCAAGGTATTGTAGTGTATTATAGCGATAGAATAACAGACCCTCTTGGAGAAAACAGTTTCTCTGGATCTGATCCATTCTAGCTTCCATCTTGCCTTGAGGACCAAATCCATTTTGATTCTCCTGGATGATATTCAGTGGTAACAGAGGGAGTGGCAATATGCCACGGCTAATGACGTAAACCTCCTTGCATAGTCAAAACTTGGATAAAAAGGTAAAGGTTCTTCCCGAACATGCATGCTAGTCATGTCCGACTCAATGGATGGTGCATCTCCATTTTCAAGAGCCAGTGTCGTGCAAGTCTGTGGCCATGTGGCCAACATGACCGAATGCATTTCTACACACAGAACACTGTTCACCTTCCCGCTTTTTACGGTGGTACCTATTTATCTACTTGCATTCACATGCTCTCAAACTGCTAGTTTGGCAGGAGCTGGGGTTAATAGTGGGAGCTCACTCTGCTGTGTGGCACCCAGGATTCAAACCGCCAAGCTGCTGACTTTGCAGCCAACAGTTTCAGCGCTCTAGCCCACTGAGCCACTAAATGTGTACTATGGTACTATATAGGGAAGAATATAGAACAGTAATGACCAAACTTGGGTCCCCAAATGTTCTTGGACTAAAACTCCTTGAAATCCTGGGCATTAGAGCTAGAGGTTACGCTTCTGGAAGCTTTAGATACCCAAAGTTGGGAACCATCGGTATAGATTCAAAGCTATTCCTGGTAACTTAATTTCCTGCAGGGGTAAAAAACTAGTTAACATTCTAGAGGTAGCCTTTGTGTCAAGAACTGGAATATGGATGAACATTCCGTGATCTTAAAGCAACTCAGACAATGACTCATAATGGGAGCATCTGGCAGTGAAGGCGAAAAAGAGACGGTGAGATAGCCTTCAATGTCTACCACACCAAGCAGTGTGGAGGAAGAATGGACTACAAGTCTGATACTGGAATAACATAACGCAATAAAGGAATCCTAAATAAAGCCTAAGGGGCGTTATAGAGTCAATAGGATGGGAAGGGATGGACCATTGGGAGTGCTGCCAGGGACACCACTGGGGAAACGAGTGGTTGCTGGGTCCCCTGGCAGGAACTCCATGGGCTGCAGGTTATGAGTGCAATCCATAGGAGCAGGGGACTGAAATATTAAACCCTTCCACAGAGTCCCTGGTGGACTGAGTTCATTGCACTAATTCCACCAGGTTTGTCTCTTGGACAGGACCCCCCAGTGAACTTTACACTGCTAATCCCTGCACTGAGGAGGAAAGACTCAGTTCTGGAATGAACGTCAGTCCTCTCAAGGATGGCTGGAACCTCCTTCTGAGGGTACCTGGGTGAGCTTCCCTGCTCCTACCAAGGTCTTCTCCACCACTCAGGCTGGCATTTGTGTGTCCAGCACTGCAACTAGGAGACGTGGGTGCAGTTGGACTACACAGACTTTGGTCAGCTTTGGGGTCCCCCCAGTGGTCCCACCACAGGGGGGAGGGCCCTTCACCATGGCTCCTTTCTCCCCCAGCTGGGTGGGATTCAGGGATGGCTCCCCAGGACTCTGGTTCCCAGGTACTATCCACTTCCTCGGAGGTGCAAAACAGGGGGTCCCAAGCCTCCACCGCTTCCCTCCACACCCCGTCTTCCGCCAAGGTTTTCTCGCCTTCCTCTAGGTCTCCCAAAGCCCCTTACTCTTCCCACTCCTCTCCCTTATGTTCATGCCACCATTTCCACTTCCAGAGGTGCCTTCTGTCTGACAGCTGTTCTGCCGACAGCCCTTTCCCCCTCCCTCTCGGTTTCCAAGGGCCTAGCACAGTGATGGCGATCCTTCAGCACTCTAGATGTTTTGGACCACAACTCCCACAGCCCTTTGTCATTGGCAGTCTATGCTTGGAATTCTGGGAGTTGTGGTCCAAAACATCTGGACTGCCGAAGGTTTGCCACCACTGGCCTAGCATCTGACAGGTTTCCAGGGCTCCCCCAGGACAAGAGCGCTTCGTGGTGGTCCCCTCACAAACATCCATTCACGTATGCCCACCTGTTTGCTTGCGGAAGAGCACTTCTGTATAAAGAAGGCTTTGAGCAGCAGGGACTATGAGGAGACAGAACTCTGTGGTGAACATTTTTCTTCCTTCCCTATTTCTGTCACCTATGGCACGAGAGGCTGAACATTTCAAATGAAGAATGACCTGTTTTTAAAGGGAATGCAAAAAAAAAAAAATGGAATCCATATGGAGCAGAAAGTGCTGACTGGGACTCTTTCTTTGTATCCAGGTCATGAAGATGGCAAGGCTGCTGAAAAATCAGTTTGCAGGTCAGTAAGCATTTTCTTTTCTGTCTTAAATATTTTTTCTCCAATCATATTTTATTATGAGATCTCTCTCTCTCTCTCTCTCTCTCTCTCTCTCTCTCTCTCTCTCTCTCTCTGTGTGTGTGTGTGTGTGTGTGTGTGTGTGTGTGTGCCTTCCTCCTCATCAAAAGATTATCTTAAAACTAAGCAACTGATGGTATGGATTTTATTTTTTAAATCATGTCTATGGAAGTATCATGTCATGTCCAGCATTTTGAGCTAGAAAGGGCACAATCTAGGGCCATTGTGTATTAAGGTACACCACATGTAATACCTATTGTATATAGGCCATCACAGTTAGAACACTGGCATTAATCCAAGCCAGGATAATCATAGTTTCTCTAATGCAGTGATCCCCAAATTTGGTTTCTCCGGGTGTCCTTAGACTAAAACTTCCAGAAGCCTTCGCCATTAGCTGTGCTGGCCAGGATTTCTAGGCGTTGTAGTCCAAGAACTGACCCAAGGCTGAGAAACACTGTTCTAGTGTTACTTTTGTTATTAGGCAGAATCTGCTTGTACATCAGGGAATATCTGCCTCCTCTTTCCCACTGAAGTACATCATGTTGTAAACTGCCCAGAGTAGCCCTTGATCTAGATGGGTGGTATAAAAGTCAAATAAATAAATAAAAATAAATAAATAAATAAATAAATAAATAAATAAATAAATAAATAAATCATATTCTCAGCCATTCCTAAGGCCTAGAGTAACTTCTAGGAAGGTATACCAGATATTAGTGAAGAAAACCACAGATGATAGAGGAACTCAATACGCCTTCCTCCCTCTAACAGAAATCCCTCTCAATCACCAAAAGGGCCTATAAACATGATTAGATATGTTAAGTTCATCTTGACATTCTTCTTACAAGCAGCTAAAACAGTAGTCCCCATCTTTGGATAATCCAGATGTTTTTAGACTGCAAGTCGCTCAAACCCCCAATCAGTGGCCAGTGGCTGGGGCCATTAGGGCAGGCCTGCCCAAATTTCGGCCCTCCAGATGTTTTGGACTGCAACTCCCACAGTCCTTTGCCATTGGCAATCTAAGCTTAGAATTCTGGAGGTTGTAGTCCAAAATATCAGGAGGGCCGAAGTTTGGACATGTCTGCATTAGGGGATTTGGGGCTAGCTGTCACCAGTATGCTGATGACATGCAACTCTATATCTCCTTTACCACCTCTGCAGTGGAGGCGGTGTAGACCCTCGACTCCTGCCTGGCTGTGGTCATGGAGTAGACCAGGACTAACAGGCTTAGGCTCAACCTGGAGAAGATCGAGGCTCTGTTCCTCGAGCTGGTGGTGGTGGTGAATGGATACAGTGGCCCTCTCCCCAGTTTGGGGGGAATGACCCTCCGGCCGGTGGGGAGTGTGAGGGGTCTGGGCACGGTCCTGGATCCAGCACTGTCCCTGGAATCCCAGGTGGCAGCCATTTCCAAGGCAGCTTTCTACCAATTTAGGCTTATTGCCCACATTCGCCCGTCCTTTGATGGGGACTCTCTAAGGATGGTAGTGCAAGCTCTGGTCATCTCAAGGACAAATTATTGTAACATTCTCTACATGGGCCTTCCCTTGACTCTTGTTCGGCAACTGCAGCAGGTGCAAAACATGGCAGCCAGATTAGTGGTTGGTGCGGGCAGGTATGGCTGCATCACCCCTATCCTGGCTCGCCTGCATTGGCTACCTGTTGCCTCCTGAATAAGGTTCAAGGTACTGGCTTTGACTTACAAAAAACTCCATGGCTCGGGATCAGAGTACCTGGTGGAGCGTGTCACCCAAAGGAGAGCTTTGGCTCGGCCCACCAGAGTATTGCAGGCCCTTTCATTTTGGGTAAGGTTTCCACACGGAGCCAGGCCTTCTCGGTGGCTGGCCAAACTCTATGGAACCATCTTCCTAGTGAGAGAAGGACTGCGGAGCCCCTCCCAGTTTTCAAGGAACTAGACACCTGGTTATTTAATGCCGCTTTTGGTGATCGCTGGGGATGTTTCTTTGTTTCTACATGGGGCTTCCCTTGATCCTTATTCGGTGTCTGCAGCGGGTGCAGAATGCAGCAGCGAGGCTGGTGGTAGGGGCGAGCAGATATGCCCGCATCACCCCCATCCTGGCTCGTCTGCATTGGTTGCTTGTTGCATCCCGCATAAGGTTCAAGGTAATGGTTTTGGTTTACAAAACCCTCCATGGCCTGGGACCTGTCTATTTGGCGGAGCGGATCTCTCAGAGATCAATCTCGTCCCGACCAAAGAGAGCCTCGGTATCCCTTTCACTCTGTGTGGCCACCCGAAGAGAGTCCCGAAAGGTCTCTACCCGGAACTGGGCCTTCTCAGTGGCGGCCCCGGCCCTCTGGAACAAGATGCCAACAGAGATTAGGCTGGTGGAGTCGCTGTCAGCCTTTAGAAGGGCTTTAAAGACCTGGCTCTTCAGGGAATGCCTTGGGGTCCTCTGAGCACACTGTGATTGTGTTTGTGTTTTGTTTGGTGGTTTACTGCTAGCACCAGTCTTTCTTGCTGGAGTTGTCCTGCCATGGCTGTTGGTGGTGCTATTGTCCATTTTATTTTAATTATTTTTAGTACTTTTATATTAGTATTATTATGGTTATTGGTATTTATTCTATTTTGTTTTTTCCTGTATTTGTTTTGGGAGGGGGATGTCTTGGGTTTGTAGCTATGGGTAGTTGCTGTTATGTGTAACATTCTGTACACCGCCCAGAGTTCCTTTGGGAAAATTGGGCAGTCAATAAGTCTAAAAATAAATAAAAATTGTTAGTTTATTCTGTTTATTTGCTGCCCTACTCATTTGTTTGTTGCCATCTTGCATTCATCGGTTCACTTCCCCTTTTAACTTATTTTATTTGTTATTTTTCAGTATATTCTACTGCTTATTTATTTATTTTTATGTTGTTCACTGCCCAGTGTTCCCAATGGGAAAGTTGGGCGGTTTATAAATGCAAATAATAAATAAATAAATAGTGGTGAAAGTTTCTGGGAGCTGCAGTCTAAGAAGACCTGCATTATCCAGGAGTGGGAACCACTGGTCTAGAATAATCCGTGATGGGAGGGCCAGTGAGGTGAAGTAGATGGAGTGACGGAGCAGGACTTCGGAGATCTGGCCTCAGATCTCCGCTCAGTCATGGAAACTCACTGTGAGATCACGCTGGTAAAACAAATCCCTAAATTTCTCACATATTTGGAAAACCCTCTTAAGATAGCCATAAATTGCTTCTGAAGACTGAACAACCAGGACAAGAATGTGTGATAGGCCTTTCGTAATCTAGTTTGTGATGATCCACAGTTACTTCCTGAGCCGTAGCAGAAACTTTCTAGGACATTATACAATTTTAGGGTGCTTCCAGATGAACCTTGCAATTAATTTGCTTCCAAAACTGAATTATAATAAAAGCTTTTCAGAGAGAAAGAGAGAGAGAGAGAGAGAGAGAGAGAGAGAGAGAGAGAGAGAGACTGAGCCTTATCAATTCTTATGCAGAAATATTTTTACCAAGCTGGACATTGTCTGACCTGAAGGATTGTGAGACCTGATGCCTTCTTTTGGATCTGGATGAAGGAGGTTCTTCATGACTCTCAGAGGTTGCTGTTCCTGTTGCTGAAGGTGCCTAAAGCCATGTGAGGGGTCGACAACTAGGGAAACATGGAAGCTTTCGGTAGCTATTTTCACAGCTATTGGAATTCTTTCTTCTTTGAGGGCATTTTTCTTCATATTTTATTTCACCCTTATGAAATTTCCTTGCAAAATTCTACTCAAACTGCACCTATAGCTCCATGTACCTAAAAATCAAATATTTTCTATTAACATCATCCCCATAGGGCAGATGGTTGCATGATATCGTGGGCGTGTTGTTCCAATATAACAATAAACAGGCTATTAGGAATTATTAGTGGCCCACATCAGGATAATAAACAAAACAGTCACCCCCACACACACCCGTTATACTAATAATTGTTTTACTACTACACCATCCACATGAGGTTTATTCAGCTGACTGGACTGCGTAGTGGATTGGATCACCCCAGAGTCTGGAGTCTTGATTCCTCACTTTTCCTCCAGGGAAAAATACAGCTTGCGTGACCTCCTGCAGCCTCAGGAAATCAGCACAGTCCCAGAATGCCCCCAAAGAAGGTAAACCACATGAAGATTATGCAATTATAAAACCCTGGGAAAAGTTGCCATACACCAAGATTTACTTAATGACACTTAACTACCAAAACTACCAAAAGTACTGTAACATAACATAACATAACATAACATAACATAACATAACATAACTAACTAACTAACTAACTAAATAAATAAGAGTTTAACCATCAGGTACGAGCATTTTAAAAAATACATTTGTGTGCGGTATTTTTTTTTACCCTGCTGCTGAGGGTTCCAGTGTGTTCCACAATATAAGAACATAAGAACCTAAGAAGAGCCATGCTGGGTCAGGCCAAAGGCCCATCTAGTCCAGCTTCCTGTATCTCACAGTGGCCCCACCAGATGCCTTTGGGAGCGCATGAGACTAGATATCTGTCTCCTGATACTACTCCGCTCCATCTGGCCCTTGAAGTATCCTGGTTTTAAGCCTGGAGATTACACATCTCCATCATGGTTTGTAACCTGTGATGGACTTTTCCTCCAGGAATCTGTCTAATCCCCTTTTGAAAGCATCCAGGCCAGAGGCCATCACCTCATCCTGTGGCAGGGAGTTCCACAGACTAACAACATGCTGGGTAAAGAAGTGTTTGTCTGTTCTTACTCTCCCAACCCTCAATTTGGCTGGATGATTCTCTAGTTCTGGTATTTTGGGAGAGAGAGAAGAGCTTCCCTCTATCCACTTTACTCATACCCTGCATTATTTTGTACGTCTCAATCATATCCCCCCTCAGGCGCCTTTTTCCAGACTAAAGAGTCCCAAATGTTTTAGCCTTTCCTCATAAGGGAGGTGCCCCAGCCCAGTAATCATTTTAGTTGCTCTCTTCTGCACCTTTTCCTGTTCCACTATGTCTTCCTTGAGATGCGGTGACCAGAATTGTACACAATACTCCAGGTGCGGCCTTACTATCGTTTTGTACTATGGCATTATAATGACTAACCCCATTTGTTTTCCACACTACTCAGGTATCCAGAGCTAGAAGGCATGCATTTTCCCATGAGGCATAATGTTATTTTTGAGAATCTGCTTGGCCTCCTTTCTTCAGATATCCTAACAGAATTCTGGTGTCTTTAAAAAAAACCAACTCCTCCTACTTTCTCCAATTTGAAATCACATAAACCAGGTTTCAAACCCAAGGAAATTAGGAAACCAGTCCAGCACAAACTCTGAAGGAAAACAGCTATTTTAGGGTGCTTTTATTTTTGGGTAGAGGAAGACATTGTTTTAATGTTACTGTGGCACAAATTAATATTTTCATGCCACAGCTTGTCCCCTGCCAGGGAAGGAATCTTCTGTGTCCCACCTTACTGCCAGCCAGAACTGAATGGCTGAACTTGTAATGTGTGGCACAAATACAGTGGAACCTTGACTTACGTCATTAATCCGTTCCAGTGGTCTAGACTTAAGTCAAACATGACTTAAGTCAAACAAACGTTTCCCATAGAAAGTAATGGGAAAGCGGATTAATCCGTTCCAGATGATGAAAAAGACCCCTCGAAAACAGCAATTTAACACAAATTTGACTGGGATAGGAGAGTCCTTCTGGGGATGTAAATGAAATGTCTCTTCAAAGAGAGGAGGAGGCAGTGGAATTATAGTCCACAAGTTATATGCCTCCACTTTTTAATGATCATAGCAACAATGTCTAACATTTAAGTTTTACTGATTTTTAACCTGACGTTCCAAGTTCTGAACAACTCTCTGCTTACCATTAGAGTCCCACAACTTTACAGCTCCCCAACTAAAATGCTTCCATTGTGGACCAGACTTCTGCAGCCAGATTTTTTACAAGACTGAGCCAACTGTCTAACCAGCGAGGCCAGCCCCGAGCTCCCGGCCCTTCTTCTCCTCCGGCAGCAGCGGCGGCTTCGGTGAGGCCGAGGACCAGCTCCAGGTGCTCGGAGCTGGCCTTGCCGAAGCCGCTGCTGCCGGAGGGGAAGAAGGCAGGAGCAGTTTGGAGGCGGCAGCCGCGATGCTGGGTTGTGGCTGCCGCCCGATTCCGGTGCCTTGCGCCGGGGCTCCAAGATGTAAAGTCAAACAGGCCCCTTCTTGCTGCAAGTCAAATATGATGCAAGTCAAGCAGTATGTAAGTCAAGGTTCCACTGTATTTTCCTCATGTGAAACACACGGTCCTCTGGGCTTCTTGCTGGATTTCACATGCTGAGGAAGCAACAGTGTTCTCCTGTTATATATGCGCAATTTGTCCAGATTGAGGTACAGCTGTAGTTCACAACTTTGCATCCCAGAAATTCTTGGACTACTACAACTCCCAGAAACCTTGACCACTAGCTTTGCTGGCCAGGATTTCGGGGGGTTCTAGTCAAAGAACATCTGGGGACCCAAGTTTGGGAACCACAGAGGCGGTTCAGGTGTACAGTATAAACTGGAACAGTTACCTTCTTTTTCACAGACGGTCTTGGATGTAACTCAAACAGGAGGAAGACACCTCCTATATCTAAGACTGGTAGACTTGTACCGTGGTTGGCTCTGGACCCACCAAATGTGCACAGCAGGAACAGCAGCACCCATCACAGAGAAATTTGTCAAAACTAATTACTGATGGCCATGGTGCTGCTATATGACTGCATTTTGAGGAGAATGGAGGTCAGCTTATGGGCATGCATTAGGAGTTCATCACTCAGAATGCTCATGGTAAGGTCAAGGGAAAACATAACATTAGTTGCTGCATGAAAACCACTCAAGACACAAGCTGCCCAAGCTGGCTTTGAGTTACATAAATGTGCTTGAATGCCAGTCTGGAAACACCCTCACAGCTAGCCATAAACAACTAAAGGAAAACAAAAAAGTGAAACGAGTTCTTTGAGAAAGGAGAAAGGAAGTGATTGGGTGGGCAAGATTGTACAGGTGATTATTTATACCAGGAGAGGTGCCTGTCTACTTATTCTTGGCAATGCCTATCACCTCTTGTTGTGCTTATTTTAACAAATCTGGGAGGCTGTAGTCTATAGAAGGAAGGCAACTTTTTCAAGCACTGGTGTTGACATACTGTTGCGTTACGGATTACGCGGACACAGAGCTTCGGGGTGCAATCATCTGGTCCTCAGGCAGCATTTCTGTGTCTCTCTCTCTGGGCTGCATGTGTGAGTGTATACTGTATGCTGTAGACTGTGTGGGAGCATGTGTGAGTGTGTGATGATGATTCTCCTACTGCCTGAGCGACCAGTGTTTTATTAACAAGAAAGGAACAATAGATACAGGAGGACATCCCTCGGTGGGAGGGGAATGCACGCCTTATCTGTGAGACCATACACAGTAACCAAGTACAAAATGGCAGAGGAAATACATTCCATGGGTGGGAGGGAAAATGCTCCCTAGCTAGTGAGGGATTATTGATAAGAACAGGAAGGGGCTCTTGGTCCTGAGCAGATGTATCCTGATATCCTGTTTTTCTGGCCTCCTGACCTATGCTTAGATCAGCATTAGCTTAGCTGCACACTGGGTGCCTGCTCAGCCCTGGGGATTTCTGGGAAATCCAGGTCTTCAGCTTCCTCTAGGTGCGCTTTGTGCTTTTCCCATTTCTTGGGGATCACAGCTATCGGGGTATGAAATCCCCACAACATACCATATTTTTCCACGTATTATAAGACTATACTTTTGTCTTAAATCGTTAGACTAAACATTGAGGGTCTCATACACAACAGTAAGCTGAGGAGAGAACTGTGCAGTTCCAAACCTGCCCATACCTTCTCTCTGCAAATAGTCCTCTTATACATGGGGGCATCTTATAGATGGAAAAATACGGTATATATCACTCCATTTCAGCTGCAAAATGTTAGGGAGGAAGAAGGCTCACACCTGGGTTTTGATCCTGATCTTCTGAAGGTCCGGCTTTTCCTCTTTGTTCCATCACGTGATTTAAATGTGGGACAAGAGTTCCCATGTCAAAAGCTGTTTTTTTATTTTATTTTAAAGAGCAGTTCAGCCCCCTTGGCCAGCAGGTGGCGCTAGCATTTAAAAAAATGGACCACTTGGCTGGGGAAAATTAATGCTTGTAGGACCAGAGCTTCCTGTTTCTCTGAATGTGAAAAGCAATTAAAAAAACATAGCCAATCGGCCCCAGGAACAGCCAGTTGGTGCTATGAAAAAAGAAAGAAAAAGAAACCTGGATCATCTGTGTGGTCTCACGGCATCTGCCTCCTTAAAAGCTGGATTTTCATGCCTCCTTAAAAGCTGGATTTTCAAAGTGAGGCAAAAATTTTTCCTACCTCTTGGGTGAGTCACAGAAACCTCGCTTAAGGGATCATTACCGGGTTTTCTTTTTTTCTTTTTTTTCCAAAAAGCCCGGTGGCATGGGGATGGCATTTTTAGACACAGGTTATCTGGTAATTTAAACTGCTTTTAAAGGAACGTGGGACCGGATAAGCATTTCACAGTACTGCCACCTGAAGGGTTGTAAACCTCATGTCCTGAGTACCAACAGGATGGAGAAATGCAACTCCTCTGTAGATATGTGTTGCACAGCAGGGCACAGATGTTCACATCCCGAGGGGCCTTTTCACCAGCAGAGCCTAATATCAATACAGACATAATTAGTATTGAATTATTCATATGGTCCTCTGAAACAAGCATCTTTCTCTGCGTTTCTGAAGATTTGCCCTAAGTTGCAAATAATTGGATTCACACAGAGTGTGTTTTGAAATGTGGGAAATGTGCATTTAGCTGGTATCTCTGAGATTAATTTACAGTGTAAGGGGTCAGTTTTAGTCCTGTTTGGAGACCAGTTAGGAGTTTTTGATCCCTGAGGTTGCCCTAGTTAAACATGTAACAGGCAAGATCAGGGTGCCATTTCAGGGTTTGGACGACAAACAACTGCTTAACACTCCATAACCTCTTAACATCCCATAGCCTCCATAGCTCCTGCCTTACCTACGGATCTTGGGACATATAATTTTTGTGTTTTTTTTGGGGGGGGGAGATTACCATTTCAAGAATTTCCCATGGCACAGCCAGATTTTGGAAGCTGTAATCAAGGAAAAGTGCCTCTTTTAAGAATCCTTATCTACATGCATGTTGTTCTTTGTTCCCTCCTTCCCTCCTAAATCCTGGCAAAAATTTAACTACTATGGAAGGAAAATATTGGCTTGATAGTTCAGTAGTTTAGGTATCTGGCTGCAGAGGTAGAGGATGAGAGTTTGATTCTGCACGGGTGACTTCTGTGAGTACGACCAGCCCATGTGGACTTGGGGAAGTTGCATGGTCCCAGGGCACCCCCATAGAGAGGGAACAGTAAACTACTTCTGACTATTGTCTTCCAGGAAAACCTTGCAAACAGTAGCTATAAATCAGAACTGACTTATGTTTATTATTTTTAAGGAAAGAGGAGGGGGATAAATTATAATAGCAATGTGCCATCAAGTCTGTTCTGAACTATGATGGCCCACTCATTTTTTCCTAGGTATAAAACAGTCAAGAAGTTTGTCTTCATGTCAGTGTGTAAAGATGGAATAGTTCAGAGGTATTTGTGTAATTCTGGAGCGGGGAGAGCCTCTGGTCAGTCCCAGGATGAAACAATATGTGTGTTTTGTGTCATTAAGTTGGAACTGAATTATAGCAACTCTAATAGGGCTTTTGGGGTAAATGAGATATTTAAGGAGTGGTTTTACCACTTCTAACCCTTCCCCAAGTGATTTTTCATGGCTAAGTGGGGATTTGAACGCTGTTCCCCAAAGTCCTAGCCCATCACCCTATCCATTATGCCACACTGGACATATATATACCTATAATATACAGTGGTACCTCTACTTATGAGTGGCTCTACTTAGGAGCAATTTGACTTAAGAGCGGAAAACCGTTGGTGTTTTAGCTGCGGCTTTACAAATTTTAGATGCAGTCTGCTCTACTTAAAATTTGTATTTTATTTTATTTTATTTGTATTTTATTTTTAGATACGGCTGCTCTACTTGCGAGTTGTTCGACTAATGAGTGTGCCATTGGAATCAGTTTGTAAGTGGAGGTACCACTGTGCTCACAGGCATTTTGTACTCCATCTGGCATTTGTGGGGCTTTATTTCAACACCAAATGGCCAGTTCCCTTGTGCATCTTGTGGCTTGAGAGGCTCATGTACAGATAATCAACGCCGTGTAGAGCCCTTACAAGGACCTTTCCAAATAAATAAATAAATAAATAAACTTGCTCCGTCCATGATCTATATCCGTGGTTCCCCTTCTTGGATCACCTAGGTGTACTTGTGCTGCATTTCCCAGAAACCTGCACCACCAGATCAGCTGGCCAGGGGTTTTGGGAGTGGCTGTCCAAGAACACCATTACTCTGCATAACTGTGTAAGCATTTTTTTATGTTATGAGGAAATAGCTTTTAAATCCCCAAACTAATTACATATGCCTTTACACTGGCTTAATATTATGCCAGTGATGGCTTAATAAGAACACCAACTTAATTATAACTGTAATGCTGAACATCTTCCCAGGGAGACGTTCAGTGGCAGGGTCTGGAGAGCCACTAGCAGGACAGACAAGTGGGAAATGAGTTTTGAAAGAATACAGTTTGTTTGACCTCTTTACTGCTTGAGAATGGGAGGGATGAGCTCCATGGAATCATGTCCTAAGCTGAGTTTCATTGAGATCAGTGGGCTGACTCTAAATATGGCTCAGCCATGGCCCCTTTTGTGAGGCAATCCCAACCCAAGGTCATTAATACTTTGAAAAATGTGAGCTCATCACGAGGCTCTGTGTAACTGTAGCCTCATACTTTGGCTGCTGTGGAGTCAAAGTTACTTACAGCGATAATCCCCACACTGCTTGGTAACTAAATTCTCTCAGGTGCAGGCAGGCGACCATAAAATATTCATTTTATATTCTGACTGAAACCGAATTACCGTATTTCCTTTTTTGTTCTGTATCCCTTTCTGTTGTTGTCTTTGTTCTTCTTTTGTTTAGGAAATTGCTGGGACATGTGTCATCGACCTCCTCTGCCCCCAGGACCAATAATGAATATGTCATTCAGTAATTTATCAAAAGCACCTTTGTCCAGCAGATGATATCATGTTCGGCCAAGCCCTGGAAGCAAGCGAAAAGATTCTGCAGATATAATTAAGTCTATTTCTTGGCAGTAATTACGTCCTGCGTATCTGATGTCCCCACAGTTCATACCGGCCTGGTCATGGAAACTAGACTCAGTAGAACAGGATTGTGGACAGCAATCGGAAAGGCAGCTGGAGGTTTTGGGGCTGAATAAGCACATCCAATCTCGCCTGATCTCGGAAGCTAAGCAGGGTTGGCCCTGGTTAGTCCTTGGATGGGTGACCATCAGGGAATACCAGGTGCTGGAGGCGCCTGGAGTAGGAACTGGCAAGCCACTCCAGTATTCCTGCCAAGAAAATTCCATGGACATGGAGTCACGAAGAGTCGGTCACGACTGTACTGACACAACACACACATATTCCTATCATGTGCACCATTAGGAAAACACATCTGTAAATGACCGAGCAAAACATTTTGGTGCCTAACTGGGAGTTGAGTCATGGCTACTGGACTTCTTTTTTGAGAGATAGAAACGTTTCGCTGTTCATCCAAACAGCTTCATCGGTCTGAATACAGCTAGTGCAAGTAGTCCTTCTTATAGTCAGCTTGACCTCTTGTCCCCTGGTCTGATTGGCTCATAAGATGAACAATAGCCTGAATAGGCTCGTTAGGGAGACATTAGTGTCCATGGCCTTAAGGTAAACAATGGCTTAAGGTGCTGAAACCCATCAAGAATGGGTCGTTAGCTGTGACCTTGGTGGTGAAGGCTCTTTGATTTGCCTGGGTACTTTGGAAAGTACAGCCTGATAAGTAGTAGATAGACTATGCCGGAGCCCACCACCTCTGTTGAGGGAGGGATTTTCAATGCTAACATGAATGGCCTCCCTTACTCCTCTCTCAAACCACCTCTCTTCTTTGTCTAATATGCGTATATCCTCATCTTTGAAAGAGTGACCTTTGTCCTTCAAATGGAGGTGTACTGCTGATTCTGGTCCTGAGCTGTTACCCCTCCTATGTTGGGCCATTCTTCTGTTTAATGGCTGTTTAGTTTCTCCAATGTAGAGGTCTGAACACTCTTCACTGCATTGGACTGCATATACTATATTGCTCCTTTTATGGTTTGGTATCGTGGCCTGGGAGTAGAAGTTTACAGGAAACCCACCCACACAGATCAATACTTACTGTTTGACTCCCACCATCCATTACAACACAAACTAGGAGTCATCAGGACCCTAAGCCACAGAGCAGAGAGCATCCCCACCTCCACAGAAGCCAAGAAGAAGGAAGACGGGCACCTGAAGAAAGCACTTAAGGCCTGTGGATATCCAAAGTGGGCCTTCAACAAAGCAGTGGGCCATCTCAGAAGAACAAGGGATCAGTCTGAGACCCAGACCCGACGGAAGAACCTGGTCATTCCTTACCTGGCGGGAGTGTCGGAGTAGTATATGCAGTCCAATGCAGTGAAGAGTGTTCAGACCTCTACATCAGAGAAACTAAACAGCCATTAAACAGAAGAATGGCCCAACATAGGAGGGGTAACAGCTCAGGACCAGAATCAGCAGTACACCTCCATTTGAAGGACAAAGGCCACTCTTTCAAAGATGAGGATATACGCATATTAGACAAAGAAGAGAGGTGGTTTGAGAGAGGAGTAAGGGAAGCCATTCATGTTAGCATTGAAAATCCCTCCCTCAACAGAGGTGGTGGGCTCCGGCATAGTCTATCTGCTACTTATCAGGCTGTACTTTCCAAAGTACCCAGGCAAATCAAAAAGCCTTCACCACCAAGGTCACAGCTAACAACCCATTCTTGATGGGTTTCAGCACCTTAAGCCATTGTTTACCTTAAGGCCATGGACACTAATGTCTCCCTAACGAGCCTATTCAGGCTATTGTTCATCTTATGAGCCAATCAGACCAGGGGACAAGAGGTCAAGCTGACTATAAGAAGGACTACTTGCACTAGCTGTATTCAGACCGATGAAGCTGTTTGGATGAACAGCGAAACGTTTCTAACTCTCAAAAAAGAAGTCCAGTAGCCATGACTCAACTCCCAGTTAAACGCACCTGGATGACTGAGAATCTTCACAGACATATTTTGGTGCCTAATGCATGGAAGAAAATGGCGCCCATCCCAGGCAATATGTATCGTATTCAAGCACTACTGGGTTATTTTAGCATCTAAGGCAAGAACTCCCCCAAGCACCTTTCTCCTGTTAGGCAGTTTAAAACACAGCCACTGTGTTAATAACTATTTGCTGACTTTTCAAGGGGCAAAGACATTTACTGCCTAGGGAGGGACCTCATGTTGCCTTATGGCAGGGCTTGGGCCCAGAGGCGTTGCATTGTGACTGGGCAAGATGGTTGGCTGAATCCGTGCAGTCCCTGAGGGGTGACTTCAGAATTCTCAGGGGTGGATTAGTAGATCAGCAAAATGTCATGTGGCCTCTGGTGTGGGTTTTGTTGTTGTTGTTGTTGTTTTAGAATACTTTCAAAATAAAGAGTTGTAATAAAATTCCAGGGAGAATTTTGAGACAGACGAGAATGTGTGTGGCTCCCCGTGGAGGGCAGAGAAATCAAAATGGACTTTGAAGAAGACCTGATGTTGTCAAAATTCAATAATCTTCAAAAGTTCAGTTTTGTCCTGCTAATTTACCCTTTTCAATTGTGCGTCCCTTCTCCACAGGCCAGTGACCATTCCTGGTGTTGCCAAGTGACCGTGCCAGCCCTTGTAAGTTTACTCTGACAGGGCAACCCCCCCTGCCCTGTCTGCATCGTCAAGTGAATTGCAACATCTGGTGACCCTTTCCTGGATTTTCTAGGTAGAGAAGTAGCTTGTCATTCTCTTCTTCGTCTGGGGGTGGCCCTGGGGCTACTGTGCAGCTTGCCCAGAGCTACATGGGCTGGCTCATCCTCCTGGGAGCCCAGTGGGGTCATTGAACCCCCGACCTCTGGTTCTGGAGCCAGAGACCTAAGTTCTGCCACAATCAATTGGATTTATTCCCATGCATCTGTGCAGAGGACGACCCTCTAAATTCTCTGTGATGCCACCTGCTGCAATCCCTTTGCACTGTGAAGACTTGATTTCACACATTAGAGAAGGAGGGGGTATATGTACAGTATTTCAATACTTTGTTAAGCATTCCTCTCTTATTTGCAGAGTGCCTTCACAGGGATGAGTCATACATTTACTGTTCTGATGTCATTCTGTTATTACCTGAAACTCTCCCAGGTTTTGGTTGTTAAGCTAGAGTCATGCCCACACTTTCTAGCTTTCCAAATCCAGGTTTATGACCTTTAATCACTCTTTCCCAGTAGTGTAACTAAGGAGGGGACCATCTGTCTCCAGGTGCAGCATTATAGAGGCGCCAAATAGCTCCCCACCCAGGAACTGTGGGAAGGTGCATTGTGGGCAACCTGCCAGGGCCAGTGTGGAGGGCTCCCCTGCCACTGCCACCACTGCCTTCTCTGCGGTGCCTTAGCCCCTCCCTGACCTTTTTGGGGGCAAAAACTGACTTTGTCCCTGGGCATTGAAAACCCTAGCTATGCCTCTACCCTTTCCTGGTAGTGCTTCACAAAGCAGAAGGAGACATCGAATCAATAATATAAAGGACTCAAATACTGTAAAGGGGCTCAAATAAAGACAACAGGTCCTCTGATCTTCTTTTAAGGAAATAATTAGGTTTCTGTTCTTGATGATGTCGCTGTTTTAGAATTACATTTCCTCTGGTTAACTATAAGGGTTGCACAACTGCACAGCTACGGCATGACTGAGAATTCTTGAAAGATGTCATGAGGGTACTGTACTCTGATGATTACTGTTAAGAGTAACAAAGCAAGACATGCAGTATGGTAATTTAACACATAAGTAGAACAGAGTGTGTTGCAAATAGACTGGTCCTTAAGCAATGACCTGTTTATTTGTTTTTGTTTTTGTTTTTAATTTTCAGGGCATTGGGCTTTTTCTTTTTCTTTTTGTAAAACCAGAATACCAATCACCACCTCCTAGAAGCATGCCAACTCCAATTAATTTATCTCAGTGACTTGTTGATTTTTGATGCTAAAAGATACAATTATTGTAATTAAGACAACAAGCTGGAAAGAAGATAACATCTCTCTCTAACATCTCTCTCATCCCTCCAGTATCCTCTGGTTATTTCTGGTGAATCACTGATCAAAATTTTTGCTCCCAACTACTGGGAAAAAATAAGATTTTTTCTCTGTGCTTATTGTGACAGTTGGTCAGCCCATATATAGGACAAGCTTGAGAAAAACTTATTAGCTATGACATTATGCAAAATAATCATTTCTGCAATAGCAAACCTTTCTGATAACAAGAATTATTAAGAATGTGGTTGCGCTCTCACTGACCTCACGCCGCCCTGAACACAGCACTCTTGTTCAGGTTTGGAAACAAGGCAGGATCAAGTAGTTAATACTTGGATGGGTGAACAACAGAGAATACTAAGGATCTCCAGGAAAGGATCACCTGCGTGAAAATCTTGGAGAGCTGCTGCCAGCCAAAGCTGGCCATACTAGATCCCTGCCCTAATGATGCGAGTTGTGTTTCTGCAAATGGAGCTGTGTTATGGATAGACTTCTACGTCGAATCTTTGCTAAGGAAGATGCTTATTGTGGCTTTCACGGATAAAAAAGGTAAAGCAGCCATGTCCAAACTTCGGCCCTCCAGATGTTTTGGACCACAACTCCCACAGTCCTTTGTTACTGGCAATCTAAGCTTAGAATTCTGGGAGTTGTGGTCCAAAACATCAGGAGGGCTGAAGTCTGGACATGCCTGAGGTAAAAGATCCCCCAGACATGCGTGCTAGTCATGCCTGACCCTAGGGGTGGCGCTCATCTCCTTATACAAGTCAAAGAGCCAGTGTTGTGCAAGTCCATGGCCAAGTGGCCAGCATGGCTGCTGAGCTGCCGACTTTGCAGTCAACAGTTTTTGGAGCCTCTATGCCCCGGCTTTGAGGGAATTCCCTTCTAATTAGCATGGTGTGGTTTGACAAAGATAATTTAAAAAAAACTCCTGGTTCTGTGTGTAGTCACAAACTGATGAAGAGATGCTAATGAACCCCTTCTGTCAGGAAGTAGCACACCGCTCCTTTTATTGTACTCTCATGATGTGTGCTTTGAAAGAGAGAGGCTCAAATAAAAGAGCAAACAGGCCTATTGTTGGAGTTTATATTAACCTCTGGAAAGCCCCAGTGTGGTGAGAGAATTGGCATGTACACAACACGTCCTCAGCGTAGGTGTACATGGGAGGTTCTACTCGTCTTCTCCATTCCGCCACCCCAGACCCCCCCCCCCCAATGCTGTTAAGATTACAAGTGAGGAATCCAGGCACAGCAATGGGCTTCTTGCAGAACTAGGTCAATGCCGTGGGTTTGTTTTTTAAAATGGTTTCATCTGAGTGTTCGTCTGAGGGCTGGGCGATCCAGGCAGTGAGCCATGCAACTCATTGGGTGCCCCTGAGGCAATTGTTCTCTCACAGTTTCCGGTGGCTTATGGGATCATCATGAGGATGAAGAGGGTAGAAAGTGAAGGAAGACAACCTGTGCTTCACTGAACTCATCAAGCACACTGGAAGAAAAGCAGATATCGATATAGGAAATGAATAAGAAATAAATAATAACATCAAATGGCTACTTGAAGCACCAAAAACCTACAAAGCACAGGGAGGTACTGGCAGTGAAAGATGATGAACCAATGTTAGTCATTTGAGGAGTGTTTTAATAATTAATTTTAAACAATGAACAACAGCGACCCTCTCCTGACCTGAACATGTTCACAAACTCAGCTGAGGCGGGAGAGGTCGCAACACAATTGCTTCACCTCAACTTGACTTTTCAGCATATTCTACATACTCTTACTAAGCAACTGTTTTAACAACTACTGAGACCGCACCCAAAGAGACTCAGGTTTTATATTTCTGACACGGTTAGGGCAGTTCTTAAACCAACATATCCATGAGAATGACTAAGCACATAGAGCAATATGTCAACAGGTGAAAGCTTTCCTCCATTATCAGTAGGGTTGTAAATACTTAAACAGCGTGCGTCAATGGCCAAAAAAATGTATTATGTTGTTCAACTGGGCAGGGTCAAATGTTTTCTTTTCTTTTTTGGCTTTTGTTCTCATGAGTCCTTTGTTTCCAGTTAGCTGAGCATTAAACACAACGTCACCTCCCTGTGAGTAAGTGACCCAGCCCCTTCCAATTGTATACCGATACAGAAGTATTTTTTTTAATTAGAGAGGCTGGCCAGGGTGGATTTAGGCACCGCCTTGATGCAGTAAGCAAGAATTGGTGTATGGGTTGGCCCAGACATTCTGTGAGCCCACCCCCAAACGGTCTTTCATTGCCAGCTCTCACTGATAGGGGCACAGAAGCTCATGGTGTGATTATCATGTCAAAGCTTAGAAGCCTTACTTCAGGTGTGAAGATGTTTGTGTTACTTTGCCAAATGTTTCTTTTACGAGTAATTTGCTACTCATTACTCTTTAGCAACACATTAAGGCTTTGTGTTTTATTTATTTTTAATAACTCCCGAAAATGACCCCTCAAAACAATTTAATTAATGGTTACTCATAACTTCAAACTCTTAACATTAACAGTCATTACACTGTTTTCCCAAAGTAGCATCCTTTGTCCATTGCTAACGCCCAAGGAATACATTATAAGTAACAATGTTGTTTCTAATGCGTGATTTGCACAATATCATGGTCTGTCATGCATTATTTGCACAATATCATGGGGCGCTCTTACACGACCCCTAAGATCTGCTGGCCACTTAAATTCGCACTTCCTGCTTCCCCACCCCTCCGCACTTCCTGGCTGCTGGCTGCGTGAGGGGAGGGAGAAAAAAAGGAAGAAAAGATCCTGCCTCACCTCCCTTCTGGCTCTCTTCTGGATCTGCTCTTTGCAAGATTCCTGTCTTAGCTCTTAAAGGGGCGGGAGCCAAAAAACAACAAACAGAAGGGAGGAGAGCCCCACACTCACTATCTTTACACCGCATGAATTTTTTTGTAATTTCCTGTAAACTCCGGAGCTGGTGGGTTTTTAAAGATGCCACGGAGTTTAGGGGTCATGGTCTGTTGCTGATTTAATTTGTTTTGTACTGCTTTTTTAAAGATGTCGTTGATGGTTTTTGACATGGTTTGTTTTGATTTTATTATGTGGTTAATGCCTCAGCATAGTACATTGCACTAACATGGCAGGACATTCAATCAATCAGTCAATTAAATAAATAAATAAATAAATAAATAAATAAATAAATAAATAAATAAATAAATGTCTTGAACTTCAGGACTTCATAATCCATTGTTTGCAGCCAAGCCTTGCAATACAACGGCATGTGTTCAGACCCATAGAACAGAAACCCACATTTAATCCAGTTATGTCAAACATTTAATCCATTTATGTGAAATGCCTACCTAAGAAAATGAAGGTCCTAGGCTGGTGCTTGAGGGCGTCTGAGCCATGCGTTGAGTGGAACTTTCAGTGGTACCTTTCCTGTGCATGCTGACATTTTCCCATTCCAGGAAGTCCAGAGTCATACTATACTCTCCTACTGCTGTCAGGGCAAAACACAAACAATCCAACAGGGCCTGATATGAATGTAGTACAGTGATCCCCCGCCTATCGCTGGGGTTAGGGACCCGAGCTGACCCGCAATAATTGAAAATCCGCATTATGTGGATGCCGGTCAGGTCGGGCCTGGGGGGGGCTAGCTGGGGGCTCTTGTACTTACCCCCAGCCTGGCGCTGCCCTGAACGGGCCTGCAAGCGCCATCCTGGGCCTTCTGGAGGCCCCCCAAAAGGGCCTCCCTGCGAACCGAAAGTGATTTCTGGTAAACCAGAAGTGACTTCCGGATCACTGAAAATCATTTCTGAGGCCTCCAACAGGCCTAGAAAGGCCCTCGGAGGTCTCAAAAATGATTTTCTGCGAACTGGAAGTGACTTCCGGTTTGCAGGAGAGGCCCTTTTGGGGCCTCCAGAAGGCCCAGGTAGGCCCTCAGAGGCCCATTTGGGGCAGCTCCAGTCTTGGGGTAAGTATGGGAGGCTTCAAACAGGCCTTCCCCCCTTAACCCAGTGAGCCTTTTTTCATATACTGTGGTCCCGTGATATAGTGGGACCGCAGTACATGAACCGCGAACGGGCGGGGGACTACTGTATGTTGTTCACTCTTGCTAAACTCTGTGTGGCCGCAGTTAAAATTTGCAAAGAAATGGTCTTAACAAATGTCTATCTAGTTCTAACCAGTCTTAACTTAGTAACTGAAGGATTTTAGTAAGCTTTTAACAAGTTTCTAGGCCTATTTACATATATGTTCTCATGAATATGTATAAACAGTATTTTAAATTTATGAATGTCAGTATTGGCAATTGACCATAATGATGACAACGATGGCAACAACAAGAACAACAACAATGACATTTCTCAGGACAAATATTCTGGAGGAACTTTAAAACACAGTGTTAGAAACCACACCATAGGGACATTAATGAGCAGAAGGGTGGCTGGTGACTCAATTAAACTGGTCTGTTAAGGGAGATGGATTCATTATAGATGGTTCACCATTAAGCCATTATTATCCAGATTATTAACATTCAGGATTTTCTCCCTTAAATATCGACATCCAGTAGAGAATGTGAATGCAGATTGGAAAGAAATTTATAACAGCATACAGTGGTACCTTGTATAAAGGAATTAATTTGTTCCAAATGAAATTATATTAAGCAAATTTTCCTTTATACAAATTCCCATAGGAATGCATTGAAAATGGAGTAATCCCATTTTATGTTGTATGGATTTTCCTCAAAGGCAATTATGTTAAGCAAATTTCCCCTATCTCTGGAATTTTTTATGTTGTACAAATTTTATGTTATACAAGCTGTTTGTTACACAAGGGTCCACTGTATTTTGATCCAATAACAAACTGACCATGGTCATATGAGAATTATTCGGGGAATGAAAATGTGCTCTAAAAGTTTCCAAGGGATGAAGAAATAATTTTGGCAGATCTAAAAAGAGCTTGAATCCCTCACAGAATAAAATAATAACAGAAACATTTTTGTTTTTGCTGTTTTTGTAAACAAGGCCTCGCAATCACACTGCTTAGAGCATTAAAAGTCAATTGTTATGTCTCCTGGTGAAAAATTCTTTCAGGAAATATGATTGTTGTTGAGAAGAGTCCATTGATGAGAGAAAATTGTGAAGATATGACCCTTCTGATACATGGAGATCTCTCTGGACAGGTGAAAACTGCACAGATGGCTTAGGAAGGACTCTCCTTAGTTTCCTGCATCTCTTCTGTGAACATCAGCTAATGGAAGGAAGCAGATATACAGTGGACCCTCATATAACAAACAGTTTGCATAACATTAAATCTGTACAACATAAAAAATTCCAAAGACAGGGGAAATTTGCTTAACAGAATCATCTATGGGTCGAATCCGTACAACATAAAAATGGTCGCGATTAGGGATTACTCTGTTTTCAATGCATTCCTATGGGAAATTTGTATAAAGGAAAGTTTGTTTAACATAATTTCATTTGGAACAAATTAATTCCTTTATACAAGGTACCCCTGTATAATTTATAGGACAGAAAAAGACATTGCAGTTCAGAACAAAGACTGGGGCAGGACTTGGAAGCAGGGTAACAAGTTGCTTTTTCTGATCAAGACTGCATCACAAAGTTACCTTTTAAATCTAACGCAGCTGCCCCAGGCTATGGAACATCCTCCAGAATGAGACCCGCCTGGCGCCAACGTTGATGACATTTCGGCGCCAGGTAAAAACCTTCCTTTTACGCAAGTTTTTAATGGATGTAACAGTTAAACATCGATTGTGGGTTATGATGGCAATTTTAGTGTATTGGTATTTTAATGTTTTAATTGTTCATTTTAATGGTAGGCTACCCAGAGATCTTTGAGTAGTGAATGGCATATAAGTTCTATAAACAAACAAACAAACATACAAACAAACAAACAAACAAACAAACACATACATACATACATACATACATACATACATACATACATACATACATACATACATACAACAGGAAACTGGGTTCGCTTCCCTGTGCACTCACTTATGCTATGTCCTTACCCAGGGAATGAAGGGTCCAGCTGCACAGAATCCACACAAAAATCAAACTCAAAATTCACAAAATAGCTTTACTGGAATCCACCCTTATAAATAGTACCTTTGCCATGTTAAAATGTTGACTCATTCACCAACAGGAGGAGGGAATTGTTTAGTTCACACCCCACTGATAAACGATCAAAACACCTCCAGTGATCAATATGGCCCTAAGGGCATCTAGATAATATCTCCTGCTTGCAAAACCCTTTTGTCTCCCCTCCTCCTACCTGTAAAGAGGTATCATTCCTTTGTGTAACAAATGGTTTAGGAAATCCTTTGCACCCACACCTGGACTCCCTGGGGGCACTTAAAACCTCCTTCCGCCACACTCCCATTTCTTTTCTTTTTCCTTTTCTCCCCCCAAACATCTACTCCTTGCATTCCTGCCCCACTTGCAAACTTGAGGGAGCCCGCAAGACCTTTTCCCACAATGCCCCTCTCCACTTGGCCAACTTTGCCTAACCTGACCCCATAATACCCCCGTGTTCCATACTCGAGAGTACTGGTAGCCATTCCAGGCACCCTGGGACTACGCCAAGCAACAGCTGAAGACTCCTGAGGGAACTCCCCGACCAGCATGTTTGCAACCCAATTTCCCCTTCAACTCTTTACAAGCTCTGGAGACACAAGATTGGATTATCCCAGACAAAAGCTGGATCCTCTTCTCCCAACCTCAGTCTGGATTCCTGATGGACTCTTTTGTATTGCCAACCATGGACTTTTCATATGTGTTTGTGTGGCTCAGCAATCAAGACTTGTTCTTATCACGTACTTTTAGGTAATGCTGATAGAAATGCTGATCGTCGTTTCGCTATGTAACGAAATGAAACGAAACAAAATGACACGAAACAAGGAAGCAGCATGTCGTTATAGACGAAACGAAATGGTGGGATATGTTTTTTTTTTTTTTTTAGAAACAAACCATTTCGTTCCATCTGTAAGCCACTTGGGGGAGGGTAAAGAGTTTTTTTAAAAAAGCTCCAGGCTTAAAAAAAAATCTTTTTTCCCTCCCCCAAGCCTCATCAGCGGATTGTCGTTAGGGTGGGGGGGAAAGGTTTTCCCCCACCCCAGTGCCCATCACCTGGCAGCCAGGGCTTGGGGGGGAGGGGAAAAATTTTTTTTTAAAGTCCAGGGCTTTTTTAAAAAAACTTTTTTTTCCTCCGCCACTTACCACACCCCCGACAAACTGCTTCATTAGTGGTTCACTTTGTACGAATTTTTAAGAAAAAAATAATATGGAATGAAACAAAAAATGTGTGTGGCGGGGAAGTAAATGAAAGGAAACGTAACATAATATTTTTGTTTGGTGCCCATCCCCACTGTTAGGTGTGTTTCTTTGTCTTCATGAATGCTGTGCCATATATCTGTAAACAAATATGTTAAAATGTCTCCAGTGCTTTTGCTCCCACTCAGAGCAAAACAGTACAACATAGGCCCTTACTTCACGAGGCGCGGCGCTCTGCAGCGATATTGCCTTCGATTTGAATTCGGAGGCGGTCACGTGGCGGTCACGTGTTCTCGCTTCGCTCCCGCCCCTGTTTCTCAGTACTCACGAGCTGCAGTTTTAGGACCGATTCGAGCACAACCTCACGTGCTCCCTTCGCAGTTCCATGCCACTTTTCAACGTTCGTTATTTCCCATCCGTCCTTTAAAAAAATTCCTACCGACGGCGTATCGATGCACTGATGCTGGACTGTCAGTTGCAATGGCTCTACTGATTTCAACTGTTTCCTGGCATCATTGGCAGCCCCCCCCCGCCGCCGCCGCTACTCGGGGGGAGCCCCGCATGGCACAGCCGCCCGCCCTCCGCCGCTTGCACGCTGCCTGCCCCGGGTGCCCTGCTCTGGCAGGGCGAGGCGGCAGCGGCTCCTCCTGCTCCCGCCGCCGCCGCCGCCGCTACTCGAGCGAGGAAGTAACAGTGCAAAGCGATGAAACGATACAGCGATGCATCGATATCCCTATTTGAATATTTTTTAAAAAAACTTGAAATAAAAGCCAAAAACCGAGACCACACGTCACATTGGGAGCGAAGCAAGATGCGAAGCGAAAAGATTCCCGGCAGCAGCCAGGGGCACCACTCGCCCCGGTTGGAGCACGGTTAAGGGGGAGTGGTCGGGGCGGCACCGAAGGTAAAATGGAGGGGCGTGCGGACTAAAACGATCGATTCAGACAGAAAAGAAGGCTAGCCGTGAAGCGAGCGGCTCGTGAAGTAACGGCCATACATTAAAGAATCATCTGTTTTCTAGTGAGGGGGAAATGGTGTTACTTTCCTGCTACTTAAGAACAAGGCTGCCTTCTTGTATGTGTAATTATTCTGAGATGAAATAGTAAGCCGTCCATCAAAGTGTGGTTTTCATAAACATTACATTAGGACCCCCTCCCTTATGTGTGAGATCAGTGTTTGCTGGTTTAGTTGTTCACAATTTGAAATATATTAAAAGAAAATTCCTAAAAATATCTATTTCTAAAGATGATGTTACTGGAACTGGCCACTAGAAAAAGCCAGAGACCATACTATGTATAGTATTGGCAATTAAAATAGTGCTTGCTATATAGGGGTCCCTACTGTACCCTGTTTGCAACCATAATGCAGACATACGTAAATTATTATGGGGAAAGCCAACAAATTGAACAGTCAGATGAACAGAAAAACAACCAACTCATTACACTCCCCACCCACTCCAAGAGAGGAATGGAAAGGAAATTCACACACACACACACAGAGAGAGAGAGAGAGAGAGAGAGAGAGAGAGAGAGACACAGAGAGAGAGAGAAATTGTGAAATCATTCACACATGTCGTTTGTTTTTTAATCATTGGCAAGGAATAGTCAGTGGCAGGCTCTGCTTTTTTTCTTTTTGAATTTTAAACAAATAAATGTGTGCACAAACACCCTTTCCTGCGCTTCTTCATAAGGTGAGAGGGTTTGAGCACATCAAGGAAGGAGAGATGGAGAGAGAGAGAGAGAGAGAGAGAGAGAGAGAGAGAGAAATAGCATTAAGAAGCTAGACAAGACCACTTGCAGTATCAGGAATGATACTAAATTACATATTGACTCCATCTTCATTATACATCATCTGTATTGAGGTTTTTTTAAAGCACCCAAGACAGTGCCCTAGTATTTGCTTAGCATTTCCTTAGCAACTGTAAACCCGAGTCTGGTCCGTGTGGTTTTTCTGTGCAGACAAGACACAGGCACTTGCCAGCTTGGGGCCCCAGTTAAGGTCACTGGAGTCACCTGGACTCCAGGTCCTGGAGAGCGGGGGGGGGGGCAGACAGGAGCTCCATAAAGTGTCCCTCTTTAGAGAGAGTCTGTAGGGGGCAGTGAAGGAAGCCAGCCTCTGCAACTCCCCTTTTCTCCAGCACTTGCCTCTCCAGCTATGGGGGTGTTTATTGGCCCGTGTGCTGCCCCATCCAAGCGTGTGGCTGGCTCTCTTGTGCCTGGCACCTCTCCTAAGCAAAACAAACTGGGTGAAAGGAAGCATCTTCTCGTCCCTGGTCACTGCCGCTGTGCCGCTGTTGGGGTCCCCATCTTCCTTCATGTCTTCCCAGATGTCTTCTTCTTCAGAAGTAAGTGAGGGCCCGGGCCCTTCCCAATTCTGGCCTTTTGTCCTCATTGACCCAACCTTGTCCACCTGTTGCATTGCCCACAGGAGCTGCTTCTCCATCACTTATGAGGGCTCTCTCCTGCTGGTCTCCCAGCTGCCCAATACCTGTGTGCTGGGTCCAGATGGCTCACCACAGGGGCATACCTACTCCCCTTCCATATACAAACCAAAACACAAAATAAAACACTAAGACAATGTAGTGGTGTTTCCTATTTAAAAAGAATTTTGAAAGGAGTGGCTGTGAGTCACCAATTGCCAAGGTGTGTTCATACACCCTTCTCAATTTTACTTATTTATTCCGTTCATACCCTGACTTTTTATTTATTTATTTAGAGTATTTCTCCCTCCACCACCTTTCTCCTTTGAAAAGGACCCAAGGCAGCTTTCAGTAATGAGGAACAATGCTCTTTATAGCTCTAATTTTACCTTTTAATGTTGTAAGATGCCTCTTCAGATTCCCTGTTCTTAACTTGAATATGTCTTAAATGTTCTGGACTGTAATTGTCCCTCATTATTGTAAGCCACCTTGGGTCCTTTTCCAAGGAGAAAGGTGGGGTAAAAATATTCTTAATAAATAAATAAATAAATAAATATTCAAGTTTGAGAACAGGGAAATTAAAAACATCATACAGCATTAAAAGATAACATTCTCTGTGGGACCTAATGGGGCCTATCAGCAGATTTAGAAACAGATGCAAATAAAAACACAAAAAAATGAATATTAAAAGTATTAAATAAATTATCCAGCTAAAACAAATCCATAATTAATACGTCTTGAAACACCTGAAACCACCTTTCAACATTTTGAAACACAGATAGCAGCAGTAAAACAGCATCCATCATTAATAGGCCTTCATGAATGGCCCATTGGTGGTTTAAATTTAAAAAATGGCTTCTCCATTAATGATTGCTCACATGATTTGCATAATAAGTGAATAATCGGCATAATGAGTACCTATGGCTGCTTGTATTGGAGAACTAAGATATGGTTGGTGAACCTAAGAAAAAAGGGACACTCCTTATACTTCATAAATAAGGGGAAGGAGACTTTTTTGAGAAGGGGAAGTGAAGGTGACAGGATTTCAAATCCAGGCAGATTTGGTACAGACTTCCTAGACATGAAGGGGGTGAGGTGGGGAGAGAAAGATCAACAGGACGGAATAAGAAGAAAGAGAGGCCCCGCATACAATGGAACTAAGGGAGAGGGCCTGATTGATCAGCCCGATGATTGTTGCCGGAGCGGATCCCTGAACAAAGCAATGATGGTGACCTCCACGTGGGAAGCAAGGGATACAGGGGTCCGGCATGGGAATGTGGGGGTAGAGGGGGCATCTGGAGGCGGAAATGGGCACCAGGAAGGGGCAGCCCCTTTGGCGCACAGCACATTCCAAGGGGCTGTACCAGAGGAGTTAAAAAGGAGGGTGCGAGGAAAACAACCCCTCTTTTCCCTCCTGGTTGCTGAGCAGCCCCACCCACCCTCCCTCTTTTTCAGTGTATAGTGATTAAGTAACTGTATTCGTAGTCAATAGGATGATTGTTAGTATGTTTGTCACAACTGAAGGGTTTAGGGTTTTCTATAGGCATTGGGACGGATCCAGGTTCTAAAGCAAAAATTAAACCGTTTTAAAATGATTTATGACCTGTTGACAATGATTTATTACCTGGTGACAGTGATTTATGACGTGTCAAAAATGATTTATGAGCAGTGACAGTGAGTTATGACTTTGCCTCTGATGGGAGTGGACAACCCCTGGAACCTGTAAGTGGAGTGGAGGCTCAGGACACCAATGGGGGTGGGCACCATGGGGTGTCCCATAGTGGCTGGGAGCATCCAAAGCTGTTACTTCACTTCCCTCTCATCGCTGTTCGCGGTCCCGCTTGGGACTGGTACGATGAAATCTTACCACACGTCCAGTGCATGACGACCACACCCCTGAACAGAGATTAAAGCGTGATGAGCCATACCCCTCCCTGGGCTCAGGAATCTGCTTGTATCGGTTCTCGTTCTGAAACAAGTGCCCGTGGGGTAAGGCTCATCATGCAACGTGCCATTCGCCATCTAGTGGCAGGAGTGCGAAGTGCCATTCGCCAGTACATTCCCTATGGAGTCAGCAACACAGTGCAGAGAGATTAAAAGACAAATGCCTGGAACTTATCTCCGTAACGCATTGAAGGCAAAGTTGAGGAGATTCGAAAGATCAAAAAACAGAAGGTCGGACCAAAAAAAAAAAAAAAAGAGAGAGAGAGAGAATGAAGCAGATGTTGTCACAAAACAAGGACGTGCAGTAACAGTTGTCACGGTACCATCAATCCCGCCCATGGGTACACGGGAACAGGGACAGTACCAGGACAAGACCACGTGACTGCGAGCAATGTGATCATGAAACAAATGTCAACTTGGAATGAGGAAGGATGTGAAGTAACCGTCCAGGGATGGGGTGCTCCCTTGATGTGATGAATCTGATCCAATTGCTTAGCCAGAGTACTGTTTGCTGTATTAAAGTTGTGGCCTAGTTAGACCCCAAAACTGTGATGGTCATGCCTCTTCATTGTACAATCATGCTGTTAAGGGGAGCTCAGCTGTAGGCAATAACTGGCTTTTAAACCAGGGGACACCAAAAGTGTTCTGCTTATATACCACCTCATACCACTTCAAGTAGTCACTGGGCAGTTTACAGTTTAATTATGCAGGCTACACATTGCACCCCCTGCAAGTTGGGTACTCATTTTACTGACCTCGGAAGGATGGAAAGTGGAATCAACTATGAGCCAGCTACCGGGGATTGAACCCTAGGTCGTGAGCACAGTTTTACCTGCAGTACAGGCATTTAATCACTGAGCCACCAGGCGTCCTTCAGGACATGGTTTGTAGCTGAGCTGCTGCTGTATTGCTGATTCTGCTGTGTTTGGGAAGCTTTCAAGGGGGACAAGCTAGGGCACCATTGCCCATGAGACTGCCGTCACCCTTTTCAACTGCAGGCCATAACCTTGGAGCCCTACCGTACTTAGGTTTTGAATTGCCTTTTGCTTAAAATCAAATCACCTTAAAAATCACCTACCACATTTCCAATCGCTTTTTCTGCGGAGCCCCCAAGGCAACGCCCCTTTTGGGCCGCTGTGTCAGTTTTTCTTGCAACGGCCACCAGGGGTGGTGTTTTTTAAAACAGATTTCTAGACCGTTTTTTTAAGCGATTTGGCTGAAACTCTGAACACCATGCACCATTTTTTTACCGGGTTTCTCCCTTTGTATGCCTTATCCTGCCGTCGGAAAAGCGGAAAATTAGCTACATTACTTAGAATGGAAGAACAACGGCATGACGTTACCCTAAATTTTTTTTCCAAAATAGAAGCAGATGATGGGAAAATGATGGACAAAATCAGAACAAAAAGGAGTTTAGCAAAGTGTGGACGGGAAAACTGGTTCATGAGAAAACGCCAAGTGCGGAATGTTGAATCGCTTCAGCGACCATGTGACCGGGGGAGGGCAGAAGGCAATTTAAAACAAAAAGCGGTTGCTGTTTGAAGTGCGGTAGCAGCCTTGGTGTCTGAAATCTTGTTGCCCAGCTAATGTGGGCCTATCATGGGAAGCAGTGGGATCACTAGAAGAAGTCATTTCAGGGTAGAAGCAATGTCCCTGAAGCACTTCTGCAAAGTGACCTGGATGATCAGTGGTGCCACAGCAGCTGCCTCGGCAAACAGAGGGTGCCCAAGAGCATTCAGAAAGGCCACAGCCTTGTGACCTTTCCGGCGGGCTCTTTAGCTACCTCTGTCGGCACCATTTTGAGGGGAGACTGCTTGGCTGGTGGGCGGGGCCTCGTTTTCTGCTGCAGGCAGGCAAGGGTGCAGGGAAGTTTCTCCCTTGTTTTTAATCCGGAACGGTCCCAGCCTGGCCAGAAACTGGGCTCCAAGCCAGGTAACCAGGAACTGGAGCAGGAGCTTGCCGTAACATGCCTTTCTGGCTGTAGCTTTTTCTTCAAAATCTTTCCTAGCATCATGTATACAACAGCACTTGGGTGATGCATGGGAAGGGCTGTTTGGGAGGGAAGTAGCAGAAAATGGATCCTCCGCACGTGATAAAGCCTTCCGTCTGCCTTGGTAGTTTTGTTCTTTGTTTTTGCTTTTTGCCTGAGCACCATCACATTTGACTGGGTCCAGTACTGTAACGTCTTCTCATGAAAGCACAAGTTCCTTCCCACTCAGCCTAATTTAAAATAGATTATCTGACGACAAGCCTAAGGATGTGATTGTTAGCTTTAAGATTGGTTTTTAGAGGGTGTTTTTTTTTTTTTGTACAGTTGGGAGAAAAATAAGCGTTTCTCTGGTGATTATTTTTCATGTACATTTGTTAAAAGGGTGCCTTAGTTCTAAATAAAATATATTTTACAATGTAGATTGAGATTATGTATATAGGGAACCCTGCACATGAAGGAAGATGGTAGGAATAAGAAGACATGACATTATGTACATACGCTCATGTCGTTACCTGCAGAAAATGTGCATGCTGCACGTTAAAAATAGCAAAGCACCGATCAAGACAAAGGTAATTAAAGTAGGACCCCCATATCCACTGATTCATTAACCACTGATTCAGTTATCCATGGTTGATAGAGGAAAAAATCAAATAAATAATTCAGCACCTGTAAAGCAAGCTACTGCCACAAACCAGTTTTTGTGAGGTTGGCGGCGTTTTCTCTTATCCACGGTTTTCATTATCCACGGGAAGGCCTGAAACTGATCCCCAGAGGGTACAGGGGTCCTACTGTATACGTTTGTAACTGTCATGCAGTTGTGGTAATATGTTACTGTTTCGTCCATGAATCATGGTCGTGTACAAAACAGAATAACTGGGACCTCTTTGGGAGTTTTCCACCATAACGTTGCACTGCCCCCTTCAGACAAAAATATTAAGATGGGCCACAAATTCTGCACAGCTCTGACTGTGACCTGGCCTCTGTGTAACATACATAGGAGGGCCAAGTTCAGAGTTTCCATGTGTCAGGATACATCAGCTCACATTTGCCCCCACCTACGCAGGCGGTTTCAGAGCACACCTGTTGTGCTTTGCATGCATTGGGCTCCTCTGTGCCTCCTGGCACTGCATCCCAAACACCCAGCAGACCTGATCTTTCTGGCGAATGTTGCTCCTACATGCCGACAGCCCAACTAGAGCACGATGGCATGATTTGCCTGGGCAGGAGGGAGGATGGTCTGAGAGGCCTCCCTGCTCTACCCTAAAAGACGGGTCTTGCATAGAAGAGCCCACAGGAAAATGGGACAAATACCTTTCCAGGAACCATTAAGGCCGTAGGCAGGCGGAAAATAATGTCGGCTGAAGAGCAGATCCAGGAAATGTGCATTTCCTCCTCTTATAACATGTTGTGCTCAGGCAGGCAAATCCTTCAGAGCTTTGACAGCTTAGAAATCATGCAAATGAAGTCCATGTTTATCTCCCGATGACCCATTGCCAAACAGAAAGGCAGCTAATTTGCATGAAGGAAAGAAAGCTTCTGTTAAAATAAAGAGAGGATTTTTTGCCTCAGTTTCTAACAAAGAGCTAAATGTTTTGTCAAGGCTGCTCATGGATGACACGCAGGGCCGGCGCTAGGGTTTTTTGCGCCCTAGGCGAGGGGTGGGGGCGGGCGGATGCGGCAGGGGGGTTGGGCGGCGGCGGCGGCAGCGGTGGCAGAAGGGTCGGGCGGTGGCGGCGGCAGTAGGGGGGTCGGGCGGCGGCAGCAGGGGGGGTCCAGCGGCAGCGGCGGTGGGGGCAGCCGGCTGGGCAGCGCCCCCTGTCCATTTTGGCACCCCCTGTTTATTTTGGCACCCTAGGCAACTGCCTAGTTCGCCTTAATGGACGCGCTGGCCCTGATGACACATGGCTTTTTATAAGAGGAAGGAATGAGAAGTGGAAATGAATTGCTTCCATTACTGATTGGCTGCCTCGCCCAATGTGGTTAATGCTGAGTAGAAGAATCTCAGTGAGACAACTGCTTAAGATGGACTTATATGTCTGTGCACCTGGCCATGTTCTTCACGCTCCCCACAGTGTCTTCTTCCTGTGACCCAACATGTCTTGGTCCAATTCTCCTTGCACAGTCCTACCCCAGAGGTTGGATGGGCAACTCTACTCATGAGGCTTTTTTTACTTGATATCCCTATTATATATATTACAGCTGTATCTGTTTTACTTCCACCTAACTCAAGAAAACCTGCCTACAGCTCAGCTTGACTTTTTTCTAGACTCAGTTCTGCTGAGCATCCAAAACGTTGCACTGTTGTGGGCCGAACTTAGTATAATTAATGTTTAGAATAACATCTCTTGCAATCCACCAAACACCACGTCCAGCAGTTTTCCCGTGCTTGGATTCATGCGTCTTAGCTCAGACCATGTCTTGAGATGCTGCATGTTTTTGTATCATGGCTTGCAGGTGACTTTCAGATGTGTATGTCCAAAGTATTCAGGCCACTTCCAAGAGAAATTTTGAATTGAGATCATATGAGATCTCTTATTTCCACTGGATAATGGCATGGCATTTTATGCCTCAACCAATCATCAACATCACAGTGAATAAGATGACATTTTCCTATTCTATCTTCTATGGTTTGCAGTTCATAGCTATTGGATTTATCCTGTTTTTTAAACAAATTTCATCCCGTCCAGTGCATTTGCTCCAGCTAGTTATTACTAAGAACGAGGGACATAGTGGAAGGAAGGCTTTAAAATGTATATTTTAATGAAGAATCTGCATATATGAATGACTGCTATTTCGGATGCAAAATTGTGCCCTTTTATCAAGGAAGCATAATAGATTTAACGCTTGACCGCTGGCATAGATTAGGCAGCAAAACCAAAGAAAGAGAAATAATGTTCATATGAAGAGTGAGGACCTCTTGCATGTTATGCCTGTGATACTTTTTTAAAAAAATTCTACATTAAAAAATATTGTACAGTAGGACCCCCATATCCACTGATTCATTATCCACTTATTCAGTTATCCATGGTTGGCAGAGGAAAAAATTCAGCAGCGACAAAGCAAGCTATTGTCATAAACAGCAGTTGTAAAGCAAGCTATTGTCACAAATAGCATCTGTAAAGCAAGCTACTGTCACAAACAGCAGCCATAAAGCAAGCTACTGCCTCAAAACAACAGTCATAAAGCAAGCTACTCTCAGGAAAATGGAGTTTGGGGTGGGTGGGCCAGCATTCCCTCTTATCCACGGTTTTCATTATCCACAGGAAGGCCTGGAACCAATCCCCAGCGGATACTGGGGTCCTACTGTATTTTTTAAAGTATACAAATTGTCCGTGCGGCATTCATACTTGCTGCTATATGTTTTAAAATAGAGGACAGGTGGCCTACAAAGAAAGTGTGGCATGAGAAAAATATAAATTCCAACCTGGCTGCTGCTGGTGGTGGTGGAGGGCGAGGAGGAGGAGGCAGAGGAGGAGGAGGATGCGCCGCCGCCGCCGGTGGGCGGAGGAGGGAGGCGGCTCCTCCTGCCTCCCTCCAGCCCTCCTCCAGCCTTCCTCCTCCAGCCTGCGGATAGAAGAGGAGGGAGGAGGAGGGCGGGCCTCAGTAGGATGCCCTCCAAATCCTTTAGACAACCATACCCATTTCTGTTCAGCCACCATAGCTAATCAATAGGGGGTGATGGGAGTTACAGGGAAAAACAAGTGGAAGGCAGCAGAATGCAGAAGGCTTACCTTTGAGATGTTATTTTTGCAGGGAGTCGGGGTAGTGGTGGACTTTCAGGCTTACCCGATATAACCTCAAGAGCCTATGAGAAAGAACCAGTGGGGAAAGTGGGCATAAACAGAGAGCCCTTTCCCCCAACATGGTACGTTCCATATGCTTGGACCTGTTACCCCTGTAAAACATGGTCATTGTCCATGTGAGTTGAGGCCAATGGGAGTTGTACTCCAGCCTACTGGGAGGGCAGCAGACTAAGGAAGCCCTTCCAAGAATCAAGGAACAGAATGTCCCTCTAAGCACACAACTAATCCAGGAATTAATAATCAGTACCAGAACCAAGCTTCTGCTTACATCCCTCACAGGCACACATCTTCTTTCTTTAGCAAAACTATTTTTGGGTGTATGGGAGGCAAGCTTTTTAGGTGTTGCTGTTCAGCTTTGTTCTAACACAGGCCTGCCCAACAGGTAGACCGCGGGCTACTGGCAGCCCGCGAAGGGTTCAAAAGTAGCTCACTGGCCATCAATAAAAAAGGGAAGGGATAAGTTCTCCACCCATCCCCATCCCAAGGATCACCACTGCCCTAGCAAAGGTATGGGTCTGTCAGCCTATTGTCTCAGCTGAACAGGGCAGTTCAAGGGCCATGGTGCATTGAAATCTGTTCCCTCCAGAACAGATTAATTGGTTTTCAATGCATTCCTATGGGAAACCGCTGCTCTACTTACAAAAGTTTTTACTTATGAGCATGCGCTCGGAACAGATAAAATTCATAAGTAGAGGTTTTAGTGTAGTAGCCCTCAGGCACTTTGGGCCGAAAAAAGTAGACCTTGGCCTGTTCAAAGTTCAACAGCCCTGTTCTAACACATATGGGGGGTTGCACATGCCCCCAACCACATAGGGCTTTGAGGTTCATCCAGTGATATGGGGAAGATCTTGCCTCAAGTCACCAGCCCCACACGCCAATCCTTGATCCCTTGTAGACTCCTGAAAACACTCTAGTGTTGGAACGCCAAAACAATCTGAAGTCCACAAGGTTAGAGCTCATTGTTCTACGTTTTACTCTCATGTATGACCAGGCCTCTCATCTGTCACTCCACTGTAATGCTCCTAAAACAAATTAAATAACTAAAAAATGTGCCTCAGATTTTGACAGAATGTCCCAGGCTGGGCATCATCCCCTCCATTCCCTTCTAAATCCAGCTGTTGGAGGGAGCTTGCTTTACCTTGCTACGAGGTAGGGTTGTCCTCACTACCGCACTCCCTTGAGCAGCCGCTTTTTATTTTGCATCGCCTTATCTCCTCCCGCGGTCACGTGGTTGCTACAGCAGTTCAGCACTCCGCACTTCAGTGGTTGCTTAGCCATTGACTCCCCAGTTCGCACTTGGCTGAGCCGTTTTAAACTATGACAGGGAAACAGCAGAAACAGGAGGGAAACTGGAAAAAGGTGGCTTAGTATATTCGCAAATACAAACAAATTGCTTTAAAAGAGGGTGCAGGAACTGATTTAAAAAAACACCATCCCCAGTGGTCGTCGCAAGAAAAACCGACACAGCGGTCAAAAATGGGCGTGGCCAAGCGGGCTCTTCAGAGGAAGTGATATGAAAAGCGGACAGTGATTTTTAAGGAGATTTGTCTTTAAGGAAAAGGCGTTTCAAATCTAAACTGCAGTAGTGAAAACATTCTTTTTGCCTTCAGGGTAGAGACCTGAGAGAAGGGCAAAAAATGCCCATGCCAGAGAGGAGAGCCATCTTTATTTCCTTCATTATATAATTTTCTTCTCACTTCCTAGGGGACAATGGAAGTTTTATTTCATCTGGGAAAAACCCAGCATGTCTCCTACTCATTTTAAATCATGCCCTCAAGGCTGAACTCATTTCACTCCCTCTGAATTCTTTAAAATACATCTAAAAACCCCCACAATGTTTGTTAGAGCTGATGTGTGGGGAATTGGGTTTTAAAACACATTTAGATGTGTATTTAAACAAGTGATGGCACCTTAGGGGAAACCCAAGTTCTGAATGCAGAATCAAATTTAGGAAAGGCAAATGTTGAACAAGCCTTTCGTAGAGTGACTTCAACATTTCTATGCCAGAGCCAAACTCTCGATCTAGTTAATATTTAGAAAAATACTTTACAGATAAAGCACCGTGGCAGTGACTGAAAACTATTGCCATTAGTTTTTTCTAATATTCATACTATTTGATTAGCTGAAACACCAGTACCATTATGAAGAACTGTGGGCTGATTCAGCACTCTGTTGATATTCAAAAGGAACAGTTACAAGAGGAACAAGGGAAAATACTGATAGTGTTGAGGTCCTGGACCTCTATCACACAACCACTAAATGCGGATGGTAATAAAATGCGTACTTTCTCTGAGAGTGGTCACATGACATTGGATGCACAGTGACTGCCTCCATTGGTGTCCCCATATGACAAATGCGCATCAAAGCGCTATTTTGAAAAGCTGTTTGCTGCAAAACGGGTGAAACCGAAAGAAGATGCGGCTTTTTGGAGCTCACACGACCTTTGCTTCGCATTAAAATGCGCATCAGCAAGCGAAGTAATTGGCCAAACCCCTAGTGGTGGTGCAGGAGGATGCACTTGAGATGTGCTTCAGGGGGCGTGGCTGAGAGGGGTGTTCAGAAGATGCAGCTCACTGTGGGGGCACAGTCTTTAAATGCAAATTCAGTAAAAGAAAAAAGCGCATTTAAGTGGAGGTGTGATAGAGGCCCAGGATCCAAATAAAGAAGCTGACAGAACCCTATCTCGAGAAGGCAAAGGCAGGGTCTGCTGCCCATTAACAGGAGTCAGCACACTTTATAAGCTTTGTACACAAAGGCTGATACTTCACGTCCATCTCATCGCTGTTTGCGGTCCCACTTGGGACCAGTACGAAGTAATCTAACCGCACGTCCATTGCGGGACGAGGGGAGTTCGTCCCGACCATGCCCCCTGAACTGCAATGTAAGTAGGATGAGAAATTCCCCTCCCTGGCCTCAGGAATCTGCTCGTCATGCTTCTCATTCCAAGATGAGTGCCCGTGAGATAAGGCTCATCACGCAATGTGCCATTCTCCATCTAGTGGCAGGCGTGCGATGTGCCATTCACCAGTACATTCCCTATGGCGTCAGCAACACAGTGCAGAGAGATTAAAAGACAAATGCCTCAAACTTAGCTCCATAACACATTGAAGGCAAGGCTTTGGAGAATTGAAACATTGAAAAATGGAAGGTCGGGCCGAAAAAAATAACCGAGAATGGAGAACAAAGGCATGGAATTTCACATCTCATCACGGAACGAGGGCGTGCAGTAACAGTCATTCTGGTATCATCCATCACGCTCGTGCGTACATGGGAACAGGGACAGAACCGGAAGAAGACCACGTGACTACGACCGACATCAACACGCAATGAACTTCCTCCCAGGACGAGAATGGATGTGAAGGCAGGAGGGGGAACACAATGGTTAATAGAGCCTCGTGGCGCTGTGGTTAAATGCCTGTACTGCAGGTAAAACTGTGCTCACGACCTGGGTTCAATCCCTGGTAGCAGGCTCAAGGTTCACTCAGCCTTCCATCCTTCTGAGGTCGGTAAAACGAGTACCCAGCTTGCTGGGGGGGGGGCAATGTGTAGCCTGCACACTGTAATTAAAAAAAAATGTAAACCACCCAGAGACTACTTGTAGTGGTATGGGGCGGTATATAAGCAGAACACTTTGCTTTTGCTTTGGTTTTACACAATGGGGCAATATGTACACAAATGATGGGAAACAGTACACTCACAAAAGGTCCTACAACTGAATGATATCCTCAAGGGGATGATTAGGTCTGAGTGAGGAAAATGTTTACAGATACAAATCAGAGATCCAGGTGGAGTCATTTATTACTTCCTGTTATCAGCCAGTGGATCAGATGAGAAAGCAGAGGGATTAAGGGGACAAAGCCCAGGTGTGTGTGTATAAAAGATTTCCCTGAGTGGCTAGTATTTCTCTCCAGCCAAAACTGTTTTTCCCCCCTGAATGTTTGAATATTCCCGCCCTGAAGGGCCAGACCTGCTTGGTTAATTAGACAGGGATGGATACTTCACTCTTGAAAATTCTCTCTGGGGGAAGACTGGGCTGGAGTTCTAGAATTATTGTTTATTGCTCACAAAATATTGTTTTATGGTGCTTTGTGACCATGCTCTCCACGCTTCCTCACAGTGTTTCTTTCTGTGACCCCACAATAGCTAAATTTGAATATTCTGTCCATGCAAATATTATGATCATGAAAGCAATATTTCACCATATCACTTGGAACACCTTTCAGAAAATACCTTACAGAAGACTTTGAAATCAGCTTTAACTCCATTAACATTGACTGCTACCTCCAGGAAATGATGAAGACCTAACGTGGACTGACTTGGACAAAGGAAGCCAAGGCCTTTAGTTTGTGGGACACAACACGGCTTTAATAATAGGACCTTTTGTTGTCACTTCATGCCATCAAATTGCTTCCAAGGTGTAATGACTCAATTAGGATTTTCAAAGTATTTGATATATTAAAGGAGTGGTTTATCATTGCCGCCCCAAAATGACTTTCTTTGGCCAAATGGCTATTTGAGCTTAAGCCACTGGTGTCAAAGGTCAATGCTTTACTCACAACTCTACACTATCTCTCAGTATTGTCATCAATGGCTTTTTAAAGTTCACTGTTTCATAGGGTCACCGACACCGTATGTTGGAAGGGACTGGATGGCAAATAACAGCAACACATATCCAAAGGGATCCTAATGAACACAAACCAGTCCACACCTATGGCAGACCTCTGATGTGTAAGAAGCTTTTTTTCTTTGTGGGTCCCCCTTTTTTTCTAAGAGTTCGCTCCCAAAGTAGTTCAATTGGCATATAGTTTATTGTTGCTGAAACACTCCAGCCTGTCCAGATCCTTGAGAAGTTGTCAATGACTGTAGCCTTAAGCATTCCTCTCACCCAGAATTTTGATGTGAAGTAACCCCATCACTGCTTATGTTAAGGAACACTTATTTTGGCTCGGCTCTAGAAAATGAAGTGGGGAGGAGGTGGAGGCAGAGGAGGAGATGAAGAAGGCACTGTATATACAGGGAGAAAACAATTATAAGGATCAAAGTTTCAAAATAGGTAGTTAATATGAGATACTCAATGAAGAAAGGAATAAGATTAATGTGGGAAACAGGTCTCCCAGCATCGCACAACTGTGATGGGAGAAAAGTATATAACCCTATTATGCAGATAGGGATATGTTATGTTGAAGAAAAATATATAAACCACTAGCAGAGATTAGCAGCGTTGTGGAAGAATAAATGCACTTAGTGATGAAGGAGCTAGGAGACAAATGAACAAGACAATAGAACTTAGTAGAAAACTTGTAGTATATATGTACACATGACAAAGAGTAATATACAATAATAATATACAAAGCATAGCATAACAGAGAATGGGGAAAGCTGCCTCTCACCTTAGGCCGTCCCAATTTACACTGGTTTGCTTGATACCTATATACACAAAGCAATATGGTGTAAGCCAATCACAAACTACATGGGATGAGGTGATTTAGGTACACCACTGGTGTCTAATCATCTTGACCTTCCAGTACAGATGATTCTTTACACCTGTGACCTAGACCTAATACATATTCTTGTCTAGCCTATGACATTACATTTTACACAGTATCCATTTTGTCAAAACTAAAATCCTTGACATATATAGGTAATGCTACCATTTAAAATCATTTTGGCCCCAATGAAGAAGACTATCTTAAAAGTCCCAAGATGGCACTAAGCCCTAACTGGCTATCTAAAATGAATGTCCAGATTTCTCCTTCATGTTAGAGGGAGTACTGGCAAAGTGGAACATTGTCTGATCTATGGTGGGAATGTCCCAAAATGAAAGCATCTTAGAGGGAGGCAGATGGTCATTTTTCAAAAACAGCTAATCGAAATATTGAGCATTGTGGGATTGTGCATAGATTATCTATCTTTAATGAATACTTGCTGCACCAAGAATTGACCTCCTTCCTAGTCATGGCAGCATGTGAAGAAATAGCAGTAGACTGGAAGGGTTGACAACAGAGAATTGGTTTAAAAGCATATGGCAAACAGTGTTGGTTGAACAATTAAGAAGCTCTCTTTAGACCAGGCATGTCCAAAGTCAGGCCCGGGGGCCAAATGCGGCCCATTTACAAATTTCGAGCTGGCCCGCGGCCTCTTCTCCCCACCGGCTCAGCCTGTCATGCACCCCCGCCAGCCGGCCCTTCCCCATACCGGATGGAGGCATCAGCTTGCAGTTTTATGTTTTGCCTGCCCTCCCTGCCTCTGTCCATCCCCCCAGCCACCTTCCCAGCCTACCCACCCCCAGCTCCGTTGCTGCAGCATCCTCCCTTCCTCCTTGCATGTTATAGAGACTTGTCCAAAGTCCGGGCCGGGGGCCAAATGCAGCTGAATGGTCGGCCCCCACACATTTTCACCTCGCCAAATCTAGCCCTCCTTGCAATAAGTTTGGACACCCCTGGTTTAGACTGTCAAGAGGGACAGCCAAATGGGATGCTTTCTTTGCCACATGGAACCCACTCACGGCTAAACCTACAGAAGAATTCAAACCAAGAGAATATTGTGTGAAATTTTGGTAGGATAATCAAATAATAAAGAAAAAGAAGACCATGAAGAAAATGCTTTGTGCTCATTTTTTCCCAAATCTGGAATGCATACTGAATGCAACATATGGCTTAAGTCTTTGTATATCAGGAAAACAAGACATTCCCCTTTAAATCACTGCAACCAAGTTTAAAGATATGGAAATTTCATTTAGGAAAAGACACTGAGTTGGGGTTGGAAAAAGTACATCACTGTCTGTTTGCTTCTCTTACAGGCACACACACACACACACACACACACACACACACACACACACACACACACACACACACACACACACACACACACACACACACACACACACATTAATAAAATAAAGAAGCCAAACTATTTAGACAAAATTTTAGCTATTGGAATAGAGCTACGTTTTTCAAAGCATACATGGAACAGATGATCTGAGTGGAAACATTTTGGATCCCTGAATCGATGGTTCCAAGATGGAAAATACTGTGGTTAGGCTGAATCTATTTAATAGAATCTAAGACCAGCAAAAGTCCATGGATAGACTCATACTAAGCTCAGAGGATGAGTGTTCCATGTTGATGCATGATCCCTCTATTGCATAATCATAGGTTATGCCAGTTATATGAATCACAGTTTCATTTTTTTCCAAGGGAAAGTGCTGTGTTTCAGCTGTCCGCCCAGAAGGCATTATTAGCAACATTTCTCCTTTGATTGTATTTTTGGAAGAAGTTGCAGTATTCGTCTGTGCATGAATTCCAGGCAAGATTCAAAGAAAATAAACAAAAGACAAGAAAAGACAAAAACATGTGGCACCTTAAAAGTCTAACTATTATATTTTAATGCAAGCTTTCGTGGATCAAGTCCACTTCTTTGGGCAGATCGCAACATAATGAAATGTTGAATGAAATATAAGTTTTAAACCAAATATCCACCGTCTGTTGGGTGCGTGGTACATTTACATGCAGTGATTCGACTTGTGTCAGATAAGAAGCATTTTGCATTTAGATGTGATAAAAGGGAATTTGCGGAATATAAACAGTTTCTACCTTAGCCTTGTTTTGAAAGATGGGTTGGATCATAGTGAAGAAAATAAGAATGACAGTACAGACGTATTACATTTGGTAATGAACTTATATATTCATTGAACATTTCATTCTGTTGCCATATGTCTGAAAAAGTGGACTTGATTCACAAAAGCTTACATTAAAATACAGTGGTACCTTGTATAAAGGAATTAATTTGTTCCAAATGGAATTAATTTAAGCAAATTTTCCTTTATACAAATTTCCCATAGGAATGCATTGAAACTGAGTGATCCCATTTTTATGTCGTACGGATTCACCCCACAGCAATTCTGTTAAGCAAATTTCCCCTATCTCCGGAATTTGTTATGTTGTACAGATTTTGTTATACAAACCCTTTGTTATACAAGGGTCCACTGAATAATAGTCTTTAAAGTGCCACATGCTTTTGTCTTCTCTTTTGCTTTGTTTTGTTTCTTTGAATTTTGCCTTAATTTTCTCCTTTAATCTCTCTTCATTCTTATTTGCAACCCTGCTCTGTGAACATCACTACTCCACGTCTCTACATGTTATACTTGCTTTTACACCTTGCTCCCTCTTACTCACTGCCTGCACTGCTGCAGATGTAGAGATAAACTACAGTATGTGCTTTGGAGACGTGGATTTAGCAAAATGTTGTGTTACATTCATGCTTCCATTGCTTGTAATTGTTGATTCAATATCTTTTTAAAAGTCTTTTTAACAACCAATATAGACTTATTTATTTGATATCTACACCAGACCATCTGGCACAAGTTGAACAGTATATCATTTTAAAAGGACATGCCAAAAGTTGTTTGCATTATGAACTGGTGCAATAATTACTCTTCAAACCACAGCTTTTTGATGTATGGTATAACTTTACAAATCAATTCATTGTTTGCACGTGTCTCATGCATAGAGCTGTTGATTCAATATGGTTAAAGAAAACCAGGCCAGCGTTAAAATGGTTTATCATTCTATTAGTACAGTAAAAAAGTCTTTTGTTAAACTATTGACTGATGTAGCATTTGAATGGTTGAGGGATATTAAAAAAGGAAAGCTGTGTTTATTTTATTAGTGGTTGAAGGGGTTTACTCCTATACCACATCTCAATCTGGATGTTTTGATCTGTGTTCTCAAAACATGCCCAGCAATGTCTGTCTGTTTGTTTGTTTTATTTTATTTTATTTTGAATATTTTTACCCCACCTATCTCCGTGGAAAAGGACCCAAGGTGGCTTACAATAATGAGGGGCAATATACAGCCTGGAACATTTTAAGACATATTCAAGTTAAGAACAGGGAATTAAAAGAGGCATCTTAGAACATTAAAAGATAACAGTAGAGCATGCAAAAAGAAAAGAAAAACCCATTATGAGGGGTGGGAAGTAACATGGAAAACACTGGTGTTCTTATGAAATCAGTCAACGCAATCATGCATGGTAATCCATCTAAAACTCACATAACAGGTAGTCTATCATTCAGGGAAGGCTTGCCTGAAGGGGAAGGTCTTTGCTTGTTTTCGTAAAGACAGCAGAGATGGGGCAGTCTTGGTCTACACTGGGAGGGAGTTCCAAAGTCTGGGAGCAGCAACAGAGAAGGCCCTTTCATGTGTTCTTTTGAGGAACACCTGTAAAGGTGGCGGGATGGAGAGATGAGCATCTCCTGATGATCTTAGCACCCAAGCCGGTTCATAATGTGAGATTCGAGCTTTGAGGTAGCTTGGGCCCATGTCATTTTGTGTTTTGTAGGTCAAGGTCAGCACCTTGAATTGTGCCCAGTAGGTGATGGACAAGCCAGTAGAGCTGCTTTAGTAGGGATGTAATGTTCGGCATGGACAAAAGCTACAACATTTATATAATTCAAGTAAAGAAAAATGAGAGAAAGCTCAACAAGAACTGAGAGCTGAACAATATGTACCAAATATAAACACACAAAATAGGTGTGCTTGGGGTTGCAACAGATTCATCTGAGAGGAAAAACTATGGAAATGATCAGTCAGGAAATTGGGGGGACTAACGTCCATCTTGTGCCCAAAGGGGGCCTCACATTTACAATGTACGTGGACTTGGTGGCCAGTCACAAATTTATTTCAAGATTGCTTCTGTTCCCTTTATTCTTCTTAACCTCTAAAAATATGCCTGGCCAGCTTTTACTAGCTTTAATTTTATTTTATTTTAAAGAGGTTTACTTCAGACAGCTGCTGCAAAGTAAGTTTGGATATGAGCCTTCAGCATGCTAAGCGAAACTGTCTTTGTCAAAAAGACTCATTATGGTTGTCTATTTTTTTTTTGTATTTCTTCCTTTTCACTAGGAGGATTAGATCTAAAATCTGACACGTGGGGAAACAGGTATATCCCAGTGTTGGATGCTGCATAGCTAGGAAGATGTACCTTCTATTAATCAAATTATGTCCCTTTTCTTGCCAGAGTTAAACTTTTGACAGCTGTTAGAAAAATTCAATTTCTCTTCCCAGCCCCTAAAACGTGTTATTATTGGCTCTTAATTTAACACAAAACCAACCACACTTAACCAAGACTATAACACAGGTAAAAAGTAAGAATATTAATCTGATTCCTGCTGAGCTGTTCCACTGCAGGTTTGGGTTTATTTATTTGATTTACATACTGCACCATCTGGTACCACTTCCACTCTGGGTGGTTTAAAAAGTGCTTACATTAGGGTGAGTTGATTAAATCACTCATCAACAGGTCTGTCTATCTATCTATCTATCTATCTATCTATCTATCTATCTATCTATCTATCTATCTATCTATCTATCTATCTATCTATCTATCTATCTATCTAAGATTCATAGAATAGTGAAGTTAGAAAGAACGTATAAGACCATCAAGTCTAACCCCTGCTTCATGCAGGAACCCAGATCAAAGAACATCTGCTAGATGATTGTCCAAATTTCTCTTGAATACTTCCAGTACTGGAGCACTCACCACCTCTTGAGGTAATTGGTTCAGTTGGCTCATATGATATGTGAGCTCCAATATACGATATTGGCAGTGCTTTTTGTTAATGTAGATGATGAAGTTATATCATTGTATCATTACAGGGACTCAGATGTGTATAAATCACCCCCTGGAAACAGAAAAACCATCATGGTGGATGTCAAGAATGGACATGTAGTGTGGAATAACGCCCAAGTTTCAAAATTCTCTGGAGGGTGGGTCAGGATCTGCTTATTAGTGCTTTCCATTTTGAAGCAGAAAACTAGCTCAGAAACCAATAATAAATTTGATTTATTGTAATTGTTTAGCAAGTTGCTTTGTTGTATCACTCTCGTCCCAATTTTTGAGTCATAAGAGTTCTGAGACAGGTGTTGTTTCTTGTACAGGACTAGTTGCTGACTTCTGATTATTTGTAGCTCGCTTTGAGTAGTAACTCTCTCTGTCCCACCCACACCCACCTACCCTCACAGTAATTCTCTGGAGGATGACAGATGTCCATGGAATGCGGGTACCATCTGAGATTTCACACACTGCATTTTGAATAACAGCCTGTGGGATACCTTTCTTTTTACAAGGTATCGTTGATTGTTAAAAGGTTTTAGTGGATTTCAGTTAATTAGTTTTTATTGCTCTGTCCGAATGGTTTTACCTTTGGGTTTGTTTGTTTGTTTTGCTGCTCGTGTCTTCTCTTATCAGTGAAATCCTATGCATCTCTCCTCAGAATGAAATTTCAATTTCACATATGTGCCTGTAGGGCAAACTGTGGGTCTCCAGATGTTGCTGGCCTGCAGCTCCCAAAATTGGGCATGCTGTGGGTAGGGAGAGCCACAGTCCAACATCTGGATGGCCCACTGCTGGTGCAGAGACTTCCAGGTGAAGGAATATTATTTTAAAGTTTTATAGCATTTTGACTGTCTTCTTATAAGTTGCACATTTTGTTTTCGTTAGCTAACTAGAACTTTTTGAAAAGCGAGGATACATTTGGATATAAGTATGTCATGCGCTGTTGGTCCTTCCTGCTTACATCCTGTTGTGATGTTCTCCAGGATGGGCTACATATTTCAGCAGAGAGCATTGAGCCACTGGGACAATCACTGGGGAAGTGTTTTGGAAGCTGGAAAATGCGCTCCTTAGGCCAGAACATGGTGGCACAACATGGCATTGAGGCCAGTGGCATAGCTGGGAGGGGCAAGGGGGAACATCCATCTTTGGGTGCAGCATCTGGGGGGGTGCCAAATGTCTCCCCACCCAGGAGCCGTGGGAAGTTGCATCACAGGCAACCAGCCAGGGCTGGCGCAGAGGGCTCCCCAACCACCGCCACTTTCTCTGCGGTGCCTTAGCCCAGTGTTTTTCAACCTTTTTTGTGCAAAGGCACACTTGTTTCATGAAAAAAATCACGAGGCACGCCACCATTAGAAAATGTTAAATAAATTAATTCTGTGCCTATATTGACTATATATAAAGTAATTCTCTTGAATAGGAATCAAATAAACACAAAGAAAGTATTTTATAATTACTTTATTATGAAATAGTAAGTAAACAGAAATATGAAAAATTATAAAATACTTTATTCAGTGCGCAACCTGGCCCTGTTTGGCTGAACACAAAGCTGATATTCTTCAGCTTTTCCAACGGCACACCAGGCAACATCTCGCGGCACACTAACAGTGGTTGAAAAACACTGCCTTAGCCCATCCCCGTCCCTTTGGGAGTGTGTGTGCAAAAACTGATTTTGTCCCCGGGCGCTGAAAACCCTAGCTATGCCACTGCTTGAGGCATGGGAGCCTGCGGCAGTCAACAATCCAGGTCAGGCTGTCTTAAGAGATGCAGGGTGGGTCAATTCAGAGTAGCCATTGCAAAGTGGTGCTGCTATGGCGCCTGTTCTAAATATGTTGGCTTTGCGACCCACTGGACTCAATGGCAGGGGAATTTTAAGTCACCCCTGTCTTTAACTGGGTGTAAATTAATTTTTGTTGCCCCTGGAACAAAAAGTGTTTGGATAAAACACACAGGCACTCTTCACACATCTTCCTGCCCTGGTGGTCCACCTACACCCCATCTTCAGGAAAATGGATCTAGCGTTGGAGGTCTGGAGGGTCAGGCAGAGGAAACTCAGATGAGAGGGAGTGAAGCCTGGGAGAAGGATTCCCTACCAGCCTAGCCTTTCTACTCTACTTCATCATATTTATTTATTTTATTTATTTATTTAAATACTTATATCCCGCTCCATCTTCCCAACGGGAACTCTGGGCGGCTAACAACGCAAAAGCTAAAAAAGGTAAAAGCTAAAAATAGCAGGCCACCAAGCAAGGGCAGCGGAGGGCAAGATGGCGGCAGACGGTTAGGGGAAGGAAAAAGAAGAGAAACTAACTAATAAGGACACCATATGCTTCTTTGAAGAGGAAGGTCTTCAGAGCCCTCTTAAAGGCGGGCAGGGACTCCAGCAGGCGCAGCTCAGGAGGCAGATGGTTCCAGAGCGAGGGCCCCACCACAGAGAAGGCGCGGTCCCGCGTACGCGTTTTCCGCGCCTCTCTGGGTGTGGCCACTCTCAATGAGCGCGCCTGCGACGATCTCGTGGGTCTGGATCCGGATGCCCTCAGGGAGATGCGCTCCGCCAAGTATCCTGGTCCCAAGCCGTGGAGGGCCTTGAAAACCAAGACCAGGACCTTGAACCTGATCCGGAAGACAACGGGTAGCCAATGCAGGCGGACCAGGACTGGGGTGATGTGCTCGAATCTACGAGCACCCACCACCAGCCTGGCCGCCGCACTTTGCACCCGCTGTAACCTCCGGACCAGGGTCAAGGGCAACCCCACGTAGAGGGCATTGCAATAGTCAATCCTCGAGATCACCAGGGCCTGCACTACTGTCCTCAGGGAGGACTCGTCAAGGTACTGGCGGATCTGGGCGATCCTGCGGAGATGGAAAAAAGCGGCCCTGGAGACTGCCATCACCTGGGCTTCCAGGGAGAGGGCCGAATCCAGGACCACGCCCAGATTCCTGGCCCTGTCTGTAGGCTGGAGGGAAGTACCCCCCAGACTAGGGAGGGGGCCATTGTACCGAGACGAAGGCGCCCCGAAGAACAGAACCTCCGTCTTCTCCGGGTTGAGCTTGAGCCGGTTATCTCTGGTCCATTCCAGAACGGCATCCAGGCACAGATCGAGGGAGCGAACCGCCTCCTCTGCAGACGTAGAAAAGGAGATATAGAGCTGCGTGTCATCAGCGTACTGATGACAGCGAACTCCATATCTCCTGATGACCTCCCCCAGCGGCCTCATATAAACATTGAACAGCACGGGGAGATTGCCGACCCCTGGGGCACCCCACAAGGGAGAGTCCAAGGAGCCGACAAGACATCCCCCAGCTGTACCCTCTGGGTCCGGCCGCCAAGGAAGGAACGGAGCCAGGCCAAGGCCTGACCACCAATTCCCGCCTCAGCGAGCCGGGCCAGAAGGTTACCATGGTCGATGGTATCAAAGGCTGCTGAGAGATCAAGGAGGACGAGCAGGGAGGAACTCCCCCTGTCGGCCTCCCTGAGGAGGTCATCCTGCAGAGCGACCAGGGCGGTCTCGGTCCCGCGAAGAGGCCTGAATCCAGACTGGAAGGGGTCCAGGATATGGTTTGTCTCCAGGTATGACTGGAGTCGGACAGCAGCCACCCCCTCGACAACCTTGCCCAGGAAGGGAACAATGGCAATCGGACGGAAGTTGGAGAGATCGTCCGTCGCCAAGCCAGGTTTCTTAAGAATAGGTTTTACCACGGTCTCCTTTAGACGGGAAGGGAAACGACCCTCCCGAAAGGAGGCCGTGGCGATGGAAGAAAACCACTCTGGCATGTTCCCCTCGGCAGATTTTATGAGCCAAGCTGGGCAAGGGTCAAAGGGAGTGGCCGCCGGCCGGCAACGAGCCATAGCTCTGGAGGCCTCCGCTGAAGAGACCGGCCCGAACTCGTCCAGGAGGGGAGAGCGGAGGGGTGAGGCACTGGAAGACCCAAAGGATGGACTAGAGCAGCTGGGGGGCAAGTCGGAGCGGATGGCCTCAATTTTAGATCTAAAATGGGCTGCACATTGCTCACTAGTGAAATCACTAGGAGGAGGCCGCAGCTGACTGGGATTGGAGAGGTCCCGAACCACCCGGAATAACTCCGCCTGGCGGCTCGAGGCCTCCCCAATTCTCAGGGAGGCATAAGATCTTCTAGCATCCCTGATTGCGCGAAGATAGCGGCCAGTCAGCTGTTTAAGGGCAGCCCTATTCACTTCCGTCCGGTTCGCCCTCCATATGACCTCCAGTCTCCTACGTTCTTGCTTCATTGACCGCAGCTCCACCGTGAACCACGGGGAGGAGCGGCCTCGACAACGTAGGAGGCGCTTGGGGGCGATCCGGTCTATCGCCCCGGCGGCACCCACATAACACCTTTCCACCAAGGCATCGACCGGATCGTCTGCCAGACCGCCAGAGAGCTCCCTGAAGGCCTGCATGAACCTGGCAGGGTCCAGGAGCCTCCGGGGGCGGGCCCAGATGTGAGAAGGGCGCTCCCCGCAGGGCGGGGGGGGCGATCGACAGGGAAAATTTTAGTAGGTAATGGTCCGACCATGACACGGGCAGGGGCAAAATACCCCCAACCCCCAGACACGAATCTGGCGACATGGAGGAAAAAACCAGGTCCAGGGTGTGGCCAGCTCTATGGGTGGGGCATAGAACATGCTGAGATAAGTTCATGGATGTCATGGATTCCATGAATTCCAGAGCCGCACCAGAGAGTTCCTCCTCGGCATGCAAGTTGAGATCCCCAACCACCAGAAGGCAGGGGGACCTCAGCAAAGCAGCCGAGACGAACTCGGCGATCTCTGGTAGGGATTGCGCTGGGTTGCGGGGAGCACGGTACACCAGCACAATGCCAAACTTATCTCGCTGACCCACTGATAGATGGAGGCATTCCACCCCAGAACACACCATTGTCGCAGACCTACTAACACAAAGGGATTCCCTGTAAACGATGGCCACCCCGCCCCCCCTACCCTCCGATCTGCCTGCCCACTGAACCTGAAACCCAGGAGGGCACAGGAGGGCGAGGGAGGCCCCGCCCTCCGCGCCCACCCAGGTCTCAGTAATACATGCCAGGTCGGCGTGCTCATCCAAGATAGAATCCAAGATAGAATGTTGTGCACCGACCTGGCATTAATCAGGAGGCAGGACAGATCGGAGGCGCTGGCGGGATGGCACCCAGGTAGATGGCGGTGGGCGAGGGGATCAGAACGGGGGACAGGCAATAAGTGCCGGGCCCGAGTTCTTCTTACCCGACCGATCCCTCCGCCCAAAGCGTACCTCCCACGGCCAGACACCACAGAGATACGGGTCCCTGCCGACATGGTGGCCTAGGAAGGAGGGAAAAGGAAAAGAAGGGGGGGAATAAAAATAAAAATAAATAAATAAGAATAACTAATATAAATATATATGTATGAAAGCAAAACAGTTAACAACAGCAAAAAAAAAAAAAAAAAAAAAAGATACAGCTCCTCTTATACATAACCTCCTCTTATATTTCAACTCTAAAGTTGTGACCCTTTCCAAACTGACTTGGGACACAACTCTTGCTTGTGCTGCAAGTCTTGTGCTCTGGATGCAACAAAAGGCGCTTTTACACGACCCCTAGCTCTTCCTGCGTTCCCACCCCTCCGCACTCCCTTGCTCCTGTCTGCGTGAGGGGAGAAAAAAAGGGAGAAAAGAATGCAGGCTCACCTCAGTCTGCCGGTGCGGGGACAAAAACAAACAAACACAAGGCTAGGAGAGCCCGGCACTCACTGCTTTACATCTGCATCAGAAATTTTTCAGCTCCGGAGACCAGGTACTTGAAAAGTGCGCTGGGACGCGCTTAGGTGGGTGTGGTCGTACTTAATTTTTTTTAAAGTCCGGAACTGGTGGGAAAACATTTTAAAGCTCCGGATCTGGGAGCCCTTTGCCTCGGATTTTAGGGGTCGTGTAAAAGCGCCCAAAGTGGCTGGGGTGGATCCTTTTGCAGACAGCACTTTGAAACCACAGATCATCTTCCTGTCCACTGGGATTATAAGCATTTGGTTTTGCTGTGGCTCCCCCATGAAATGTGCATCTTGGGCCTTCCTTCTGAATCAACACCAAAAGGATTCAGTTGACGGACGTTGCCCCTTCTGTTCTGGAAAAGGAAGCAACCACAGACTAAAGCAAAGCAAAGCAAAGTGTTCTGCTCATATACCGCCCCATACCACTACAAGTAGTCTCTGGGCGGTTTACAATTTTAATTACAGTGTGCAGGCTACACATTGCCCCCCCCATTAGCAAGCTGGGTACTCATTTTACCGACCTCGGAAGGATGGATGGCTGAGTGAACCTTGAGCCTGCTACCTGGGATTGAACCCCAGGTCGTAAGCACAGTTTTATCTGCAGTACAGACTAAGCCTTTTTCATCAGGCCAACCCAATGTCTTTTTGCTCAGTAGGCCACAACTGTTTGTTTCATCCAACCTGAGCAAAAAAAGGTCTGGTGAACTCCTGAAAGATGACTCACTCGTTTATGGCTTTTTCTTTGGCCCTCATAATAAAAACACTGTCAGCTGCAAAGTCGGCAGCTTGGCGGTTCGAATCCCGGGTGCCACGCTGAGGAGCGAGCTCCCGCTGTTAACCCCAGCTCCTGCCAACCTAGCAGTTCGAAAGCATGGAAATGCAAATAGATAAAATAGGTACCGCCATAAAAAAGGAGGAGGGTAAACAGTGTTCCATGCCCAAAAATGCCAGCCAAGGACTTGCACAACACTGGCTCTTCGGCCTGGATACGGAGCTGAGCACCACCCCAAGAGTCGGGACACGACTAGCACGATTATGCAAGGGGGGAAACCTTCACCTTTTTACCGTTGTTGCTGGATCATGATGATGACACCACCGTGGGAAATGTTCACTCATCATCATTAGAGTACAGTAGGACCTTGTATCCACGGATTCATTATCCATGGTTGGCAGAGGAAAAAAAAATTAAATAATTCAGCAGCCACAAAGCAAGCTACTGTCAGGAAACAGCAGTTTGGAGGTGGGCGGGCAGGCGTTCTCTCTTATCCACGGTTTTCATTGGCCTGCAGGCAGAGGGAAAAAAATTAAATAATTCAGCAGCCACAAAGCAAGCTACTGTCAGGAAACAGCAGTTTGGAGGTGGGCGGGCAGGCGTTCTCTCTTATCCACGGTTTTCATTGGCCTGCAAGCAATCCCCAGCGGATACTGGGGTCCTACTGTAAATTTGGAGACGCTCATCGGAACAGCAACGCAGGCAGTGAAGATCCACGCAAAGCAGCAAGGACGTGTGTGTGTGTGTGTGTGTGTGTGTGTGTGTGTGTGTGTGTGTGTGTGTGTGGGAGAGGCACCTGCAAGACACTACCTGCGGACACCAAGCCCCCCCTCCGCAACTCATAATAATAAAAACCAGTCCCTCCCTTCCGCTCCTGGGGGGGGGGAAACAAGGGGCCTCGTGCCCCCTCCCCGGGCGGTCAACAAGGGGATGCGCGCACTTCGTGTGTGTGTGTGTGTGTGTGTGTGTGTGTGTGTGTGTGTGTGTGTGTGTGTGTGTGTGTGTGTGTGTGTGTGTGTGTGTGTGTGTGTGTGTGTGTGTGTGTGTGTGTGTGTGTGTGTGTGTGTCCAACTGTTGCATTCGCACGACCCCCCCCTCCTGCCTTTGTTTGAGCGGAGCGACGCCCCAATCCGCCCCCCCACCACCACCACCGCCACCGCCCGACCCGCTCCTTCCGACGCGGACCCTCCGGCTTCCCTCCCTCCCTCCAGGCGCCAGGAGGAGGAGGAGGAGGAGGAGGAGGCGGAGGCCGGCCCCTCCCTCCCGCCTCGGCCAGGCGCCCATTGGGTGTCGTCGTCGTCCCCCGCCCCCTTCCCTCTCCGGCCCTGCCACTCAAACGCCACGGGGTGGGGCCGGGATTGAGCAGCGCCGCCGCCGGGCCTGCCGAGTCGGTGGGGCCCCGCCCTCTTTCCTTTCTTCTCCCTTCGACGTCAGTCAGCCTCGGCCGCGCCTCGGGATTGGACGGCCGCCGGGGAAGGAGGGAGGGGGTTGTGCGTGTGTGTGTTGTCACTCGGGAGGCTGAGCTCGGCCGCCCCCTGGTGGTGGTGGTGGTGGTGGTGGCGGCGGCGGCCGTGGCGCTCGCCTCCGCCCGGCGCTCAGGGCTGGTGGGGCCGCCGCGGATGCGCTGAAGGAGGAGGAGGAGGAGGAGCGGCTCTGGCCGTGGCCGCCGCGGCTCCGCTTGCAACCTCCTCTCTCTCTCTCTCTCTGCCTCTCTCTCTCTCTCTCTCTCTCTCTCCCTCCACCCATCCTTTGGGGAAGGCGCCCCCCCCTTGGAGTCCTGGTGGGGCGCCTTCCTCCTCCTCCTCCTCCTCGCTTTGCTGCTGCTTCGCCATGGCCAGCCCCGCCACCGCCACCAGCACCACCACCGGCTCGACGCTGCTGCAGCCGCTCAGCAACGCCGTCCGGCTCCCCATCGACCAGGTGAGCCGGGGACGCCCCAACAGAGCCCCCACCCCCGCCGCCTCCAACCTCCTGGTCCCCCTCCCCTCTTCCTCCTCCCTCCTCCCTCCCCAGCCGGGTTTCCTCCCGTCCTTTTCCACCTTCCCTCCCAACCCTCCCATCGCCCCCGGCCCCGCCGCACCCCCCCCCCCCCCCCGTGGCCTTCGTCTTTCATTTCCCTTTGCAATGAGGGGGGGGGCGCACCTCTGGAAGGGATGCGGGCGGGCGGGAGTGCATGCATGCATGCATGCATGCATGCATGCACGCGGGTGCGGGGGCGCGCGGGTGTTAAGGGGAGGTCATCCGTTCGCGCATCTACCCTTTTGTGTTGGCCGTCGTGTCGTGCTCAGTGTGTGTGTGTGTGTGTGTGTGTGTGTGTGTGTGTGTGTGTGTGTGTGTGTGTGTGTGTGTGTGTGTGTGTGTGTGTGTGTGTGTGTGTGTGTGTGTGTGTGTGTGTGTGTGTGTGTGTGCCTGTGGTTGCTTGCCTACCATGCGGGGCTCCTTCTTTCTTTGAAGTTGCAGAATCAGGGGGGGAAAAACACGCCTGTAGTTATGGGTTTTTTTTTTAAAGTGCTTTTTGGTGCTCCCAACTAGTACTGGGATTTATTTTATTTTAATTTTATTTTTTGGGGGGTGTTTCCAAACGTTTTGGTGACAGGTGGACCAGAGGGATGGGCATTTTTTAGTTAGTAGCGCATGTCCTCCAGTCGTTCCTCGCCCAACGCAGAACGAAGAGAGGGATCTGGAAAGGATACGGGTTGAATACCAGATTCCCGGTTGATTTCATTAAAAAACGGAAGCCTCCAGCCTTTTATGGGGCCGGGCTGGGGAGTCCTGGCCCCTCCTGAGACCTCCTCCCTAGGGGCAGGATCCCCATTGCACCCCTTGGGAGCGGTGGGGAACGTGAGGGTTTGGCCTCCTTCAGCTCCGCCTTGAGATAAGATGCAACAGAGAACCTTTTCCTGCTAAGCTGCAAGAGAGGATTTTCCCCTGGCTTTGGATGTGAAGTGTTAAATCATTGCTTAGTGGGGTGTTCTGTAGGAATGGCAAGCATTTTATGTTTGCACCTCCGAATAAATACAATGCCTCGTGATATTTACACCGAATTAACGTTTGTGCCCCTTGCATCGGCTCTGGGTCCTGCCAGGAGATGTTGAAAAAGGCTATAGGGTCGCAAAGTTCATGAATGTTACAAATGGTCGGTAGGAAAGGGAAGGGCTTGTTTCGGAAGAAGGGAAAGTGAGGCACATATATTAAATGGCTTGCTTGGTCCGTCTAAGACAGGCATGTCCAACATTTGGCCCTCCTGATGTTTTGGACCACAACTCCCAGGATTGTAAGCTTAGATTGCCAATGACAAAGGGCTGTGGGAGTTGTGGTCCTAAACATCTGGAGGGCCGAAGTTTGGACATGCCTGGTCTAAGAGCTGACAAAAACTGAAAGTTGGGTGTGGTTTTTAATGTTATTCTGTGAATACTTTTAGTTGTATTTACCAGTACAGTACTCCTATTTTGGACTTGTTACCTTTTCTCACAGGGAAATGATGGTTCTTAAATTTCTTCTTCAAAAATAACTTCTGGTAGGCTTTATGGAGATATTTTTGTTTAGAAATAGAGTAAGTGGAAGATTACTCCACATGCTGTGGAGGGTTAAATGCCGGGGTGTGCCAATACATAGAAAACGTTTCACAAAATTGTTTATAATACTTCTGAAGAAAAGAAAATGAAGTATACTGTTGTTTAGAGTCATGAGATGATGTCTTGTGATATCTTCTGGGTGAAATGGAAGATCTTAAAAGATTAAGGTGAAGATGAGTCTGTAAATAAAAAGTGTCAAAACTGAAGTGGTATTGAATTTGTTTCTTTTTGCACATGTGCACCACTTTACTGTGAGGTATTTGGATGAATTATAAACTTCGGGTCCATTTACATTCAAACAGTACAATTTTAATTGTATTGGGGCTGACTGACATCTGAGTCCGTGTGATTGTCTTCTCTGGACAAGGCTGATATCCAGGACATTTTCCTGCGTGAGACAAATGACAATATGATGTTCACTCTCTCTATGTACAAAAACCAGCTGGATTGACGGTTGAAGGTTTCTTAGTTTTCCAGTAGTGACAAATGGGTTATCCTCCTCCACCACATGTAAGGCAGGAGAATAATTTGAGGCCCACAGAACAGGCAATACTTCTCCATATCTGTCACAACACTCTCTACTTAATGATAGAGAGAATACTATCTATGTTGGAATGTAATTTTGCTGGAGTTAAATTGCTCTAAATCAGGGCTGTCCAACTTTGAACAGGCTGAGGCCTACTTTTTCTGGCGCAAAGTGCCCGAGGGCTACTACATTAAAACCTCTACTTAAGAAATTTATCCATTCTGAGCACATGCTCATAAGTAAAAAAAAAAAGTAAGTAGAGCATCGGTTTCCCATAAGAATGCATTGAAAATCAATTAATCCGTTCCGGAGGGAACACAGTTCAATGCTTTCCTATGGGAAGGTTGATCATTCACATGCTTCCTTTGCAAAGCTTGAGCTGGTGTGGGCAGGTGCAAGGGAGACGTGTGCGTGCTTGCCCAGGCTGCTGGAAGACTTTAAAAAAAAAGGTGCACTCTCCCTCCCAACCCGCCTGGGGCCTGACTCGACTCTCCTCCCCCTGCGGCCTCCTCCTCCTCCTGTTTTTTCCCCTTCTCCCTTCCAGCCCTCTTGCTGCCGCTGCCGCTGCCGCCCGCAGCTCTCACTCACCTCTGCCATGTTTGCTGCACAGCTGGGGTGGGCTGAGCCAGCAGTGGGGCAATCACATTGCCACGGCAGCACAAGAAGGAGGGAATAGCTCAGAAGGGGAGCAGGAGGAGCAGCGGCAGTGGCGGGTCATGGTCTCTGTGAGGCAGCCATGGGGGGCCGAGGGGAGGAGGAGGAAAGGGTGGGATGAAGGAATTCTCTAGGGGAGAAGAGGGGAGACATCACCATGCAAGGTGGCGGACACACCTGCGACCCCGCCTCTTTGTCTCCTCCCCCCCCTATGCTCTGGACTAGCAACTCTGCTGGTCACAAGATAGTGGCATGCTGATCATCTGGTCGGGAGGGGAGCAGGGGACTGTGCCATGGCCCATGAGCTGCCCCGCTCAGCTGAGACAGTGGGCTGGCAGACCCAGAACTTTGCTGGAGCAGTGGTGGTCCTCAGAGTGGGTGAGGGAGGGGTGGAGAACTTTTCCCCTCACTTTTTTTATTGATGGCCGGCGGGCTACTTCTGAACCCTTCGCGGGCTACTGGTAGCCCCTGGTCTACCTGTTGGGCAGGCCTGCTCTAAATCCTAATGATTTCAGTAGAAAAATATCTAATAATGAAACCAGAATAACTTCAGAAGTCTTTGGTTTTTAACTTTTTCCTATTTTTAAAAATGACACTTTACACTTTCTACTCAGATTAATGGGACCAAAAAGTCCTTAGCTGGAATGACTGGAAATAAGTAAGCATGTGTTTAATTTTGTTGTTGAAATGGGACTTGGCATTATCTAACTCAGGGGTCCTCAAACTTTTAAAACAGCCCCCAACTATCTTACTGTCGTTAGAGATAGTTGGGGGCTGGACTATAGTTTGAAAAAAAAATGAACAAATTCCTATGCACACTACACATATTTTTGTAGTGCACAAAAACAGGAAAAAGAATGCACTATTTAAAATTATGAACAATTGCAATCAATATAAGCGAATAATATATCAATGGGAAGTATGGGCCATTTTGGCTAATCAGATGTTCAATATCTGGTTCCATATTTGACACTGCTAGTCGTAGTAAGTGATGCAAGTGTTCCTCAGCTAGTCTGGATCTGGTTGGAGATTTCAGATGTTTCATTTGGGGGGGGGAATCTGCTCACAGACATAGGTGCTGCCAAAGATGGTTGCAATTTTGAGTGCATGGTTCCAGAGATTATGATACGTTTCAGCTCATTTGGAGGGAAGGAACAGTTGGTAAATTATATAAAATAATTCAAGATTCATTTGAGAATAGGGAACAGGACACAATAAGAGAGCTATGGAAACAAGACATAGAGAAATAAATAAATAATGATGAATGGTCATTATCAGTCAGAATAAAAGAAAACTACTTCAAACTAGTTTTAAGATGGTATATGACTCCAGTCAGAATGAATAGAATGAATCCAAAATATTCTAAGCTCTGCTGGAAATGCGAAAAAAAGATAGGTACCTATTTTCATTTATGGTGGGAATGTGAAATAGTTCAAAAGTTTTGGCAAGAGATTATTGAGGAGATAAGAGAAATACTACAAACTGATATTAAATGTGTACCGGAAATTGCTTTGTTATCATTACCATCTATCAATGAATATGATGTGAAAACTAAAGAATTAATAGCAAATCTTATGACACGAGCTAGACTGATTATTGCTAGGAATTAGAAACTGAAATCAGACCTTAAAATTGCTGAATGGTATAAGGAAGTGTGGGACATAGCACTAAATGATAAACTATCTTGTAATATAAAAGTTTTGAGAGGTGAAATAAAAAAAAGATATTTTCTATGATGTTTGGGGGAAATTTATAGATCATGTACTATTAAAAGGGAAAGGGATACAACCAACTTATAACCCAACACAGTTCTGGTGTAAAGGACCTTAAGAAGCCTATTGGAAGAAAAAGAAAAAAAAAAGATGAAGAAGAAAGAGGAGATGCAAGAATACTGGACGGTTTCTTGGGGGTGGGGGGCACTTTGTATTGTTTATGATTGTCTATTACTGTTTTTTTAATATATAATTGTTTATCATTGTTATTTTGTCTTTTTTATGTAAAAAATTTTAAAAAAAATAAAAATAAAAAAAAATAAAAAATAAGGAATGCCGGCTATGCCCTCGCCAAAAAGCACCATTGAAATTGGGAAAACACACGTGCACGCGCGCGCGCGCGCGCGCATCACACACACACACACACACACACACACACACACACACACACACACACACACACACTTACTTTCTTTCCCCCTCCCCTTGAGGAACTGGCGACCAAGGAGCCCTATCAGCACCCCGACCCCGCTAGGCGCCCAGAGGGTCCTGTCTCTCCTTCCCGTTGGCCGCCCCAGCTGCTGGGAGCCACACTCTGATAACCTCGCCCATCTCTATTCTAACAACTCACTGTTGGCGGCCATTACAGGAGCTCAGCAATGGAAGGCAGGGTGGGGTGACTGCAGCCGAAGGATATGAGCCACGCATGATGAGGGTGGAAGGACAGAGGCCCATGGAATTGGAGGGGTATGACTGTAGTAGCGTTGGTCAAGACACTACGAAATGGCACTCCCCTTCCTCCCATGGGCCACAGAAGCTGCACTGGTGGATGAGGTGGTGGTGGCAGCAGTTGCCGCTGCTGTGCGGCAAGTTTTCAGCTCAAGTGGGGGAGGGCATTCTGCAATGGCCAGCGGGCCGGATTCAGGACCCTAGTGGGCCGGATCCTGCCTGCGGGCCATAGATTGAGGACCCCTGGTCTAACTTGAGTCATGTTGTACCTGCTATGTTTGAGGCCCTTTTCCAGCTTAGCTAACAGGGCTGGATTTTAAAAAGTTGTGTATCCTGAGAGGACTGATACTTATTTTATGACGTATAGTCACCAAGGGCATTCTAGGAGAGCTCTGATTTTTGCAAGTAACCCTATGAAGTGGGAATGGACATTTGTTTACTTTGTGTCTATTATTGATAGTTATCACGGTCCACTGGTATTTGTTACGTTTAGACCATATGACTATTGTATAGAACTGTGTTCTAGTTTAGGCTACCCTGTCTCGAAGACTGGAAGCAGCATGAAGACTGAGCTTGTAATTTGTGTGTTTCGCACATGTACCTCTGTAGGAAAAGAATGGGGCATTTAAAGTGTATTGGGTTATTTAGTATATATAATTAAATTTTGTGTACGGAAAGTGAGATGTATGAGCCTTAACAAACTTAACGAACCCTGAGTTGAATGGTGCTGGTTTATTTATGCAAACAAACAAGTGATGAGGAGGTCACTGATAGCGCCTCTGGCGGGCCTTTGACCCCCATCCCCACCCCAGGCACTCAGGTAAGACCCCAGCAACTGCTGGATCTGAGATGGGTGAGGAACAGGAATGCCTGATCCAGGTGGGGGAGAAGAATGCTGCTGAGGAGAAACACCTAGGGAGAAGTGGCAATAAGGTGGCCACCCTACAGCTGGAAAGTACAAGGGACGGACACCTTGGAGGAAGCAGGCATGGTTGATCAGAAAGAAAATGAGGAGGATGTGTTGACAGAAGAGGGGAACCTTCAGGTCTGAGGGAGGAGGAAGGAATTGGGGTAGTGGTCAATAATAGAAGAAGCTTTCCGCAGGGAGGAAGTCCAGGAGCTAGAGGGAAACTGTATGTATTAGAAGCATCTTTGGTTTGGGATCCTTGTTGAACTCAGTGTGCCCTGAGGGCAGGGTATGCACCAGAGGCTACCAGCCAGAGTGGGTCCTGCTGTCCTTAATACAGTATAGAGACAACTACTAGCAGCCTATTCTAGACCAAGCTGCCCCCCCCCCGCTGGCACAGTGGTGATGCTCGATGACAAAATGAATGCCAATGGCACCTCTGTCAACAGCTGCTGCAGGAGCCAACCCACACCCTCCAACTTGCCCTCACTGTGGATTTTTGAGACATCCCTCTTCTGAGCGACCTTCTTTGGGCACCTGTAGAGGCTTCTGCTGAAAGATATTAAGGACTCATGGCCCCCAGTGAAGCTCACTCAGAGCCTGGAACTAGCTGGGACTGGGCAGGGGCAAGTGGCATCAACATCACCCCTGAGAGAGGTGGCACAAGTGGCATACACTCCCACAGATGCTTCTTCCTCAGCCTCTGGTGTAGAGTAAATTGGCATGGATTTACCTTGCCTCATCCCACGGGGGGGGGGACAAGGTAGAGGTGATGGGGCTCACAAAAACACAACCCAAATCCCTAACTTATAAAACAACAACACAGAAGTACAGTAACCCCCATCTGTCATGGGGGTTAGGAACCCAACCAGACCATGATCATTGAAAATCCACAATATGTGGATTGCAGGTTGAGTTGGGACTACGGGGGGTGGCCCGCGATGTTTAAAATGTCTTTAAGCAACAGAGCCAAGCACTTGGCTCCATTGCTTAAAGACGTTTTAAACAACGCATGGCTCTCCCCCACACCCGGGGGGGTTCAGGAGAAGTGCTGCGCAATATGCAGATGCAGGTTGGGCTGGGCCTGGGGGATTGGTGCGCAATATTAAAAATGTCTTTAAGCAACGGAGACAAGTGCCGCTTCCCCTGACCCCCCCAGGGGCGCAGGGGAGCTGTGCATGATGCCTTCTTGAGGCAAGCCCCGGGCTTCAGCTGATTGGTGCTGGGGTGGGTGAGAAAAAACTTTTGTTTCCCCACCCCAGCATCAATCAGCTGGAGCCTGGGGCTTGGGGAAGGGGGGAGGTTTAAAAAGCCCAGGCTTTCAAAACTCCCCCCCTCCCTCAAGCTCTTTTGGGTAACACTGTACTGCGGTCCCTCAATATAGCAGGACCGCAGTATGTGCACCGTGAAAGGGCGGGGGATCACTGTAGCTGCAAGTGGAGATTTACTATGGCTGGTTATAATATTTTTGTACTTTTTGTGAAATCGTAAGATGGCATATTTCAGTGTTGTGTTTAAGAGTGGTTGTTCGGCTTCTTACATGCATGCAATTTACCTTTTCATTTCCCCACTTAGGCTTTTTGCCTTTCCTTTCATTCTTTTGGTTTGTCGGGGGCTTTTTCACTTTGGTCTTGACTCTGTTCTAGAACCTGCCTAGCCCTGAATCCCTCCAGCACATGAAACCCATTGAGTAAAACCTGGGCGGATGATTAGCAGCGTCTCCTGCCTTGTACTCGTGACCTTGGGTCCTCATGACTACTTGTGGCTTCCTCATCTACTATGCTTCTCACATACTGCCCCATGCTTCCTTTGAAGCTTATTTTGTCCATCCCTCCTTTTGCCCCGGCTGTTTCTGAAGGACAGCCCTAGCTGTCAATGCATTAAGATGGTCACTAAAAGAGCATAATTTCCTGTAATGGAATTGTGGAACGGAAATCATGGAAGAGACACCCAGTGTATGTCTACCATGCAACCAGCACCCTCTCAGTTTGTTTTAATTAGCTGTGGTGACTTCTGCCATCTTGTTTGCACATATGGTTAAAAGCAACTGGATTCTAGCCATGATGTTCAAGACAGTTATTTATTGTAGGCAAACAGGGGATTTATATTTTCATTTTCCACCTGCAGGTTATGCGGGCAACACAATCTCTGATACATGGCTTGAAGGGGGGGGGAATTCTGTTTAGATTTTCTTATAAAAAGTACAGAAAGGACCAAGGTGTAACACATGGACTAGTTCACAGCCAGGTGGATTTAATTTAAACCAAATTTATTTAAATTACAACTTAAAAGTCAAAAATCAGTTTTGTAACAATTTAAAATTTTTAAAAAATCATTTTTAAAATTTAAATTATGGTTTAAAATAATGATATAGATAGATAGATAGATAGATAGATAGATAGATAGATATAGATATAGACACAGATATATATAGATATATAGATATATAGATATATATAGATATATAGATATATAGATAGATAGATAGATAGATAGATAGATAGATAGATAGATAGATAGATAGATAGATAGATAGATTTAAATCATTATATATATAACAATCCATCCTGGCTCACAGTGTTATTTGTAATGATATAATTATGAACAAGATGTCTGGTAGTTACAACCAAGAAATGGATATGGTAGAGAAAAATGTTCCGTGGGTTTTTATATTGAAGCTAAAGATCTTTATTTGATAATATGCCTAACATTATACTAAACAAAAACAGACTTTATTCTAAAATAAAAAAGTGAAATAACTGTTCCCTTTGTGTTGAAAAAAGAATCTTAGGCTCCGCTTAGATAAGGGGTGCTTCTGCTTTTTCCCCCTTTTCTTTTCAGATTAATTTTTAGTATGTTTGTTATAGTTTAGCAAATAGGCAAACCATGGCTCACATTTTTCCTGTCAATGAAGCCTGAAGTCATAGTTTTGGGGGGGGGTGTTCCTCTGGACTGGAGGAGTGTTTTTCTTTGTGGGTCAGTTTGGAAGTCATGGCGTGATATGCTTGCCATTAAACTGAAAATTAAAGAGCTCTTTTGTAGCTCATGTTTCAGATGCATTCAGTGGCTTATCTGATTTGTATCAAAGAATCGAGAACCTTCCTACGTTCTTCAGGATAATGCCAGTTTTCATTCTCTTTATTGTGTTTACCCTATGCAGATCATCCCTACTTGCTCCAAGGGCCTGTGTAGGCTTCTTGTTTTGCCCTTGTTCAGTCTGACCCCAGTGTCTGCGTTGCTGCTTTTTTTTCTGTTGCCATAGAAATGGACAGCTGGGATATGCAAGAAAGAGGTATCCTACAACCTCTCAGCTAGTGCCAAGGTAGACTGAAAAGGCTGGGACAAATTTATTTATTTGAATATTTTTAACGCCACCTTTTTCCTTGGAAAAGGACCCAAGGTGGCTTACAATAATGAGGGGCAATATACGGCCTGGAATATTTCAGACATATTCAAATTAAGAACAGGGAATTAAAAGAGGCATTTTAGAAGATTACAAGGTAACTGTAGAGCTACAAAGAGCATGCAAGAAGAAAGGGAAAAAATCCATTATGAGGGGTGGAAGCTAACATGGAAAACACTGGTGTTCTTATGAAATCAGTCAATGCAATCATGTATAGTAATCCATATACAGTGGACCTTTGTATAACAAACGGTTTGTATCACATAAAATCTAACAGAATCATCTATGGGATGAACAAGCATGAAAAAATTCGATTAGGGATTAGTTTTCAATGATGGGAAATTTGTATAAAGGAAAATTTGCTTAACACAATTTTATTTGGAGAATTGCCTAGATAGGGATGACTCAGGATGTTACAGCAGTAGTGAAAATGGCTGGACTATAAAGAAGGCTGATCGCCGCAGAATTGATTGAGCTGTGGTGCTGGAGGGATTAGTCTGACTTTTCAATGCATTCCTGGAAGGACAGATTTTGAAATTTGTATAAAGGAAAATTTGGTTAACACAATTTTATTTGGAGCTCTGGTCCATGGGGTCACGAAGAGTCGGACACGACTGAACGACTGAACAACAACAAATTCCTTTATACAAGGTACCACTGTAAAGTTACATAGTAGAAAGTCTCTCATTTAGGGAAAGAAGAGAGAACGTAAACCCTTCTACCTCATTTACAGAACAGATTATTTCAAATCCAGTGTATAATGGCATGCAAAAATGTTAATGGCTGGGGAAGTTGGCTGTAGTTTGGTCACTGAGCAGAGAATAAACTAGTTCTCCATAAAAGAAGATTTGACTCTTCGGTGTCTGTTTTGAAATGGCTAGTTGCAAAGCAATGACTGCTTCTGTACCTGCAGATATGATTTGCCTCTGAGAGGGCACATTCCATGGTGCAGGTTATACAGTATTGTGTTTATTGAAAACATACACAGTTGTGATCATCGGCTATAGAAGAGCTTGCTAGACCATAAAGTAGACTGGACATTTTTGTCATTGCCATTGAACCCATATTCTGTGCATTAGATGTTTATTTGAGCCAGTGGAAATTCAGCTGCTCTTATTTATGGATGTGCTGAAATAGCTGCTTACTCCACAGCAAAGTGTTATTATTTAACTAGAAAAGGGAGGAACATTATTCAAGGAAGCAGTTTTATTGAGGGTGATTTTGCTGAACAGTTGTTTGCCCTTCTTGTTGCTTCCTTTACTTTAGCCCGATGATTGTGGGTTGCGCTGGATCCATTATAGCCACTTCAGGCACCAGATGTCACAGTGTCTTCTACAAGCTGTAGCTTGTGGCCCATTACTGTACTTTCCTATCCATAAGGATAATTAATGCAGTCCACGGTAGGCAAGCCTGCCTCTGAAGATGATTAGGAAAATGGAGCTAATGCAGAATGCAGTGGCCACTCTGATGATTGGAACCATTAGGTTTGAGTGTATAACAAATGTTGTGGCACAGGTGTACTGTGGGAGGGTTCCCCATCAACAAAGAAACATCAGGACTATGTTATCCTGTAGTGTAACCTCTTTATTTAACAACAACTTCAATGGTGTGGATCCTGTTCTTACTGCAGGTTCTACAAGGATCAATTCTACCAGGGTTCTACACTCTTCACTGAACAACTTCTACTAGCTCAGTATTATAACTAAATCCAGTCCCAGCCAGAGACAAGGCGATTGGTGGGTTTCCAACAATCTGCTTGGCTTGTTGAGAATAAACCCATAATAATATTAAACCCATCCCCCCCAAGGGTCTCCCATACCATCTTGCCTGAGGGTCTTCTGGGAGACCTGCCTAGCCCTGACATTCTTGTCTTTTCATTGTTGGATTAAAATCTTTATTTATTCTCATGTTTTTATTTATTTATTTATTTATTTATTTATTTATTTATTTATTTATTTATTTAATTATATGCCGCCCACTACCCAAAGGTCTCTGGGCGGCTTACAATCCAAAGAATAAAACAATTTAAAATAGTTAAGAGTAAAATATCAATAAATCATCAATTAAAAAATCTTAAAATATTTAAGGAGATATAACTGGCTCAGTCTAAAAAATACTGTCTTTATGCCCATTGATTATCTCCACGGCTGATTATATTTTGGTGAGATGTCCTTTTACATTTTACATTATAAATACAGTGGACCCTTGTACAACAAACAGTTTGTATAACATAAAATCTGTACAACATTCCGGAGACAGGGGAAATTTGCTTAACATAATCGCCTATGGGGCGAATCTGTACCACATTAAAAATGGGATCACTCCATTTTCAATGCATTCCTATGGGAAATTTGTATAAAGGAAATTTGCTTAACATAATTTCATTTGGAACGAATTAATTCCTTTATACAAGGTGCCGCTTACATTGTTTTCATTCTTCTCATTTTAAACTTTGCTTATTTTACTATTTTAAGATACCTTTACCCCCTTTTTGGTAGAAAAATGTAATCCTAAAATTTGAAAAATTCTCCATCCCTTATTTGAATGAGAAGATCTAGTACTCCAGAAATGCATCAAAGAGGTCTGTGTGATGAGTTGAAATTTTCTACTTTTGAACTTAGGGTATCTTTGGAATTTGACATTGGGCTCTTGAACTTTTCTTCTATAAGAGAAAGTACAGTGGACCCTCATATAACAAATGGTTTGTATAACATAAAATCTGTACAACATACAAAATTCCAGAGAAAGGGAAAATTTGCTTAACAGAATTATCTATGGGGCAATTCCGTACAACGTAAAATGGTTGTGATTAGGGATTACTCTGGTTTCAATGCATTCCTATGGGAAATTTGTATAAAGGAAAATTTGTTTAACAGAATTTCATTTGGAACCAATTAATTCTTTTATACAAGGTATCACTTGTATGAGAATATCATCACAAGGAGCTCATGCTGTATTATCCTTGTGTGGGTTTGTGAAATTTGGAACAGTTCTGTGGTTCCTAATCCACATCTTAAGTGTAAGACCAAGTTGCTTGGCTGAGAGGTAACTAGTGTTTAGATAAATGCAAGCACTATCGTTTTCCCAGTTGTGGGCAAAACAGGGTGGATTTGATTTAAATCACTTTGATAAATAAATAAATAAATAAATAAATAAATAAATAAATAAATAAATCATGAGTCACTAAGGCTTGATTTAAATCATGATTTTTTCTACATAAAGACTCATTTTGTTGGAGTTGTTTTAATCTTAATATTCGCAACCAGAAGAAGGTTTCATTTTTAAAATAATAACTTGTCAGATTAGTTTTAGTTATATCAGAAAATTACTGATTTGGTGGTTATATACCATTAGAAATACATTGATAGATAATTGTGAAATTATTGCAAGGTGAACTACAGTAACCCCCCATCTATCATGGGGGTTAGGAATCCAACCTGACCCGCAATAACTGAATTGAATTGAATGTTTATTTACGGTTGTTAACCAAATCACACATAATACAAAATTGTAATACAATAAAAATATAATATGATAAAACAGTATAAAATATATTACTGGAAAATACAGAACTTGTAAAAAGAACCTATTAAGTATTGGGTCCAGACATACAGCATGCTATGAAAGATTCCTTTATTCCACAAACGAGATGCATGGCAAACACTCACATTCCATAAATACCCGTAGCTCCACCCCCCAGTTCACCCCACGAGGCATTTCCTCATTACCAGGTCCACCTGGCTTCAACTGCAGTAAGCCTTACTCTTAAAATAACCTATACACAATACTCTGTACACTACACCCCTCCCCCCTAAAACAACATTGTATCCTGTTACAGTCATAGTCTTGCAAATAATGGTGTGGTGGTGCCCGTATTTGCTGAGATCGTCTCAGGCTGTTATCATCAATCTGCCCGTCCGGCTCCAACGGCTCGACTTCTCCTGCCCTTGATGTCTCAGCAAGTTCCTCAGCATTCCTATCCTCTTGTTGTGACATTGTTGATGGTTCTGTCATGGTCTGAGGCATACTGCTTACTCTATTTGGTGCAGTACCCACTGGTATATCTTCCTCCAATTCCTCTAATTCCTCCCCTGTGGCTACTGCCCTCCCAGACCATCTCTGTCGCAACTGATCCACGTGACGTCGCCACTCCTGGCCATCTGCTGTGATCACTCAATAGGATATTGGTCCTGTCGCTCTATCAATCGTGGCTGGTACCCACTTAGGGCCCCCATTGTAGTTACGAGCATAAACCAAATTCCCCGGATGGAATACCCGCGCATTCCCCCCTACTTGCTGTGACTCTTCTACTGCCAAATCTGGATGTAACCTATCCAGGACTGTAACTAGCCTTCTATTCATTAACAATTCCGCCCCGTTGAGGAATGGGGTGTAGCATGCTGTTGCAACAACAGTATCGACAACCATTCTTGCCAATTCCCCCTGACCACTCTACGGAGTGTGTCTTTTACTGTTCTCACCATCCTCTCAGCCTGACCATTTGTCGCGGGATGGAAGGGGGCTGAAGTCACATGTCGGATAGCATTATTTTCCATAAACTGTTGAAATTCTGCAGATGTATCTGAGACCACTGTGTCTGGCAACCCGTGTGTAGCACACAACTGCCGAAGTGCACGCACCATGGTGGACGTAGACATACTAGCCACTGGGACTACCTCCAACCATTTAGAAAATGCATCCACTACAATAAAAAATACCTGCCCCTTAAAGGGTCCAGCAAAATCTATATGGAGTCGGGACCAAGGGCCTCCTGCTGTCTCCCATGGGTGCACCGGGGCCTGTACTGGTGCGGCTCGTGATTCTTGACAGATCTGACATGATTTCACCCATTCTTCAATTGTCTGATCCATCTTGGGCCACCAGACATAACTTCGTGCTAATGCTTTCATACGCACTATGCCTGGATGGCCCATATGTAGTGCCTCCACTTGTTGTTGCAACCTGTTTGGAATAATAACCCGATTACCCCACAATAAGCAACCTTTATGCACTGAAAGTTCATTCTGTCTACTACTAAATGGTTTAAATTCTTCACTCATTCGGCCCTGTGGCCACCCCTTCCACACCCAATTTAGCATGCGGGCTAATATGCGATCCTTCGCTGTATAAGCTGCTACCTCTTTAACCCGTACTGGTGGCTTAGGCAATTCTTCCAATAATAACACTTGCTGGGTTGGGGCTGGATCGACCACTGGGTCTGCCAGCGGAAGTTGACTCAGAGCGTCAGCATGGCCTAATCCCCTTCCTGGACAATATACCAGGTCGTATGAATATGCTAATAAAAATACTGTCCACCGAAACATTCGAGGGGACAATATTTGTGGGGTTTGCTTTTCCAAAGAAAAAATTCCTAGGAGAGGTTTATGATCGGTCACGATAGAAAATTGCCGCCCATATATGTAGTCATGAAATTTCTTGATTCCAGCCACCATAGCCAACACCCTTATCTATCTGTGCGTAATTCCGCTCTGTTGGTGACAGTGTCCTGGAAAAATACGCAGTTGGAGCCTCCTGGCCATTTGGCATCTTGTGACTCAGGACTGCCCCGATTCCATATGGGGAGGCATTGGCAGCCAAAATAAGTGGCTTCTTTTCATCAAAATGTGTCAAGACACTTTCTGAGGATAACAATTCCTTGACCGCCCTAAAAGCTCTCGCTTCTCTATGTCCCCAATTCCAAGGAGTAGATGACTTTAGCAGCCTATGCAATGGTTCTGCCACCGATGACTTGTGTGGTAGAAATGCATGGTAAAAATTCACCAGCCCCCAAAATGACTGCAATTCCTTCTTTGTTGTAGGTTCCGGAACACTCCAAATGGCCCTAAATTTTTCTGGAGTGGGATGTATTCCTGAAGCATCAATCCAAAATCCCAAAAAATCCACCTGGGGCACTCCAAAATGGCACTTCTCTTTATTGACTTTTAACCCTGCCCCCTGCAATTTGCCCAGTACCATACGGAGTCGCTCAATTAACTCACTCTCGCAACCCCCAGCCACTAAGATGTCATCAAAATATGGTATGACTCCAGGCAACCCTCGCAGGAGGTCTTCCATGATGCCTTGAAATACCCCCGGGGCAACACAGATGCCAAACTGTAAGCATTTTACTTTAAATGCCCCCTATGAGTTACAATTGTCTGTGCCTCTGCCGTGGCGCTATCCACTGGCAACTGTTGATATGCCTGTGCCAAGTCAAGCTTGGCAAAGATCTTCCCTCCGTTTAGTGATGCCAGAAGATGACTAACCACTGGTGCTGGATATGCATGCTGTTGTAACGCCTTGTTAATTGTACATTTATAATCGGTGCAAATCCACACAGTTCCATTTGCCTTTAAGGGTGTCACAATAGGTGTTTCCCATCTAGCATGTGATACTGCCTCTAAGACCCCCTGAGCTATCAATCGATCCAGTTCTTCATCAATCTTGGTTTTAAGTGCAAATGGAACTCTACGTGGCCTTAACCAGATTGGGGGCACCCTTGGATCCAGATCCAGTGACACAGGTGGCCCAGTATAAGTCCCCAACGATCCATCAAACACTGATGCAAACTCCTTACATACACCAGCTATGTCCACATTCTTAATCTGTTGAATACCAGAAATATGAATACCCAATGGTTCAAACCACTCCAACCCCAGCAGGCTTGGCAAGTTCCCTTTTGCCACTACCACTCTTAAGGGCCCCCTAAAGTTCTTGTAGGTTACTTGCAAGGTACTCATTCCTATCACTGGAACTTGATTTCCCTGAAAATCTTTAAGTAAAACATTACATGGCACAAGTTTGTTCCTCCACCCCTTAGGACACAATTGCTGGAGTCTCTGCTCTGCAATAACTGATAACGCAGAGCCAGTGTCCACCTCCATTTCACATGCCCCCCCATAAATTCTTACAGTCACTCTAATCTTCGATTGAATTGCTGGCTGTAAAGTCATCACAAAACTTTCTCTGGAGTTGTTTAACAATTCAGCCGAGTGTGTGGTAATAGCATAACACTCGCCCCGCTGGTTCAAACCCCTCTTGTCTGCTCCAGCTGCTCGACTCCCCCTTCTGGGTGTCTTCCATTCTGGTGTAGTCCGGCAGACACGGGCCAGGTGACCCAGCTGAGAGCACCGATAGCATCTGGCCTTCTGAAAAGGAAATGCCTTTCTCTGGTGAGGCCCCCCACATTCAACACAAGCATTCCCTGTTGTTCTTTGAGTCCTCTGATGCATGACTTGCATTACTCCTTCTCCCTCTTCTTCCATACCCAGGCGCTGCTGATTAACACTCTCCAATTTGCAGGGAGGTGTGGCACTTACAGTCTCTCCCTGTCGGATTTCTCTTGTAAATTTCTGTGAAGCTTCTATGGCCAGAACTTCTTCATACGCAGATTTAAAATCCAAGCCATTCCTTGCCAGCAAATTCTGTTGTGTTCTTTCACATCTGAGGCCACAAACCAGTCTATCTCGCAACGCCTCCTCAAGGTTTGCAAAGTTGCAATGCCTAGCAGCCTATCGGAGAGCTGTGACATAATCAGTTACTGACTCCCCCAGCTGTTGGTTCCTCTTAAAGAATGCATGCCGACAAGCAATCTCTGATGGCTGAGGCGCAAAATGCTCTCGTAGCTTGTCTTTAATGATTTCAAACGTTACATTTTTCAGTGGCGTCAGTGCACACAGTGCCCTCACTATTTCAAAGGCATGCAGTCCAGTCAAACTGAGGAATGTGGCCTTGACTGCCTCTGCTTCTGTTATCTCATTAGCCGCAAGATAAAACTCAAACCTTGATATATAGGTTTCCCAGTCTGGAAAGGCTCTAATTGTCCCTTTGCAGCCATTCCTTACCGCTCTTCTTCTCCCAGGGCAGCTTGCAGGCAAAAAAAAAAAAAGTTCCCCCTCGTTGCCAGTATTAAGTATTGGGTCCAGACATACAGCATGCTACGAAAGATTCCTTTATTCCACAAACGAGATGCATGGGAAACACTCACATTCCATAAATACCCGTAGCTCCACCCCCCAGTTCACCCCACAAGGCATTTCCTCATTACCAGGTCCACCTGGCTTCAACTGCGGTAAGCCTTACTCTTAAAACAACCTATACACAATACTTTATACACTACAGAACCATTTATGGGTAAAACACTATATATAATGAGTTATACATCTGCGTTTGCTCATAGCAGTGTAGCAAAACCTAGCAACACAATTTGTGATCTGAGGGGACCTATCTGAAAGGAGTAGCTTAGCATAGTAGTTGGTAGGTCTCCCAGGATGTTTGCAGATAATAGGATGGATAAGCTCCTTACGTAGCTCTTGATAAAAGGAGCAGCATAAAAGAACATGGGTCACAGACTCAATTTGGCTATTATTGCCTCTCTGAATAAGGGATATTTTAAAATTTCCCATCCAAAAGTTTGGAAGGGAGCACATTCAGTCTGGCGAAGGAAAAGGCCCGGATTATTTTTGTAGACATAGAGCTAGAGAGGTAAAAAGACATCTTGAATGCGTTGTATGTGACTATGCTATTGGTGCCCATTTGGCTCAAGTGTTCCTGGAAATCTATATCCCAGATCCTACGCTTGATGCTCACTTTGGCATTGATGTAGCCCATCGCTATAAGGGTGTTAACAGAGAGACCTATCCGTTGCGTATCATTGACTACAAAAGATTTCCAATCTGACTGGAAGGTATCTAGGAGGGTCAGGCGAGCCAGACCAACAGGAAGAAGCATAAGTTTGAGCCAGTAATTAATCATGAGGGCTTTTACCCGTGCTCTAATGGAAACTAATCCAGTCTCCAGGCGTAGGGCTGCGTTAGGTGTGGAGGGAGGCACACCCAGGATTGATCTCAAAAATTTGGTCTGGACAGATTCAAAGGAATGTAGATTTGCACATGCAAATATTGGGGAGCCATACTGCAACTGTGGGATCACCTTGCCCTTGAAGACTTGTACTGCTGAGGGAACATGTCATCCAGCATTAGAAAAAAAGCATGTGTTTAAAGTTGTGGTACTTTTCTGAGCATTCGATAAACAGTATTTTATATGGGATGTCCAAGAGCCTGTGGAGCTGAATACTATACCCAGATATTTATAGCACACCACCTGTTCTATAGAGTGATTATTTATTACCTGTTTGTGTTTAGCCCTCCTTCTGCTGGTAACAAGTACTTTGGTTTTGGCATAATTAATAACCAGTTGTTCCTGATTACAGTATGAGGAGAAGGCTTTCAAAAATCTTCTAAGGCTAATACAAGTTAAAGATAGTAATACTGCATCGTCTGCGTAAAGTAACATGGAGCTAGGGCATGAGAACAGCTTAGGAGGATGAAAGACCCCGATAATTGAAAATCCGCAGTATGCGGATGCAGGTCGGGTCGGGCCTGGTGGGGTGGCGTGCAATGTTTAAAATGTCTTTAAGCAACGGAGCCAAGCAGCGGCAGGGTTGGCAGCAGGAGGGAGGCAGCATCAGGGACGGGGGCGATGTTGAGGGTGGGGGTGGCAGGGGTGTCAACAGGGACGATGGCAGGGGTGGCGGTGGGGGCGGCGATGTCGGGGCGGGAGCAGGGACAGAGGGTGATGTTGAGGGTGGGGATGGCTGTGGCAGCAGGGACATGGTGGTGGCCAGGTTAGTGGCGGAGGGCAGGGGCAGGGATGGAGGGCAATGTTGGGTGTGGGGGGCGGCGGTGCTGGCAGGGACATGGCAGTGTTGGTGTTGGCGGTGGGGGCATGGATGGAGGGTGGTGTTGCAAGTGGGGGGCGGTGCGGACGGCAGGGACATGGCGGCGGGGTTGGTGGCGGGAGGGAGGCAGCAGCAGGGACGATGGCGGGGTGGCAGGGGGTGACGATGTCAATGGTGGGGGCAGGGACGGGGGTGATGACAGCGGTGGAGGGGCAGCAGTGATGACGGCAGTGGGGGTGGGGGCAGGGGCAGGGTGGCACGTGTTGGGCAGGCCTGTTTTAAAGTGATGGAAAAGCGTTTTGTGTAGAGATCAATGTGTTGGATATTAGCCTAGCATTGACTAGGAATTCAGGAATGAACACCTAGTGTAGAAAAAAGTGTAAAGAACATACATGGTTGTAAAGTTGTGGTGGTTTGTAATACATCTAGCCAGAGCAGTTTTACACATTTCTTTAAACTTGGGCAGTTCAACATGGTTGCCACACTCCCATCTTACTTTTGTGTTGACTTCTCAAGAGTGGAGTTGCTTTGATGATGAGCTTGAGTGTGACAGAGCTTTAGAACTGTGTGAGACTTAAAGAAGCATTTTTATTTTTTTATTTTGGAAGGGAAAACAGAACGGCAAAGTTATTTTAAGAGTCTGAATGATAGGATGGGTTCAGGAAATTCAGAGTTCACTCCTGGCTGTCAGTAATTTATTTTAAGAATATTTGCCACCTCTTTATTTTTTAAATGTCACAGTAAATATGGTGATGTTGTCAACACAATTTGTATAGGATCCCCCACAAAAGAAGTTTTTGCATGAATACTATGTGGGTAGTCTCTTTTAATTGTTTACAGAGGCTGTGTCTAGATGTCAAAGTAAGTCACGGGACTATATATTTATTTATTAAATTTATATACCGCTCCATCTAGCTACAACGGCTACTCTGGGCCGTTGAAATGGAGGTGGACATGAATGGTTTGATGGTTTGTTTCATTTATCACCGGAGCAAGTGCTTCAGAGCCTGACTAGAGCAGGTGCCCCGCTCAGAGGCAGTGGCCTGGCTTCCCTTCCCCACGTCATCTGGGTGCTGGGTCCTTTTCCAAGGACAAAGGCAGGGTAAAAATAATTTTAAACAAACAAACAAACAAACAAACTAAAACAAATAAACAAACAAACAACTAACATTAAAATTAAGAAATAAGAACATAAGAAGAGCCATGCTGGTGAGTGAGTTGGGAGCGCATGAGACTAGATATCTGTCTCCTGATACCACTCCCCTGCATCTGGCCCTTGAACTACCCTGGTTTAAAGCCTAGAGATTACACATCTCCATCATGGTTTGTAACCCGTGATGGACTAGGAATCTGTCCAATCCCCTTTTGAAGGCATCCAGGCCAGATGATTGTTCCATTAATGGGTGAAAAAAACCATTAAAATCTAGTTCTGGTATTTTGAGAGAGGGAGAAGAGCTTCCCTCTATCCACTTTACTCATACCCTGCATTGGACGTAGTATGGAAGACCAGGATGTTAAATCAGGCTTTCTAAGTTTTCTTTCCATAGTGGCAGCGGTTGAATAAGGGCATGAGCCCCCAGTTCATGGTTTGCTTACTCTGGCATCCAAACTGGGCAAGGCCTGGCATTTCAGCTTGTTTCTTTCCTAACCATGACAATCTGGATTTCTTTTATGTCTCTTGATCTCACTTGTCCTGGATGGAAGAGCAGAAAACAAGCTAGAACCCTGGCTGCGGCCAGGTTTGGCCCGTATAAAAACTATGACCCCCTTGTTCTACAATAAGTGGGAGAGGATGAACAAGCTGCCAGGGTTCCCTGGCTTTTTGTGACGTACAACAGTCAGCAGGTTATACAGCAAGTTAGCTGAAACAAACAGAAACAGTTACTTATCATTCCTCCAGTGTTTTAAAACTTGCATACCATACCTGGATCCAGTAGTGTGTAATCAGGTATAGTTACAGTAGTGTATAACCAAGAACCAACCATATACATTAAAGAAGATTAAAGCAAAGCAAAGTGTTCTGCTTAATATACTGCCCCATACCACTTCAAGTTTACAGTTTTTAATTACAGTATGCAGGCTACACATTGTCCCCACCCCAGCAAGCTGGGTACTCATTTTACCGACCTCGGAAGAATGGAAGGCTAAGTTGTATCTTGACAATGTTCCTAGTCTCTGCATTTAATGGATCTTGCCAGGTATGTTTGCGGACCAGCAGGTTTATCCATAAATGCCTCCACTGCACTTTACAATACTAAAAGATCCGGAACTTGATACATGGCAACTGGATTTCTTTTCTTTGAGAGATTGAAACATTTTGATCTCTCAAGAAAAGAAGTCCAGTTGCCATGAATCAACTTCCAAATAAACTTACCTGGATGACCGAGAATCTTCACAGATAATACAAAAAGTTATTTTCTCCCTGTCTGAGAACCTGTATAGTAATGAACAGTGATAGAATTGCTGCTATCATATTTCAGATAGAAATAATCTGACTTGTTGCTAGAGAATACAGTAGGACCCCCGTATCCACTGATTCAGTTATCCATGTGATAAGAATGGGTTGTTTCTCAAAAATTGCCACACAGAGAGTTAGTTCAATAGTTTATTAGACAGACATAGAAATACAGAAATATAAAAAGTATATAACAAGTATGTAGCAAGTAAGCAGTATACAAAACACAGATATGGTTAGTAGGAGTTCCAGCACAGCCTAAATTGATCCATGCACAGATCAAACCCTGCTGGTCTGGACAGGAGACAAAATGGTCTTTCATCATTGTTATATACCCTTCTTTGTGACATCAAACTTGCGTATCCTGCATGTGCCATCCCTCGCAAACCTACGTATCCTACACATGCCATCTCTCACACATTTTCTTAGCTCATACCCGGTTGGCCGTCAAAAGCCAGAATGACCTAGCCTTAGGCTTGCCACCCACTCCTAGCTAACCACAAATATTCGCTCTTCAGGAAGCCTATCTTTCTGGGGTCATGCCAACCCTTAGCTGTAGAGAAGATGTGTCAATGAGACCTCCTGTCTTCTCAGGGAAGTATCACAGTCAGGATTTGTTAATATTTTAATAACATAATGCTTATATCAATTGATAATTTGACTTTTCTCCACCTTATCACATGGTTGGCAGAGGAAAAAAATTAAATAATTCAGCAACCACAAAGCAAGCAGTTGTCACAAACAGCAGCTGTAAAGCAAGCTACTGTCACAAACAGCAGGCATAAAGCAAGCTACTGTCTCAAAACAGCAGCCATAAAGCAAGCTGCTTTCAGGAAACAGCAGTTTGGAGGTGGGTGGGCAGACGTTCTCTTTTTTCCACGGTTTTCATTATCCACGGGAAGGCCTAAAACCAATCCCCAGCAGATACTGGGGTGCTACTGTATTTCTGATTAGGGGGTAGGGGTAGAAAAATATTTTATAGTTTTGCTTTGAGTTTTTTTCAGGGGAAATGCCTCTTTCAAGTTTTGTATTTTATGCATACTGGTCCTTTCATTTAACACAAAAGGTAAAAATCCTCTTTTCAGGTTTCCAGTTTCTGTTTTCCAGTTTGTGTTTTCTGGCACTCCAAAAGCCATAAAGAACTAAAAAAAATTCCAGAAAAGTATAAGCAAGGCAACAAACATTTAATCTATTCCAAATGAAGGTAACAGTTACTGGGAAAGTATAAGCATCACCAAACCTACCCAGGCACTAGTTGATATTATCACATTCGAAACAACTCCACAGATTCAGGGCCACCCACCCACAAGAGACTCTGTGGGTCCAGGGGGCACGGGGGGGGGCAAAGGCAAAGAAGGACCCAAGCAGGCAGTCACTGGCTGCCCACCATACAGAAACACTCACTTACCAAAGCCACAAAGAACAGCACAGCACGAAGGGAATTTTTCTGAGCTTTGAGGAAAACTTTCCACCTCTCAAATAAAATGGAATAACATCATTTAAAAGTCATTGTTTTGTAGATTTCATTAGTAAAAGTGAGGATATTAGGCAAGTGGTAAATTCAAGGTTTCCTAACTCAGCAGGGCCGTAAGACTAGACTTAAAAGCACCATCAACTCTTTAGTTGTTAATGAGGATATATGTTTTTGAAGCAGTTAGCCCTAGGAAGTGTGCGAGAGACTGAATATGTATCTGATTCATTCATAAATAGTGGAGTAATCCCTCAACCTGACCCCTCTAAGTATACATAATGATCCAAACCTGTATAAAATTACAAATTTAGCTCTTGAACTAAATTTTGAATTACATTTACAGGCTCAAGGTTCACTCAGCCTTCCATCCTTCTGAGGTCGGTAAAATGAGTACCCCAGCTTGCTGGGGGCAATGTGTAGCCTGCACACTGTAATTAAAAAATTGTAAACCGCCCAGAGACTACTTGTAGTGGTATGGGGCAGTATATAAGCAGAACACTTTGCTATAAGCAGAACATTTAAACGGCATTGATTTTTGTTTCAGTTTCAGCAAACAGGTTAGTGACTCCCCCCCCGCCATCTATTGACCATTGACCATTTGCTAAACCGCTAGACGCTTATGAGCGATGTTTGGTATTACAAGGGTGCCTATATTGCCTTTATGGTTTTATTGTATGTTTTAATCTGTTTGCCATGTTTTCTGTTGTGACTTGTGCTGAATAGATCAGCTCTGTAAGCCGCCCAGAGTTCCCTTGGGAAGATGGGCGGGGTGTAAATGTAATAATAAATAAATAAACTTTTTCTTTTTTTAAAAAAAAACTAAAGCATTTCACAGTGGTTATCTTGAGAGTCTCTATCCACTGATACTGGCTCCCCATTTGAGATCCGGATGTATTTTAAATTTAGAAAACTTGAAAGGAGACCTGCTAAGGATGTTGTGAGTAGTCTGAAGCTAAGAATGGACTAACGAAGAGCTCAACTCTCCCAGTAGAAGCAATACAATACAATATAATCTTTATTTACAGTCACAGGGCGCTTTTACACGACCCCTAAGATCCGCTGGCCACTTAAATTCGGACCAGAGATCTTAGGGGCTTGTCGCTCTTCCTGTGTCCCCACCCTGGCTGCTGGCTGCGTGAGGGGAGGGAGAAAAAAAAGGAAGAAAAGATTGTGGCTCACCTCCGTTCTGCCTCCGCTCTTGCCGCGGCAACATTCCTGTCTCTGTAAAGTAGCTCTTAAAGGGGCGGGAGCCAAAACAACAACAAACAGAAGCGAGGAGAGCCCCGCACTCAGTATCGTTACACCGCATCAAGCAATTTTCACCCCGGAAGAGCAGGTACTTGAAAGGTGTGCTGGGATGCGCTAAAGTGGGCATGGCCACACTTAATTTCCTGTTAACTCCGGAGCTGGTGGGGAAACACTTTTAAACTCCGGAGCTGGGAGCCATTTGCCCCGGAGTTTAGGGGTTGTGTATAAACGCCCACAGACCCAACCACAGTAGAATCACAATATCAGTTGCTTTTGTTCCAAAACACAGTCTTTTTGAGACAGTTGGAATTAATTAATTCATGCCTCAACTTTCTGCCTTGCATGACATAAGGCACATTACAAAGTAATCTAAAAAGCAAACAAACAATCCAGTTAAAAAAGAAAAATTGCAAAAACACTGTTGAATAGATTATCACATTACACCAAGCATGGAATGAACAAGATTAAAAACTGTTTAGAAACAGCAATAACAAAAAAGTACAACACTCTCCATTGAAAGTAATGTAAGTAGACAGGCATGTTAAATAAAATTATGCTGGATTTACGGCGTTCAAATGGAAGCAATTCAGAATTTTCTGTAAACACATTCCTGCATTCAGCCAGTTTATAATTTTGTTTAGGAAAAAGTAATGTATTATGACCAAAAACCATGGTAACGAGTACCATAATTGCATAAGATTTAAAGAGTATGGAATTACCAAATAAGAAAAAAAGAAAAAATAAATAATATTGCAGTCTCGAGAAAAAAACAGGTGCATGTTCTGGTCTCCTGTTTGCTATCCCTTATTACAAATTTCAGCAAACTGGGATGGTTGGTTGGTTATGGACATCTATAGACCCAGCAACTGATTTGATTTGTCCCACCTTTTCAGGTTGTCTTATAGGAGGGAGGGGCAGACTGGGAGATATGTGGATAATTTGCTCTAGACAATTTGCTGTGATCAGAAAGTGTTATTGACTACTTAATTACATTGAAAATAAAACCACTGCATTCCCTTTCAAGAAAGAAGACAATGTATATTAGAGACAGGTACTTCGTGCTTTGTATGAAGCATGAAGTGCTGCTGGCCAGCTGTTCCTAATCCTATACCACCCCCCCACTCCCTGGTCCACTTACCAGGCTACACATGCTGCCAGGGTCCTTTGTGGTAGGTGCACCAATCCACCCTGGGACTCCGAGTGCCACCTTTGGCACCTGTGCCATAGGTTCACCAACACCGTACTAGTTGGTCTGCAATTGGTGTTTTTTAATTCAGAGTTTTGTGTGGAACAGATTAAGTGTTGCCCACAGAATAGGCCAAAAGTGCATAATATTAAAGAGTGTATTGATTAAAGGTCTTTATTTTCTCAAGTTATGGATGAAATATGCCTCCTTAGAACTTCTGAAACGAGGCCACCTTGAGAAGAGTATGACTGTTCTCTGTACATAAGCATCGTGGGAGAAAACTGCTTCACAGCTATTGTCAGATGAATGTATAGAACAGGCCTGCTCAACAGGTAGACTGCAGGCTAGCGGTAGCCCACAAAAAGTTCAAAGGTAGCCCACTGGCCATCAATTTAAAAAGTAAGGGGATAAGTTCTCCACACCTACCTCCCCCATCCCAAGGACCACCGCTGCCCAGCAAATTTCTGGGTCTGCCAGCCCAATGTCTCAGCCGAGTAGGGCAGTTCAAGGGCCATGGTGCATTGAAGTCTGTTCCCTCCAGAATGGATAAATTGGTTTTCAATGCATTCCTATGGGAAAACGCTGCTCTACTTAACAAAGGTTTTTACTTATGAGCATGTGCTCAGAACAGATAAAATTCGTAAGTAGAGGTTTTAGTGTAGTAGCCCTCCGGCACTTTGGGTCGAAAAACTAGACCTCAGCCTGTTCAAAGTTGAACAGCCCTGGTATAGAATTCTTTATTTGCCCCTGCTAAATCAGTGGTTCCCAACGATAGGTTCCCCAGATGTTCTGGGGTTTCAACTCCTGGAAATCCTGGCCAGCACACCCAGCGGTGAAGGTTGTTTTAGACCAATGAACATCTGGGGATCCAAGGTTGGGAAGAACTGGTATAAACCTTTGGGGGAAATTAAGTTTGATTTCTCTGAAGGCCAAGACATAGCTTTGTGCAACTTCTTTTGTCAGGCTTTTTTGTTTTTGTTGCAAGGAACAGTCAACAAGAAAAAAAATCTTTCTACATAGACACCGCTTTAAAATCATAAAGGAACCTTTTAAATCTTAAAACACAAAGGCACCTTTCATAGTGCAACCACCTTTTCTCGCCTAAAATAACGTGACAGTCAGAACAGAAATAGAATTTCAGTCTGCACGATGCTGGAATTCATCGGGTCAATGTGGTACTTGAAGAGAACTCAGCTCTCTTCCTCTCTCTTTTGAAGTCTTCAGGCTGGATCTTTGTTAGCGTTTCTCAAATGTGCCACAGCTTCTAAATTGGAGAGAATGTGTAGCTTTGGGTGTCTGTGCATGCCCAGAAGAAATATGATAGAATGGTCACAGCATGCAGACTCCATTGATATGACACTGCCTTGTGGCAGAGCTGTGTCTTTCTAGAACCCTTGATGTGGCAGCCTGCTGTTTCGTTCTCTTTTGATCTCCGTTCCAGCACATTGCAGTAGTCTTGGGCTAGCTTTGCAGATGTTGTGAGTTGTCACAGATGAGTCATACCAATCTGTGTGAGACCTGCTTGTGATTTGTCTATTTGCATTCGTGACCGTGTGCTGGCATTAAAGCAGAACTTTTGAGGACTCTGCCGTGTCTAAAATGTCCCTGTATTGAACAGGTAGATTCTCATCACTGACCTCCATTTGCATTTCTTAGCTATTAAACTCAGAGTTGAGACAAAGGTTGAATCCATCCATCCAGAAATAATAAGTGATTGGCTTCATTCCGTCTACTTCACATGGTTTGAAGTGAGAAAAGGGAAGGAATTTTGGCTTTAGAACAAGTCTTAAAGATAATGCCTGTGAAGCTATACCTTTAACTTGATTATTTATGACAATAGGTCAGTCGTTTTAGAAATAAAAGATTAAAATACAACAATAAAGCATAAAGTATTTGCAGTCAAAACTAAGCGGTCTTGAATTCAGATTATTGTAAAATTGAATGTAAATTCCTAATCAAATTAGTGCAGTGATTTAGTCATCTGGGTTTTTATTTTATTTTACACGCTGCTTCCCCAAATTTTGAATTTGAATATGATTTTGTGCATGATTTTAAAAAAACTTCTAAAGAAGATAAACATACAAACATTTAGGTCACTCCCTGTTACCTTGCTTTTTTAAAACATAGGTATCATTTAGGTGAGTGCAGGTTTTCCTACTATTGATTTCTTTCTGATTTTTTTCTACTGATAGATCTAGGACAGGGCTGTCCAACTTTGAACAGGGTGAGGTCTACTTTTTCCAGCCCAAAGTGCCTGAGGGCTACTACATGAAACTAAGGTTAAAAATAAGAGGTTTTTTTTTTTTTTTTAGTTTTCTCCTCCCTCCCCCTCTCCCTTCTTTCTTATTCCCAGTCGCCTGCGGTGGATGCCTTGGACAGGCCTGATCTAGGAGGTAGAGACAGAAATTTGCATGGAACTGTTAATATTAATTTAAAAATGAGGGTGCTGATCTGGCCACCCCTCTTCTTTTCACAGGCATTTTGCTAATGGAAGCCATGATGGTGGTGTGATGGTTCAACGGTCAGAGTTGAACTTGGCAGACTCTATTCAGTCCTCACTCAGCCATAAGGTTTCGCTGCATGACTTCAGGGCTGGCCTCTGTTTCACAGCCAAAATGTCCCTTGTGAGAATTAAATCAAGGAGGGGATACAGTGTAGTGAAATCAGGTTAAATGCTGCTTTAAATATCATGCATAGATCTTATAAATGTGTCAGTTTTGCAGCTAGATTGGCTGGAATCTGTGGGCTAGAGACCAGTGTGTGTTTATTCCTTTCTCCCTTGTTGTCTTTGCTTCAGCCGAAATAATAATAGTTGGCAAACATACAGCATCCTCATGGGCTTGTAGCTTTTTCTGGGTGAGCTATAGCCCAGCCTATATATTTCTGACAGTCTCCCTTCTATCCTGAAGCTAAGTTTAGGCTGAGCATAAAAAGATGATGGCTAGATCTAAGCCAAGAGATGATTCTGTACGGGCAGCTTGCTGCCTATCAGGGAAAAGCAAAATTGGAAACCCTGGCCTTGGTTTATCAAGTATGAACTGATAACTGGTCTTCACTTTTTCTTGATAGTATGTTGATGCTTTGAAGTTTTCTTTGATAAAGTCAGTGGAACCAAACTCAACATTCTTCTGTTGTCAAAGCTGATACAATCCTGTCTTTTAATCTATGAATTTCAGTGAGAAACTCCTCAGAAATTCTGCAATTAAGAGATCTTGAGTACTGTCCAAACAACTTTATGTCCTTTTAAGTTTTAATGAGAAAACGGATAGATTCTGGTAGTACTTAATAGTGTTTAATGTGGGTGGATCACATTCCTTTTGTATATATGCATATAGTTCAATAGCTTAGGATGTCTTTTACACCTGCTTGTCTTCCTCCCTTCTTTTGCCCTCAGAAATTCAGCTGGGGGTGTGCCTGATATTAGAGTCTTCTCTAATAATGGAAGCGCTCCCTAGGGCACCATAGCTGGCTGGATTTTCTGGGAGTCCAGTAGAAGGCACTGGGCAGGGAGCTTCAGAATCAGGTCATGATTTCATAGGAACCAATGTCTTTCAGAAATCAAAAGTTGTTGTATGTCAAGGACGGTTGTCATGCGTCATCATGTCGACAATGTACAGGACTGTACATTAGTTAACTGGTCTGCCTATTGCCAGGATGGTTACTAGATAATTAGCACGTTGAAAATTAATTGCCTGTGTTCTTGCCACCTCTTTGTTTGGTCCCCACCCCCGCAGTGTGGAACACTGTTTGTATAAATCTGGAGCCTAAGTATGATTTGAGGAAGTGGATTGTAGCCCCTACAGGCTCACAGTGAATCTTACTCCTCCGCACACACAAAAAACCATTGATCTAAAAGCTGCCATTGTGGTTTTGGCTTTGTTTTAGTGGTACATGCTGAAACAGACTGTGAGTGCCCCTACGGTCCCCGCCGTAACGACACAATGACTAGGAGCAATGGAACTTTTAACGGGCCAACTGGGTTAAACCATAAAACCTAACCCTTTTGGGTGCCAAGGAATTAATGACACTCCCATAGTCCTTGTGAGGGTGGACTGAGCCCCTATAGAAAGTCTCTTCAATGGGAGGAACCGAGCTCCTCCTCCTCCTCCTCCTCCTCCTCCTCCTCCACTAGTTCTAGGACATCGCACAGGTTTGCCAGGCACTGGATGCCATAACAAGGGTGCGCTATGCGGGCAGTCATCTTGTCTTTGGAGTTGAGTGGGTGAAAGCACCTACCCCCAGTAAGCCTCCCCAATCTCTGCCAGTTGGTGCCACCCCAAATGCCTGGCCAAACTCGAGACAGACCTAGTTGGTGGTGTAGCCTGCATACTGTAATTAAAACTGTAAACTGCCCAGAGACTACTGGAAGTGGTATGGGGCGGTATATAAGCAGAACACTTGGCTTTTGCTTTTTCTCCCAGAGAGTAAGGCGTTGAGCTGGGAGGCGCAGGATGCCATCCGTCTGTGTATCCCTGGGCATCTTTTTTCCAAGAGGGCTACTTGCCCCTGCTATTTGCTCTGCCAGAAGCATGGCCAGTGCTTGCTCTTGAGCCTCCCGGTCTCTCCTCTCTCTTGGTCTGGTCCTAACAGCCCCAGGCAGCTTCCTCTGCAGCGCCAGCAACTGAATCCAGCATCTTGACTCAGGACAACATCCAGTCTCCCATCTGGGCATCAGCTTTTCCACCATTAGTGGCACGTCCCGGGGCTTTGCCTGCCTCCCAGGCAATGTTGCTTCCCTCCTTAAGTCTCCATCCGGCCATGGTTCTACCTTGAGGACATGGCAAGCAAGGGTCAATACTGGCCAGTTCTACACAGACGTATTTGAAAAGGGTGGGTCTTTAAAGAAACTGCTGGAGGGTTAAGGAGAAGTCCAGATGCTGCATCCTCAGGGATGAGCTTTTGCTCGTTCATCAGATACTGACTTGAATGGCAACCTGCAGAGGCTCGGAGGGCACTGAGTTTGACTTTGCCCACTGATTACATGTCGTCTCTCCCCCCGCACCATTGTGTGTAGCCATAGGGAAGGCTCGTTGCTGAGATGTGTGAGTCCACAATAGAAAGCTCTTATATTGCACAACAGTGTGTACAAGAGAACCCCATTATCTGCTGGGGATTGGTTCCAGGCCTTCCCATGGATAATGAAAACCGTGGATAAGAGAGAACGCCTGCACACCCACCCCCCAAACTGCTGCTTCCTGACAGTAGCTTGCTTTATGACAGCTGCTTTGAGACAGTAGCTTACTTTATGGTTGCTGTTTGTGACAGTAGCTTGCTTTACAGATGCCATTTGTGACAATAGCTTGCTTTACAGCTGCTGTTTGTTGACTATAGCTTGCTTTGTGGCTGCTGAATTATTTATTTTTTTCCTCTGCCAACCGTGGATAACTGAATCAGTGGATAATGAATCAGTGGATACGGGGGTCCTACTGTATTTGTCTTTTTTATTCTGCTTCACTCTGTACTGTTGACCAGTTGGATTTTTTTCCCTATCCATTTCCTCAAAGATTCTGAAATCAGTGCTGCATGGTTACTGGTAGAAGGCATACACATGTACATTAAATAAAAACATTATTAATTTATTCCACCATGGCCTGCGAGTTGATTAAGTATGGGAAAACTTAATATTTTTGGATTTTGCTGGCTGGTAGGTTTCTGGTTGTTATAATCTGGAAGGTAACTCTTCTGTTGTCTGGAGTTGATCTAATGAGAGAAATCTAAAAGCAAACTGAATTGTATCTAATACAGTTTTCTCCTGGACAGAGATATGAGAGAAATTAACATCTGCTATGTAGATGGTACTTTGTAGATGGTATTCTGAGAAAACAAGTTCATAAAATCAGCCTTAATTGCCTGAAACAGGGAATGCAGGGCATTCATTTGCAGGACAAAATTGGTGGGAAGGAGGAGGTAGCCAGTCCTTCGTACTGCATGCTAATTTCCTCCCCCTCTGTTGCCCTTTCTGCATTGACATTTTACTTCTTGGCCTACTTTAGAGCAAAGCTTAGAAGAAAAGCTCTGTGTGTGTGTTTGTGGGGCTGAGTTTATGAGCTAAGCATTCATGTCATGCCTACAGTATACCTCTAATGTGTTCCATCGTAAAAAAATTTTTAAAGGAAATACATATTTGAGAATACAGTGGACCCTTCTATAACAAACAGTTTGTATAACATAAAATCGGTACAACATAAAAAATTCCAGAGATAGGGAAAATTTGCTTAACATAATAGGCTATGGGGCGAATCTGTGCAACATAAAAATGGGATTACTCCATTTTCAATGCATTCCTATGGGAAATTTGTATTAAGGAAAATTTGCTTAAATTAATTTCATTTGGAATGAATTAATTCCTTTATACAAGGTACCACTGTATAGGCTTCTGTCCTAAAACATCTGTTAATAGACTGGTTTTCAGACTTCTGCATACAGTTCTCCTAAAATTTTGCTATCAAAACAATATGTCATATATTATTTGTTGATAACTTTCAAATGCCTGTTCTGTGATAAAAATACGGTGACTAGACATGGGCACGACTTGGCGAAATTCTCGTTTCCGTTTCCGTTCCTCGTTTCCGTTACGCAACGGAAACGGTAACGACAATTAAGCCATCAGAACTCAAACTCGAACCGATAAAAGAAAAATTGGGTCTGATTTGTCGTTGTCGTTCATGGCATCGCGGCGATCACGCGATGCCAAGCGGCACAGAAAAAAAGTTAACCCCCCCCGATTCCTGGCCAAAAAAGCAGGCAAAAATATGCCTGGCTGAGTGAAGGCACGTACCAGAGGGGTGGTTTCTGGGGGGGGGGTCCCAGGCCTCCCCCCCTCTCCTGTCCTGGGCTGCTCTGGTGGGGGGCATCCTCGTCGTCTCGCCATGCCATGCGGTGCGGGGGGATCCAAAATGGCGACCGCAATATTTTTTTTGAAATCGTGGTCCAAAAACCCACCAAAGCACCACACAGAAACATGCGAAAATTAGGTATTTTAACTGCCTGAATTTTTACAGTAGCAGCAGTGGGTTTTTCTTGCAATAAACGTCTGTCTCCAATCCCATTGATTTTATTTTATTTTATTTTTATTTTTATTTTTTTACACCTGCACAATGATGGGCTGGCCATGGGATGGGACCATGCAAATTTTTGGAGCCATTCCACCAATCGCATGGCCACTTGGCCAGGTTTTGACTGAGACTTCTGGGATGTGCCAGTCGGGCATAAAAAGCCCACTATAACCCTAGCCCTAACCCTAACCCTAACCCTAACCCATATGCCAGTACACTGTCCTTCTTAGTGGGTCAGAGGCACCCAGAGGTGCAGCCCACTAACTCACCCTAACCTTACCCGTAATAACCCTAAGCCTAGCCCTTGCCCTAACCCCAACCCTAAGCCAGATCTGTACTCGCATTGCACTACACGCAAGTACACTGTCCTTCTTAGTGAGTCAGAGGGCGCCCAGCAGAGGCATTCTTCTCTCACCTCGCTCACAGTCCAAAGTTCCAAAAAACTCCAAACCTGTACGCCAGTATGCTGTCCTTCTTAGTGAGCTAGAGGCACCCAAAAGAGAGGTGCCTCTGCCAGTGCCACTTGGTACGCAATGGCTACACGGTCATGTACCCTTCCTTTTCCCTTTGTAGGGGGCCAGAGGAGGCACCCACCCCAGAGAGGTGCCTCCAGAAGCCTGCTAAATGCCTTCCCTTCGTAGCGGGCCAGAGGAGGCACCCACCCCAGAGAGGTGCCTCCAGGAGCCCGCTACCCTATCCCCCTAAACCAGTACTAATGATAGACGACAAACGAAACGACAAATTTTTGAAAAATTTCGCGACAAATGGAAACGAGCCGAAACGGGCCGGCTCCGACACACAACAACTCGAAACGTCATTTTTCCTGGTCGTGCCCATCTCTAATGGTGACTGATAAAAGTAGCAGGTAAAACGTGAATGTTGCTTCCAGAGTGGAAATTAAGTCTCTAAAGACTTCTTCAAATCACGACCTGAATACGTAATCAGTTCCAATTAACATAGAGTTTAAACTGTTACCTTGAGTCATCTTACTCTGTTTTCCAGGACAGCCCTTTCTGTGATTTTAAGGAATCCTAAATCTTAAAAGGTTTGTTCCTGGAGCTGTAATATGTTCATTCCAGTCCTTCCATTGTACAATATCTATTTTTCAGTCTAGAGTAGATCTTCATTATACCAAGAATATGTCGGAGCCATTTACCTTCAGGTAGTGATCAGTACGAGTCACTTTGTCAGTGGCTCCATCCCTTGTGTTGGCAGTCATCTGCCTTTGAATCGTTCTGCTCTTCTAAAATGCAAAACCTGGATATATTAAACGATACCCTGGGCACATCTGATCTCAGCCTGATCTCAGAAGCTAAGCCGGGTTGGGCCTGGCTAGTACTTGGATGGGCGACCACCAGGGCATACCAGGTGCTGTAGGCGCCTGGAGTAGGAACTGGCAAACCACTCCAATATTCCCGCCAAGAAAACTCCATGGGCATGGGGTCATGAAGAGTTTGTCATGACTGTAACAACATAACAACAATAAAAACAATCATGTATAAAATTATATAAACTTCAGAATTATTAAACAAAAAGCCATGTGTGCCTTACTTTAAATACAGCAGTACCCCGACTTAAGAGCAGCTCGACTTAAGAGCAATTCAACTTGAGCGGAAAATTGTTGGCATTTTAACTGCCGCCTTACAAATTTAAGATATGGTCTGCTCGACTTAAAAATATTTTTTTCATTTTTTCATTTTTAACTTATTTTTTCCATTTTTTAGATAGGTTCCCCAACAAGAGTAGTTCAATTTAAAAGCATGCATTCGGAACGGATTACATTCATAAGCGGAGGTAGCACTGTATATGTAATTAGAGATGTAAAATTTCCAGAAATGTTGAAGGTCAGAAAAACCCCTGGTTTTTTTTCGTTTCCCCCTCCCCCAGGAAAAAAACCAGAATTTTTTGGAAAAATTGAAAAAAAAAAGCTACATTAGCACTTTCCTCCCCCATTACAGCTTGAAAGTCATTATGTTACTTTGGGAACATAAAATATAGCTATGGACAACTTGTCTTGGCATAAAATGATCACAACTAGCATATTAAAATATAGTTGTATCCAAACAATTATTGCAAACAGAATTTACTTGTTAAATAATATTTATTTGTAATAGTAAGTAACAGATGGAGTAACAATTTCTGGAATTGTTTACTAGTTTATGTGGAAAAAGAAACCTCTACAAACAATGTTTAAAAATCTTGACTTAACAATTATTCATATTTCCTCTGCACAGTATTAAATAAAAATAAAATAAAAACCTCATTCTCATAAAAAGAATTGTAGGGGGGGGAATGTATAGAAGAGAGTGGGACTGAGTGTCAATGAATGGGCATGGAATTTAATCAGAATCATTTTTGTTGCTTTGTATTTTCTTCCAGTGCTTTAAGGCATAGTGAAGAGGACAGGACAGAACCAAACATACCCAATCACATGCAAAAACAAAAGTGAAACCTTTTTCTTTTTCTAGAGATAATAATAGCACCTCATAAAGAAAGAAAATGCATCTTATTCATGCATTGGAGATTTCAGCTTGTAACCTAGGACTTGCTTGTCCTCAGTACACAGAAATTAGAACAATCTGATACTATGCATATTTTTTAGAAATGAATTGGAAAATATTTGAACACCTTGCCTTAAAATAAAACATTCCATAACCATTTTTTCATTTTCTTTTTTTTTTCAATTTTTCAGAAAAAAACCAAAACAGCTTCAGAGGAAAAATGGAAAAAATGTCCCCCCCCCTGAATTTTTCCTGTTTTTTTCCCAGGCCTTCAGATCTCTATATGTGATAATCTAGATTTCGTCTTCTGTTTTTTAAAAAAACGAATTTTATGCCACCTGTATGACTATATCACAGATTGGAATATGTTACAGGATATTATGCCTGCCTCCTAATACAGATAATGAAAACTAGCCACGCCCACTTGGAATTCTGGATGCCTTTCTGGTTGAGAGGAGTCACATGTTCTGTCATCCCCCCCCCCCCCGGCCAGGGTTGAGACACCTCTTTTTTGCAGAACTCTTCAACAAAGAAAGTGAATAAATCATTCTTTGTCCTGGGAGTTTCAAGAATGCTGAAGAGGTCCCATTAATAGAAGGCTTTTCACAATTTTGAAATGGAAGTGCAAGTCTTGGGATCCCTGAATTTTTTTAGCAAAGGGCTTATTTGTAGGCGTATCTGCTTTTATAAATGGAAGGCCATTTTTATAAGTGGAAGTTCCATTGGGACCAAAAGGGGCTAGAAAACGTTACAGTACACATTAGTATTTAATTTCTGTGGAGCCACTGGTAATACATTACATGGCTCGACAACCACAAACATGGTAGTGGTTTTGGTTTCTTTTGACTCTCAAGATTTTCATCAGGGATCAGTATGAGGAACATAGCTCTCCTTCCCCATATTTGAAACCCATCTTCATCACATTTCCATTCTGTTGGAGTAACCAATATGAACAAGATTCTGCCTTGCTTGGAGTGCCTTGTATTTCTGGTGAACAGGAGACATCAAGGATAGTTCTATGTATGAATCTATTTTTCCTGAGAGAGAAATTACCATACTTGTCTCCAAAGAAGTACATATGCCACAGAGGTCTGACTCACAAGCTTTCTGGAAAAAAAAAGAATTATTTGTTGGACACGAGTAATATCTTTTCTGTGATGTACTCCTGTGTGGCATGGCTCTGACTATTCTAAAAAAAAAAAAAAAGTTCTGTTTATTCCAGGGTACATTTAATGAAATATTATTTCATGTTTTATGTTGTGTATTTGTTGTACATGTTCTCTTAAAAAGAACTATATACTGTATTAAATTTCACTGCTTTAAAATGTTGTTTGTGAAATTCCTTGAAAAGCAGAAAACAGTGATACCTCTACTTACGAGTTTGATCCGTTCCGAATGCATGCTTTTAAGTCAAACAACTCTTAAGTGGAGCAGCCCTATCTAAAAAATTAAAAAAATAATTTTAAAAAAATTAAAAAATTCTAAGTAGAGCAGAACGCATATAAAATTTGTAAGGCAGCAGTTAAAACGCCAACAGTTTTTCGCTCTTAGGTTGAATTGCTCTTAATTCGAGCTGTTCGTAAGTAGATGTACCACTATACATGTGCAGTATTTTGAACAAATGAACAAACGAACATATGAATGAATAGGTAAAAACTCTTCTCCACCAATTGTCTGTGAAGATTCTCAGTCATCCAGGTGAGTTTATCTGGAAGTTGAGTCATGGCTACTGGACTTCTTTTTCTTGAGAGATAGAAACGTTTTGCTGCTCATCCAGACAGCTTCATCAGTCTGAATACAGCTAGTGCGAGTCCTCCATCTTATAGTCAGCTTTGACCTCTTGTTACCCTGGTCTGAGATAGGCTTCTAAGATGAACAATGGCCTGAATTGGTTTGTTAGGTAGACAGTAGTATCCATAGCCTTAAGGTGAACAATGGCCTAAGGTGCTGAAACCTATAAGTATGGGTCCTTAGCTGTGGCCTTGGTGGTGAAGGCTTGTCTAGGTATTGTTGAAAGCACACCCTGATAAGTAGCAGATAGATTATGCCTGAGGCTGCCACCTCTGTTGAGGGAGGGAGTTTCAATGCTCACATGAATGGCCTCCCTGACTCCTCTCTCAAACCACCCATCTTCTCTGTCTAATATTTGTACATCCTCATCTTTGAGTGAGTGCCCTTTGTCCTTCTGGTCCTGAGCTTTTACCCCTCCACCACTTGGTTTTCATCCCCTTCTCCGCACAAGTGACCCAATAGATGAGCACAGGAGCACTTGCATAACTGTTAGAAGGCATGATGGTGATGTTGACTCATTTGAAAGAGTTTTCCTGGCTCTATACAGGGAATGAAACTAGATCTGGTAAACTACTTTTATATCGTTAACCATAAGATTTTTGAATTAAGGGTTGATAAAGGGCCTAAATGATGTGACACTGCATTATTATCCTGGGAGTAACTTTCTCCTTATCACAAATGTGATAAGGGGGTGATACCTTTTATTGGAACGCTAAAAATCAAACTGATTGTAAGCTTTTGTGGAGAAAATGCCATGTCCTCAGGCTTAGCACAACCCTTTCATCAACAGTGCAGAAAAAACTGTACACTAGAACAAATACTGGTGACAATGAGAGTAGCTGTCAGTTCTCTGGGGTGGAGGTCTCCAGCCTCTTTTTGCAGTGTGGTTTGGAGTTTTTACGCCTGCCTGTTGGGACAAAACTCTTCCAACTCTTCTGTTCCTTGTTCTTTCTGTTTATCAGAAGCTCAGATCAAATGCTGGGCCGCGTGCTTGCTGTCAGCTCTACTCAGACATTCTTAACAGAGGAACAATATCAGATCATCTATTATAGTAGAGCAGATTCTAGAAAGTACAGTAGTTAACATCCCCATGGTACACCGTCATCATATCCTTTATTTAATAAGTCGATTAGACCATTTCAAAGCCACAAGATTAAAAACACACACATCCAAGTACTAATAAGTATACAGTACATTAAAACAGTAATATTACATAGTTCTTGCTGAAGAGCTAGAAGGGATATATTCACATTTAATATTTATCTTGATCCAACTAGATCACACCCTTACCAATCACCTGCTTCCTCAGAAATGCAGCTTTTACTGCAAAAATTCCAACTTTATGTATTAAATGGTGATTTCTCCCACACAACAAATAGGCAAGTTTCTTATTATCATCCCAATCCCCCCAGCATCTAGGATAGGGGCTTAAATATAATTCTCTAATATTGCTATACAGGCAATGCAGAACATAGTGTGCCAAGTTTTCCACTTTAGCCTCCCCACAAATACACAATCTATCTTGTACAGGTATGCCTTGATATCTGCCTTGTAACATCCCTGAGTCCGTTAACTCAAAACGAAGGTGAGTGGTACACTGGTTTTCTTGTGTAGCCTTAAAGCTGTTCTTGCAATACCTCCAGCATCCTTCTGATGTTGCTGAAGAAGCCCAAAAGCTGTCTTTCCATACTGTCAGGGCTTGCAAATTGTGAGTGTGGTTTGCACACCAGGATTTGTAGTGTTTCGGTTGTGACAAAGTAGACTTGAACCCCAGCTCCGTTTGAAGGATAAGAAGCTTCGTCTTCAGATAAAATGGACACCATATTATTTATTTATTTATTTATTTATTTATTATTGAATTTATATCCCGCCCATCTTCCCACCGGGGATATATTATCCATATATATTATCCATATATTGAAGGTTTGCTCGCTTCTTTCCTAATCCTTCGTGTCTCAGAGTAAAGGAAAGGGACAGACCAGAAATGTGGAGGTCTCTGAAACTGGACTTCCATTTGCAATGCTTCGGGTAGGAGGGTTACCCGTTTCCAACTTCAAAAGCAAAGTTGGCGATCATTTTGCTTGCTTGTCGACTTAATTAGAAAATGTTTACTTTCTATTTTCATAGAGACTCAAAAAGCACTCACAATGAGTCGTGTATCATAAGGTCCTCACCCTCCCCTAAGAGTTTAGCTCTTCATTTGCTGATCCTGTGTGGTGTTTTTGCCATGGCTCAAAGGGCCAAATTCCATACTGTATTTATCACCCAGAAGCACTGTACGTATGTTGAGAAAGATGGCCTACCTGTATGATGATGTTGAATTTATAGGCTGAAATCCGGTGACTTACGCCACACAAGACTGCTGAACGGTTGCAGTTTGTCAGAAGTAAAATGTTTCTGACTTCTCCCTTGAAGGTCCCTTGGGATCCTTTCCATCATAGAGAAACTGTTGGGCGCTGCAAGATGAAAGAAATCCTCAGTTCCTGAAAATCACTGCTGTGATGATTGCTTTATCCATGGTGGCGATTTTCAATAATGAAAGACTTTCATCTCATGTTGGACCTTGAGGTGGAAAACCATTCATGGCATCATCAGCCTTAGACGGTGTAACTTAACACAACAGGATTTCAGCTATAATGCAGTTGGATTATACAATAATCTGCTGTGCTGTGTGTCTGCCACAATCTTGGTATATTGGTGCATTGCTATGGTCACTCCCGCCTGGGGTGGAAAGATTTTGTAGATCCTGGACCTGTTACTTTTGGGGACTACAACTATCAAGATCTCTGGTCTGTAAACATGTAAGCTTGGGGGCTGTGGGGATAATGGTCCAAAGAAGACTGAGGGAGAACAGGCATTGTACGCATGGCTGCATATAAGGGCCTCCTGTAGTACATTGTGCTTTTCCGGGCAGAGGGACGTGTAAGCCTGCAGGTTTGTCACTTTTATTGTTGAAGACCCGGTTTCTTCATTGATGTGGGTGCAGAGACAGAGATACAGGCTCTAGCTTATGATGGTATAAATAATAGCTCTTTCTTTTCTGCAGGTCAACTTTGTCGTGTGCCAACTCTTTGCCTTGCTTGCTGCTGTTTGGTTTCGAACTTACCTTCATTCAAGCAAAACTAGCCCATTTATAAGGCATGTTGTTGCCACCCTTTTGGGCATTTACCTTGCACTTTTTTGTTTTGGATGGTAAGTAACTCGGTTTTTCTCTTTGACAATGCAAGGTATTCTTTCTCTAGTTAACTCTTTGAGGACTGTTTCTGACTGCCAGAAGGCTGGGATGTTCCTTATATTGCAGGAAGAGTAGAGGTTCTCAGGTCAGTCTACTTGGTCAGACCAAGCCAAAAGAGAAGGCAAACGATAAGGATGTGGAGGCATCGTAACAACTGATTTTTGTACTCCAGGATAAGCTTTTGTGGATTAGTCCATTTCCTCAGATGTACATTCTCCCTCCACCACACTGGGGTTAAGAGTGCTGGACCCCCTGTGTAGTTCAAAATCTGTAACATATCTCTTACGTTTCCCACAAACATAACTCCCAAGTATCAGCAGGTGATTTTGCACACACGCACGCACGCACACACACATGCACATCCTTTGGATCAGGAGCCAGTGAGTGCCCTGCCAGCACCAGAGAGGCCTCTTGGAAGTCTGAGACCCACCTTTCTCAGGACACTTTTTAGGGAGGAATAGCAGCACGGTACTTACTGAAGGTTGATTTACTGATTGAAAAAAAATTATCACCACGTAATGAAAACCGCTGCTCAAACCTGTGCAATGCAAGGGAGAAGTATATTAAAAGTGGATTATCCGTGAAAGCAGTATATCAGTCTATGAAAGTGGATTATAAAAGTCATTTCTTAAGGTGCACAACATCCTTGTATGGTGTGTTTTTTTAAAAAAACTTGCTCTGCAACTTAAAAACTTTGAACCAATGTGTTACCCAACTTTTATTTAACATGACATAAGGGTGTTATAAGACACAGATACATGTTGCCTTCGTAGGACTTCTTGGTCAGAATTTGTCCGACACACCATGAGCCTATGTCAGGATTGACAAATTTGAATTATTGTCTCCTAGGTGGGTCAGCAGCTCCGGAGGGAAAAGCATAGGATTTCATAAGTAAAAGAACAACCTACATAAGGAATATAACTGTCTGGTTTGGGACGTTTTCACCCCTATTAAGAGAGAAATATGGTGAAATGTGGATTCTTGTAAATTGCACGAATACCCACACATTATGAGCTCTTGGTCTCTGGACACTCAAAATGTTTTTTCCCCCTGATTTAAGAAACATTCTTCAGAATACCAGAATATGCTAGTGTCCTGATCTGATGAAAAAGTTTGTTTTACAAAGTGGCAATATGAAACTGGATGCACAGAGCAAGTCATTTGCAGCACAGGAAATGTGACTAGCCTTGTTCAAATCACCCTAGCTAGGCTGTTTCTTAATAGCAATTACTGTATATACTCAAATATAAGCCTAGTTTTTCAGCCCTAATTTTGGGCTGAAAAAAAGCTTATATGCGGGTCAGTACTTTTAGCCACTGAGGCAAGTGCTTGGGTCGGTGGCTAAAAGTCATTTTAAACATTGTGTGTCGCTTCTCATGACCACCCTCTGCATCACAGGGGAGTCTAGGGTGGGAAATGCAGCAGGGCCTGGCAAGTGCTTGGGTCAGTGGCTAAAAGTCATTTTAAACATCACACACCACTTCCCCCAGCTTACAAAGGAGGAGCTGCCAGGCCCTGCTGCATTTCCCACCCTAGGCTTATACTCGAGTCAATACGTTTCCCCAGTTTTGGGGGTTAAATTAGGGGCCTGGAGAGAAATGAGAGGAACCTCCCTTTTAATGGCTACCATAGTTTTGGCCCTGATTCTTCATAAATACAGATCAAGGAAAGGACAGTGATGGCGGTTCCTGAGTCACTCTTGAGTCCCAACTCGTCGCACTGGCGACTTGGCTTGGACTGGGCTTGGGGGTGTCTTGGCGTGAGGGCACTCATGACTAGTGACTCGGCCTCATGTGTCTGAGTTGCATTGTTAAGTTCCTATGAGCCCACCACCCTCATCGCAGTTGGCCTATCTGCTACTGCCACTGCCACCATCTTCAGTGCAAGGAGGCCCGGCTGCCCTTCTCAGAGGCAAGGGCCTGTTACTACCTGCTACACCCCACGTATGCACCAGCTTGCTAACCGGCCAGAGCAGGCAGGCCCTCTGAAACAGCAGGGTTGCTCTCTAGTCCAGTGGTTTTTTTCATTGCGACTCCCTCCAGAGCCTCTCCTTCACATGGCGGGTAGCACCCATTGGGATGTTACCCAGCCTTGTAAAGGACAGCCTTTGCGGTTGCAGTGGCTCTGTTGAATGACTGTCCTTGTGCTTGCAACTTTTCCCCAATAGCTTTTGGCACAAGTCTCTGAGGAGTTGTTGCTTTACTACAGGCATGCCCAAAGTCAGACCCGGGGGCCAAATGCGGCTCGTTTACAACTTTTGAGTGGCTCAGCTCACGGTCTCTTCTCCCCACTGGCTCAGCCTGTCACACATCCCCGCCAGCTGGCCCCTCCCCATACTGGATGGAGGCATCAACTTGCAGTTTTATGGTTTGCCTGCCCTCCCTGCCTCTGTCTGTCTCCCTCTCCACACACACACACACACACACACACACACACACACACACCCACACACACACACACACACACACACACACACACACACACACACACACCAGCCACCTGCCCATCCTACCTGGCCCCAGCTCTGTTGCTGTAGCATCCTCCCCGCCTCCTTTGCATGTCCTAGAGCAGGCCTGCCCAAACTTCGGCCCTCCTGATATTTTGGACGACAGCTCCCAGAATTCTAAGCTTAGATTGCCAATGGCAAAGGACTGTGGGAGTTGCAGTCCAAAACATCTGGAGGGCCGAAGTTCGGGCAGGCCAGTCCTAGAGGCTTGTCCAGAGTCCAGTCCATGGGCTAAATGCAGCTGAATGGTCGGCCCCCACACATTTTCACCTCACCAAAACTGGCCCTCCTTGCAAAAAAGTTTGGACACCCCTGCTTTACTAGAAGTTGTTGCTTTACTAGTTGTTGCCTTACTAGAAAAATTAATTGGTACAGACAAGTTTTGTACGGTGTTCCTGAGCACAGAGCAAACTAAATATTCTTCTCTGCTGTTTTGGTAAAAATGATGATACTTGGGCTAACAAAGGACTGTAATATTTTCCGCCCTTTAGGTATGCCTTACATTTTGTTATACAAAGTGGAATTTCCTACTATATCATGATCATTATAGGAGTGGAAAATATGCACAAGTGAGTACTAAGACATTCATACATCATTTAAGTGGGCAAAAAGTGATATAAGCTGCGAATGGATGGAGCTTTAAAATATAAAACTGTGTACAATAATAAAGGCAAGTGGTCCTATCCTGACATGTTCTACATCTTTTCCATGGGGTATAATAAATTGTATTGATAGTATTATTAGAATGGTTTCCAGTGTCTAGATTCCTTAGAAGACACTTTGTTTTTCTGGAAAAACCCGGCTGTTCTTGTCTCCATTTATTAAAAGGAGTTTGTCATACCTGCTATTTAGTGGAAAAATCCTGGTGCAGAAGGGGGCTGTAATTCTTAACAGTAGTTTAAATGCTTCCATTGCTTCATTATATTTGTCTGGTTTGCATATTTTAACACATCTGAATTCATAGTTGTTTGACAAGTGATTGTACAAAAATTTTGGTCCATGCCTTCATTTGTTTTTAAAGAACTGAACAGATATACGACAGAGTGTTTTTGTATAAATAGTGCTTGTATGCTTTGGTTTTGGTTAGTTTCATATATTCAGCCTCATTTGGACAATGTCCATTGCCTGCTGATCTCTTGACTTCTCTCCTTGTGACCATCTATATAACAGTGGTGGCAAACCTTCGGCACTCCAGATGTTTTGGGCCACAACTCCCAGAATTTTGAGCCTACCCTGCCAATGACGAAGGACTGTGGGAGCTGTGGGCCAAAACATCTGGAGTGCCAAAGGTTCGCCACCACTGATCTATCACATCCAGTCTGATACGTGGTAGGTGCTTCTCGTGGATCTGGTAATAGAACTAATAGATAATAATAATGGTATGCCATCAAGTCAGTTCTGTTTTATGGTGACCTTTTTCAGAGTTTCCCAGCTAAAGGATATTCAGAAGTGGTTTGCTACTCCCTTCTTCTGAAGAGGCGGTGGCGGGGGGGGGCGGCGGTTGCCCTGGGACTGTGCAGCTTGCCCAAGGCCACGCCAATGGGCTGTACTCACAGGAGGCACGTAGGGAATGAAGATTCCCAACCCCTGGCTCCACCACCAAATACCTAAGACCACTGAGCTCTTCAGCCTCACCTGGTAATAGAAATGGGCCGGCTTCATTCATTGTAAGAGGTTCTGCAGGCCAAACAGTTCTTTCCGTTTTTCTGTGATAGGAGTTACAGACATGTCATACTTAGGGATGGATAAGAGAAGCCAGTGAATTCAGGAGAATTCCTTTGAAGCAGAAAGGATGCCAAGGGAATCACGATACACACCGTTCAGTGGCTTAGCTAGGCATGGTGGTAGAGTTTCGCTCAGCCACATCAAACCATTTTAGGAATGAATGGCACTGAGGAAGTGACCTAGTCTCTTGTGAATGTTTGTGGATGAATAGCTTCTTGTCTGTGGGGAGAGAGCGCTGTGGAAGGTAGCTAGCAGGCTCGTAGGCTCATGCCGTGTGACCACATAAGATTTACTGATGATGAATCTAAAATGTGAAGTGTGCTCATCTCTGAGTCTTCCATAGTATCTGCATGAAGTGTTGTTGGAGATGCAGTCCATCATGAGCCCATCTTCTGTTGAAGAGTCCCGACGGCATTTGTCCAGGGCTGCTTTGGACATTATATGTTTGATGGCATGTGGGGAGAGGTATTTGCATTTTCTCACCATGTTTAATACAACTATAGAAAGGTGTGGTCTGGGAATTATGAGCATGCAAATTCCTTGGGTTAAATCAAACATATATCCTGCCTAGAGTAGACCATTTGGAATTAGCACAACTTGTGTTCATTGTGACAATCAAGTCCCATTCTTTTGGGACTTGATTGTCCCAAAAGGAGGATGTTTTAGGAATAATTGATAAATTGAAGATTAACAAGTCACCGGGCCCAGATGGCATCCACCCAAGGGTTATTAGGGAACTGAGAAATGAAATTGCAGATCTCTTAACGGTAGTATGCAACTTGTCTCTTAAAACGGCCACAGTGCTGGAGGACTGGAGGATAGCAGATGTCACACCAATTTTTAAAAAAGGAAGGAGGGGGGACCCAGGAAACTACAGGCCAGTTAGCCTTACATCTGTCCCAGGGAAGATGGTGGAAAGCCTCATCCAAGAGAAAATCTTAAAACACATAGAAGAACAAACCTTGCTGAGAGAAAATCAGCATGGCTTCTGTAAGGGTAAATCTTGTCTGACAAATCTTTTAGAATTTTTTGAAAAGCTCAACAGGCATGTGGATTTGGGTGAACCAGTGGATATAGTCTATCTGGATTTTCAAAAGGCTTTTGACACAGTCCCTCACCAAAGGCTGCTGAGAAAATTGCACAGTCAGGGGATAAGAGGGCAGGTCCTCTTATGAATTGAGAACTGGTTGAGATCCAGGAAACAAAGAGTAGGTGTCAACGGGAAATTTTCACAATGGAGAGAAGTGAAAAGCGGTATGCCCCAGGGATCTGTCCTGGGACCGGTGCTTTTCAATCTGTTCATAAATGACCTGGAGACAGGGATAAACAGTGAGGTGGCGAAGTTTGCGGATGACACAAAACTTTTCCATGTGGTAAAAACCAGAGAAGATGTGAAGAACTCCAGAAGGATCTCTCCAAACTGGGGGAATGGGCTGCAAACTGGCAAATGCGATTTAATGTAGCCAAATGTAAAGTAATGCATATTGGGGCAAAAAATCAAAACTTTATCTGTCAACTCATGGGCTCTGAGTTATCTGTGATGATCAGGAAAGAGATCTTGGTGTGTTGGTGGACAGCTCCATGAAGGTGTCTTCCCAATGTATGGCAGTGGTGAAGAAGGCCAATTCCATGCTAGGGATTATCAAAAAGGGGATTGAAAATAAAACAGCCAACATTATAATGCCATTATACAAAACAATAGTAAGGCCGCATCTGGAGTATTGTGTACAATTCTGGTCACCGCATCTCAAGAAAAACATAGTGGAACTGGAAAAGGTGCAGAAGAGAGTGACTAAAATGATTACTGGGCTGGGGCACCTCCCTTATGAGGAAAGGCAAAAACATTTGGGCCTCTTTATTTATTTATTTATTTATTTATTTATTTATTTATTTATTTATTTATTTATTTTTTATTTATTTATTTCAAAGAATTAAAACAGTTAAAAACATTAAATAATTAAAACAACAATTTATACTAAAACATCACACTAAAATTGCCATCAGAAGACCCACAATCTAATTTGTATCAATTAAAAAACTTCTGGAACAGGAAGGTTTTTACCTGGCCCAAATGTCATCAGTGTTGGCTCCAGGCGGATCTCACTTGGGAGGGCATTCCAGCTTGGGGGCAAGAAGGCCCTGTGTCTGCAAGCCATCCCTCTTACCTCCTTGAGGGATGGCTCTTTCAAGAGGGCCCCCTGGCTTGATCTTAAACATATGGAAAGGTGGTCCTTCAGGTATCCAGGTCCTAAGCCAAGGGCTTTATATGTCAAAACAAGCACTTTGAATTGGGCTCGGGCAGCAAAACCAATTATAGAACGTGATGTGATCCCTAGCGGCCCCACCAAACTGAACCAGTTGCAATCGCCGAACCGTCTTCAAAGGCAGCCCCATGTAGAGTCTGGAAAAAATCTGGATTGGACAGATTCTTGGAGGAAAAAGTCAATCACAGGTTACAAATCATGATGGAGATGTGCAATGTCCAGGCTTCAAACCGGGGTACTTCAAGGGCCAGATACAGGGGAGTGGTAGCAGGAGACAGAGATCTAGTCTCGTGTGCTCCCAGACGCATCTGGTGGGGCCACTGTGAGATACAGGAAGCTGGACTAGATGGGCCTTTGGCCTGATCCATCATGGCTCTTCTTATGTTCTTATGACTCCTCAGCTTTTAGTTGTGAAGTCAAAACTTGAGTCCATTTGGATGTGCCTCATTGTCAAGAAACATTCGGAGAGAAGGTCTTCAGAAACCAAACCAAAGTTGGGATTTCCAGTGGGAACCTAGAACAGGGTCCTTCAAGGGCCAGATAGAAGGGAGTGGTATCCGGAGACAAGAGATCGACTCTCCTGCGCTCCCAGACGCATCTGGTGGGGCCACCGTGAGATCCAGGGAGCTGGACTAGATGGGCCTTTGGCCTGATCCAGCATGGCTCTTCTTATGTTCTTATTTGGCCTAGCGAAAAGATTTTTGAAGGTACACATTTAGATGAACATCCAAACTCTGTCCCTGAAGGAAAAAAAATTAGGACAGGATTTAAGACCTGAAAAAGATAACTACACTGTTTCTTTATTGTTGGCAAGTAAATGCATATGCAAGAAATACCTAATAAAAGTATGTCATAGTATTCTGGCCTCTCTTTGCTGGGTTGGTTCAGGGTTCTAGGGGTGAAAAGTAGAGCTTTTGGTCTGATTTTGAGCTTTAGGAATAATTTGCATGAATTGCTTACGGGTTCCTCTCTTATTTGTGCATTTATACATGTTATACATGTGGGACCTAGAAGACCACCGTTCCTGCTGACCCAAGAGTCCAGTGCCACCTGCCGCTCCCTCTGCCCCTGGGTGAGAGACAGGGGACCTTTCTGTGGCTTCTCTGGGGGAGTTTGGCCTCTTGGACTCCTGAGGCAAGTCAGGACTGGGCCCCTTGCTCTGTTGCTCAAGCTGCCTTCCACCTCAACACTCACCACCTGCCCGAGGGAGGGAAGGCTTGAAAAGCGGAGTGGCCTGGGAGCTGCCTGGGACCTAGAAGACCACTGTTCCTGCTGACCCAAGAGTCCAGGTTCCATCATCCAGCAAGCGCTGCTCCAAACGGACCCTGCTTCAACCACCACCCCTTTGTCTCCACCTGCTTGCTGCTGGGTCTCCTCGTGAGTGAGAGGCACGAGAGGCAACCTAGCCAGCTTGCCAATAGAGGGGTGGGACTGGAGAGCTGGGACTCCGCCTTACAGCTTTCTAGCTGTCTGCAAGCTTGTGCTGTGGTTCCATCATCCAGCAAGTGCTGCTCCAAACGGACCCTGCTTCAACCACCAACCCTTTGTTTCCACCTGCTTGCTGCTGGGTCTCCTCGTGAGTGAGAGGCACGAGAGACAATTTAGCTGGCTTGCCATCAGAGAGGTGTGGCGGGGGGAGGGGCATCGGGCTGATACCAACCTCTACTATTTGCCTGTGAAGGGGAGAGGGTGGTGGGATGTTGAAGCTGAATGGTGGGGTGGTTTGTTTTTATCTACCTTATTCTGTTTTGTTTTGTTTCATTTTTTGTCATTTTCTTGCCATCTGAGATAGAGATAAGGACTCACAATGGAACTGATGGAACAGGAAGGAAGGAGGGCAATGGAGGGGGAGCCATTGAGCCTGTGCTGGGTAGAGGAAGGTATGGGGGTGGGAGTGGAAAAAGAGAGGTTAGATATCTTCATCTATCCCCTCTTCTGGTTTCCAACCTGAAATCAGGTGACCATATGAGCGAACCCCACGGGATGTGCTGTTGTTGAATGTAAGACAGCCCTCATTCATGATGTCATCCTGGATGAGGGTGCCGACCTGGCATGCATTACTGAGACCTGGGTGGGAGAGGAAGGTGGGGTTCCCCTCTCCCAACTCTGCCCACCCGGGTATTCAGTCCAGCACCAGTGTCGCCCGGAAGGTCGGGAGGGGAGTTGCTATAGTCTATAGGAGTTCTATCTCCTTGACCAGGCTTCCTGTCTCCTTGAGAGGAGGTTTAGAGGGCCTGTATTGTATGCTGGGCTCACGAGACAGACTGGGGATTCTGTTGGTGTACCGCCCACCCTGCTGCATTCCAACAGTCTCCTGCCTGAGCTGACGGAGGTGGTCTCGGACCTGGTGTTGAGGACCCCCAGACTGTTGGTACTGGGGGACCTCAACATCCATGCTGAGGCTGCCTTGGCCGGGCGGCTCAGGACTTCATGGCCATGACAACCATGGGGCTGTCTCAACATATCATCAGCCCGACACATGAGAAAGGCCACACTCTAGACCTGGTTTTCTCAACGGGATTGGAGGATGGTGGTTTGGATGTGGAGGGGTTGGTCCTGACTCCATTGTCATGGTCAGACCACTTCCTGGTCAAGTTCAGGCTATTAGCTACTCCAACCCTCTGCAAGGGTGGGGGATCTATTAAGATGATCCGCCCTCGGAGACTGATGGATCCAGATGGTTTCTTGAAAGCTCTGGGGGATTATTGATGTGCTCCTGTCGAAGCTCAGGTCACCCATGGAATAGGGAAAACATTCGGAGAGCCCAGGCTCTTGGTATACATCTGAGCTGCGGGCAATGAAGCAGGAGGGGAGACAAGCGCAAGTGGAGAAAATACTGTGAGTCCAATTGAACAAGAGTCTGGGCAATACGGTTGGCGAAAAGGCAATATTTTATTGCTTCCTCAGAGTGCCGTCCAGCAGAGCTGTTTCGGGTGGTCCAGGACCTTCTTCAACTGAGAAACACGGAGGAGGTTCTGGACCACTCAGCAAGTTTGGTCCACTTTGAGGGAAAAAATCGCTCAGATTCGCAGGGAATTAGACTCCACTATTGGTGCAGAATCAAGGGATGTGTCCAGTGCGCCGTGCTTAGGTCCAGTATTATTGGATGAGTTTCAATTATTGAGACCCGAGGATGTGGACAGGGTGCTTGGATCTGTCCGTTCTACCACCACTCTGCTCGACCCTTGCCCTTCCTGGCTAATTGAAAGATCTGCCAGGGGGTTCGCACCTGGGTCCAGGAAGCTGTAAATGCCTCATTAAGAGAGGGAGTGGTCCCTGCTGCCTTAAAGGATCCGGCCACTCCTAAAAAAACCCAACCTGGACCCAGGGCTGGTGGGAGCCAGTAGCGAACCTCCCTTATTTGGGCAAGGTGTTGGAGCGGGTGGTGACAGCTCCAGGCGCTGCTGGATGAAACGGATTTTCTGGATCCATTTCAATCTGGTTTCAGGCTGGGTTTTGGAACAGAGACTTCGATGACCTTTGCCGGGAGAGAGACAGGGGAGTGCAACCCTGTTGATACTCCTGGGGCTTTCGACACCATCGACCATGGTGTCCTTCTGGATAGGCTGGCCAGGTTGGGAGTTGGAGGCACTGTTTTTGCAGTGGTTCCGCTCCTTCCTGGCTGACCGTGTCCAGAAGGTGGTGCTGGGGGACAGTTGCTCCGCCCGTGGCGTTTACGTCATGGGGTTCCTCAGGGCTCAATACTGTCTCCCATGCTGTTTAACATCTACATGGAACCACTGGGAGAGGTCATCAGGAGGTTTGGGTTGAGGAGTCAAAACGATTCAGCTCTACCTCTCATTCTCCACCAATCCAGGTGAGGCGGTTTCTGTCCTGAACTCGTGCCTGGGCCAGATAATGGACTGGATGAGGGTTAATAAATTGAAACTCAATCCAGACAAGACGGAAGTGCTGTTCTCGCCGGACAGGTTAGAGGGCCACTTCCCTGAAGGGTTGCAAAAGGGACAGGGTCCGCAGCTTGGGGGTGCTTCTGGACCCTGGTCTAACTCTGGAAGCCCAATTCGGTGGCCAGGGCGCCTTCCTTCAGCTGCGGAAAATATACCAGCTCCGCCCCTACCTAGACGAGCAGAGCCTCATGACAGTTACGCATGCGCTGGTAACATCCCGTATTGATTACTGCAATGCGCTCTACGTGGGGCTGCCTTTGAAGACGGTCCGGCGATTGCAACTGGTTCAGAATCGTGCGCGGCGCGGCTGGTGAGTGGTGGGGCCGCCAGAGATCACATCACGCCGATTCTACGTAACCTGCATTGGTTACCAGTTGCTGCCCGAGCCCAATTCAAAGTGCTTGTCTTGACATATAAAGTCTTGGGACCTAGATACCTGAAGGATTGAACCTGGCAGTTAAGATCTAGCCTCTTGAAAGAGCCATCCCTCAAGGAGGTGAGAGGGATGGCTTTAGACATAGGGCCTTTCGGCAGCTAGTTGTGGAAAAGTGAGATCCGCCTGGCGCCAACATTGATGACATTTGGCGCCAGGTAAAAACCTTCCTGTTCCAGAAGTTTTTAATTGATACAACATAGACTGGGGTCCTTTGATGGCAATTTTAGTGATGATTTTAGTATAAGGTTTTGCTGTTGTTTTAATTATTTATTGATATTTTATGTCTTAACTGTTTTAATTCCTTGTTGTAAGCCGCCCAGAGACCTTTGGGTAGTGGGCGGCATATAAGCTGTAAAAATAAATAAATAAATAAATAAATAAATAAATACTCCAGGTTTGAAATTGGACATGAGGTTTGCCAATGTCTCCTAAAAGGAGCCCAGATATATTCTGTGGATTCTTATAGACAATTTAGTCTGTTGATATTTTCTGATATAGTCAGCAAAAGGGATAAACACCAGAAGATGCTTTTATTGTGTTTGAATCAGGTTTATTGCTTGACTGACAAATTGCTTTCTGGATTCAATAATATTAGTCCTCAGTATGGCAAAGTGTAATTTTTATGACCACGAAGAAGCTGTGTGAGAGTATTTATTAATAAGGAACAGTCCTTTAACAGATGAGATGGGAGAGATAACACAAATGACCCCCACCCCCACCCTATATCAGTTTTGTTTGGTAATTTAATGCCATGCAGGCTGGGGGATTTGAGGATGGGTAGTTAGAAATTCCCAAGATCTGGACAGAGAAAAAATTACAAAGGGACTTTTTAGCTCTTAGATGTTCATTAGTTTAAAAACAACAAAAATGCAGGATACATTCACTTTACAGTAAGGGATATATTTGATGAAATTCTGGGCACTGCAGCAAGAGACTGAGGGATGCTTTTACTTGTTGCCCTAGTTCCTGTCATTCACAGTACAAATACCCACCTGCCCATCCCATTTCCAAAGCGCTCTTTGGAGAGAATAAGTATGGATTCCCCGCAACAACCCCTCATTTATTGCTCCATAAACATCAGGAATGAGCTTTATTTTCATCCCCTTAATTAACAGATATTACCTGGCTCAGCGAGAGTTCTGTTGGGGAAGAGAAACAAATTTAATTTTGATCAGTCCTGTTTCCTCTCGGGCAAGCAGGTAAACCACGATTTTAATGAACGAAGGCTTGAATTAATGTGTTATTCTGCCCCTTCTTCCCCAAAATGTGCTGTTGAGTCGTGACATACATTTCCTGAGAATAAGAGAGATCCAGTTTTTAGAACATTCACTAGCTGAGGGCTCAGTCACACGTGCCAAAAGAGCTCCAGTTACATTGATCTAGCTGTTACTTACATCATTTCATAATTTTCTATTCACATTATGTATGGCCAACATTGACTCAATTGCCCTGCTGTTTATTTCCTGCTCACTGGGAAGTTTGGTTTAAATTGTACTAATAATGAATCACTTCATTCCTTATTGCTTCAGCGTGTGTGAATACTGCTGTCCATTTGTTTCCTTTGCAAAGGGGTTGGGTTTTTGGGCACTGTGGGCACTTCATGCTTACAGGTATGTGCTTATTATTTTATTCAAGGATACCAACAAATTGGTTAGTAGCAGCCACTGGTGCCGCTGCCAGCATCACAAAACAACAACAGAATGAATACATTGTTGAAAAGGAGACAGTCGTCCCTTGCAGGGTGAAAGAGGATTTGAGATTTCCTGATTTGAATTGTAAAGAAAGAGTTGCATTCCCCCAAAAAAAACCCTGCTTTTCACAGTACAGTGGTACAGTCACCCACCGCCGATCGCGGGGGTTAGGGACCCACCCCACCCGTGATGCACGAAAATCCGCGATATGCGGAAGCGGGTGGGATGGGGGCAGGGGGCGGGGGGCGATTGCGTGGTGCTCCACTGGCAGCAGGGGGCTCTTACCTCCCGCCACCGCCGCCTCCCGCCCACCCGCGTGGCCCTGAGGCTTCTCCGGGGTGTGTGGGAGGGCCGCGTGGAGCGACCGGATCGCCCACCACTGCCTGCCCCACACTCCGGAGGCTTCTTGGGGGTATGTGGGAGGGCTGCGCGGAGCGACCGGATTGCCCACTGCCGCCCACCCACACACCCCGGAGGCTTCTCGGGGGTGCGTGGGAGGGCCGCACGGAGCGACCGGATCTCCCCCCGTCACCCTCCCACGCACCCCAGAGTCTTCTCAGAGGTGTGCGGGGCGGGGCGGAGCAACCCGGCCGCTCCCTGCCTCCCCCACAGTTCCGGTACTGCGGTCCCGCGATGGAGTGGGACCGCAATACCAGAACCGCGAAATGGCAGGGGGTTCACTGTACCTTGTATAAAGGAATTGATTCATTCCAAATGAAATTATGTTATGCAAATTTTCCTTTATACAAATTTCCCATAGGAATGCATTGAAAACAGAGTGATCTCATTTTTATATTGTACAGATTCGCCCCATAGACGATTATAGATGCAAATTTCCCCTATCTCCGGAATTGTTTATGTTGTACAAATTTTATGTTATACAAACCATTTGTTCTACAAGGGTCCACTGTACTTTGCAAGTCTTTCAAAGCCCGCTTCCTCCTCCCAATGCTCTTCCAAAGGGAAAAGATAAACTAAAGGCAAGGAACGGAGAAGAAGAGATATGCAGGCAAAATGAGTAAAGGAAGGGATGGAAAAAGGGAAGAGGAGGGGAGGCATCACTTCATAAATATATCACCTTTGGTAATTTAAAAAAAAAGGACAAGTGGGCTGATTGCTCCAGGAAGAAGTATAGAAAATGAACTGATAGAAAATTAAAGAGCAGTGTAGCCTGCTATAGCAGTTCAATAGAAATAAATGAACTGATATAGTTAAAAAACAATGTGAATGATCCCGGTGATATAGACACCACATGACCACTTTATTGTACAATAGAGATATGAGAAGAATCAGTTTAACGGGGGTTCTTTTCTCACATGTGATGGAGCCCTGAGTTGCATCATCCTGATTTAGCTGTCTTTTGCAAATGGCTTTGTGCATTCATTTCATTTAATTCTCTCTAAATGGGGCTAAAAAGGATCCAGTCCATTCATGAAATTGCTGCAAATATATGCTCGCAAATACTGTATATAAACCCCGTCTTGTTTGTCATTCTTATGTCTGTAAATACTTAGGAGACGGGCACTGTGGAGGAATTCAAAGGCCCAAACCAAAAACACAGTACAGGTTTTTCTCCATTTCACGTATATAATTTGGCCATTTAATTTACATTGTTTCCTTGAAAGGTTTTTTTAACTTAAATATGCTGATATTATGTTCCTATTAATGAACACCACTGATATGGTAATTTAAATTCTGTTCTTCTCACACACATTCTTTTTATGTGGTTGCCTTCAGCTGTCCTGCCAATCTGGTTTCAGATTTTAAAAAAATTGACAAGGCAGAACAGGTTCTCAATGTCTCTGTTAAACTATTGTTTGTTCTGGCCTTCACATTACACCAGCATTTCAGGGAAATATTAATTGGTAGGACCCCAGTATCTGCTGGGGATCGGTTACAGGCCTTCCCATGGATACTAAAAACCATGGATAAGAGAGAATGGTAACACCCCCAAAAAAACCCCACTGTTTTGTGACAATAGCTTGCTTTACGGCTGCTGTTTATGACAGTAGCTTTGTGGCTGCTGCATTCTTTAATTTTTTCCTCTGCCAACCGTGGATAACACAATCAGTGGTTAAAGAATCAGTGGATCCGGGGATCCTACTGTATAAATAATGATATGCCAATGTCATCTCTCTCTTCCCCCTATTTCACTTTTTTGGAGGTTTTGTTTTACTTACTAACGAAACAATCCTTAAGTGATGAGTAGGGGTTGTAGTTGAAATAATGATAAATAATCATTGGCTGGTCCAGTCACTTCTGATTTTTCATGACCCCTTTTTCAGATTTTTCGGGCAGAGAATATTTAGAAGCTTTTTTAACATTTCTTTCTTCTGGAGATGCTCTGAGATGGTGCCGCGTGCCCAAGATCACGCAGGCTGGCTCTGTTTTGCAGGGAATGGAACTGAGCTCCATGAAAAGGTCTGAGAACTCAAATGATACCGCTTGAAAGAAAATCTGCTCTTGTGAGAGCAATTTCAGAAGATAATGTTTGAGTCTACAAAAAACACAGTTCCCCGCATCTCTGTCCCTCTCCACCCCACCCAATCCTGCCACTGGTTTTGCATTCCCCATTACTTCTGCAAAAGTGGATTGGGTCCAGGGACTTGCCATGATAATTTCTAGCTTGGCCTGAAGGAGAACCTTTTATTGATTTGCTTCTAATCTCATAAATTAAGAGCAACGGAGATTCTGCTTGAATACTTCTTCAAGAAAGATGGGGCGATGCTGTTATAATTTGGTTAGGAAGCCAGCATTTGCCTGAAGCAAAGGATATATTTTAGATCGACTATTTTTAAGCAGGTCTGAATAGGTAGAAATGTTTGGCGGTCAGCCTGTGCCATCCTTTTCGTAAACCGGCCAGCTTTCATTGCAAGCAGAGACTGTCTCTTTTACACTGATGCTACCTCTGTGGGGCTCATTCCTCCTCCACCTGTCATCTTCTCAACGGATTTGACTGGGAGCAAATGAGTCTGAGTCACCGGAGTGTGGCTACGTGCTTTATTATCTCCACAAACTATTCCTGTCCATTAGATCAGAGGTTTGCTGCATAACAGAGGCAGAATCAAAAGCGTGCGGGGTGTGTGTGTGAGAGGAAATACGCGAATGGAAACGTGTGCTGCTACCTTTTGTGTGGTGAGAATGGGTTCTTAATACACAATGGATATCCTAGTGAAGCACAGTTAGCTGTACACTACAGAATTCATAAGAACTTAAGAACATAAGAAGAGCCATGCTGGATCAGGCCAAAGGCCCATCTCGTCCAGCTTCATGAATCTCACAGGGGCCCCACCAGATGCGTTTGGGAGCGCACGAGACTAGATATCTGTCTCCTACCACTCCCCTGCCTCTGGCCCTTGAAGTACCCCGGTTTTAAGCCTGGAGATGACACATCTCCATCATAGCTTGTAACCTGTGATGGACTTTTCCTCCAGGAATCTGTCCAATCCCCTTTTGAAGGCATGCAGGCCAGATGTCATCACCCACCTCCTGTGGCAGGGAGCTCCACAGACTAACAACGCGCTGGGTGAAAAAAAAAATTCTTTTGTCTGTTCTTACTCTCCCAGCCCTCAATTTGAGTGTGCTTGAGGGTACTTGTAAAACCAGATGAGCAGCTGCCGGCAAAGGGCACACTGGACACAAAGCAGATGTGGCCGTGTTTTCCCGGGGTGTTGGATTAGCTTGAATGGTCTTTTGGTGGAACGACTTGACGTTGAGTGTTTGCAGTCTCCTCCGCCGATATTTGTTGGAGTGGGTGTTGTACATCGCTCTTCTGAAAGTTCTTTTGTGGAGTGGCTTTATCTTGAGGGCAGCGTAACAAGACGGGCATTACTCACCCAGCGAACGGGATTGCTTTGCAATAATGTTTCGGCAGAGTCCCGACGGCTATGCTTGAATCTCCAGGAATCTAAATCAGGGAGGAAAGGGACAAACCTCCTGGTGTAATAATAACATGAGGAGAGAATAAGAAGGTGGACTAAAAATGTGACTCCAGTAAACATTTCAGTCTACAAAGATTCTTTCTTTTAAAAGTTCTCTGCTTTTAGGAAGCTGCTTTGGTGCTTCCAGACTGAGGTGGCGGTTAGATTTTGAAGCTAATATTGGACATTTCTATACCGTATGTACTCGAGTATAAGTCAACCTGAGTATAAGTCGAAGCCTCTAATTTAACCCCAAAAAAACTGGCGAAACGTATTGACTCGAGTATAAATCTAGGATGGGAAATGCAGCAGGGCCTGGCAGCTCCTCCTTTGTGAGCTGGGGGAGTGGTGTGTGATGTTTAAAATTACTTTTCGCCACCAACCGAAACACTTGTCTCAGTGGCTAAAAGTCATTTTAAACATTGCATGCCACTTCTCTTGACACACACACACACCGGCGTTACAGGGGAGCGGTGTGCAATGTTTAAAATGACTTTTAACCACCAACCCAAGCACTTGCCTCTGTGGCTAAAAGTATTGACCTGGATATAAGTTGAGGGCCCCCTTTTTCAGCCCAAAATTAGGGCTGAAAAACTAGACTTATATTTATTTATTTATTTATTTATTTATTTATTTATTTATTTATTATGGGACTTATATACCGCCTGTCTTCCTGGTGGGGAACTCCAGGCGGTTTACAACTATTAAAGGAGCAACAAATTGCATAGACTAATAAAATAAACAAATAAAACAACAAATGCAGGATATAGCAATGGCGATGGCGGTGGAAAGGGAAAAAAAAGAGAAAGAAAATCAACCAAACGCCTCCCGGAAAAGCAGGGTTTTCAAGGCCTTCCGGAAGGCAGGCAGGGACTCTGCTAGGCGCACTTCCGCTGGTAGATGGTTCCAAAGCGTCGGGCCAGCCACAGAGAAGGCTCGGGAACGAGTGGAGGTTCGCCGAGCCTCCCTGGGCGTGGCCACGCGCAGCATGTGCACCCGCGACGACCTAGTTGGACGGGCCGAAGTTGACCGCTGGTCGATCCGCTCTGTCAGGTAGCCAGGTCCTAGGCCATGGAGGGTTTTGTAAATCAAAACCAGGACCTTGAATCTGATTCGGGCTGCAACGGGTAGCCAATGCAGGCGGGCCAGAACTGGGGTGATGTGCTCAAACCGACGCACACCCGCCACCAGTCTGGCCGCCGCATTTTGGACCCGCTGCAGGCGCCGAATGAGAGTCAAGGGCAACCCCATGTAGAGCGCGTTGCAATAGTCCAGTCTCAAGATCACCAGTGCCTGGACCACTGTTCTAAGGGAGTCCCCATCCAGGTACGGGCGAATCTGGGCGATTCGACGAAGGTGGAAAAAGGCAGCCCTGGACACAGCGGACACCTGGGCCACCATGGTGAGCGCAGGATCCAGGACTACTCCCAGATTCCGGACAGAGTCCGATGGCCTGAGGGAAACACCCTCTAAGGTGGGAAACGGGCCAACGTAGCTGGATGGGGTAGCCCTGAAGAACATAACCTCGGTCTTATCGGGGTTGAGTTTGAGCCTGTTAGTCCTGGTCCACTCCATGACTGCGCCCAAGCACCGATCGAGGGTCCAGACAGCCTCATCTGCAGCGGTGGAAAAGGAGACATAGAGCTGCGTGTCATCAGCGTACTGATGACAGCAGACTCCATGTCCCCTAATGACCTCTGCCAGCGGCCTGATGTAAATGTTGAACAGCATGGGAGAGAGAGACGACCCCTGTGGAACCCCACAAGGGAGTGTCCAAGGGGCCGACAACTCGCCCCCATGCTGAACCTGCTGGGGACGGTCTCCGAGGAAGGATCGGAACCAACTGTGAACAGTGCCCCCGATCCCAGCCTCGGAGAGCCGGTCCAGCAGGATACCGTGGTCAATGGTATCAAAGGCCGCTGACAAGTCTAGGAGGACCAACAAGGAGGAACACCCCCTGTCGGCCCCCCGGAGGAGGTCATCTTGCAGAGCGACCAAGACTGTCTCGGTCCCCCGCCCGGGCCTGAACCCAGACTGGAATGGACCTAGGATATGCTCACCCTCCAGATGTGTTTGAAGCCGGATCGCGGCCACCCTCTCGATCACCTTGCCCATAAAGGGAACATTAGCGATCGGGCGATAGTTGGATAAATCGCCCGGTGCTAGATTAGGTTTTTTCAGAATGGGCTTTACCACAGTCTCCTTCAGGCGAGAGGGAAAAATCCCTTCCCTGAAGGAGGCTGTGGCGATGGTAGATGCCCACTCTGATATGTTCCCGCCAGCGGATTTCATAAGCCATGATGGGCAAGGGTCGAAGGGGGTGGACGCGGGCCGGCAGTGGGCAATAGCCCTGGAGGCTTCAAGTGAGGTGACAGGCCCAAACTCAACCATGCGAGGAGACCGAGGGGGCACAGCCGCTGGGGGTGCCGAGAGTGGGCTAGAGCAACAGGGTTCGAAACCGGTACGGATGGCCTCAATTTTTGATCGAAAAAAGGCTGCAAAGTGCTCACTACTGAAATCAGTAGGAGGAGGCCTGGATAGTCCAGGATTAGTGAGGTCACGAACCACACGGAATAACTCCGCTTGACGGTTCGAGGCCTCACTAATTCTCAGGGTGTTGTAAGATCTTCTGGCCACCCTGATCGCATGAACATAGCGCCTGGACTGTGCGATGACTGCAGCCTTCTTAATCGCCGTCCGGTTCTTCCTCCAACTGCGTTCCAGCCTCTTCCGTTCTTGCTTCATCGCTCGAAGCTCCTCCGTGAACCATGGTGAGGGACGAGCTCGGCAGTGGATGAGGCGCCTAGGGGCGATCTGGTCGACAGCCCGGGATGATTCATCAAACCATAGGTCTACCATGGAGTCGACCAGATCGTCAGCCAGTCGGCCAGGAGGCCCTCCGAGGACTTCACGAAACCGATCAGGGTTAAGGAGTCTTCGGGGGCGGGCCCAAACAGTTGGCCGAGGGTCCCCGCGGGGTGGGGCGGCGATTGATACAGAGAAGGACAGTAGGTAATGGTCTGACCATGACACGGGGGTGGGAACAATGTCCCGCACCCTCAGACATGAATCCTCAGACGTGGAGGAAAATACCAGATCCAGGGTGTGTCCTAATCTGTGGGTTGGGCATAAAACATGCTGGGACAGATTCATGGAGGTCATGGACTCCATGAAATCCAGAGCAACACCAGACAGGTCACCGCCAGCATGCAGGTTGAGATCTCCCACCACCAGAAGGCAGGGGGTTCTCAACAGAGCTGCGGCGATGAACTCGGTGAGCTCTGGCAGGGATTGTGCTGGGTTGCGGGGAGCGCGGTAACCGAGCACAATGCCAAACCTGTCCCGCTGCCCAACCAACAGATGGACACATTCCAACCCTGGAATCACCAACGTCGAGGCCCTACTGATTAAAATGGTATCCCTGTAAACAATGGCCACCCCACCCCCCTTACGACCCTCCGATCTTCCCACCCCCTGCACCAGAAACCCGGGGGGGGGCACAGCTGGGCGAGGGACGCCCCCCCTCTGCACCCACCCAGGTCTCGGTGATATACGCCAGGTCAGCCCTCCCATCGGAGATGGTATCGCGGATGATGGGTATCTTATTATGGACCGACCTGGCGTTCAGCAGGAGGCAGGAAAGATCGGAGGCGCTGGCGGAGTGGCTCCGAGGCTCGTGACAGTGAGCTGAGGGGTCAGAACGGGGGGCAGGCACGAGATGCCTGGCCCGAGTTCTTCTTAACCAACTAACCCCCCAGCCCCTAGCGTACCGACCACGGCCCGACACAACAGGTATTGTGGTCCCTGCCTGCATGATTTATTATTTAAAAAAAAAACAACTATACAATAACCTAATTCAAATACAAAACAAAATATACAGCAGCGTAACACAATACTCTAACAAATAAAGGAGAACAAAATAACCGTCAATAAAACTTAAAATGAAAATGCAAGGTGAAAGGTATTAGGGCTCGCGTAGGCTGTTGATGAAGAGAGGGGGAGGGAGGGGGGGAGAGGGGGGGACCAGCCGACATCAAAGCTGCCGGCGGAGGCAGATCCGCAGCCTACGAAGGCTGTCGGAGCCCCGCAGTAAGCAAACGATGGCGGCCCGGCCCCCTCTCTGTTGGAGGGAATATGCCAAGGGGGAGTAAGCTAGCGCCAGGATGTTGGAGAAATAGCAAAACTCGGTAAAAAAACGGATAGAGCCAGAACAGGTGGTTTCTCCACCACGAGTTAGGATCAGCGGCCTCCAGAGATAGAAATCCGCTTGATGGTGATAGTCCGGGGGAAGGCCAGAGAAGATGACAGTACAGAGTCCTGCCTCCCAACGTGAGAAAGTCAATGTCCGTCGGAGTCCGCAAGATGGGTACAGTGGAAAGTTGGCAGCATCCCGCGGAAGGGCTGAGATCAGCAGCGGTGGCAGGGCTCCAGGCGGGGTATCTGAAGGAAATCTGCAGCACGGCGGCTCCCGTGGCTGGTCCCCCAAGCAAAGAAATGACCGCATCTAGTGTAGGGGGCGGCGGCGATGGCAGTAGCGGCCGCGGCAGCTTCCGGGCGGACGCCCCACCAACGGAGAGATGGAACTGTCTGATAGAGCCGCGGACAGTGGCAGCGGCGACATTCCCCCCCAAGGGGAGCTCTGGGGAGGGGCTCTGGGTCAAAAAGGTGGCACGTCCAGTGGGGTTGCCGCAAGTGATAAGGGCAGTGGTGGTAACAACTCCCTGGGGAGGGGAGGCCCCGCTTCCAGAGCAGGCTCCCCTTACCGCAAGGATGGCAACATCCGGTGGGGGCCGCAGGCAGTGGCTCCCGGGCAGACCTCCACGCTGAGGGGATGGCAAAACTAGGCGGGGGGGTCACAGAACAGTGGCGGCCGCGGCGGTCCCCGGGGTGGGAGCCCCACCCGAAGGGAATGGGGGCGTCCAATGAGGCAACAAGCACCCGCGGTGGCAAGGGTTCCCAGAATAGGCTCCCAGGACAAAGAAGATGGTAGCATCCGGCGGGGGGCCAATGAAGGGCCGCAGGCAGCGGCGGCAGCTTCCGGGCAGGCCTCAGCCGCGGGCAAGCCTCGGCACCAAAACGGTGACAGTTCTGACGGCGGCCACAGCAGCGGCTCCCAGGTTGGTGGCGACGAACGAGCCACAGTCAGAGGCACCGCAGAAGGGAGCGGAAAACGACAGGAACGAGGGGCGGCGGCAACAGCGGCGGCAGGCGGACCGAGCGATCCACAAACGGGTAGCCGCAGAGTCAACATGGCGGCGGCGGCGGTCCACAGCGGTCCGTGGTGCCGCAGTAAGGGCGGCAAGCAGCCGAAACAACACGGCAGCAACGCCACCGGCGGGTTGAACAAGCCGCAAACGCGGCACGGCGGCGGTGGCGGCGGTCCGCGGCGGTCGAGCGGGGCTGCAGCCGGGCCGCGGAAGAACAACAGCTGCCGGTGACGAAAGCAGCAAGTCCCGAAACAGTCGGGGCGGCGGTGGCGGGCGACGTCCTCCATAGCGGACGCGCCTCAACGAACCCTCCCAGCAGGCGGGGTAGGGGGCCCCCAACCCCGGAGGGCTGACGCCAACAATCGTTCACCTTTCCAGACGGCTGTTCTAAGAAAGCGAGCGGGCAGGACAGCCCGGCAGGTACAAGATGAAGTGGTGGTGGTGGTGGTGGGGAACGCTCAATCCGGTAGAAAAGCCGAGGAAGGCGATGAAACAGTTTCATTCTCGGCGTTAGCGAGAACCCCCTTAGAATCCCCCTTCACAGCCAGGCGAGCCCCAAACCAATTAGAAGAAAAACAAGAGATGGCAGCAGGCGAAACAGATAAAAAATAAAACGCGCCGGAGCAACCGTCCTGCACGGCTGCTGCTACCACCCGCCATCTTGATATTCAGGTATATACAGTATATGTTATATTCAGTCTTAGAGATGGGCACGACTTAGTGGTATTCCCATTTCCGTTACTCGTATCCGTTACTCTACGGAAACGGTAACGGGAATTACTCCGCCAGACTTCGAGCTCGAACTGACGAACGAACAATTTTGGTCTGATTTGTCGTGCTCGTTACTTACATCACGGCGCTCGCGCAATGCCAAGCGGCACAGAAAAAAAGTTTTTAAAAGTTAAAAAAAACCCGATTCCTGGCCCTAAAAGTAGGCGAAAACTGTCTGAGGGCACCTACCAGGCCAGAAGGGTGTTTTATTTGGGGGGGGGGTTTCCCCGCCCCCCTCTCCTTGGCTATTGCTACTGCTGCGCTGCTGGTACCAGGCTGGGAGGGCGCATCCATTTGCCATGCAGTGTGGGGGATCCAAAATGGCGACCGCAATATTTTTTTTGAAATCGTTGCCCAAAACCCCACCAAAGCACCACAGAAACATGCGAAAATTAGCTATTTTAAATGCTTGAATTTTTACAGTAGCAGCAGTGGGTTTTTCTTGCAAAAAAAGTCTCCGTTGATTTTATTTTATTTTATTTTATTTTATTTTATTTTATTTTTTTACACCTGCGCATTCACAATGATGGGCTCGCCCATGGGAGTGGACCATGCAAAGTTTTGGAGCCATTCCACCAATCGCATGGCCAGGTTTTGCTGACTGTACCAGGCTGGGAGAGCGCATCCATTTGCCATGCAGTGCGGGGGATCCAAAATGGCGACTGCAATATTTTTTTTGAAATCGTTGCCCAAAACCCCACCAAAGCACCACAGAAACATGCAAAAATTAGCTATTTTAAATGCTTGAATTTTTACAGTAGCAGCAGTGGGGTTTTCTTGCAAAAAAAAGTCTCCGTTGATTTTATTTTATTTTATTTTATTTTATTTTATTTTATTTTATTTTTTTACACCTGCACATTTGCAATGATGGGCTCGCCCATGGGAGTGGACCATGCAAATTTTCCACCAATCGCATGGCCAATTGGCCAGGTTGACCACAGAGACTTCTGGGATGTGCCAATCGGGCATAAACAGCCCACTAATCGTAGCCCAAACCCGAACCCTAAGCCTAAGCCTAACCCATACGCCAGTACACTGTCCTTCTAAGTGGGTCAGGGAGGCACCCAGAGGTGCACCCCAATACTCACCCTAACCTCACCCGTAACTAGCCTAACCCTAGCCCTTGCGCTAACCCGTCTTAACCCTAAGCCAGATCTACTTGCATTGCACTACATGCAAGTACGTGAGACACAGCGGGTGCAAAGAGTCTGCCAGTCCGTCACTTGTGGCTCTGGCTGACTCCTGCAGCTCCCTCCAGGAGCCCGCTACCCCCCCAAACCAGTACAAACGACAACGAAAAAACGAAAAAAACGAACCGACTAATTTTTGCAAAATTTCACGAAAAACGGAAACGAGCCGAAATGGACTGCCTCTGACACACGACAACTCGAAAACGTCATTTTCCCTAGTCGTGCCCATCTCTATTCAGTCTTGCTTCCTTTTAAATCAGCTGTTGGCCCAAGAATGAGTTTCCCTACTGAGTGTCAAGATCAGCTGCGATTTCCTGGATTAGGCCTGGGGGAGGTTCAGAATAGCTAGAGTCAGCCTTGCTTGTCATAACTGATGCATTGATGGCACCGCAGGGGTATCACGTGTAAAGAGGGCATTGTATTGCATTGTATTTCAAGGGCATTGGGAACCTTTTGGTGAAACAAATTGCACTGCTATCTAAAGGACCAGTAACCTAGACTCACATCTTCTTTAAAGACTCTGTGAGGCAGCGGTAGCAGATGTTTTTAGAACTCGGAACTAACAATTCTTTCAAAAGGGGTTTTCAGGTGGAATTTTATTGAGAAAAATAATTCACATGTTGAGTTTAAATCTTTTTGTATTGGCTTTGTTTTGTGCTTAGCATGATGTTTTTATGTTTATCTTTTTAAAATCACTGTGTTGAGTGCTTTTGCTTTGCTTTTTATGTTGCACTAGAACTCTGTGTGAAGTACTAAGTCCAATATATTTTCAATATTCTCTGCCATAACAGTAGTACAGAGAAACTTTGTACTTTGGTTCTGGTGCTGGAATCCAAAATACATGAACTCATGTCAGTGCTAAAGGTTTACTGTACATAGGTTTATTTTACCATTTTTCCTTTTTGGAAAGTTGTAGATGGGATCTAGGAATGCTTTCCTCTCTCAGTTTTGGGGTCAAAAAAGGACGTTGTTAGTCTGTGGAACTCCCTGCCACAGGAGGTGGTGATGGCATCTGGCCTGGATGCCTTCAAAAGGGAATTGGACAGATTCCTGGAGGAAAAGTCCATCACAGGTGACAAACCATGATGGGGATGTGTAATCTCCTGGCTTAAAACCAGGGTACTTCAAGGGCCAGATGCAGGGGAGTGGTATCAGGAGACAGATATCTAGTCTTGTGCGCTCCCAGGCGCATCTGGTGGGGCCACTGTGAGATACAGGAAGCTGGACTAGATGGACCTTTGGCCTGATCCAGCATGGCTCTTTCTTATGTTCTTATGAATTCTGTAGTGTACAGCTAACACTGTGCTTCACTAGGATATCCACTGTGTATTAAGAACCCATTCTAAATGGACAGTGATGAGCACATCTAATGCTTGTCGCTGTGAGTATCCGTGTGTTTATCATGGATTCTAGTGCTGTGGTATGCATTTCTCTTGAGGGTGTGTTTAAGAGGATGTCTGCCTGCCTGCCTGCCTGCCTATTACAAAGTAAGTTCTAAAGTCAGTAGGAACTGTGCAGGGTGTGGGGATGCAATTAGACCATTTAGATGCATTTTGTTGTAGGACATAATGTGTTGTGTCAGTATGCAGTAAAGCACGGGGGAGGTGTAGTTGTAAAAGCTTTTACTCAGCAGTGCTGTCTTAGCTTTTTTTGATGTTGGTTTTCATGTCTGACTGCGGTAGCGTTTTATGTGAAAGTCTTTGTAACTTCAAAGCATTAGTTTAACCTTTACAACCATTTTGATGGGGGAGGTACGATTATAATTTATGAGTGACAGCATGCTGTGAAGTGAAAACTTCTCTCTGATGTTTCAAGACTGCTCTAGTCAAGAATCTGGTGTTTGTTTGTTTGTTTGTTTGTTTATCAGCAGCTCCTGATTAAGATGCTTCTTCCTGTCACTGTTAAGACTGGGTGGGTGGGGACTTAATGGATTTCAACGTCCCTCTCCACTATCACGGCTCATCTTGACAGATATGGAAGAACCAGGGCAGGTTAAAAGGCCATACAGTTCCCAGGGAAATAAATGTCCAGTAAGGATCAGATATGCAGGACCTTCCCCATACAGGTGCCTTCTCCCCGAGTATGGAAGGAAAAGTAGCATTTGGGAAAACGAGGGTAATTGGAACCTTGTATTTCTCCAACAAGCTGGTTGACGGCTTTTCCGAAAATCTTGTAAATTACAAGCTCCTTCAGACTTCAGTTAGGGGAGTTGACTATGCCTAAACTGTTTTGTTGAACATTCTTGGGACTCATGGCTGAATTTGAGGGTACCATTTAAGATGCCGCCACATTCTCTGGTTGTGGCTTTCAGATTTCTTCCTTCCTGCGCTCCCTTGCCTCCTCACCCCACACAAAGCTCACTCTTTCCATTTTACGTGCAGGAGTGGGTGGTCCCTTTATAGGTCACCAAAGAGATCATGAACTGAGCTAGCTCTCATGGACCAGGACCCACTTCATCAGGCTTGCTCCAGTGTCTTGCCACCCAAGGTTCGTGGCAAGAAAGATTTTGCCAGACGTTTTTCTTAGTGGTCAGTGAGGAAGGAGGCAGGCTGCACTGGAGTTGTGGTTTTAAACTTACAGCTGAGAAAGCTGTTGATTGGATATCAGCACCTCAGTTATTCAAACAAAGAAGCGGAGGCATTATGCATAGACCAGAGAAGCAAGGGTTTCTCTGAGAGTAGAATCTGCTTATGCCAGGCATGTCCAAACTTTGGCCCTCCAGATGTTTTGGACCACAACTCCCAGTCCTTTGCCATTGAAAATACAGGCTTGGAATTTTTTTGGTCCAAAAACATCAGGGAGGCTGAAGTTTGGACACACCTGGCTTATGCATAGTTCTTGATGGAGCCTACAAGCCCCAATGGGGCCCATTCTTTGGGGAAAGGAAGTGAAGAAGGTGCGTATCCAAACAGGCTATTAAATACAAACGCAATATTGCCCCATTAATGTTGTAGACATTTATCTGCTGTCAACCCCTCCTCCAGCCAGGATACTGAATTTGCTATACAGACACAGTCATCTTCCCTATCTACTTCCGTTTTTCCACTCTTTTGGTCCCCCAAAGCACTAGCTCAGTTTAGGTTTTTGATATTTATCCTGGGCTTTCTTCTGGTTTTCTGCACTGGACCAGTTAGCCCAGGGCATGATTATCTGTTCTGTTCCCAGACATATACAGCCTGTGTTCAGTTTCCAATCCACTCCCTTCAGAAAACTTGTGTTTCTGGAAAGGCAAGGAGAGTTCACTTGAAAGGAATTCCAGGTGATTTTTCCCAGGCAGGCGGAACCCTTTCAAATTTACTTTAAACCTGAACTTTGACATTTGGCCTCAGTGTAAAAACTTTTCATGACCGTGGCCATTTTCCTATTGCCCAACAAGCTGTACAAATTATGGGTTCATAATTGTGAAACTCTTTGAAAGAGTAATGTGTAATGAAACATCATATTAAGAAGATTCTTGTAATCTGTAAGGAGGAACAGATTGCTGACTAAAGGCCATTAGTGGCCTCTCAGTTAAAATGTGGTTGGGTGTCAATATACTTCAGATACATAACGTTTCTTCAGTTCAGATCAGAGGAGGAACTCAAAGTTTAAAAGCTGAAATAGTTGGTGTGGCATTTACCTGTGTGATGAATAATGTATGAGAGGTGTCTGGACTGATTGGTGGGTTTATAGACCAATGAGAGAGTCTGGGGAGTGGCCTGAGAGTATTTAAGGCACTGCTCAGCACTGTTTTAGTCAGATAGGGCTAAAGGGCATATAGGGTTAGATAGGGACCTACAGAAAGGGAATCTGACAGAGTCTGAGAGAATCAGATAGGGTCTGGCACCATCTAAGAGAAAGAAAGACAGGGGTAAAGAAGAGATGGGTTTGTTAGAGTATCTGTGAAGAAGGCTGAGTGTTAAGAGCTTGTAAACGTAGGCCCTGGGTGTGCATGTATTCAGCTTTATTAGTGATCTTATTTATGTGGGTTTGACCTCTTTGAAATACAGTAATGTTTTTGCAGATGGCGACTGCAGCAACGAAATAAAAAGACGCCTGCTTCTTGGGAGGAAAGCAATGGCAAACCTAGATAGCATACTAAAGAGCAGAGACATCAGTTTGCCAACTAAGGTCAGGATGGTTAAAGCTATGGTTTTTCCAGTAGTGATGTATGGAAGTGAGAGCTGGACTATAAAGAAGGCTGAAGACGCTTTTGAGCTGTGGTGCTGGAGGAGAGTCTTGAGAGTCCCTGGACTGCAAAGAGATCAAACCTATCCATTCTGAAAGAAATCAACCCCGAATGTTCACTGGAAGGACAGATTTTGAAGCTGAGGCTCCAGTACTTTACCTTAGGTGAAAATGCTTGAGATTTATCGATGCAACCAAAATGAATTTGACAAAACTTTGAGGCCTGGCGAGCTCTGGTCCATCTTTGAAATCGGACAGTGAACGACTGAACAACAAAAAATGTTTTTGTAAAGTTTGGAAGGTTGCATTGGTAACTAAGGTAAAAGTATTTTGACTAGAAGGAAGACTAGGTGGCCTTTTTGTCTAAATGTTTTGATTTCATGAGATCTACATACAACCTGGATATTAACAGATAGATATACATGTTTTTTTTTAAAATTCCATTTTACATCTTTATTGAATTGTACCATCTCGATCTACTCTGGATAATTGTCCCCCCACCCCCACCCCCAATACTAAAAGGCAGTTGTAACGGGTAGGCAGTGAAGTCATCTTCTGGTTTGAGGGAATGCCTGCCTGGAACATCCAACTTTTCAAGGATTTTTTAAAAAGATCTCAAGGAAGTTTGGGAGATCCCAAGGCAGATTTCCACAGGAAGATTATTCTGTAGGCACTGAACTGTTGTAGAAAAGGTCCGGCTTCAGGTCTTATCTTTCTGGGCCTCTTGTGGTGGTGGGTAGACACTTAACCCTGGGATGGATGGGTGTCCCTGGAAGTCCTCATTGGATGGAGACTTTCTGCCAGAAGGAAACGTAGAGAGTGATGGTTCTCTGCCATCGAAAGTTGGCAGCACAGCAGCAGATTCAGGCACGGCTTGGAGCCACAGACCTTGATGGGAGTGGAATACATCACAAAGGCCTCATGGTTCATCCTTTTGGATTATAAACATGTATTATGTTTACCTATTTCTGATTGAAATATTGCGGCACTGGGAGCAAACAGTGCTCACACCCTATGGGAGCTTTTATGTGTGTGCATATGTGCGCGTGTGCATGCACACACACACACACACACACACACAGAGAGAGAGAGAGAGAGAGAGAGAGAGAGAGAGAGAGAGAGAGAAGAGAAAAAGTTGGCACCTTGAAGACTAAAGACTAATTGCTATATTTCTAATGTATGCTTTTGTGGACAAGTCTACTTCTTCATACCGAATCATCATTTTCATTCTCATCTTAGAACTGGAAGGGGTTCCTGAGCCCAGCCCCTGTAAGGAAGGCACCATGGGGTGCCAAACCCTAACCCTAACCCTAAGAGAGTTTTACAAGTATGACCCAGCTGTTCTAGGTACTAGTAGCCTGGACCCAAATTGACTGAGGGCACTTCAAGCAGGTGTACCTATATGAAAGTTCAGAGTAGACTGGTGTGAAAGGAAGACATTAGACACACCCAGAAGAGTAGAAAAACTACATAGCTGTTTACTTCCAATACCCTGGCCCTTGAAAACTCATAGCATTCCTGTCTGGCTGACCACTATTTAATTTTAACAACTTATTTATTGGCATCAGGCTTGCGGCTCCCTGAAGCCTAATTGCCTTGCTTGAAGGTTTGCTGCTGAAATATCAACAAAACAAACATTGAGGCAGATACTAATTCAATAATTCAAAAGGTAGGGAGATCTCACTGTTTTGGACAGAAAGAAATTGCCTTTTTAATGCCTCAGCATTAAAAAAAAAGAAATTGCCTTTTTAATGCCTCAGCATTCTCTGAAACAAGAATCTTTCCTCTGAGACAAATGAACTCTCTCCCTCCCTCCCACCTCCCCTCTCCCTGGAAGTTGAGTCATGGCAACTGGACTTCTTTTTCTTGAGAGATTGAAAGATTTCACTGCTGGTCCAAACAGCTTCATCAGTCTTATAAAAAGCTGATTTTATAGTCCACATTTTACAGTCCACTTTGACCTCTTGTCACCCTGGTTTGAAATAGGCTCATGAGATGAACAGTGGCCTGAATAGGCTCCTTAGGGAGACAATGGTCTCAATAGGCCATTAGGTGAACAATGGCCTAAGGTGCTGAAACCCATCCTAGAGTAGTGATTCCTTGCATGAACAAAGTGGGGGGGTCAGAAGAGTGTTCCTCCTCCTCCTCCTCCTCCTCTTCTTCCTCACCCTTGTATAACAAACAGTTTGTATAACATAAAATTTGTACCACATAAAAAGTTCTGGAGATAGGGGAAATTTGCTTAACAGAATTGCCTATGGGGAGAAGCCGTACAACATAAAAATGGGATCACTCTGTTTTCAATGCATTCCTATGGGAAATTTGTATAAAGGAAAATTTGCATAACATAATTTCATTTGGAAAAAATTAATTCCTTTATACAAGGTACCACTGTACCCGTTTTCTACCTCCCCAAGAACATAAGAACATAAGAAGAGCCATGATGGATCAGGCCAAAGGCCCATCTAGTCCAGCTTCCTGGATCTCACAGTGGCCCTACCAGATGCGTCTGGGAGCGCATGAGACTAGATATCTATTTCCTGATACCACTCCCTTGCATCTGTCCCTTGAAGTATCCTGGTTTTAAGATTGGAGATTACACATCTCCATCATGGTTTGCAACCTGTGATGGACTTCTCCTCCGGGAATCTGTCCAATCCCCTTTTGAAGGCATGCAGGCCAGAGGTCATCACCACCTCCTGTGGCAGGGAGTTCCACAGACTAACAATGCGCTGGGTGAAAAAATATTTTCTTTTGTCTGTTCTTACTCTCCCAGCCCTCAGTCTGAGTGTATGTCTCCTAGTTCTGGTATTTTGTGAGAGGGAGAAGAGCTTTGGTTTCTATTTCATTCAAAAACCGTCCAATACAGTATCTGACTTATGTTCTTCTAGCCAATCAGAGAGCACACATCCAACCTAAGGACCTCACTGAGGGCAAATGAGGCCTTCTAATTGTTCTCCAATTAAATGGAAAGTAGGGTCGAGGGAGGAAAAGTGGCCGGCTGTAAAGGCAGCCACAGTGCCAATTCCTTCTCTTGCCAGACAGTGCTGGCAGTCAGTGAATTGCTCAGGAGATTGGCATGTGGAGGAGGTGGGTTTTTTTTATTTTTTTATTTTATTTTTTGCAGCTTACACTTATTTCTCCTGGAAGTGCAGCTCTTAAGTGGGTTCCCTTCTGAATGCAGATATTACCGGTCTGTGCTACATTGCTTTCAGTGGGATGGACACCTAGAAGTCATGAGGATTAAGATATGCTTCCACAATGCATTTCTAAGACTGAAAATTGTGGTTTATAGAATGTATATGGCATCTCTACTCCAGCTGGGTTTTCTAATCTTTTTTTCAAGTTGCAGATTCTGACTTATATTAAGCAATTTACATTTCACATATATTTTGTTTATCTCCTGCCATTCTTCCAAAAAGCAGGATTCCAGGATTCTTGCAACGAGATTAAAGAAAGGTTGCAGATAAAAACACAGATGATTATGGGAATACCCTAATCCCTCCACTTATCGCGGGGGTTAGGGAACCAACCCAATCCATGATAAAGGAAAATCCACGATATGCGGATACTGGGCTGGGATTGGGGGGGGGCTGTCTGGGGCCTCCTACACTTAGCCCAGGCCTGGCGCTGCCCCGAGTGGGCCTTCAAATGGGCTTGTCGGACCTGTCAGAGGCCCCAGAAGTAATTTCAGGCCATCTGGAAGTGACTTGCGGTTTGTCAGAAACCACTTCTAGGGCCTGCGACAGGCCCGGGAAGCTCGTTGGAAGCCCGTTCGGGGCAGCGCCAGGCCTGGAGTCAGAGCAGGAGGCCTCAAACGGGCCCATGCAGCTTGTCCCAGGGGGCCTTTGTTTCATAGACTAGTCCCGCGATATATCGGGACCACAGTATATGAACTGTGCAATAGCAGGGGACGACGGTGCAATCAAATAGATTACAAAATATTAAGACATATTTGAATGAAAAGCAAATTTAAATTAGAGCAATGAAAAAAGGCTTCGTATCCATCTATAAGAGTTTCTTCCTCATGTAACATGTAACAACAGCAAGAGCAACGACATGATGTCAAGTCAGTTAAGTCTTATGGCAACTCTTGCTAGAATTTTCTAATCAGAAATGGTTTAGCATTCCCTTCTTGTAGGGTTCGGGAGCTAGGACTGCGTAGGTTAGCCATGGCTAAATAGGCTGGCTTTTCGCCTGGAACACACAATGTGAAATCAGACTACCAACTACAGTAACCCCCACCGATCGCGGGGGTTAGGGACCCAACCCACCCGCGATGCATGAAAATCCGCGATATGCGGAAGCGGGTGGGGGGCCTGGGGGCGGGTGGGTGGGGGCGATTGCGCGTCTGTCCGAGAAGTCTTGGCACGGTGCCCACAGGCGGTGCTGTGGGATCTGACCTCCCACCACCACCTGCCTGCGCCGTCCGAGACTTCTCGGAGGGGCCAGGGGGTGGCGGGGAGCGACGCGATTGCTCCCCGCCACCCCTTTGCGCGGCTCCGAGGCATTTCGGAGGGGCCTGGGGAAGTGGCGGGGAACGTCCCGTTGGTTCCACGCCCCCCCCCCACGGCGCCGAGGTGCAGGTTCTGCGATCCTGTGATAGAGCGGGACCGCAGTACCTGAACTGTGAAATGGCGGGGTTGACTGTACACCTAACACATTGCTTTAGGCAGCCTTGCCCAAGGCTTCTCCGAGACTATACTTGTGGGGAATTGAACTCCCCAAACTCTGGCTCCACACCCACAGACTTAACACACTGAGCTATTCAGCAAGCTGCTCGAAAACTATGTTGATTGAAAAGGTCTTTGTGCTTGTATTGTACTGTAATGCATCAGCAAGAAGAAGGATAGTTCACCTTCCTTGGAAAACAGTTCCACAGCCTGGAAAAGGCCACTGGTGGCTGTAATTGGAATACAGATATCTGATCCTAAAGGCATGGTGCCTAGATAGCAACACCACCATTTTTGCTTCCTACCACTGTCGAAAACTTCAGGTCCATGCCATCCTCCTTCCTTTCCCTTAACAAATCACCGTTCCTTCTCCCTGAGGAGTTACTGATTAGAAAAAGTTTAAGGTATATAAATTAGAGATGGGCACGGACCGGTTTGTCCCAGTTAATGCTGGTTTGTGGTGGGGCCAGCACGGGTGTTGCTGCTCCCAACTCCCCCTCCTCAGCCACTCACCAGGTCCAGAGTACAGTAGGACCCCCGTATCCATTGATTCATTAACCACTGATTCAGTTATCCACGGTTGGCAGAGGAAAAAAATAATTCAGCTGTCACAAACAGCACCGGTAAAGCAAGCTACTATCGTAAAACAGCAATCGCAAAGCAAGTTCTGTCACAAACAGCAGCCATAAAGCAAGCTACTGTCACAAACAGCAGCTGTAAAGCCAGCTACTGTCGTAAAACAGCAGCTGTAAAGCCAGCTACTGTCATAAAGCAGCAGATGTGATGCAAGCTACTGTCACAGAACAGCAGTTTGGGTTTTTGGCACTCTCTATTTTCCACAGTTTTCATTATCCACGGGAAGGCCTGGAACCAATCCCCAGCAGATACTGGGGTCCTACTGTGCTTACTTTCTCCTCCTCCTTGTCTTATTATACAGTCACAAGGAAGAGCACAGGTTTCTCTGGCATGCCTTTTTCTTTGAGTGGAAGATCAGCCAGGAGGGCAGGGGCAGAGAAGCCTAAGCTGTTGCCGGGACTGGAGGATCAATTGAGAAGGTGCAGGAACCTTGCATGCTCGGCCTGGTGCGTGGCTGAATGAGGCAGAGGAGGGGAAACAGCAGCACTTGTGTTGCCACCATTCCAGACTGGGATGAACTGGAACAAACCAGTTGGTGCCCATGTCTAATGTAAAGACTTAGTGGTTTTAGTGGCAACGCCAGAGTCACAAAGTCAGGTAGAACTTACAGCATGGAGAATTTTGAGATCTGTAGTCCAAGAGATCTAAAAAAATCCTATCCCTAATCATAATCTTTCCCCCTTTGATAATTTTATGTGACATGGGAACAATTGCAAGCTATTTGTGGGAGCATAAGAAAATGTAATACAGTCACCCCCCGCCATTTCACGGTTCAGGTACTGCGGTCCCACTATATCGTGGGATCGCAGTACCTGCGGGGGGGGAGCGATCGCATCGCTCCCCGCCGCCCCCCCAGACCCATCTGGGAGGCCTCGGAGAGCGATTGCATCGCTCCCAGCGGCCCCCCCCCAGGCCCCTCTACTTGCCCCCCGACCCCACCCGACCCGCTTCCGCATATTGCAGATTTTCATGTATCGCGGATCGGGTGGGTCCCTAACCCCTGTGATAGGCGGGGGGGGTTTACTGTATACCCCTTTGCATTTGTTGATCTTCTACCATTGTTTACTGATGGACCTTGCTTGGCCACAGAAACTCACTAGGAGTTGGTGTCGGTAAAACCAGTCTTTAAATATCTCACATATCTTGAAAATCCCATTAGGTTCACCGTAAGGTGAATGAAACTCCACAACACTTAAAAGCAACAGACTAGCTGTTGTTGGCATTGAATCCATTGATGTAGCATATGTCCAGAGAAAAACCAGCAAGCAGCAGTTAGAAAGCATCTTTCCAGCTCCGGTGATAGATATTCTTTTGTGTATTTTATAGTGCGTTTTATGTGTAGCAGTTCAAACTGTGCAAATCCAAGCAAGGAAAAATAAAACCAGAAGAAACTGTTCAGCTGTAAAAACGAGATGTATGCTTCTGATGTTTTTTGCATTTCATTTCTTGTTTTCCTTTATTTCCCTTCTTTTAAAAAAATTTTTTTAAGAGTGATAATATTGAATAGTGAGCACAGAAAATGTGAAAAATGTTCCCTTATTGAAGTAAATGCACTTGATGTTGCATTGCAACATCAGCATCGTTTTGTTGCTTCCATGTTTGTAGCCAGTCTGAACAACTTTTCTGGGCATTTTTCAAACGACCAAAGGCGTTGAACGAAAATGGCTGAAAAAGGAAAACGAAGCACGAAAAGCAAAGCAAGAAAAGGAGGAAATAATAGCGGTTTAGTGTCAAATGTATTTATTTATTATTTTATTTCAAATATCTTTACCACATCCGTCTCCTTAAAAAAAAGAACAGAAAGACAGTGGCTACTGTTTCGTGAAAATGGCAGGCTCATCTTTCTCCAGTGGAGAACAACCTACAGCCCACGAGGCAGTTGAATTCCACTGTTTAATTATACCCCAGAGAACACTGGCCTACCGCATTGGATCAGACATTTTTCATTCTTATCGCTCTTTTCACCAATTTTCTAAGCAGCGTGCCATGTAAAACGAATGACCAGAATGATCTAAGGCTCTTGACATGGACTTGAGGGGAAACGGTTCTGAAAGATCTTCCTTGCTCGCTCCAAAGAATAATCTCCCACTGTTGTACATGAAGGCTATTTCATGCTAATCTATTAGATGAGTGTGATTGCAAGCAGAGTAGCAAACCTAAGACAGATGCATTTATCTTTTCTGCTACAGATCCCCCCCATCCCGAAAGGATTAATGTGGAACTAACTGGAGACAGGAATGTCTCTCTGTTTGCGAGAAAGTGCTCTGTTACTCACCTTTAAAAGGTGTGGAAATTAACTTCACATTGTTACAATAGGTTTTATCTCTCTCTCTCTCTCTCTCTCTCTCTCTCTCTGAGTGCTCAATTAATATTTATATATTATCTAGCTTTTTGTGTGAAGGAGAGACAAAACCAAACATGTCAATACTACTATTAAATTCATGGATGTTTGTCTTCAGTTTAGTATAGTTGAAACTGAAATTATTTAGATCAATACTGCTATGGTGGGACTGCACAATGGTACAAAAGGTGTAGAATGAGGTTTTTGAGGAGATTGGAGAAATATTGAAAGTTAATATTGAAACATCACAAAAAAGGCATTATTACTTTTAACAGAAAATGTGGATATCAATATTGCAAGAGAGAGAGAGAGAGAGAGAGAGAGAGAGAGAGAGAGCAGGAGCAGGTAGCTGTTACTTTTAAATGGCATATATCATATAGAAGTATACAGTAGATGCTTCTAGACAGAAATAGTTTGTGGACAGACTCCGTGTGAAGGTAGCAGAATCTTACAAGACCACAGAATCTAGTTTTTACTGGTCACTCAAGGTCTATCTTTTGAAATCTGTCTCTTTCTCTCTGAATCTAAAGCCACTTCACTGTTGTTTCCTCACACATTTAAGAGATGGCCCTAAGCCAGTGGTGGTGAACCTTCAGCACTCCAGATGTTTTGGACCACAGCTCCCAGAATCCCAAGCCTGTATTGGCAATGGCAAAGGACTGTGGGAGTTGTGGTCCAAAACATCTGGCGTGCCAAAGGTTCACCACCACTGCTTTAGAGGCTTAGGGGAACGTCTTGAATTTATGACTACTCAGGGACAGCTATGTGCATTTTGGTTTTCTCACAGACATATTTCACTACAAACAAGGATTTTGATTAATGCAGCATATTAGTAACTGTTACAAAGAAGCAGATGCTCTCTGCTACAACTGTGGATTTTTACATAAAACGTAGACTTCCATATTAATTCTTACATCAGATTCTGGTGTATTTAGAGAATACTAATGACTGTATAAAGTGTGTACATCAGGTTATTATGCAGATTACGGCGTTTGAATTCATTTTCCATGGTACTAATTATCCGAAAATGATGTCTTCCGTTCAGGAATCTCTGTGTTCTGTTTTAAATTTGTTTTTTAAATCACTGTACAGCTTCCTGTGTCATTGGGTGACAAATGGGGTGGGGTGTGTTACACAAGGAGCTGCATGGAGGTGTGTGTGCAGAGGAATGGACTGCCCCCCCCTCCACAGCTGAGCAGTCAAAACATTTTTTGCTTCCTTCCATCCCGCTTGTATTTTCCAACGAGGCATGTTAAGCAACGATTACCATCTTTCAAACCAACCGAAGCTAATTTTGAAGCCGATAAATGGCCGTGCTTAATGCAGCCAGTTTATTCAGTCTTCTTGAGTTTCCAGAATGAAAATGACAAAAGCTACTAAACGACAAAAGCGACAAAAATGAGCGTTTTAGAAACAAAAGCAGCCAGTGTAGGAGGCTGTTGGGGCCTGGCAGAGTTAGATCACAAAGCCGCCACCGTTTCTCCGGTAGGGATGGAGGAAAAAAGGCTTCCTTTTCTCTGCCTGCTGGTGGTTTCTAACTTGGGCTCAACAGCCAAACGGAGCCCGGCTCAGGGTCCCTGGGGGGTTCTTGGTTGCCTATGGTTACGAGGTGCCTCCCCTGCAAATACAAGAGCATAGGTGGGAGTGGAAAGGGGTTTTGTTGGATTTAAAAGTCTTTGTGAAGATATTATTCTCACACCTCTCGGGGCTTGTGAAGAGGACGCACCATATGTTGCTAATCTGCACATGTTGGGTGTGTGTGGCTTAATAAGACCTTTGGAAGAAATCAAGTGCGGACGACACTATAAAGGGCTGAAAGGCATAGAGCTCAAAAATATGCATACTCTTGATTGAGTGGGTGATGCATTAATTATATAAAATACCTATTAGGGAACTCTGCAAAAAATGTGCATATAATTTCATTTTAGGAAGAAAACAAAGTTTTACAACTCTATCTCTCCTTTTCCACCTCTGCAATGGAGGCCATCTAGACCAGTGGTTCTCAACCTGTGTGTCCCCAGATGTTCCTGGACCGCAACCCCCAGAAGTCTTCATCAGTAGCTGAGCTGGCCAGGATTTCTGGGAGTTGCAGTCCAGGAACATCTGGGGACCCACACAGGTTGAGAATCACTGGTCTAGACCCTTGATCTCTGCCTGGTATTCTCACTCTGGGTGGCCACCCGTAAGGAGGTTTGTAAGTCTTCCACCCGTAACTGGACCTTCTCGGTGTGGTGGCTGGGCCAGTCATGTGGAACAAACTTCCTAGCGACATCTGCCAAGCTGAGTTCCTACCATTATTTTTAAACATCTGGAAAGCTGAGTTCCTACCATTATTTTAAAAGCCTTGGAAAACCTGGCTGGCAAATTTATTCCTGCCAAGAAAAAGAACATGGAGTGATTGCTAATTTATTGTAATTTTGATGTTTTAAATCTTTATTTTGATTGTGAGCTGCCCAGAGACCTTTGGATAGTGGGTGGCATACAAGCTATATAAACAAACAAACAAACAAACAAATAATGTGTTTTGTTTGCTTACCTCTGTGGGTTTTTACCTCTTGCCTTTTATTGGTCTTTTATTTTTATTTTTATTTTTGATTTTATTGTTTTTAATGTATTTAATGTTTGATTGTTGATTGACTCAACTAATTTAGTCATTTAGTATGTTTTACTCATTGATTCACTCTTCTGTGTAAACCCTCTAGAGCTCCTTTGAGAAAATTAGTGCGGTATATAAATATAATAAATAAATAAATTAAATAAATATCCAGTATAAAACAAATGTGTGGAGAAAATGCAGATGGGGTTTGGAGAAATGGAACAAAAGCAAAAGGAGGAGATTCTCCCATCCCTATCTGGAAGTAGCAGATGCCTCAAGGGCCCAGAGCCTTTAGGCCAGGCTGCAGAATCTCTAATAATAATAAAAAATAATAATTTATCTATGGAGTGCCAAGCTGCTGCAAGTGCTTGTGCTGCCATCTTAGCTCTTTGGCAAGCTGTAGAGGGGGTGGGGTAGGTGGGTGGGTGGGAAGGAAGATACGGTTGCTTTTCAACTTGTCTTCCCAGTTCAATGACCCCTAGATAAACCAACAAAGGTATATTCGTCTGAGAACCCTGTTAATGATATGATATACCAGGGCTGTTCAACTTTGAACAGGCCAAGGTCTACTTTTTCCAGCCCAAAGTGCCTGAGGGCTACTACACTAAAACGTACGCATTTTATCCGTTCCAAACACATGCTCATAAGTAAAAACTTTTGTAAGTAGAGTAGTGCTTTCCCATAGGAATGCATTGAAAACCAATTAATCTGTTCTGGAGGGAACAGATTTCAATGCACCATAGCCCTGGAACTACCCCACTCAGCTGAGATAATTGGCTGGCAAAACCAGAACTTTGCTGGGGCAGTGGTGGTCGTTGGGATGGAAGAGGGAGGGGTGGAGAACTTATCGCCTCACTTTTTTATTGATAGCTGGCGGGCTACTTTTGAACCCTTCACGGGCTACCAGTAGCCCGCAGTCTACCTGTTGGGCAGGCCTGTGATATACCATTGTCTTATTTGCTCTCTGTAAACTATTTTGAGGAGCTCTTTAAGAAAGTGTGTCTCTTCTTCACTGTACTCACTGAAATATGGATTTATAGAAGTTCCCCCATGGTTGGGTGCAGATTTGGGAGTTGGGGGAAGATTAAAATGAATATTCTGGACGCTAAAATCAGCCATGGAATTGATAAGTTTCCTGCCCCTTTTGCCACACAAGATGGCTCTGTGTTACATGTCCACTCGTTTAATATGCTGGCTTATTCCTACACTAATAACTGTAATACAGTTTCTTGTTTTGGATAAAATAAGAAAACTGAAAAAGTCAGAGAGTTCCTTCTATGACTGCTCACACTGTGAAGATGTATGAGTGAGCAAAAGATTTGTACATATGTTGGCTTATGCCCTCTTAATCCATACCCACTTTGTGTTTTTAAAGTCTTAAAGCTACAATAAATCCTTGGATTATGGGTACCTTGTTTAAGAGTGTTCTGAAAGATGAGCAAACATATATTTTAACTTGATAAACGAGCAGTGTCTTGCAGTACGAGCGCTGTAGCATGTCATATATTCACAACTGAACCAATGGTTCTCTCTCTCTCTCCCCCTCTCTCTCCCTCCCTCCCTTCCCCTGTGGGATTGTGGGTGATTGTCTCCGATGCTTGGTCTGAGGCCTCAGTATTTGGCAGAAATCAGTGATGTTTCAGAACCTTAGAAGGTGCTCACAACTGGCACTAGTGTGTTTTTTTGTCACTTCAAAGCATCAATGGACAGCCTTTTACTTTTCCATACTAGAGTAAGCTTACGAATGCTTTGATTCATTCTACCTCAGGCTGCCTGCAGAGAGAGGCCCTTTCCTCTGCTGCCTTATTGGTTGGTTGCATTAAATATATGACAAGTTTATTAATATATTGATTTATTTTTCTTTATATCTTGTATTTTCTTACAGCATTGTAATCACTTTTATATGAATATTTTGGGCTATAGAATGAATCATCTGAGTTTCCATTGTTTTTATGGGGAAATTTGCTTTGATTACAAGCATGTGCTTTGGATTACAAGCATGTTTCTGGAACCAGTTATTGGTTAATGCAAAGGCAACTTGTAATCTTTTGAAGATGTCTTTGCTAGATATTTAAGCAGTAGTTGTATCATAGCTGCCTCAGCAAGTGAACTTCCATGGGATTTGAACTGGTCTCGTGAATCCTAGACAAGGACTCTATCCACTACACCAGTGTTTTTCAACCACTGTTCCGGCACACAGAGGACTGGAAAAGCTGAAGAATATCAGCTTTGTGTTCAGCCAAACAGGCCCACTACTGAATAAAGTATTTTATAACTGTTCATATTTCTGTTTACTTACTATTTCATAATAAAGTAATTATAAAATACTTTCTTTGTGTTTATTTGATTACTATTCAAGAGAATTACTTTATATATAGTCAATATAGGCACAGAGTTAATTTTTTTAACATTTTCTAATGGTGGTGTGCCTCGTGATTTTTTTCATGAAACAAGTGTGCCTTTGCCCAAAAAAGGTTGAAAAACACTGCACTACACCACACTGCCCTTCAAGTCTGTATTGGCACATTGTTCTGTAGTTCAGTGCTACAAGCAGCCTGTTGGCATGAGAAAAGAAAAATATGTCCCACAGAGCAGTTAGAGAAGCAATGATTGGAGTGTTGCCATTTTTATTTTGTTAGATCAGGGAGGAATTATGATACTGGGCATCTTACATCGCTGGCAAAGCAGACTTATTACACTTTGCCTGGAATCTGAGTGGCTCATGGATCACATCCCTGGCAAAGTGCAATAGTTCCACTTTGAATAATTCCAAGTTGGATCGTAAGCACTCAGTGGTTCCTCGATTGACCTACTTTCTCTTTTACTCTAGTTACACTGAATATGGGTTTTCCAGCAACAGCACCAAAGGAAATCTTGCTAGAGAAATCTGTATTGTAGGGATTATATTTTTTTGCTCTAATAAATATTTATTTATTTATTTATTTATTTATTTATTCATTCATTCATTTATTCATTTATTCATTTATATAGCTTGTATGCCGCCCACTACCAAAAGGTCTCTGGGCGGCTCACAATCCGAATGAACAATTAAAACATCAAGATATAATAAAATTAGAACAATAAAACATGTAAATGCAATAAATACAATATATTAAAAACACACCACTAAAATTGTCATCAGGACCCACAATCATTAGTTAAAAAACTTTTGGAACAGGAGGGTTTTTACCTGGCGCCGAAATGTTAGCAACGCCAGTGCCAGGCGAGTCTCATATGGGAGGGTATTCCATAGTCTGGGGGCAGTTGCTGAAAAAGCCCTATTCCTGCAAGCCATCCCCTTCACCTCCTTAAGGGATGGCTCTTTCAGGAGGGCTCCCTGACTAGATCTTAATTGCCGGGTAGGTTCATATGGAAGGAGGCGGTCCTTCAGGTATCTAGGTCCTAAGCCGTTTAGGGCTTTATATGTCAAAACAAGCACTTTGAATTGGGCTCGGGCAGCAACTGGTAACCAGTGAAGGTTATACAGAATCGGCGTTATGTGTTCCTTGGTGGCCCTACCACTCACCAACCGTGCAGCACGATTCTGAACCAGTTGCAATCGCCGAACCATCTTCAAAGGCAGCCCCACATAAAGCGCATTACAGTAATCAATACGGGATGTTACCAGTGCATGCGTAACTGTCATAAGGCTCCGTTCATCTAGGTAGGGGCGCAGCTGGTATATATTCCACAGCTGGAGAAAGGCACCCCTGGCCACCAAGTCCACCTGGGCTTCCAGAGTTAGACCGGGGTCCAGGAGCACCCCCAAGCTACGGACCCTGTCCCTTAGGGGGAGTGCAACCCCATCCAGGACAGGGAAGTGGCCCTCTAGCCTGTCTGACGAGGCACCCACTAACAGCACTTCCGTCTTGTCTGGATTGAGTTTCAATTTATTAACCCTCATCCAGTCCGTTATCTGGCCCAGACACGAGTTCAGAACAGAAACCGCCTCACCTGGATTGGTGGAGAACGAGAGGTCGAGCTGAGTATCATCAGCATATTGCTGACTCCTCAGCCCAAACCTCCTGATGACCTCTCCCAGCGGTTCCATGTAGATGTTAAACAGCATGGGGGATAGTATTGAGCCCTGTGGAACCCCATGACGTAAACGCCATGGGGCAGAGCTACTATCCCCCAGCACCACCTTCTGGACATGGTCAGCGAGGAAGGATTGGAACCACCGCAAAGCGGTGCCTCCAACTCCCAACCTGGCCAGCCTATCCAGAAGGACACCATGGTCGATGGTGTCGAAAGCCGCCGAGAGGTCCAGGAGTATCAACAGGGTTGCACTCCCCGTGTCTCTCTCCCGGCAAAGGTCATCATACAGGGCGACCAAGGCAGTCTCTGTTCCAAAACCCGGCCTGAAACCAGATTGAAATGGATCCAGAAAATCCGTTTCATCCAGCAGCGCCTGGAGCTGTCCGGCCACCACCCGCTCCAACACCTTGCCCAAATAAGGGAGGTTCGCTACTGGTCGTTAGTTAACCACCAGTCCTGGGTCCAGGTTAGGTTTTTTTAGGAGTGGTCTAATTACTGCCTCTTTTAAGGCAGTAGGGACCACTCCCTCTCTTAAAGAGGCATTTACAGCTTCCTGGACCCAGGTGCGAACCCCCTTGGCAGATCTTTCAATTAGCCAAGAAGGGCAAGGTCGAGCAGTGTGGTGGTGGAACGGACAGATCCAAGCACCCTGTCCACATCCTTGGGTGTCAACAATTGAAACTCATCCAATAACACTGGACCTAAGCACGGTGCACTGGACACATCCCTTGATACTGTATCAATAGTGGAGTCCAGTTCACTGCGAATCTGAGCAATTTTTCCCTCAAAGTGAACAGCAAACTCATCACAGCGTGCCACCGAATGGTCCTGGGCCTCCACCCTATCTCCTGGCTGAAGAAGTTCCCGGACCACCCGAAACAGCTCCGCTGGACGGCACTCTGAGGAAGCAATATGGTTGGCGAAATACTGCCTTTTCGCCAACCGTATAGCCACGGAATAGGCCCGATAGTGGGCTCTAAGCCGTGTTTGATCAGACTCACCGCGATATTTTCTCCACTTGCGCTCCAGCCGTCTCCCCTCCCGCTTCATTGCCCCCAACTCAGATGTATACCAAGGAGCTGTCTGGGCTCTGTGTATGGGGAGAGGGCGCTTAGGTGTGATCATGTCAACTGCTCGGGTCATCTCCCTGTTCCATAAGGTGACCTGAGCTTCGACAGGAGCGCCGATCATGTCAGCTGGATAATCCCCCAGAGCTTTCAGGAAACCATCCGGATCCATTAGTCTCTGAGGGCGGATCAACTTAATGGATCCCCCACCCTTGCAGAGGGTTGGAGTAGCTAATAGCCTAAACTTGACCAGGAAGTGGTCTGACCATGACAATGGAGTCAAAGCCAACCCCTCCACATCCAAACCACCATCCCCCAGTCCCGTTGAGAAAACTAGGTCCAGAGTGTGGCCCTTCTGGTGTGTTGGGCCCATTACATGTTGAGACAGCCCCATGGTTGTCATGGTGGCCATGAAGTCCTGAGCTGCTCCAGTTAAGGTAGCCTCGGCATGGATGTTGAGGTCTCCCAGTACCAACAGTCTGGGGGGCCTCAACACCAGGTCTGAGTCCACCTCCGTCAGCTCAGGCAGGGAGACTGTTGGTACGCAGCAGGGTGGGCGGTACACCAACAGAATCCCTAATCTGTCTCGTGAGCCCAACACACAATGCAGGCCCTCCAGACCTTTTCCCAAGGAGACAGGAAGCCTGGTCAAGGAGATGGAACTCCTGTAGACTATAGCAACTCCACCTCCCTGGCCCACCGGGCGACACTGGTGCTGGACTGAGTACCCAGGTGGGCATAGCTGGGAAAGGGGGACTCCACCCTCCTCTCCCGCCCAGGTCTCAGTAATACATGCCAGGTCAGCACCCTCATCCAAAATAACATCCTGGATGAGGGCAGTCTTATTTTGTACTGACCTGGCATTTAACAACATCACCGTGTGGCTTGTGGGCTCGCTGACATGGTCACCTGATTCCTTCTGGCTAGAAGTGGGACCAGAAGAGGGGATAGATGCAAGATATCTAACCCCTCTTCTCCTGCGCAGGCATGTTCCACTCCTACCACCATACCTTCCCCTACCCAGCACAATTTCAATGGCTGCCCCCTCCATTGCCCTCCCCCCTTCCTGTTCTCTCAGTTCCATTGTGGGTCCCTACCACCTACACCTAATGGAAAACAAAAACAAAAAACAGATGCACCTAACAATTCAGCTAAAAAGCCTTAGGTGGGAGTCCCTCTTCTTCAGCCCCTCCCTTCCGATGTTGTCCGGCTCTGCTCCTCCAGGTGTCTCTCTCACCGACACCAGAGTAGCAGGAGAAGGAGCAGTCAAAGAGCAAAAGCAACTCCTCCAGGCCTAGTCCGGTAGCAGCAGCAGCAGGAGTGTTTGCTGGGTGATGTTGTGGCTGCCAGGAGCAAAAGAAAAGAAAACAAAAAAAAATCTGACTTACTGAATTTTCATTTCATGTGATGTGAATGATAAATAATATGTTAAAACCTGAGAATGACCACATGGTATTTCCTACTCATTGTTACTTCTATGGTTTCCTGGTCATTGTTACTTCTAGGTCCAGATCTGGGTGTTCATTCAGAAGATTTCAATACCATTGCACTGGCATATTTCTGGGTGGTTGACTTGACAGGCCTTGGAGCATACATTGTTAGGGACTCCTGTGTGATATGCATGGACCACTGGAGAGTTTTGAAAAAAAAGCATTTACGTGGATCATGGTGCGCCAACCCCTATGAACGTAAACGGTGTCATGCTGGTTACCAGGTTTGCCTTGCTGGTTACCTACATGTGATGGTCCATGTGTTGGGTAGCTTCCGGAATGCTTTTTCTTTTGGAGTTTGGGTCATTTGCTACTTGAGATTATATGACAGTGGTGGCGAACCCTTGGCACTCCAGATGTTTCGGACCACAACTCCCACAGTTCTTTGTCATTGACAATCTAGGCTTACAAGTCTGGGAGTTGTGGTCCAAAACATCTGGAGCGCCGAAGGTTTGCCACCTCTGCTATACTTCTTGGTGCATTAGGACCCTTATATCCACTGATTCAGTTATCCACGGTTGGCAGATAATAAATAAATAAATAAATAATTCAGCAGCCTCAAAGCAAGCTACTGTCACAAAGAGCAGCTGTAAAGCCAACTATTGTCATAAAACAGCAGCCGTAAAGCAAGTTACCATCACAAACAGCTGCTATAAAGCAAGCTACTGTTGCAAAACAGCAGCTGTAAAGCAAGTTACTATCACAAAACAGCAGTTTTGGGAACATTTTGGTGTTCTCTCTTATCCACGGTTTTCATTATCCACGGGAAGGCTTGGAACCAATCCCCAAGAGATACTGGGGTCCTACTGTACCTAGAAATTCCTTTAAGCGCTATGGGGCAGTATATAAGCAGAATACTTTGCTCTTGTGATCTCAGGCTGCAGATGGTAGCCCGGGGGTGCTTTGAAGTCGCTATAACAGGGTGATGGCTTCTTCCGAAAATTCACTTTGCTGTGAGCATTCCTGGAGAGTACAGTCTGTTGTTTCAACCCCACCCTCCTTTGAAATCTCTTCCAGCCAGTGTCTGCCAGCACTCTTGGATTCATTGGGATGGTTTGGGCTGGGAACGACACGGGGCTTTGCCTTTAGAATCTGCAGAATCTTGCAATGTGAAGATTGATAGGTGAAAAGATAGGAACAAGTAAGATGGAATAATGGTGGTAATAGGTTACTTCATGATATAAGAGTGTTCTTGTAGTTTGAACAAATCCTTAGTGTGCTATATTGCTAATGTGCTTACTTGCAGAAAGAATAATACTACTGCCTTGGCACAGGGGTAATCTTAGGTAGCATTAATTTACTGTGAAGCTGTTCAGTGACCATATCTTCTTCTCAAAGCCCACACAGCTTCCTTTCTTACCAAGGTAATTGCAGAGTCTCATTAAAGAAAGGTGCAGTGGCTGAGTTATAGCTTGTCATTGATACATAGTGTGCTGTGCTATTTAAAATTCTTCACAGAACAACTGGAGATTTAAATCACACGTGTACTGCAAGAATTCATAGCAAAAAAAATATTTTTGCAAGTTGTGGCAGATTTTTTTTTAAAATAGTGAGGTAATAGTGAAATCATTTAAATATTCAGAAAGTGGCCCTGTCCATTGTTCCAATTTGAGGGTGTTCGCTGGGTGCCCAACATTCAGAAATTGGATACAGTGGGACCTTGTATAAAGGAATTAATTCATTCCAAATGAAATTATGTTAAGCAAATTTTCCTTTATACAAATTTCCCATAGGAGTTCATTGAAAACAGGGTAATCCCTCATTGCAACCATTTTTATGTTGTACAGATTCGCCGCATAGGCAATTCTGTTAAGCAGATTTCCCCTATCTCTGGAATTTTTTTATGTTGTATAGATTTTATGTTATACAAGCCGTTTGATATATGAGGCTCCACTGTAGTTAGTTTTAGCAGGTAATTATTAGTTAAGATGTACAGATGTAAGGATTGAGCTGATATAGTTGTGGAGCTGGCATAGCTCAGTGACTTGAGAACCTGCTGTAGTGGAGCCAGGAGGTGAGAATTCAGGCCACTGCCATGCCTCCTGAGAGGGAGGGAGGGTCGTCCATTGTGTGTGGGTGTGTGGTTGATGGGGTTCATGAGCCTGGCCTCCTGCAGGACCTTGAGCAAATTGCTCAGTCCCAAAGCATCACCAGAAGGAGAGACTGGTTAACCACATCTCAGTATTTTATATCTCAGAAAATCTTGTTTTATATCTCAGGAAATTTATATCTCAGAAAATCCTGGGAGGGCCACCTTAAGTTGAAATCGATGTCACCTAAGGATTCCTATTATAGACCCAAGATCCTCCAGTGGTTAGCGACCTTCATAATTATCCTTCTTAAAAAGTGACTTTGTGCTGGTCCATTTCTGAAAAGTAATGAGAACTGATAGTTTATAGCCGTACATCGCATGCTGCCCTTTCACTCACTGCCCTGTCACCTCTGTTGTCCTCTCTGAACCTCATACAAGTCATTGCCATAGCAGTGGGGCAGGGTGATGGTGGGGCCGGCTTCCTTTCCGTTTCATTGCATATGTTGTGAGCTAATTCTGCCCTATGGTACTATGACTGGAAAAGTGGAGCAGAACTAGCTGATTTCAAGAATGGGAGGTGTCCCGTCGGTAGGAAACGCCCTGTCACCTATCCCCTGGATACAGATGTTCAAAATCTGGTTAAATAACTAGCACCACACCATAAGATTACTTAAAGTGCATAACAGTTCCAGTGGGAAAATGTCTGGATTCCAGGTGGAAGTCAGCTCTTCCCTGGAATGGCCCTCCTCTTAAATAGCTGCCTTTGAGCCAGTTCTACAGACGCCTTCTCCCACCTGAGTTTTCAGGAGTGGCTTTTTGGAAGAGAGGGCAGTTAGACACTAGGAAGGCTCTGCTATGCCAAGCTCCCATGGCTGATGTATCTCTGGTACTAAACACATTATGCACAAAACATGATGCAATCTGCAATGTATGGATGAAATAAGCTGTGGTCGTTTATTCTGAATGTTTGTGTGTTCATTTCAGTATTTAATATTGCCTCTACATAAAGTGGTCGGGGTTTTTAAAAGGCTTTAAAAATCATAATGAAATAGTATGCAGGACAACGCAGTCCAAGTAAATTTAAATCCCTATGTAGAGATTTGAATAAGCAGCGTAGTTTTGAAAACAGTGTTGATTTGCTTGTCTGTTCATTTAAAACATTTATCTCCCAGCTTGCTCCAGTGAGCTCAAAGCAGCCTCCTGTATGTGGCTGCCCTCTTCCAAGCTGCCTCTTCACAGTACAGTGGTACCCTGACTTACGATGCGCCCGACAACCGAGAATCCCGACTTACGAGTGGGCTTCGATTGTCTCCCCCCTGGCCGCTATACGAGCAAGATGGGGTCTCCCTGAGTAATGATGGCGGCTGGGGGGGGGGGAGAAGGAGGTCAGTCATTTAAAAGGTCTTTGAGCCACCGACCCAAGCGCTTGGGTCGGTGGCTCAAAGATCTTTGAAACAGCCCACACTTTTTCCCTCACCGGGGAAAAAGTGTGTGCCTTTTCAAAGGTCTTTCAGGCACTGAGGGAAGCTGCCTCCATTTAAAGAGGCAGCTTCCGTCAGTGCCTCAAATACTGTTTTTTCATTTTCTTTTCTCTTCCGATGCAAGCCCTCAACAGCGCTTGCATTAGAAGAAAGAAAAAATGGGGGGGGAGCTGCTTCTCACCCCCCCTACACATACGCCATTGGGCGCGTAGAGGAAGAAGCGGTGGTGTTTTCAATTTTTTCCCTCTTCCGATCCAAGCGCTAATGGCCGCCATAAGCGCTTGCATAGGAAGGGGGGGGGGAGAAAAACACGCTGCTTCTCACCCCCAAACCATTGAAAACACTCCGATGCAAGCGCTGATGGCAGCCTGGCACTTGCATCGGAAGACGGGCCATGGTGGGAGGGAGAAGCAGTGGGTTTTTAAAAAAATGTCCTTAAGTAACTGCGCCAAGCACTTGGCTCAGTTGCTTAAGGACATTTTAACTTGACCTGCAATTGGCGGGGGGGGGGAGCTGCGGGTCATCTAAAGTGGTTTCCCATAGTAGTGCATTGAAATCTGTTCCTCCGGATTAATTGATTTTCAATTCATTTCTGTGGGGAACCGCTCCCTGACTTACGAGCTAATCGAGTTACGAGCCTGTGCTCAGAACAGATTAATGTCATAAATCGGGGTACCACTGTAGTCCCATCTCAAGCTGAGCCAGTGGGATCAGCCCAAGGTCATCGACTATCATTGCCGGAGCCTAGAACTCCCAAGTCACACTTTAAAGCTCAGTAACCACTGTGACATCCCAATGGCTCTCGAAAATGTACCTACAGGGGGTTTAATGTTGCAGTTACTGACTGTACAAGGCCTCGCCCACCGGTTACTATGCCCTCAGAACTGCCCTACCTATTATAGAGATGGTTTTCTTTCTATTTGATTCCATGTCATCAACTCATTCCATTCGGGAAATGTCTGGTGTATGAGCAGAAACCATGCCTTCATGCCACAGGATGCCCTCCTCCTAATTAGAATAGAGCAAATTAAAATACTTAATCCTCTGCTCCGTTTTTGCAGGAAAAAATTTTTGTATCCAGCCCCAGGTAGCCATGTGAGCTGAGATCCATCAGGCTTATAGCAGAATAAAACAGTTGTTAAGTGAATCCAGACACTCTTCTGAAAGTCTCAAAGTTTGGGGGCTATTGCAGAATATACCCATCCCATTTCCATCACGGTGCAAAAATGTTATATAGAAGAAACAGACAGAAATAATAGAACATCACTAAATGGACCCATTTGAGGAAAATTGTCCTTGGGGTTTGAGAGTCTTAACCAGCACACATTCTTAGTTGATTCAGGTTGGTGTAAAATTCTGATGGGTCTGTAGAATGCTAATATAACGTTTTCTGTCTCTTTCAGATACTGTTTTGTTTTTGCTTTGGGATACCTCACTGTGTGCCAAATATCTAGAGTCTATATCTTTGATTATGGACAATATTCTGCTGATTTTTCTGGGTAAGACCTTTTTTTTAACTAGACATCAGTACTTTTTGTGTCCAGATAGGGTAGGGATAAATATGTACAGTATTGAGTTAAGTACACATTTCTTATAATTGCATACACATCTGCCTCATTCAGAAAGTCTTTCATCTGTTTATGTGACTTTTAAGAGATACGTGTCCATCTGTAATAAGAGCCAAGCATCAGCTAATCCTTCAGGTGTGCAGCTTATACTGAAAGACTTACCTGGTTAGCCAAATCTCTGTCTGTATGCTTGGCTACTCCTTGCAGACTCGCTTCGACATAAAATGACCACTAAAAGTACCTACTGCAGTTTAAAATAAAAATCCATAAATGTTCGCAGCAAAGGAGAGAGGCTGTTCAGATGAGGTGCTCTGCTGGGGATTGATTTATTTTCCTCTGCACACATGAAATTGTCTTCAGAATCAATTTCCTCCAGTTGCTCTTTGCTTCTCAGAGGGGAAAAAACAGAACCTCTCGTGACAAAAAGAAAAGGTTTGTGAACAAATCTAAAATGAAAGACATGAGCATTCCTTTTTTTCTTCTTACCACAACTACCTCCTGCGCTTGTTGCAAGCTGATCAAATACCGGAAACACACTGTACTGTTACTTTCTCCAGAGTAGCCGTCTGACGTGCCGTTTTTCCTTTCTTCTTCCTATCTTTGGAGTAAGGCAGTTCTTAAGAGAGATGGTCTGTTTTACACCAGTGCTTTAGCTGACCCTGCAGTGAGTTATATATCCGCCTGCAGAGCCAGAGTTTGGGAGATGGACAAACACTGTCCCAGCTAGCCTGGCCATGGGCATACTGCCCAGTCCTAAGATGCCCCTCGAACAGTGGTGGCGAACCTTTTAGAGACCGAGTGCCCAAACTGTGATTCAAAACCCACTCATTTCCCACAAAGTGCCAGTAGAGCAACTTAACCTGAATATAGGTGTTGTGTACAATTCTGGTCACCGCATCTCAAAAAAGACATAGTGGAACTGGAAAAGGTACAGAAGAGAGTGACTCAAATGATTACAGGGCTGGCGGAACGTCGCTTAAGAGTAAAGGCTAAAACATTTGGGGCTCTTTTAGTCTGGAAAAAAGGAACCTGAGGGGGGATATGATTGAGACGTACAAAATAATGCAGGGCATGAGTAAAGTGGATAGAGGGATGCTCTTCTCCCTCTCCCAAAATACCAAAACTAGGGGACATACACTGAAATTGAGGGTTGGGAGAGTGAGAACAGACAAAAGAATTTTTTTTAAATCCAGCATGTTGTTAGTCTGTGGAACTCCGTGCCACAGGGGAGGGGTGGTGATGGCATCTGGCCTGGATGCCTTCAAAAGGGGATTGGACAAATTCCTGGAGGAAAAGTCCATCACAGGTTGCAAACCATGATTATGTGTAATCTCCAGACTTAAAACCAGGGTACTTCAAGGGCCAGATGCAGGGGAGTGGATTCAGGAGATAGAGATCTAGTCTCGTGCGCTCCCAGACGCATCTGGTGGGGCCACTGTGAGATACAGAAAGCTGGACTAGATGGGCCTTGTTCTGACCCATCATGGCTCCTCTTATGTTCTTATGTTATGTGGCTGTGAAAGGGCAATGTTGGGTGCCCACAGAAAGGGCTCCGAGTGCCACCTTTGGCACCTCTGCCATAGATTTGCCAACTGGCCTAGAACATGGGAATGGTAAACCATTTCTGAGTACTGGAAAGAGGTGCCATAAAAAAAACTCTGGAAAGGATTGCCGTTTGTCAGTAACTCTGCAGATGCACAAGAGATCAAGCAGATTTTAAAAATATTATTTGAAAACTTGACTATGTATTTGTTGGGTCTGAATTCGGTTTTGCCCATAACTAAGGAAGATGTCAAATGTTCAGAAACACCTTTTTTCTTTCACTGCCTTTTTCGTTGGTGCAAGACCATCAACTTCTCAATTAGAAGGAATTATTTGTGAAAGTTGTTCTTTTTAAGCTCTGAACTGTGCGATCAGGGAATGGCGTTGTCCGGAGTAGTGATGAGTCTTTGTGTTGCTTTCTGGGCTGCTATTGTTACCTTTGTGTCTAAAAAGCAGCAACTCAAATCTTCAGTGTGATTCAGGAGACCTAATATACTCACCACAGACAGATTGCCTCAGAAACAAATTGCTTTTATTGCTTCTAAAAAAAAAGTACAATGCTTCAGTATCAGCTGTATTCTAATACTTATGGAACAGATATTTGGCTGAGCATATGCTCTTCCGTTTATCCTTATTTGAAATGTTTCTGTGGTGCCCCTGTCTGGGAAATAAGAAAGCAGTTAGAAACTTTGTCCACAAATCAGGAGCAGAAATTAGTTTTGATCCAATTTTGCAAAAACAAAAACAAAAAACAAACTAACCTTTGTTCAACAATTTAGATGAAGCACCAAACTACGATTTCATATTCTGATTTCATCCCCTTGTGCATGTGAGTTCAAGGCAGCTTATATTTTGTGCAGGCTCTTAGGCAGCACTTATTTTTATGTACATATTATTCTATGATTACCTTACCCTTCCTCTTTTTGTGCTCCCCACTCCCATAAAAAGCTCTCCAGGGTAAATTTCGGAAGAATGAGTGATTGACCCAAGGGATTTGAATCTGTGCCTGACCAGTCATAATTCCATACTCTATTTTATAAACAGGAAGATAACACCAAGTATCCCCATAGCTTACTAGAAAAATAATATTGTATATATTACTTTCTTTTCCTTTGCTATTGTATGAATGCATCAGAACTCCAGTAATCTCCACAAGTAAGTAACTGCTTGCTTGTTTAAAATTCCCCTTATACTGTATAATACTCCAAATGATCACAAACAGTTTTCTAAAAAAAAAAAAAAAAACAAGTACTAAAGGCACAGAATATAAAAGGACATAGAATAGACAACCAACAATATAAACAAAGCAAACACTTGACAGCAGGAAGGAGTAGATAGAAGATAATTGCTTTTTAAAACCCTAAGCAATAAACCTTGTTGAAATAAATGTGTGACATAAAGACTAAACCTGTCAGGTTTTAATGGGCATATATTAAACCATGTGGCATGATCACAGAAAAAATGTTTTTCTGTTCAGGCATATAAATATAATTTTCAAAAATGGGAATAAGAGGAAAGATGCTGATATTTTGGCAGTCCATATTTACTGAGGCTTTTGAAAAGAGGAATGTTGTTTAGTACAGTATCAGTGTTAACATTGTAGGCAAAATTTTCCTCACAGCTTGCCTGGCAGTATCCACACAAACTAATGGGTGTGGGATTTTGTAAAAAGAAAGTTTGCAAAGAAATATCCCACCACTTTCCTTCTCATGTTCCCTTTAGTGAACAGTAGTGCTATGAATGAACTCTAAATTCTGTTTTCCTTTTTCTAAATGTTCTCTTTCACAGCCCAATGATGATAATTACACAGAAAATTACAAGCTTGGCGTATGAAATCCATGATGGTAAGATTGAGTGGACATATGAGGAGATGTGCTGTGTACACCTTCTCTTAAAGTTTAAAACACATAAAAAGCCTTGTCATAATGTTTATTTTTGTCTATTAAAACCAGGGTAACAGCATACCAAAGTAAGGGCCACAGTGCAAATCAGAGTGGTGAATTCTTGCTGTTTAAGGAATCGCTGCTCAGATTCATGGTCACATGTCCGTGGCATGACTTGGTGCATGACAACAAACACAAGTTGTGACTGCTTAACGACTGGCAGTGCACTGCTGTAGTTGATTGACATTGCTGTGCATAGCATTTGTGTCTGCAAGAAGGAGGATTCTGGCTAATACAAGTTACCCTTATATACTCGAGTATAAGTCGACCCGAGTATAAGTTAAGGCCCCCTAATTTAACCCCCCCAAAACTGGGGAAACTTACTGACTCAAGTATAAGTCTAGGGTGGGGAATGCAGCAGGGCCTGGCAGCTCCTCCTTTGTGAGCGGGGGGAAGTGGTGTGTGATGTTTAAAATGACTTTGAGCCACTGAGGCAAGCACTTGCCTTGTTGGCTAAAAGTCATTTTAAACATTGCATGCTGCTCCCCTGTGATGCAGAGGGGGGTCAGGAGAAGCGGTGTGCGATGTTTAAAATGACCTTTAGCCACCGACCCAAGCACTTGCCTCAGTGGCTAAAAGTATTGACCCGAATATAAGTCGAGGGCCCCTTTTTTCAGCCCAAAATTAGGGCTGAAAAACTAGGCTTATATTCGAGTATATACAGTACATATGCACAGTTTTGGGGTGGTGTTTTAAGACCGGTGTCATGTAAAAGCAACTTATCAAAATAAATGAGACCTCAGGTGCCATGACTGAGTCAACTAAATTATAACCCCAAAGCCAAAAGCTCTTGATTTGCTATGATTTAGTATTACATCTGAACCAAGCCTTGCTGTATGATGCCCTGTTTCTTTCCCTCATTTCCAGGAATGTTTAGAAAAGAAGAGGAACTGACGCCATCACAGCGATGCTTAGCTGTGAGGTAAGTTTTTCTTCATTTCAGTGATTCTGTAGATCACATGTCCAGCAAGTCCATTTGTAGCTTAGCAGAAGCCAGAGAGAGCAGAGAGCAGAGAGAGAGAGAGAGAGAGAGAGAGAGAGAGAGAGAGAGAGAGAGAGAGAGAGAGAGAGAGAGAGAGAGAGAGAGAGAGAGAGATTCTTTATATTGAATTGTTTCCCATCTGTTTGAACCTAATGCAAATAACGCTGAGTTTCGACCAAATATGGTGGCCATGCAACCTCCCAGACCCTTATTTTATTTGGATAGATTTCTAATAGAATGTTAATAAAGTTTGTCACAAATCAAATGGTGCACCATACTTCTTAATGAATCTCTTGTGCCATATTATGCAGCTTGTGTCTCATTTAATCTCATCTACAACTCCGGGACAAAAGGAATCCCATTCTTTCTCTTTAAGTATAGTTTATAGCAGAAATGTTACAATGGGTGGACATTTAATTTAAGCTAGTCTATAATCACTGTGTCATTCTTTTATAGAGTTCTCGTTAAAATCATAAAATCAAATCTCACCAGTTGCTTGTGTTTGAATTGCAGACGCATGCCAAGTCTACTGGAGTATTTAAGTTACAACTGTAATTTCATGGGTATCCTGGCAGGCCCATTATGCTCTTATAAAGACTATATTACTTTCATTGAAGGCAGATCATACCAACTGACACAGTCTGAAGCCAATGGGAAAGAAGAGATAAAATATGAACAAACAGATCCGTCTCCCAATGTAAGATCTATGACTTTTGCAGTGCTGCTCTACCTCAGTTACCATTGCACGTTCAGCTTGGTTTGCGTTACTTGTTTTTTTGCAGGCATAACTCTCAAGCTGTATTTGGCTCATGAATGGTGATGTTCATGAATGGTACAGTTCAAAAAAGAAATCACAGTTCTATCTCGAAGTAGATACTCTCCATAGATACTCACTTCTGGACCTTGTAGAAGGCTTGAGGTAGATGTTCCTGGAAGCCCATTTAATGCCAACGAAATGGTTCATGTGTCGTCAACATGTCCTTGGTCTTATTTTTGATGACATATATTGGGGATTCCATAGCCTGGAGGAAGTTGCTGAGAAGGCCCTCTCGTTTTCTAGCCAGGCATACCTGTCTGAGTCTTGGGCAGCAAGAAAGAAGGGTGGGATATATGCAAAAATACAGTCTCAGATATAGCCCGAATTCAACCTGTGTAAGGCCTTATAAGTTACAGCCTACAGGGAATTCTACCTGTAAATGAACTACTAACCAGTGGAGCTGCTGCTGTAAAGACATTTTATGTTTACTGGATCTGGCTCTGGTCTAGAAGATGGCCACAGCATTTTGGGTCCACTGGATTCTGAACACTTCCCAAAAGTAGCCCCTCTTAGAGGGGTTATATACAGTAATGCAGGCAGGATGCAACCAAGGCATTTGTGATCATGGCCAGATCAGACTCCTCCAGGAGAGTGCACAGCGGACACTTGGGCTTACTGTGAAGAGGCATCCTTGAACATTACTAAAACCTGGGCATTCCACATGTCAGGTTTACACTTTGACAAGTTTCAGGCTGAATCCAAGAATAAGTCCAAGATACAGAACAGAGTTTTCAGGAGGAATGTAATGCACTGATCACAGATTCAAGCCCTATTCCCTGGTCAGTCCTGTCAAGAACACTTCTGCCTTATTAGGTTAAGCTTCAGTTTGTTCAGCCTCATCCAGTCCATTGCTGACCTCACATGCTGTTTTAGAACTGAAGCGGTTTCTTCAGATTTGGATGGAAAGGATGCTTAGACTTTATTTATTTATTTAAAATATTTTTAGGCTTCCTTTCCCTGTAAAAAGGATCCCAAATTGCTTACATTACAAGTCCACATTTAAAAAGCTAAAAACAGTAGATAAACAAATGTTAAAGAGGATCAAACAAACACCACATTAAAAGACAGTAAACAAAACCAATACCCAAATCACATCAAAAGAAGCAAGGCACAACCATCCATTGAAAAAAATCCCTCTTAGATAGTTAGTCTTTTTTAAAAAAATAATTTGCTTACTATTATTATTATGGTCCATGATCAGAAAAAAAAATTAAACATATTACAGGTTACATTTATAAGACAGTCACAGTGCTAAAGCGGGTGGGGGGTTAAAGGAAAGTTACAGTCACCCCCCCGCCATTTTGTGGTTCAGGTACTGTGGTCCCACTACATCGCAGGATCGCAGTACCTGAACCTCGGAGTCGCGCCGGGGGGGCGCAGCGGCGGGCGATCTGGTCGCTCCACGCTGCCCCCGGCGCTCCTCCGAGGCTTCTCGGAGCCGCGTGGGTGGCGGGGGGCGATCCGTGCCGCCCCTGGTGCTCCTCTGAGAAGCCTTGGAGCCACGTGGGGCGGCGGCGGGGCAGCGATCCGGTTGCTCCGCGCCGCCCCGCGCTCCTCCGAGAACCCTCGGAGAGGCGCACGATCGCCGCAGGCCCCACCCCACCCGCTTCTGCATATCGCAGATTTTCATGCATCGCAGGTGGGGTGGGTCCCTAACCCCCGCAATCGGCGGGGGGGTATTGTATAAACCGTTATACATTAAATCTGTACGTATCCTGTGTGCAGCTGTGAGGATTTTTGTACAAGTTAATTCGATCCGGGATTAAGGCTTAAACGTACCACAGTTTATGCGAGACCTCTGTTTCCTGACAGCCCAAAATCGGATATGCCAAGGAAGGAGAAGCTTCGTATGTGGTTTGTGATGGACTCAGGCAGTGTAATATTATGTGTGTAGTTGTTTCTGTTGTGCTGTATCGTGCCGCAAGGGCAAACCCTTTCTGCCGTGGGGATATTTTTATGCTTCCCATGGGTAACCCCGGAGGGAAGCGCTTGCCATATAGCTAATGAGAAGGCCCTGCAGTGGGTCAGCATTTCCAGGAACATAAGAACATAAGAACATAAGAACATAAGAACATAAGAACATAAGAAGAGCCATGCTGGATCAGGCCAAAGGCCCATCTAGTCCAGCTTCCTGTATCTCACAGTGGCCCCACCAGATGCTTTTGGGAGCGCATGAGACTAGATATCTTTCCAGTACCACTGATACCATTCCCCTGCATCTGGCCCTTGAAGTACCCTGGTTTTAAGTCTGGAGATTACACATCTCCATCATGGTTTGTAACCTGTGATAGACTTTTCCTCCAGGAATCTGTCCAATCCCCTTTTGAAGGCATCCAAGCCAGATGCCATCACCACATCCTGTGGCAGGGAGTTCCATAGACTAACAACGCGCTGGGTGAAAAAATATTTTCTTTTGTCTGTTCTTACTCTCCCAGCCCTCAATTTGAGTGGATGTCCCCTAGTTCTGGTATTTTGTGAGAGGGAAAAGAGCTTCCATCTATCCACTTTACTCATGCCCTGCATTATTTTGTCTCTCAATCATATCCCCCTCAGGCGCCTTTTTCTAGACTAAAGAGCCCCAAATGTTTTAGCCTTTCCTCATAAGGGAGGTGCCCCAGCCCAGTAATCTGCTCTCTTCTGCACCTTTTCCTGTTCCACTATGTCTTTCTTGAGATGCGGTGACCAGAATTGTACACAATACTCCAGATGCGGCCTTACTATTGTTTTGTATAATGGCATTATAATGTTGGCTGTTTTATTTTCAATCCCCTTTTTGATAATCCCTAGCATGGAATTGGCTTTCTTCACCGCTGCCACACATTGGATAGACACCTTCATGGAGCTGTCCACCAACACACCAAGATCTCTTTCCTGATCTGTCACGGATAACTCAGAGCCCATGAGTTAATAGATAAAGTTTTCAATATGCATTACTTTACATTTGGCTACATTAAAACGCAGAGCCCATTCCCCAGTTTGGAGAGATCCTTCTGGAGCTCTTCACAATCTTCTCTGGTTTTTACCACATGGAAAAGTTTTGTGTCATCTGCAAACTTGGCCACCTCACTGTTTATCCTTGTCTCCAGGTCATTTATGAACAGATTGAAAAGCACCGGTCCCAGGACAGAGCCCTGGGGCACACCGCTTTTCACCTCTCTCCATTGTGAAAATTTCCCATTGACACCTACTCTTTGTTTCCTGGATCTCAACCAGTTCTCAATCCATAAGAGGACCTGCCCTCTTATCCCCTGACTGTGCAATTTTCTCAGCAGCCTCTGGTGAGGGACTGTGTCAAAGGCCTTTTGAAAATCCAGATGGACTATATCCACCGGTTCACCCAAATCTACATGCCTGCTGACCTTTTCAAAAAATTCTACAAGATTTGTCAGACAAGACTTACCCTTGCAGAAGCCATGCTGATTTTCTCTCAGCAAAGTTTGTTCTTCTATGTGTTTTAAGATTTTCTCTTGGATGAGGCTTTCCACCATCTTCCCTGGGACAGATGTAAGGCTAACTGGGGTGTAGTTTCCCGGGTCCCCCCTCCTTCCTTTTTTAAAAATTGGTGTGACATCTGCTATCCTCCAGTCCCCCGGCACTGTGGCCGTTTTAAGAGACAAGTTGCATATTACCGTTAAGAGATCTGCAATTTCATTTCTCAGTTCCCTAATAACCCTTGGGTGGATGCCATCTGGGCCGGCAGCCAGCAGCCGGAGCTATGATACACCTGGAATTACTGGGAGCCCCGCTAATATCGCCTTGGTCTCTCTGTGTTGGACACCGTCTGTGGGACAAGGTCCTTGTCTAATCCCGTTGTAAGGAGAAACTGAGGGGAGAGGCCTGTAAAAGCAAAAGCAAAAAGTGTTCTGCTTATATACCGCCCCATACCACTTCAAGTAGTCTCTGGGCGGTTTACAGTTTTTAATGACAGTATGCAGGCCACACCCCCCCGGCAAGCTGGGTACTCATTTTACCGACCTCGGAAGGATGGAAGGCGGAGTCAACCCTGAGCCGGCTACCTGGGATGGAACCCCAGGACGTGAGCACAGTTTTACCTGCAGTACAGGCATTTAACCACTGCACCACGAGGCGTAGATATTAATTTTTGAAGTACAGTACTACTTTTAGCCAAGGAGAGCTGAAGCGTTATTGGAGAACTAAAGATGTTAGTTCTTGTGGGTAGTCACCGAAGGTAAGGCAGAAAGTGAGGGAGGTAAGACTTACTCTGACTTCAGTAGTCACTCAGGGGGAAAACCTATCTGAAGAGAAAGGTCTTTGTCTCAGTGATCGGATACATTTCCGCTTCATGCTTCATTTCAAGCTGAGATATTTGACTACAGTGGTAATAAGCCATAACACTGAGGGTTTATCATTTTTATTCAAAGTGTAGTAAATAATAAATGCCTTCTTCATATGAACACATATTTAGTAGCCATGGAAATAGTTTCCTCTAATAAAATAGCCCTCAGGAAGAAACACTTAACATCTTTTTTTTAAAATGAAAAAACCTAAGAAGGAATGAAAAGCAAAAGTAAAAAACGATTTCCTACATGAGAGATCTTAAAGTAATATAGTTTTTTTCTTGGTCCCAAAGAGCTATGCAAAAATTTATGCTTTCCTTTCCCTGCTGCTTTCTGAATGTCCATGTGATATTTGGGTGCAACAGGAGGTTTCTGCCATACGGAGAAAATACTGCACTTCAAAAGACCGTTCATAATAAGTACAGTGAAATAAATGTGAAGATAATAGGCTGTACATTGTAGTTTTAAGAAAGATGGCATCTCCAACCTAACAATTACATAGCTTTTCCTAGTATTAGGAACAACCATATACCGTATTTTTCGCTCTGTAAGACACCCCCCAAAAGTAAGGAGAAATGTCAGTGCATTTACAGAGTGAATACAGTAGTCCCCGCTACATATATATCACATATTTTTATTTATTTATTTGTTTGTTTGTTTGTTGCATTTATGTATCACCACATCTTCCTATTGGAACTTGGGGCGGTGAGAGAGAAGTTACCTAAATGGAGCCTCTCCCGTCCCCTGCTGCAGCCGGGATTCCGCAGTTCCAATCACCGTGTTTGCAAAGAGGCTTCCTCCAGGGAGCCTCTCCCCACCCCTCCCCTTCTGCAGCCAAGATTCCCCAGTCCCCAGACAAAAATCACCTTGTTTGCAAAGAAGTCTCTATGGAGCCGCTGCCTTCCCCTTCTGAAACCTGGATTCCACAGCCCCAATTACCTTGTTTGCAAACCTCCCCCTTTGCATCTTGGATTCCACAGCCTAATTACCTCATTTGCAAACCTCCCCTTTTGTATCTTGGATTCCACAGCCCTCATTACCTCATTTGCAAACCTCCCCTTTTGCAGTTTGGATCCCAGAGCTCCAATTACTGGTTTGCAACGCCCCCTTTTGCAGCTTTGATTCCACAGCCCCAATTACCTCATTTGCAAACATCCCCTTTTGCATCTTGGATTCCACAGCTCCAATTACCTCGTTTCTCCCTTTTTGCATCTTGGATTCCACAGTTCCCTTTTTGCAAGCCTCCCCCCCGCCATAAAACCTTAGGCTAAGCATTTTTTCTTGTTTTTCTCCTCTAAAATACAGTAGTCTTATGTGCGTCTTATGGCCCGGTGCATCTTATAGAGCTAAAAATATGGTATTTATTTTATTTATTTATTCTTGCACTTGTTGACTGCACCGACTTTCCCAAAGGGAACTCTGGGCGGTGTACAACAAATAAATATGAGATACAAAATACAAAACCAATAAAGAAATAAAGAAAAAACAAAAAACAAAATAATAATTATTGTTTTTGATGGTTTTTATCTGCCCTCCCGGTCACAAACTAGTGAACGTACAGGGGAAGGGGAGGGATCAAGCGATCAAATGGCCTTGTTGTGAATTCAATCCCACGAAAGGAGGACTGACCGACTTTGGGAGTTCATTTTTCTTTCTGCAAACCACCCAGAGATTGGGTCATTTAGTTGATATGAGAAGAGGGCTCCTCAGTGCATCTTATCTTGCTGGAAAGATAAAGTACCTGACCACAACAAGGTCTGCAAGTGAGGATCTGTTACTTACTGTATTTATTTATTGTTTTAAAAAAGAAACAGCCTTCAAAATATTAACTCATTATTCATAACAGGTAAGTTTTCTTTATTGTACTATATATAGTATTGCTCACATGCTTGACGGTTTTGCTGCATTAGCTTTCTGACGTTATTTTAAAGAGAACCTCTGTATGGCTCTTGATACTTCATACTGGCCAGCTGGTATTAAGAGAAAACTAGCTGCATTTTAAAATATTTGGGAGTATTTTGTTTTTCATGAGAAGTAATGTGAATGGCGCCACTCTCTCCTCCCTGCATTTGCTGCATCGAATGGGGATGACTTGTTTTCTTGCAGAAAAGGTTACAAATTCTGCAATTTCAACTTGCTGAAATGATTATTTAAGTGGGTTTTTCTGTGTTTGGTGGGGGGGCAGCTGGGTTATCCTATTCCTTGGAAATGAAAAAGAATAATGCATCATTTGATTAATGTTCATGGATAACGAGGATCAGCAAATGTGAAGGTTGAAATGAAAGAACTGTGTTCTGCCTAATCTAATAAGCTTCCTTTCTTGTTCAGATTTCATTTTAGTATCATAAAATTAATGACGGGCCCTTTTCCGTCTGTTAACTTTGCTAGGCGCATGATATCAGCTTAATATAATGGTTTTTACTACTGTGCTAATTGCATGTTAACTGAATTTAGTCAACATTCTCAAGTGATTTATGTCCTATCTCCCTCCTATTATGCCTTTTTACAAGCGATCATTTGTTGGTGTTCACAGTGGTGTCAACTGTCTGAAATTAGTGTCTCTCTTCGTAAGTTTCTTTTTCTTATAGCTTTTAGCAACCCTTATATTCCTGTGCTCCTATAGAACAAATCTCTTTGCTTCTGGCTTCTTAGAAATACATATTTTAGCCAGTAAAAGGCCTTTTTAATTGTGTCAGTGAATTCATAACTTGGTGTAGCATCTAGAGCAGTGGTGGCGAACCTTCGGCACTCCAGATGTTTTGGACCACAACTCCCAGAATTCCGGGCCTGTATTGGCAATGACAAAGGAATGTGGGAGTTGTGGTCCAAAACATCTGGAGTGCCGAAGGTTCGCCACCCCTGATCTAGAGAGTGTCAGAGAGAGGGAGAGGGTCTGGTCAGGGACTTGGTTAAGGGAGTTAGAGGCTGCTTATATATAAGTGTTAAGAGCAAGTTTAGATGCACAACGTGAGATAAGTCATTTATGTATTTCATAGAACATAAGAACATAAGAACATAAGAAGAGCCATGCTTTCAGGCCAAAGGCCCATCTAGTCCAGCTTCCTGTATCTGTCAGCGGCCCCACTTCTGCGTTTGGAATAGCATGAGATAGATATCTGTCTCCTGATACCACTCCCCTGCATCTGGCCCTTGAAGTACCCCGGTTTTAAGCCTGGAGATGACACATCTCCATCATGGTTTGTAAAGTTGATGGACTTTTCCTCTAGGAATCTGTCCAAGGACACAGAGGCATCCAGGCCAGATGCCATCAACATCCTGTGGCATGGGAGTTCCATAGAACTCCTGGGTGAAAAAAATATTTTCTTTTGTCAGTTCTTACCTCCCAGCACTCAATTTGAGTGTATGTCCCCTAGTTCTGGTATTTTGAGAGAGGGAGAAGAGCTCTATCCACTTTAAAATACCCTGCATTATTTTGTATGTCTCAATCATACCCTTAAACCAAGGGTCTTTTTCCAGACTAAAGAGGCCCAAATATTTTGGACTTCCTCATCCCAGGAACCCTGCCCAGTAATCATTTTAGTGTCCTCTCTTCTGCACCTTTTCCAGTTCCCAGGAGAGATCAGAATTGCCCACTCCAGGTGGGGCCTTACTATTGTTTTGTATAACGGCATTATAATGTTGGCTGTTTTATTTTCAATCCCCTTTTTGATAATCCCTAGCATGGATTCAGTTACTTCAATAAACTTCAAGTGTGTTTTGGAAACGTTAACATTGGTGTCAGTCCCACTTCTTCTGAATAGGAATATAAGATATGAATCTTCCATAATAAAGAATAAGGTGCAAAGTTCCCTGGGCTGGGTTGTCAAGGACACAGACCCATCACAGATATAAATAAAAACATGGAAATGGCAAGGAACTCCTGTAACTGAAAAAGGCACCAACCTGCAGAACAGGATTGGCTTGATGCTTTAACGGCTGGCTAAAAGAAAAGCTCTAGTAAAATACTGTTAAGTACACCTGATACCCTTAAACCAGGGGTCACTAACCAACAAACTGTATCTTGGACTCTTCCCAGGAATTGGCCAGAACAAGGTAGTGTTTCACTTTCCAGTCCAGGAAGATCTGGGTTGCCCATGGGTCGGAACCACTGTTTTAAGCATCATGAGGAACAAGTTACAGCTGCTCCCTTGCTACGTCCATATTCAAAGCCAAGCATCTTTTGCTAGGGAAAGATGTCCAAGCAGACGTGGAGTCTAACAATAGATAATTATGCACTCCATAATAATAGCTTCCCTGCTGCACTGAATCAAACAGAACAAGCAAGCAAGATGAAGCCAGGGTGTGTTCTTCTGGACTAACACAGTCCTTTATGTACTTTTTCCAATGCCCAGTTTTAGTGCCTTTAAAATGCTTCTCACATTTCATAGTCCTCCAACAAACTGATTTAAGCTCTTCCCATTATTAGAACAAGGTAAATTTCACTTTCCAAGCCATGATACTGGGAGAGATGAGTTGGAATCCTTTCTCTTATTTCTCTCTGACTTAATATGTTTCATCATGCACTGTTCTTTGATCATATGCACTTAAAAATTTAGTTTATTTATTTATTTATTTATTTATTTAGTTTACAATTTAATTATGCAGGCTACACACTACCCAGCAAGCTGGGTACTCATTTTACTGACCTCGGAAGGATGGAAGGCTGAGTCAACCATGAGCTGGCAATTTGAACCCTGGGCAGTTGAGCAAAGTTTAAAATATCAATAAATCATCAAACCCTGTTCTTTGGATCCATCTTAGTGTAATATTTCTGTGTCATTCTGTTAACCACTGAATTCATTTATTCTAACCATATTTGTTTCTACTCTGCACTATGTAACAACAAAAATAAAATGTAGGTGTGCCCCTGAAACAGGGCGGGCTTTTAAAAATGAGGTCGCCATACAAAACGATACTTGGAAACTAGACAAATCAATGAGAAAACAAATAAATCTTGCATGGAGATGCCTGGGCCAGCATGAAGTGTGACTGCACCTTTTGCCAACTTAACTCACGTCATTTGGATTCTAGGACAGTGACTAGGAGAGAGGGATGAGTTCCTATGTTATAGTGATCCGTTTTAGTTTTGAGCTATTTATTTCTGGATATTTGAAAACCACCACCACCTCCACCAGCACCCGCTATCTGTAAGGTCAGCAGAAGAGATGAAATACTGTTTTTTGTAAAAAGGAAGTAGCAACTACAATGCGGGGGGGGGGGAGAGCAAGACTGCAATTATTAAAAGCGTTTGCTCATGAAGAGCCGAACCCCACTGGAATAAATTAATGTGAGACTCCAGTCCTGGAACATATACAGTCCGTAGTGAGTTAAGCCAAAGAGGATATGTGTGTCCTAGTCTCAATACTGTCACTTCTCAGTGGCAAGCTTGCTTTCATGAATACAAAATAGGCTGCGGGTAGAAACTCTGGAGATACATGTGAACCATGCTATAGTATCCTGCTCATTAATTTGGAAGTATTTAGATAAAGGTGGGGTTCAAGCTACAAGCACATCACCCATGGTGTTTTTGAGGCTCTTTGAAGATTATCCATATCCTTCAGTTAATTTAAAAAAACCTTCATTTTCTGCCCCCAGCAGTGTCAATATTCTACCCTTTTGCTATTAACTCCCCCAAATTGGAAGTAGAATTTCAGAAACAGGTACCTGTACCTTCCTTCTCTTTTATCCTCCTAACCACTTTTGACCCCAGTGGTTTCTGGGGAATCAGGAATGATATTAGATACTTGATTTGCTTCAATCCGAGGCTTGGATGAGAGAAAAAGAGACTTAGCCTGTTTAGGGTGTTTCTTCGATGGACAAAATAATTCTTGTTTATTAGTGTTGAAGTAGGAAAGATAGTGAAGAAGCTGAGATAAGCATTTCTGGACGCAGGAAAATGCATATTACAAATGGACAAACCAAAACATTGGCTCTAGACTCAAAAGAAAACTTCAGGATGGCTAGCAGCCTTCTAAAAACTTTGAAACTTCACATGAAATGTTAGAAATTGTATTTTAGTACCTATAAAACATTGCCAATGTAGTTTTGAAATGGATGCACTAGGAAAGTCATCTCAAATATCACGCACCAGCCCATAAAGCCCTAGACAGCCAGAAAGAGGAACATGTAGATCAGACATGTCCAAACTTCAGCTCTGCAGATGTTTTGGACCACAACCCCCGCAGTCCTTTGTCATTGGAAATGCAGGCTTGGAATTCTGGGAGCTGTGGTCCAAAACATCAGGAGGGCCGAAGTTTGGACATGCCTGATGTAGATCCTTAAGCAAATGAGTCCTGAATTATCTTTGGAGGCAAGTAATGTTGAAAATGAAGTTGTCCTCCTTTGGGCATATCATGAGAAGACAGGATTTTCGGGGGGTGGGGATGATTCTGGGAAAGGCGGAAGGCAACAGGAAAAGAAGAAGATCAAATATGATATGGACAGATTCCGTCAAGGAAGCCAGAGGCTTGATTTTACAACAGCTGAGGAGGACCTTCTGAGGACAGGAACTGCGGAATATTCCTCACTCATAGGGTCACTGTAAGTCAGAGGCAGTTTGACAGAACGTAACATCAACAGTAACTCCAGCAAATGAAATCTTGCCATTTTCTTTTAAAGGTAGATAAATTGATTGCCGCTAAGCGAAGGCCCACCTGATGGGAAAGGCCTTCTCGTGTTTTATTCTCATCATCCTAAGGAGAGAGCACTGGTATTTGTGAGGTCAAGGTTTCTGTATTCAAAGTACAAGCTAGGAGTTGAAATCAGACCTCGATAGGATAGAATCAAAGTTGGCTTTCATCTGGAGTTCTCAGAAGCGTTGGCTATGGATCAGAACAGGAGTATCTCCCAAGATGCCTGCATGGCGTCCAGAGATCAGATTTAAGTTTTTTTTACATCTAGACCTCATTTTCTCTGCCCGTTTCCTTCTTGAACATGTGTTTCATGTGCATCACAGTAGGAATAGTGACGGATTAGGCACTTTGTGAATCAGTGGCCTCAGTGGGGGGGGGACTTCCTTGTAATAAGAGCTGTTGAACAACATGAATAGCCTACCTCAGAAAGTGGTCGGCTCCCCCCCCCCCAGGGTTTCAGACAAAGGTTGGAGGGCTGTCTCTCCTGTGGAGAAGGAGGGCCTTGGTAACCTCTTGGGGTGCCTTCAAGCCCTAGAATTCTCTGATTCTAGTAAACATGAATGGAACGGAACAAAAATATTTGAATTTTGGCCGTCTCTTGCCTCTCACACGGATGAAAGAAAAGGGGTGGGCTAAGCATTTGGGCATCCTTTCTCTGAGCAACCGATAAACTGGAGAACTGGGAACGGATTCAAATGGAAATAATAATACAGGCTGGAAGATGAGATGAAAATGACAAAGCACAGCTAATAGTGCTCAACAGGAAAAGGCGCGCGGCAGAGTTTCCTCTTCCAAGTTAGCTTTCTGGAACAAGTGATGGTACATCTAGTAAAAGAAATGAAGAATTCAGAACATTAGAAAATAATAATACTGGTCTGCTGGTGCCTTTATGTTCACCTTCTCTTTGCTTAGGCTTCAGGTAGTGCAAGAGATGCTGTGTCTTTAGGGGGGCTCCATCTGTATGAGACTTCTGTCATGCTGGAATGACTCAGTGGCTTCGGTCTCTGGCTACGGAGCCAGTGGCTGGGAGTTCGATTCCTCACAGGGCTCCATGAAATGGGCCGGACTTGATGGGTCCCTGCCAGCTCTGCAGTTTGAAGGTTACTATAGTAGAACCCCCGTATCCACTGATTCATTATCCACTGATTCAGTTACCCACGGTGGCAGAGGAAAAAGAATTAAACAATTCAGCAGCCACAAAGCAAGCTATTGTCACAAACAGCAGCTGTAAAGCGAGCTATAGCTACAAATAGCATTTGTAAAGCAAGCTACTGTCTCAAAACAGCAGCCATAAAGCAAGCTGTTGTCACAAACAGCAGCTGTAAAGCAAGCTACTGTTGCAAATAGCATCTGTAAACCAAGATACTGTCACAAACAGTGGCCATAAAACAAGCTACTGTCTCAAAACAGCAGTCATAAAGCAAGCTACTGTCAGGAAACAGCAGTTTGGGGGTGGGTCAGCAGGTGTTCTCTCTTATCCACAGTTTTCATTATCCACAGGAAGGCCTGGAACTAATCCCCAGTGGATACTGGGGTCCTACTATATTATAATAATATAGGCCCTCCTTACTTCCTGTTCTGACCCTGAGGCCTTCTTCTGCTTCTGACAGCAGCCCCGAACCAGGGCAGAAGTAAGCCTAGCCTAATCTTTTTTTGTGAAGAAAGGAAGCTGTTGAGGCCAAAGCAAGGCAGGGTTGGGGAGCAAAAGGGAAATGGATATAAGGAGAGGAAGGACAAATTAAAAGTAGCCATTGTGCCAGAAAAAATATTTAAATATACTGTACCTCTTTCCTGGTGGGTTGAGAAGAAAGAAAGGGTGTGTTCCAAAAAGGTCTGCCTAAATCCATAGATTGGACAGGAAGTAGCAGTTCACAGGTATATTAGGTTGCAAGGGAGTCTGAGTGGAACAATTGTATAAAACTTGTTTGTGACAAGAACTCTCTTACAGCTCAGTGCTTGCGCGTCATTACTCAGCAAATTGATATCCCAAAAGCTCATGTTTTGTTCATTTATCTGGTATTCAGTCTGCCCTCTTTGAGGCCTAATAATAGCCACAAAGAGTTATAAAGAGAACTCATTGTGATATATAGTATAGAAGTCACATATTTTGTTTTGTCACATTCACTGCGTTAGCTATCAGATTTGGAAATGCAATTGCTAAGGTGAGTGAGGTGACAAAAAAGAATGAATCCTGACTTGCGTATAACATGGTTGTGTGCTCCCTGATCTTTATCTGAAATCACAATGAACTCTGGCCACAGTGGGTTTCTGGTAACTGTGCTGAGTTAAACATGGAAACAAAAGATCTCTTCCGCACGGAGGCTGTTGTCACCCACAATAAACCATAAAGCATGTCAGGAAGATTTAGTCTCACCTGCTTAGCATAGAGGACAGAAGATGAAAAGAAAAGGTCATGCTTCTAACGAAGGAACAACGTCTCTACTTAATGTGTATTGAGCATGTATGAATGAATAAGTTCAATTCTCAACAAACATCCCAGTATATTTGTGAATGGACAACCTACTGTTTCAGTCAGGGACCCTCTGGTGGTCCCTGTTGAATCCAGTTGCTCTTGTTATTCTAGCTAAACAGCATGTTTCCAAGTGTGGCAAAAACAGACGACTACTTAATATGATCCTGGGTAGCTCCCCAATGATGAAAATCCATCTCAAAGCTTGAAAACTGTGTTTATTCTAAGAAGCGCTGCTGTTTTTAACGTGAAGCCCCTTTGTGCGCCAGTGATGAGAACATCTTGTTCCCTGTTCACCCAGGAATTTTAATAGGTTTCTGTGGTTGCTGTAAGGCCGTGTTCAGGCTCAGAGGCCTGTTTTATTTTGATGCAAGGACCCCCCCCCCTCCCAAAATGCTAAATGTGTGTGTGTGTGTGTTTTCCCCGAGCTAACTGAACCGGCATATGTTGAACACAAAGCTGTAAACCACTCTGTTTTGCAATTGTCATTTGTAAAATATGCTTACAGACTCTTCCATCTTGAATGTTTCAGACAGCAGTGGCTCAGAAACTCGTAGTGTGTGGACTCTCCTTGTTATTTCATATGACTGTTAGCAAAACTCTGCCTGTAGAATACAACATTGATGATCATTTTAGAGCAACGGCGTCACTGCCTACAAGGGTAGTCTACTTGTACTTGTCTCTTATGGCAGCCAGGCCCAAATACTATTTTGCATGGACTTTGGGTAAGTAGTCTTTGTTAGTCTACAAATTGTATATATAAAGTCTACAAATTGTATATATAAAGTCATTTTTAAGGGAATATACAGTATTTGAGATACTGCCCTCCTGTGGACTGAGGCAGAATTGCATGCAGAGAATTCCAGAGAAACAAAACAGAACACAGACAAAAACAAGTGGCACCTTAAAAACTTATATATTTTAATGTGATTTTCATGGATCATGTCCAGTTCGTCAGACAGAATGGCATGTTGAATGAAATATCAGCTTCATACCAAATATTCATTGGCTATCAGGTCTGTGGTACATTTGCATGTGTGATTTGGCTTTTGTTTTAGCGTGCTGTTGTAAATTCCTAAGGAGCCCTTAAAACTACAAAAGCCAAATTACTGCATGCAAATGTACCATACACTGGAGAGCCAATGAATATTTGGTATGAAATTGATATTTGTTTGCTTGTTTGTTTGTTTTTGCATTTCTAGACCGCTCTGATTTTCCCCAAGGGACTCTGGGTGATTTAGAATGAAAGCCAAATAAATAATCAAAATTAAAATCAACAAGCCCAAAAGAAAAACAAATAAACCAAGAGGATCAAACAAACAGATCTCTCTCTATACACATCCGTCAAACACACAAAACACTGGCAAGAGGCAAAAGCTAAAGATGGCAGAAAATACAACAAACACTGGGGGTGGCATTCAACTTGTCATTCTGTTGCTGTATATCTGACGAAGTGGACGTGTCCATGAAAACTCACATTAAAATAGAATAGTCTTTAAGGTGCCACATGTTTTTGTCTTTTGTTTTGTTTGGATTATGCCTGATATGCTCCAATGTTCATACTGTCTTTATTAATGAACATTCCTGGACTGCTTTTCGCCTAAACCAATATCCCAAACCAGTTAATTATAAGTATAATGAATCCAGTTGAAAAAAAATATGATGCAGTATTAAACCCAAGAAAATATTTCAATAAAATTTCCCAAATTAACAGCAAATATTAATTATTGAGAAAAGGTCTGAGCAAGCAAAAGAGTCTTTAGATGGTAGCAGAAACCTACACACTGGAACTCTTAAAAGGAAAATGGCCGCAGGTGGTGGAAACCACCTAAAGAATTCCTTTCAGTATATTGGGATCAGGTGAACATTAGCAGGCTGCAGTGTTGTCAACATGACCTCCTTCTCAGTGCATAAAAGACTGAGAGGGTCTTTTTAAGGAACGGAGCCCCCCCCCCTCGACACTCTAATCTAGAGATGCCCAGCTTCACTATGGAGACAAATAAAGATGTAAAGCTCGTTTTCTGTAATCTGTTATGATAGCTATAGATTTTTAAAAGGCGATTTCCTTGTTTCTTTGCAGCAGATGCAATTAATAATGCCGCAGGGTTTGGATTTAGAGGATATGATAAAAATGGAGTCGCCCACTGGGATTCAATTTCCAATCTGAGAATTCTTCATATAGAGGTTGGTGTCTCCCATCTCATGCAAATATTTACGGGAGATAAAACGCTGAACTCGAGGAACGGGGCGCCTGTGTGAGAGCAAAAGTTTCAGTGATCGCTTTGTGGTCTTAGAGCCAGAGGTTGGATAGACTGGTCCTCCCCATTCTCCGCTGCACCTTCTTGGCCATGGCTGGAATGGTCCCTCAGATCCCTTCTAGCTCTGATTTTTAAAAGTTATTATTACTATATCATTCTAGTACAGTAGGACCTCTGTATCCACTGACTCATTATCCACTGATTCGGTTATCCGTGGTTGGCAGAGGAAAAAAATTAAATAATTCAGCAGCCACAAAACAAGCTGTAAAGCAAGTTGTGTCACAAACAGCAGCTGTAAAGCAAGCTACTGTCAGGAAACAGCAGTTTGGGGGTGGGTGGGCAGGCATTCTGTCTTATCCACAGTTTTCATTATCCACGGGAAGGCCTGGAACCAATCCCCAGCGGATACCGGGGTCCTACTGTACAGGGAAAGGGCTACAGTATATCCCTCTTACTGCTGCTGAATCAGGTTTGAAAACTGGCATTCCGGTTACTAAAGTGAATACCATCTGGCTCTTCTTCTTCTTCTTGGCTGTTCACGATCCAGCGGCCTCCTTGCATGCTCTCCTTATTTCCACCCCTGCCCCTTTCCTCCACTGGAACCAGGGGGACTTGGGTTGTCTCCTTTGGAACCAGTAAAAACTGCATCACTTCCTTCCTGTGTGTCCTCTTGCCCGGAATGGCCGTTGGGTGTGTAGGGAGCAACCCTCCCTTTCTTTTCTGTCATGGTCCTTTCAGGCTGCACAAAGCCTCCAGATACAGTCATGTCCAAACTTCGGCCTTCCTGATGATTTGGACCACAACTCCCAGAATTCCAAGCCTGTATTTCCAATGGTGAAGAACTGTGGGAATTGTGGTCTAAAACATCAGGAGGGCCAAAGTTTGGACATGCCTGCTCCAGAACCTAAACTGAAGCTGACTCTTCCATTCGCCATGGGGGAGGGGGGGAAACCCCTATTAGCAGTGCCAGATTGTTAATTTAGAATTCTTGTATCAGACCCTAAAATGTTAATTTTTAAACAACAGAACCAGAGGGAGAACCATGCTTTGCCACCTTCTTACTCCTTCCTCTCGCCGTAAGCCCTAGGGCTTGATGTCAACCTCTGGGCCAAAGGAAGCTGTTCCATTGCTCAGCCGTTTCTCGCCTCGGGCCGCCATGCTCTCCACCGTATCCAGGATCAGTCAGTCACCTCTAAGGGCATGAAAAAGAGTGGAGCGTTTCCTTTGCTCTGCTGCAGGCCCTCTAAGCAAAAGGGTCGGGGGAAGGAAATCCTCCCTCTGAAACATTACTGCCCCTGAGAGACAGTGAAGGCTGAGGTTGGGGGTCAGGAAGAGGGGAGCCCTTGGGGAGTCCCCTCCTCCCAGGAGCCTTGAGCTACTTCGGACCCCGTGGGGCATAACTGTAGGTCGGTCCCCTTTCCCAAAGGCTGCTTCCCTCCAGGCGGAACCTGATTTGGTTTCTGGCCACTCTTTGTGCTAGCCAGTGTGACCTGCCACACCACAGTCATTAGGAGCGGCGGCCATTTTAAAAAGCACAAACAGGGTATGCCAAAACCCATTGCCTGCTTCCACTTTCCCATCCTTAACCTCATCCTTGCATTGCTTGCCTATCGCTGTACATGGCAAAACGGGTTAAAATCAGGGGTGTCCAATCTTTTTGCAAGGGGGGCCAGATTTGGTGAGGTGAAAATGTGTAGGGGCCGGCCCTTCAGCCTTAAGGGGCGAGAAAGGGTGTGGGCCTGCAGTGACTTCAACGGCCACAAATGCTCCAGTTTTGAGGCACCCAAGGGCCCGGCGGCTGCTGCATGGCCCACAAATTGGCCCACGCGCACCCAAGACACACCGCTGCTTGTATATATGCTGCCCTCCCTTGCAAGGAGGCGGGGAAGACGCTGCAGCAACGAAGCTGGGGGTGGGCAGGGAGGGCAGGTGGCTGGGGGGACGGATGGAGGCTAGGAGGGTAGGCAAAACATAAAACTGCAAGCTGATGTCTCCAGCCGGCATGGCTTGATCCGGCAGGGAGCAGAGGTTGCGGGCCACTCAAAATTTCAAAATGGGCCACATTTGCCTCCCCCCCCCGCCGGTCTTTGGACATGCCTGGGTTAAAATGGTCTAAATCTTTTGTGCCACAAAAACCTTACTGAAATGGGGGAATAATCTCTATTACAGTTTTCAACAAGTTTCAAGATGTTTCTTGATAACTGGAACATCCAGACCGCTCTTTGGCTCAAAAGGTAATGACAATCCCTTTCTCCCGTTCCGTGGGGTCTGTGCGGGGATAGTGTGGCTTAGGGCTGGGCAGTGCAAGGTTGTTCTCACTCTGTTCTGTTATTAATCATCCCCCCCACCTTCCCCGTGGTCTGTCCAAGTAAGACCAGGAGGTTACAAACCTAAATGCCTTCTTGGAGCCTAGCTTCTCCGGTTGTATTTCAGTAAAGGGACTTAATTTGGGGGATGAAAAGATGTCAGATTCCCCAGATGTATTGAATTGAGTGTGAGACATGCAGGGAGAAGGTCGGTAGCTTGGACATTTTGCAGGGTTGGTTCCTAAGAAAAAATTAATTAAAAATTAATTAAAATTAATTAAAATTAATTAAAAAAGATGCCTCGTGGCGCAGTGGTTAAATGCCTGTACTGCAGGTAAAACTGTGCTCACGACCTGGGGTTCAATCCCCGGTAGCAGGCTCAAGGTTCACTCAGCCTTCCATCCTTCCGAGGTCGATAAAATGAGTACCCAATAGCCTGAACACTGTAATTAAAATTGTAAACCGCCCAGAGACGACTTGTAGTGGTATGGGGGGGTATATAAGCAGAACACTTTGCTTTTAAAAGAAGAAAGTTTATTTTCACTCCGTGTTCCTCTGAAGGATACCTGGAGGAACAAAAGGTCCTCCTGAATAATGCAGAAAAGTGCTGCTGGGGGAGGGGGAAATTTCCTCAAATTGGGCTGACTTCTCCTATTTTATGCATAGTATTCCTTTTCCCTAACCAGTCCCCATTGTTAATGTTGGTTCCTCTAGCCCAGTGGTTCTCAACCTGTGGGTCCCCAGATGCTCCTGGACTGCAACTCCCAGAAGTCTTCATCATTAGCTGAGCCTGCCAAGATTTCTCGGAGTTGCAGTCCAGGAACATCTGGGAACCCACAGGTTGAGAACCACTGCTCTAGCCAAAAGACCTCTTTGGTGTTGCTGGTGGGTCTGTAGACTCCTTAAGTTAACATGGGTGAAGGCAAAGTAAAGCTACTATGCAATGAAGGTAGAACACGGAGAACATGAAGACGGTAGTAGATGGTAGAGCATGAAGACGCATGACTCCTGGAAGTATGGAAGGAGATTAGTAGGGCATTTGGGGGTGGGAGAGACCATATTGAAATGCTTTCCTCTTATCAGGGGGAAAGATGCTTTCCAGTTCAGTCTGGAAGTGGGGACAGGACTGTGAGTGTCTGTTTATTTTGCAAGAAACACATTAACAGCTCTTTTCTATAGACAGAATTACAGTAACCCCCTGCCGATCGCAGGGGTTAGGGACCCACCCCACCCGCGATGCATGAAAATCCGCGATTTGCGGAAGCACGGGGGGTGGGGACGGGGGGGCGATTGCGCTGTGTGCCGGCGGCGGCAGGGGGATCTTACCTCCCCCTGCCCCCGCGCGCAGCGACCGGATCGCCCACCGCCGCGCGCCCGCGTGGCCCCAAGGCTTATTGGGGGTGCGTGGGAGGGCTGCGCGGAGCGACCGGATCGCCCGCCGCCGCCCGCCCGCACAGGCCGGAGGCTTCTTGGGGGTGCGTGGGAGTGTTGCGCGGAGCGACCGGATCACTCGCAGCTGCCCGCCCACGCACCCCGGAGGCTTCTCGGGGGTGCGTGGGAGGGCGGCGTGGAGTGACCGGATCCCCCCCGTCGCCCTCCCACGCATCCCGGAGGCTTCTTGGAGGTGCGGGGGGGCGGCAGCGCGGAGCAACCCGGCCCCCCAGCCCCCCCAGTTCTGGTACTGTGGTCCCGCGATGTAGTGGGACCGCAATACCAGAACCGCGAAATGGCGGGGGGGGTCACTGTAACTCCCAGCTCAGATCGGGCAGTCAGCTTCTCAAAGGGTGTGAGCCATGGTATGGTATTCAGTGGACAAGTCTTCTCTATGCTTTTTGAAATCATAGAATCATAGAGTTGGAAGAGACCTCAAGGGCCATCTAGTCCAACGCCCTGCCATGTTTGTCGATGAAAACATTGGTAGGTCTTTCTGAGACGAGAACATCACTTTCTCCTTTTGATTGGTTTTCTCTTCTTTCAGAGTATGCTATGAACGAGCCCCCTCCAGCCCAACTATACAGACCTTTATTTTGTCTGCTATTTGGCACGGGGTGTATCCTGGATATTATTTAACATTCTTAACGGGTGTCCTAATGACACTTGCAGCACGGACTGTAAGTATTTGCTGCGCCTGTGCTCTTAAGAAACGATAGTTGGAATTTGGAGCCATTGCTAAGGCTTTACCATAAAAAAAAACCTTTAAACTAGTGCCTTTTAAGACGAAGAAAGGAGTCTTTGTTTTACAAAAGCTGCCTTAATTATTTTTTGTCTAATGGACTTATGACTGCCAAGCACCAGTTTCTAACTGAGTGATACAGGCAGAACAAATAAGTGTAGCTTCCTTACACTAGCAGTGAGTGAATGGAAGTATAGGGCTTAGTTTGTCCCACTGTAGAGGATAGACAGACAGACACATCAGTCAGAAGAACTGACTGACGACGGTCCTGGCCTTGTCAGTGACTTATGGAGACGGATCTGAATGGCTGCCTCAGTTTCCCTATGTGCAGGATGAATCCACCACAAACCAACGGGGTTTAAACATAAACTTTGATTCTGTCAGCATTTGACAAAGGGTTTAGTTTGAGGAAGCTTATCCTCTCAGCCATAAGGCATGTTGTATAGCAGGCACGTCCAAATTTCGGCCCTCCAGATGTTTTGGACAGCAACTCCCACAGTCCTTTGCCATTGGCATTCTAAGCTTAGAATTCTGGGAGTTGTGGTCCAAACCATCAGGAGGGCCGAAGTTTGGACATGCCTGTTGTGTAGGATTTATTGTTACATGCTGTTAACTTGCTTCTGACTTACAGTGACCCTACTAGTATTGCTTTTGAGGTATGTGATGGCTAAATGAGGGTCTGAACCCATGTCTTCTGAGTGTTTGTCTCTTATCCACCATCCCACACTGGCTCTTGTATATATGATTCACTCTTAATGAAACCATGGATTCCACCAGTGTTCAGCAGTGATACTTATTTGGTGATAAAACATAGAATCCTAGAATCATAGAGTTGGAAGAGACCTCAAGGGCCATCTAGTCCAACCCCCTGCCATGCAGGAACCCCATCACAATATTTCCGACAGATGGCCATCCAGCCTCTGCTTAAAAACCTCCAAAGAAGGAGACTCCACCACCCTCCATGGCAGCATATTCCACAGTCGAACAGCTCTAACTGTCATGAAATTCTTCTCTCAAGAATGCTGTTTTGATTTTAGGAACACCTTAGATCAATGATGGCAAACCTTTTAGAGACCAAGTACCCAAACTGCAATTCAAAACCCACTCATTTTTTGCAAAGTGCCCATACAGACATTTAACCTGAATCCAGGTGGCTGTGAAGGGGCGATGTCAGGTGCCCACAGAAAGGGCTCTTAGGGCCACCTTTGGCACCCATGCCATGGGTTCGCCAACACTGCCTTAGAGGTACAAAGTACCCTTCACCATTGTTTTTAAGACATTTTCAGCATCAGGGGGCAATATCTCTAGGAACATTTCAAGGCTCACATCCAAGCAGAAGACTCACAGCCAAAGTCATTCTAACTTGGATGTTATTGGTCACTTTCCTCCTCTCAATTAGCAAATGTGGGGAGAAGCAGAAAACTCTGCTACATAATGTTCTATTCAGTGGTTGTGCAGTATAAGAGGGGAAGGCCGAATAAATAAGCAACAATGAGCCTACTCTAGAGTAATTTAATATGGTGAGCAACAGGATTTTAGCCTGTGAATTCTCTCAAAATGTCAACCCTAAACGGCTTTCTAGTATGGCCTTTTTAAAACACAGAATTCAGAGAAGTGAGGAATCCAAAGAATAAGTATATTATCTTCTGTACATTAGTCTAGAAGGCTTAGATCAGCTCAGGTGACATTGGAATTCACACAAAACGGAATTCTTCGAGCATACTTAACTCGGCCTAGAAATTGATCTGTGATTTATAAAATAAATAAATTTATAGGGATTTACTGCAGAAGTAGTGAAGCAGGTGTCTCGTCTTAAACCCACTCAAAGGTATTCTAAAATTGCAATGAGAAGCATCAAAAGGAGAAATCCTAACACTTCAGTGACTTCAGCAGAGTTCCTAATTGGGAAAATACTCTGCTTATTAACACCATTGTCAAGGTCAGTACTGAAGATGTTCTGTTTGGCTACTTCTGAACGTAGTTTCTTGGACATTCTTATTTAGAATACAACTTACTCTCCGAAGTTATTAAAAACTCTTTTCCTTGTTATTTCATGTGTGTATTTTCTCTCTCGTTTAGATCAGAAAGACCATTAGACACTACTTTATCCACTCTCCAGCCATTAAATTATGTTATGATATCATGACATGGATGATGACTCAAGTAGCAATAAGTTATACAGTTGTGCCATTTGTACTTCTGTCCGTGAAACCATCTTACACGTTTTACAGGTAAGCTGATAACTTCATGTCTTTTCAGAAACAAGATTTAAGTGGCCAGGTAATTAAATGTTCATTTGAGTGGATGGCTGACCAGTCGACCCTTTTTTTTTTTTGCTTCCTTAAGATTCCATGTGATATTTGGTACCTAGAGAAGGATCTGTCACGAACTCTTGACCTTATTTATTTATTTATTTATTTATTTATTTATTTATTTATTTTTAAAGATCAACACACACTTCTGGCTATTAAAGAGATGATGAAGCTAAAATAGAAGACTTGCAGGCATGACCAGAAGTTTAATCCCTTGTTCTAACCCTGCATCCACCTGTCAGATACGAGGTAACCAGCTCAGTCGGCCCTCCCCTCTATCCCTGGTGTTGTTGAATGCCAGGTCAGTCTCTAATAAAGCCCACCTAATTTATGATTTGATTCAGGATCATAAGGCAGACCTGGCTTGTATTACTGAAACTTGGGTGGGCGCAGAGGGTGGTCCTACCCTCGCTCTGATGTGTCCACCTGGGAACTCCATCCAACACCTGGGTAGATTGGAGGGGCGGGGGGGGCGGGGTAGCCATTGTATACAAAAACACCCTTGAGGCTGTCAGGTTCTCTGCATTGGCGGTTCCAGGTCTTGAGGTCCTCCACATGGCTATTGAGGGCAGGGAAGGAATTGGGATAGTGTTGGCGTACTGCGCTCCCCGTGACCCAGCACTTTCCCTTCCGGAGCTGGCCACCTTTGTCTCCGGGGCGTTGTTGAGGTCTCCTAGGCTTTTAGTTCTGGGGGACTTCAACATCCATGCGGAGGCTCAGGTTTCGGGTCCAGCTCTAGAGTTCTTGGAAACCATGGCTTCCTTGGACATGTCCCAACTTGTCAATGGCCCCACCCATGTGGCAGGACATACATTAGATTTGGTTTTCGCAAATGCACAGAGAGAGAGAGTGGCCCGATGGTGACTGACCTTGAGACAGTCCCCTTGTCATGGTCGGACCACTACCTGATTAAATGCAGCCTCACAGTGAGGGAGAGCTGTGAGGAGCTTGGACCCATTAAGATAGTCCGCCCACGCAGGCTACTGGATCCTATTGGTTTCCAGGATGCCATGGGTGGGTTACCCGCTGAACTGGTTGGTGCTCCTGTCGACGCTCTGGTGGATAGTTGGCATACTGCTGCCACCAGGGCAGTAGACACGATTGCACCCAACCCCCCCCTCCATCGCACAACCCGTCCAGCTCCATGGTTTAACCAGGAGCTACGGGCCTTAAAGCGAAATCGAAGGAGGCTAGAGAGCATCTGGAGGCAGGCCCCGACGGAAAATAATCTATCAGCCGTAAAGATTGCGTCATCCATCTATCTAACTAAGATCAAGGCCACAAGAAGATCTTACTTCGCTACCCGGATAAGCGAAGCACAAAATCATCAGGCCGAATTGTTCCGCATAGTGCGCAATCTATCCAGGGTTGGTCACAGTGAAAGGCCTCCCCCTAGTATTTCCTGTGACCAATTTGCGGCATTCTTTAAGACTAAAGTGGAGACCATGCGCCGGGACCTGAACCACCATTTATAAACAGTAGATCGAGCAGAGATGTCCAGTGCATCGCCTTGCCCGGCATTGCTTTCCAGCTTTCAACCAGTGACGCCGACAGATATGGACAGAGCCCTTCATCGCTGTCGGGCCACCACCTCCTCCTTGGATCCTTGCCCGGCCTGGTTAATAAAAACAGCCAGGCCAATTATGAATGAATGGGCCACAGTAATAATTAATGGGTCTCTCCTTGAGGGCAGGGTTCCCCCGGCCCTCAAGGAGACTCTCATTAGGCCCATTCGGAAAAAACCTAATGTGGCAGCAGACCAAATTGATAATTATAGGCCTGTCGCCAATATTTCTTATATGAGCAAGGTCTTGGAGAGGGTGGTGGCAGATCAGCTTCAGGGTCTTCTGGATGACACAAATGCCCTCGATCCTTTTCAGTCAGGCTTCAGGCCACACCATAGTACGGAAATGGCATTGGTCGCCCTGCAAGATGACCTTTTGAGGGAGTCTGACAGGGGCAAAACGTCCCCTGTTGGTCATCCTCAACCTCTCAGCGGCCTTTGATACCGTCGACCACGGTATCCTCCTGGGGAGGCTCTCCGAGTTGGGGATTGGAGGCACTGCTTTGCAGTGGTTCCGTTCCTTCTTGGAGGACCGCCCCCAGAGAGTGCAGCTGGGTGAGATGACCTCTGCTCCTTGGTCCCTCAATTGTGGGGTGCCACAGGGGTCGGTCATTTCTCCCATGCTCTTCAACATTTATATGAGGCCACTGGGATGAGTCATAAGGGGGTATGGAGCTTCGTGTCACCAATATGCGGATGACACCCAGCTCTATATCTCCTTTCCATCTTCTGCAGTGGATGCCGTTCCGTCCTTTGAGTGCTGCCTGGCGGCCGTCTCAAATTGGATGGGGGCTAATAGGCTGAGGTTGAACCTGGGCAAGATGGAGATCCTGCGTGTGGGGGCCCCTGGTGTCTGCGGGTTGGAGAACTCCCTCACTTTTTGGGGGTGACTCCGCGAAGGATGGGGTCTGCAGTTTGGGTGTCCTGCTGGACCCGGCACTTACCATGGAAACCCAGGTGGCGTCAGTGGTCCGTTCCGCTCATTGCCAACTGTGGAGGATTGCCCAGCTGCGGGCCCTCCTTGACATCAGGGCGTTAACTACGCTGGTTCATGCACTTGTAATCTCGAGAATAGACTACTGTAGTGCTCTCTATGTGGGGCTGCCCTTGAGGTTAATGCGGAGATTGCAGCTAGTGCAGAATACAGCTGCCAGACTTCTAACGGGGCAAAGAAGGCACCAACATATTACCCCCGTGCTGGCAGCCCTGCACTGGCTGCCGGTACACTACCGCATTGACTTCAAGGTTTTGATGTTAACATACAAAGCCCTAAACGGTTTGGGACCTCAGTATCTGACAGAGTGGCTCCTCCCAAGAAGAGCTGCCAGGATCACCCATGCCAGCCAGGCAGGACACCTGGGAGTCCCAACCCCGAGGGAGGCCCGGAAAGATGTAACGAGGAGTAGGGCCTTCTCGGTGGTTGCTCCCCAGTTATGGAACCATCTCCCCCTGAAATTCGGCTGGCACCCTCGCTTCAAACTTTAAACAAACTATTGAAGACCTGGTTCTATAGAATGGTGTTCCCTGATTCTTTAAACATTTAGTAAGGCACTATTTTTAAACCATTTTATCAAATCTCTTGCCATTTTTAGCTCCATTTTAGCTTCATTTTAGTTTTTTGTTGTTGATTTATGTATATTTTATTTTATTATGTACCTTGTATTTTGGTTTTTAAAATGTATTCCTTTGTTTGTTGTTACATGTTGTAAACCGCCCAGAGTAGCCTTTGGTCTAGATGGGCAGTATAGAAGTCAAATAAATAAATAAATAAATAAATAAATAAATAAATAAATCCATCATCATCATCATCATCATCATCATCATCATTATTAAAGAATCCTTGCCAAGTCATATTATGGCCATCACCACAGCCTGTGTTCAAGGGAACTAATGGTCAAGGTGCCCCTTGAGGGCTGTGTGTGTGAAAATCCTGGATGCCTTACACTGCCATGCTTAAATTAACTAATTAACACCCTGATCCAGGTATCCCCACCATAACACCAACGGGTCACTGGGGACTTTCATTCTAAAAGACAGAGTCCAACGCCAAGGGTTCATGGTTCCAAACAAAACATGTAACGTTTATTGTTGTACATTTGGATGTTCAGTATAGTTATGATAGCTGTAGCTGTTGACATTAAATGTTTCTATCACCTATTAGTGTAACAATGCTTTTTTTCCACCTAACCAGTTACACATACCAGTTATCACACCTGACCAACTGCAAAGGAAAAGCGGGGGGGTGGGGGGATGTCCCCAAGATTGCCCCACTTTGGAGATCTAGTTACTGATAGCCCATTTCACCTTTAAAAGTTCCACCACTCTGGTGCCCTGGACCTTCCTTGTCTCGGGAGAGTGCCTGCGGAGGTGCTCTGAGCCCTCTCAAGTTACTAGACTCCATAGATTTAATCCTGGTTGTGTACTTTAGAAAGTGACACCAACCCTGCAAGGAAGGACATGTAGGTAAAAATGTCCCAAAGTTCCAAATTTACTTCTCCAGCCAAGACACTGTCACTGTCAGGCAGAAACCACATACTAGTAAAATATTATTATTATTATTTAAAAAAATTAGACAAGTAGAAAGTGAAAGTCAAAATCATTTAAAATCTCAATAAAAAAGGCAAATGAAAAGAATGAATATAGCATTGTCCAGTAGCATGGTGCAAAAAAGACAGTCCAATAAAACATCTGTCTAAGTACAAAAGACTACAACACCTATCTTGAAGTGCTAAAAGCTAAAAACCCTATATTGAAGCCATACGCAAAATCTAAGACTCTCTCTTTCTTTCTCTCTCACTCTCACTCTCTCACTTCATGAAGCCGCATTTAATTAGCAGCAACTCCTTCCATCTTTCACAGTCACTCTGGTGGTCAACCAATCACAGGGCAATAATCAGCATATTCATTAGTTCATTTCCAGTCTCCCCCCTTCCTTCAATTCCCATGAACTTCGACTTCAGGAATTTGGATGTTGTGACTCCTCTGTAGCCTCTCCTTCTCAGGCGATAACTATTATGTATTGGGTCCAGACACAACAACGTCCGTCAGCATAGCTTTCTTTATTCCACAGACACAAAACACATTCCATACATAAAATATAATTCCACCCCCCATCACCTCATTAGGAGCTCCACCTGTCTCTTGCTGCTCTCTGAAACCTCCTTTAAAGTGCCCAATACACGGCATCTGTGAGGCCTAGGAAAGAACCAGGGGAAAAAAACCCCTTCCTACACACAGCGTTTTCTCACAAACCCTTTCTCAATTCCTTGACCTGCCTGCTGCCATTTTTCCATTTCCCTGACACCAACTGGCACTCAGAGAGCTGACCCACAACGCTCAGTTAACTGACGCTCCTCTCTCCCGTCACATCACATCAGATGGTTTCTACACCTTTTTCACGCGCTAGCCACACCCACCAGCTTGTGATTGGCTATGCTAAGTATACAAATAGATATAAGTAGCAATAAATATTCATAAAAATAATAAATATATATGGCGATCTCCCTGTTCAGCACAGCATGCACTCCACAAGGGGCTGAATGTGCAGACTAGCTTCCAAGCTCCCCCACCGTCAATTTGTGGGGCTCAAAAATTGCCAACCACAGGAGACAATTGTACCATGTTTGGGGTGTGTGTGTGTGTGTGGGGTCTGCATTACTTTCCCCCTAACACTGTGTACATTTTTTAAAAAATCATTGACTTCCAGATGGCATGAGGCAGCTTTATAGAAAGTCTTTCAAAAAGAAAACTATTTGGACAACGGTTAGAAAGTTGGACGAAAGACTGGGTTAGGAGAAATACACAAACTAGAGGATATACAAAGTTTGAACAGTTTCTGTTAACATACGAATCTGAGAAGGAAAATCCAGGGAAAGGAGCTGTAGGTAAAATATACAAAATAATTGAGGATTCTCTTGAAGAAAGGGAGCAAGAAGCAATAAGAGAGGTGTGGAAGCAAGATCTTGATAAAGAAATAAAAGAAGAAGAATGGGAAAAAAATTGGAATATGAGGATCTTGCGGTCCTTATCAGTTAAAATAACGGAAAATTATTTTACATTAATTTTAAGATGGTATATGACACCAGTCAGATTGAATACAATAAATCCAAGATATCCTAAGATTTGTTGGAAATGCAAAAAAAAAAAAAAAAGATAGGTACTTATATTCATCTTTGGTGGGAATGTAAAATAGTTCAACATTTTTGGCAATTGATAAAAGAAAGATAAAAGAAAGATAAAAGAAAGATAAAAGTGAGATAAAAGAAATACTCCAAGCTGATATTGAATGTAAGCTGGAAATAGCATTGTTATCACTACCACATTAACAAACATGATATATATATATATATAAAAAGAATTAATTGCAAACCTCATGACAGCAACAAGATTGATTATAGCAAAAAACTGGAAATCGAAGCTAGATTTTAGGATTGAAGGTTGGTATAATGAAGTGTGGGGCATAGCTTTAAATGATAAACTGTCTTGTAGTTTAAAAGTTCTGCGAGAGGAAATGAGGAAGGATATTTTTATGACATTTGGGGAAAATTAATGATTATGTATTATTAAAAGGGAAAGGGAAAGAACCGACTTATAATCCAACACAGTTCTGGAGAAAAGGACTTTAAGAAGGTTGTTAGAAAAAGAGAATATGAAGAAGAAAAAGAAGCTAAAGGAATAACTGGATGGTCCCAGGGGGATTGAGGGTGCACAATTATTGTTTGTTTGATTATTTATTTGTTTGTTTGTATTTTAATAATAATAATAATAATAATAATAATAATAATAATAATAATAATAATAATAATAATAATAATAATAATAATAATAATAATAAAGTAATGTAACCAGTGGAGACAAAGGCAATCTTGAGATGAGATGCAAGTAGCAGCATTTTCTAGGTTTGTTTTGTTTAAAGATTTTTTAATAAGGGCATTTTGAACAGAGATGAGTTTCAAATGTTTACAGAATGAGTGTACACAGTAAGTTTGTCAAATTATCTTTCGAAGCTTTCCTTTTCACAATAATGTGTGTCCAGCTTGTGATGCCAGTGTTTCTCACTGTTTGTCCCTTGACTCAGCTCCTTCCGATAGATTGCTAAGTGCTTTCAGCGCTAGAGTATCGTCAAGAAGGAGTACGGGAGGTAAAGCTTGTCAGGACAAAAGTGAAAGTAGGACACACAAAATATCCTTCTGTCTAATGTACAGGAATACAGAAGCTTGACTAAACATAATATGTAGAAGCACGTATACCCTAGTCTAGTGCGTATACTGTATTCCTGACCGATAAGAGGAAGTTAAAGCACTGTCATAAAATGACCAGGAATCAATTTGACTCTCTCTCTCTCTCTCTCTCTCTCTCTCTCTCTCTCTCTCTCTCTCTCTCTCTCTCTCTCTCTCTCTCTCTCTCTCTCTTTTGTTATTTAGCTCCTGGTATTTTTGCCTCCACGTGGCCTGCATTTTAGTGTTGGTGATGTTTCCGCCAGAAAAAAATCAAAAGAGAAGTAAAGACCAAGAAGATATCCAGTCCTCTTGGTCAAAAATGCAAGAAGGAAGAGTTTTGGGACATAACAGCTACTTAATGGCAAATAGTTTTAATCAAAAAAGAGAAATTACTTGCAGAAATACAGCAGCAGCAGCAGCAGCAACAGCGCAATGATTAAAGATGCTATGGTGGATATATTTTATATTTTCAAAACCCATTTATAGCACCTTTTAAAGGGGTTTGTATTTGAAAAGATGGTTATTAAGAAAAAGAATGCTATATCTCTAGAAAATATTGACTACACTAGTAAGAATGGAAACAAAGCAAAGTTAACCTCTCCTGTGCCATGTTCCTGTGGACCATGCCTTATATGAAAATAGATTATCATTATTTCAAATGGGCACTCAGGACTTACAGTGTATGTCCATTGGGTCATTGGTGTGCCCCTTTGCTGAATGTACATTGTGTATCCCAAGGCACTTGTGGGGTCAGCAATTGTGTCAGTCCAGAGAAACTGAAAAGAAATATCTTTAACAAAAAAACAAAAACAAAACACCTTGCCTTAAACCCTCTATTTACTGTAATCATGTTTCTAGGTGGTATTTTCATCTTTTAATATAATGTGGGAAGCGTTGTGCAAATGAAACCATTAGGGTGCTGATGAAGTAAAGAAATAGAAGCAAGTCACTTAAGGTTGGAATGGGTAAGAAGGATTGCAATAAGTTTCTCAGTATTTGGAGGGTTTTCTTAGTCTGTCACATTCAAATGGTACAATACCACGACCAACCCATTGCCATATTACAGTTTTATCTGATAAACATTGTCATCAAAAGGGAGCCGTCTGGGGTCTTTTTTTGTTTTCTACATGTAAAAAAGCAGTCTTTCCACATCTAAACGTTCTAGCTTAATTTTTCATATACATTAACTTTGCCGATAGACACAAAATGGCGGCCATCAGCTCATGGAGTGCCAGTTTAACCTTCCAGTAAAACACTTCCTTGTGTAAAACACTTCCTTGTTTTAATGTACAAACCGTTTTGCAAAGAATGCACTTATGGTACAAGTCATTTGGGAGTTTTGTCAGAGGTGTAAAGAATTAGTGCAAGAAGGTGCTTATGATATAAGTATAGCCAGATTATCTTATGGTTATAATTTAGTTTATATTAAACAAAGAGTGAAATTGTTAAATAGGTATTATCTAGCTCATTTTTGACATTATATATCATGTAACACTGGAAAGCCTATGGTTTAGGAAATCCCTAAACCAAGATTTTATTCATAGAGATCATGCTGAATCTTTTGATATAAATCTTCCCAACCATTCTGTTTTCTTATAATTTTATTTTTAAAATATGCAAAGGGAATTAATATTAATTACTTTCTGGTGAATATTAATAACTGCAAAAGAAACGGAGTTCTAAAGGGCTATGAGTTTATTTGCTCATTTGCATATCATTTTACTGATTTTTTCTGTAAACCCAAGCCAATTTATTCTTCAACGTATAATGTTTATCAGCTTATCTTTTATAATACAGTGGTACCTCTGCATACAAGTTTAATCCATTCTGGATGCATTCTCATAAATCGATCAACTTGTACGTAGAGCAGCCATATCTAAAGAATAAAAAAAAAATAAAAAAAAAAGAATTGTAAGTAGAGCATCTAAAATTTTTAAGGCAGCAGTTAAAATGCCAACGGCTTTCTGCTCTTAAGTAGAATTGCTCGTAAGTAGAGGTACCACTGTATAAAGAAAATGGCACAGCAAAAATAATAGACATTGGGATTGAACTGAATTAAATAAAGTAGGCCAAAATCCAGTTGCATACTTTATTATCTGACATTGCTTGAACCATGACTTTCTTTCCTTATGTGGTACAAAAAAAGAAAAGGACAGAAAAGAAAAATACAAACAAAATCCTGTTCCAGAGGTTTCCTGGCTTTCCAGAGCATGGCTTTCAGGGTGCATGGGGGGGGGATGGCGATTTCGGCAGAACTCAAAAAACAAACAAAAAGATGCAGAAACATGAAGGCTGTTTCGGCTGCAGCTACATGGTGTAGAAAAAGGATGGACTCGATTATTTTTATGCGTCCCAGAACACTAACGTCCGTTTGAATCAATCTGGCCTTTTTCTTCGAAATGCAGAGCTCTTTCTGTTTCTGGGTGTTTCTGCTTGTATTTTCAAGCCAAAACCATTGGAATGATCTTTGTGGTCAGTTGTTCTTTTCTGGAAAACAATGGGGAGCATGTCTGTGGGTGGTGATGTGGTGACGTAGATGTTTGAGGTGTGATGTTCAGGGACTGCAGGAACAGCCACCTCCGAGATCTTCCCTCTGAGTGTCCCAGAATTTTTTTTTAAATGCTTACTGGGTCATTGCTTTGATATGCTAGTTGAGTGTTAGGTCAACTTGGCATAGGAAAAAAAAGAGGACGACCAACCCAAGAGTCCCAGTAGTTTTTCCTTCCCATCAGAGTCCCTCGTGATTATTTTTTGCGGGCCTCCCATGTATTTCTGTCGCCATTATGCTCAAGAAATGTGTGAGGATTAGCGATGGAAGGGAAGACATATCTATTGCTGAGAATCCCAATGGTTCGGTCCATTCTTTATGGAGGAGTTGTGTGTGCAAGTATCACAGGACATCTTTCGACTGAAACAACTCAGTCTGGTTCCAGGAACAGGAATCTATTTAGACCCCAGGCACTACATTATCTGAATGGAGTACCCTTCATTGGCTCTTAAGAGAAGATGACGGTGGTTACTCGGAAGGGGTAGGAATTAACCCCCATTCCACTGCGGATGATTCCAGAGTTTTGCATGGGAACAAAGCCTCTAAATTAAGGGAGAACTAGGCCTGCCATTTCTTCATAGCTCGCTTTGAGTTACATATCCAGATAGAGGTCAGACAACTCTTAATAGCTTTTGAAAACGAATTCTAGCCCACCATTCCTTGTCAGAACTCCCATCGGGCTCGGCACCTGCACCCGGGTTGGTGCCTGTTTATTGTGTTTCCAGCTGGAAACCCCACCCCACCTGTGCATGCACAATGAGGCTCCCACACAGTGGAGATGAAAATTAGAGGATACCTTTTTCTAGACCATTGTGTAACATCACCCCCACCCCCATTCCACCCTTCAAAAAGTAGTCTCTTGTGCACAGCCTAGGAAGCAGATAATTGGATAGAGCTTGGACCTTGAACTTTTGAGTCACATTACCCCTTTCAGGGGTAATGCACACTGTTTGTTGTTACTCAGTAAGGATACCCCCCCCCCTCGCTCTGTCCTGAATCTTCTGCAATAGTGGTGGAAATGAAACATTCTGCACTCTTTCTTTAAATGGGATGCTGTTATTTGGGAACTCACGAGGCTGATGCTTCAGGACGCTATCTGAATGTGCTAAGAAGCTATAAGCAACGTTTGTGCGTCCATGCACCAGAAGCAAGGTGCATGAAGAACCATTATGTCTTGTTTACAATGCATTTGTGCTTCCAGCAGGTACCCTTGTAGCACTACTAGTTTTGTGGAGAAGCCACTCGTCCTTGCATTCCAGTTAAGAGCACAGAAAGAACATTGTTTTCAGCAGTTATGTTGCTTGGGTGCAGGATTCCTTGGGTCCTTGGAGAGCTAATTCGTCTGCCCAACCTCAAGAAAATAGCTGATTTGTTGTGAGGGTTCGGTTAGGACCAGCAACGGTTCCGATGAAGAATGCCCATTTGAGTCCAGAGGTTTCTCCCAAAATGTCAAACTTTTATTCACGATATGGGCGAGCACTTTAACATCATTCCCAACGCCATGAACATTAACAAAGGAAGAACTCCGAAACATTTCCCTCATAACTGATGGGTTCTGAACTTCTCCCGCATTCAGGAACGGATTGGTGCTCATTTGTGGGGATGGGGACCCTTCGGTAACGTGGGACCATAACATATGGTCCCGCAGCAGTGGTGTCTTACTGCATCCAACTGGGTCTCCCAGCCCCAACCAGGAATCCATTTGGATATAGCCCCTCCTCCCCAGTACTTGTCCTTCTTAGTGGACTGGCTGTTGCGGTCACTGGAGCTACTAGGGGTAGACGGATATCAACAGAAGGTCCTTCTCCTGTCTGGCCTTTGACATCTCTGCCACCCGGTTCCGTCTGACAGCTCTCGCTCTTATACCCCTTCTTTATACCTTCGCCTCCTCTCTTCCTTCTCTCCCATTCACCTATAGGCACGTCTCTTAACCAATAACTCTCTGCCATTGGCCCTTCCCTAACTATCTGAACCCTTCGATTATCAGTCACCCCTTTTATATCAATCCGTTCTATTAAGTCTTTTCCTGTCTCCCCTTCCGTCTCTTCTCTTCCCTCTTCACTTTGTCCGTATTCGCAGACGGCACACTCCTGCTATCCTTACACTTCCCCCACCCTTCATTAAAAGAAAAAGTTATTCCCATCAATGTTCAAAATGCCAAGGAAATAGAGTACGTGTATTTCATTGTTGCTGCTCAAAGTAATGTTAGCCGCTGTGATTCAGAACAGGCGCTTATAACATGTTATTTTGAAGAAAGTCAACTCCAAAGTTTCTTCCATTCATCTCCTCACTACTGTGCAATGTGCAATGGGATCTTCTAAGCAAAAAGCACAAAATGTTTTGTGGCAAAAATATAACATGCTCTGTTTACATCTTACATTTCATGGAAAAAGTGCACAAAATACAGGAATAGGATTGTACGTTTCCTCGATTAAGTAGGACATCCCTCCCATTTTCCCAAAAGGAACTAAAAGATCTCACTAAGAGCCTTAACCCTGCCAAATACAGGCAAGACTGAATCTCTTTGAAAGCAGTGGGCCTAAAAACTGGTTTGGACTTGATTTGAGGAAGGGTGCGGTGCTCTGCCCACTTACCTGAAGCTAAGTTACATCATAAGAACATAAGAACATAAGAAGAGCCATGCTGAATCAGGCCAAAGGCCCATCTAGTCCAGCTTCCTGTATCTCACAGCGGCCCCACCAGATGCGTTTGGGAGCGCATGAGACTAGATATCTGTCTCCCGATACCACTCCCCTGCATCTGGCCCTTGAAGTACCCTGGTTTAAAGCCTAGAGATTACACATCTCCATCATGGTTTGTAACCCGTGATGGACTTTTCCTCTAGGAATCTGTCCAATCCCCTTTTGAAGGCATCCAGGCCAGATGCCATCACCACATTGTGTGGCAGGGAGTTCCATAGACTTAAATGCGCTGGGTCCAAAAAATATTTTCTTTTGTCAGTTCTTACTCTCCCAGCACTCAATTTGAGTGTATGTCCCCTAGTTCTGGTATTTTGAGAGAGGGAGAAGAGCTTCCCTCTATCCACTTTACTCATACCCTGCATTATTTTGTATGTCTCAATCATATCCCCCTCAAGCGCCTTTTTCCAGACTAAAAAGAGGCCCAATTGTTTTAGCCTTTCTTCATAAGGGAGTTCCAGCCCAGTAATCATTTTGTTGCTCTCTTCTGCACCTTTTCCAGTTCCACTATGTCTTTCTTGAGATGCGGTGACCAGAATTGTACACAATACTCCAGGTGGGGCCTTACTATTGTTTTGTATAACGGCATTATAATGTTGGCTGTTTTATTTTCAATCCCCTTTTTGATAATCCCTAGCATGGAATTGGCCTTCTTCACTGCTGCCACACATTGGGGAGACACCTTCATGGAGCTGTCCACCAACACACCAAGATCTCTTTCCTGATCCGTCACGGATAACTCAGAGCCCATGAGTTGATAGATGAAGTTTGGATTTTTGCCCCAATATGCATTACTTTACATTTGGTTACATTAAAACACATTTGCCATTTCTCAGCCCACTCCCCCAGTTTGGAGAGATCCTTCTGGAGCTCTTCACAATCTTCTCTGGTTTTTACCACATGGAAAAGTTTTGTGTCATCTGCAAACTTGGCCACCTCACTGTTTATCCCTGTCTCCAGGTCATTTATGAACAGATTGAAAAGCACCGGTCCCAGGACCGAGGGGAGGGCACACCGCTTTTCACTTCTCTCCATTGAGAAAATTTCCCATTGACACCTACTCCTCGGGATCTCAACCAGTTCTCAATCCATAAGAGGACCTGCCCTCTTATCCTCTGACTATGCAATTTTCTCAGCAGCCTTTGGTGAGGGACTGTGTCAAAAGCCTTTTGAAAATCCAGATAGACTATAACGGTTCACCCAAATCCACGTGCCTGTTGACCTTTTCAAAAAAATTCTAAAAGGTTTGTAAGACAAGATTTACCCTTACAGAAGCCATGCTGATTTTCTCTCAGCAAGGTTTGTTCTTTTATGTGTTTTAAGATTTTCTCTTGGATGAGGCCTTCCACCATCTTCCTGGGACAGATGTAAGGCTAACCGGCCTGTAGTTTCCTGGGTCCCCCTCCTTCCTTTTTTAAAAATTGGTGTGACATCCGCTATCCTCCAGTCCTCCGGCACTGTGGCCGTTTGAAGAGACAAGTTGCATATTACCGTTAGGAGATCTGCAATTTCATTTCTCAGTTCCCTAATAACCCTTGGGTGGATGCCATCTGGGCCCGGTGACTTGTTAATCCTCAATTTATCAATTAGTCCTAAAACCTCCTCTCTTTTAACCTGTATTTGATTTAATTCTTTAGTCAAAGGGGCGGCTCAGGCAGCGGAATCCGCTCAAGGTCCTCTGTCGTGAAGACAGACGCAAAGAACTCGTTCAATTTCTCTGCAATGTCCAAGTCCTCCTTAACCTCCCCTTTTCCTCCCTCACCATCCAGAGGCCCAATTGGTTCTCTGGCAGGTTTTCTACTTCTAACATATTTAAAGAAGCTTTTATTATTACCCTTTATATTGCTAGCCAGCGTTCCTCAAAGTCTTTCTTTGCCTCCCTTATCATCTTTTTACATTTCTTTTGCCAGAGTTTGTGTTCATTTTTATTTTCCTCATTTGGGGAGGATTTCCATTTACAGAAGGACCTCTCCTTGTGCTTTAGAGCCTCTCTAACTCCACTCGTTAACCATGCCGGTGTCCTCTTGGACTTAAATGAGCTCTTCTTTCTTTGTGGTATGCACTTGTGCTGGGCCTCTATTATTGTTGTTTTAAACAGGCTCCATGCACTCTGAAGAGATTGGATTCTTCTAACCCTCCCCTTCAGTTTCTCTCTAACTAGTTTCCTCATCTGAGGGAAGTTTGCCCTGAAAATCAAGGGTTTTTATGTCTGATTTGGTTGACACTCTTCCTCCGACATGCATGGCAAAGGTAATTGCAGCATGGTCACTGTTCCCCAGAGGCTCAGTGACATTCACATCCCTGACAAGGTCCTGAGTATCACACAATATTAGATCTAGAGTTTCCTGTTCTCGGGTGGGCTCCATGACAAGTTGCTCTAAGGCACAGTCATTCAGCAAGTCGAGAAACCCAGTTTCTCTTTCTTGCCCGGAGCTCGCATTGGCCCAGTCAATGTGGGGATAATTAAAGTCCCCCATGATTACTATCCTATCCCTCTTAGCCACCTCCATGATTTCTCTCCTCATTTCAAGGTCCCCTCAAGTTTTTGATCTGGTGGATAGAATACTCCAACTATCACATCACTCTTTGGACCTGGTTTTAACCCACAGTGATTCTATGGGAGTCAGACCCTCTGTCAATCTCCATTCTGCTGGATTTTATGTCTTCTTTGACATAGAACTCCTCCTCCAACCCGCCCCTCTAATCCCTTCTATAGAGTTTATAGCCTGGGATTGCTGTGTCCCACTGGTTCTCCACATTCCACCAGGTTTCTGTTATGGCTATTATATCAATGTTATCCCTAGCTGCCAGATGTGTCAAGTTCTCCCATCTTTGCTCGGAGGCTTCGAGCATTGGCGTAGAAGCACTTGTACAGTGGGTCCCGCAACAGCTGCTGCCTTGTTCTTCTCCCCCACAGCTTTTATTTTCAGTAGACGAACTGTCACATTCCGCTATTCTGCCAGTGTTAATACTTGCTATGTCATCTCTATGTGATTCTCTACCCTCTCAACCTCATTCCCGAGGATGAGGTGTTCCAAACCGGATGCCACACAGCTCCTGTCGGCTTTCCCCCAGTTATCAGTTTAAAAGCTGCTCTGCTGCCTTTTTGAGGTTGAGTGCCAGCAATCTGGTCCCATCATGATTCAAGTGCAACCCATCTGAACAGGTTTGGCTTGTCCCAAAATGTTCTCCAGTTCCTGACAAATCTAAAGCCCTCCTCTCGACACCATCGCCTCATCCACGCATTGAGGCTTCTGAGTTCTGCCTGCCTGGCGGGACCTGCACGAGGAACAGGTAGCACTTCTGAAAATGCTACCTTGGAAGCCCGGGACTTCAATCTTCTACCTAGCAACCTGAATTTGGCTTCCAAGAATGACCGCTTGGCCTTCCCGACATCATTGGTACCGACGTGTATCATGACCACTGGCTCCTTCCCAGTTCTCTCTAACAAGCTATCTAGATTTCTGGTGATGTCTGCAACCTTTGCACCCGGCAGGCAAGTGACCATCCGGTTATCATGCTCCTCACAAATCCATCCCTCCGTATTTCTAATGATAGAATCCCCTAGCACAATGAGCTTCTCTCCTGCAGCCTGCTCATCAACATTTACCTGATCTTGTATCTCATCAATAGTGATCACTAGTGATCATCAAATAGTGATCATCAATAGTGATGAGGGAGAGATCCTCCGGTGGAACCACTTCTTCCTCTATGTGTGCCATCCAACTGAGTTCCCTGTTAAATCCAAGGAGGAGATGGCATGATGTCGGCTACAAATCCCATCAGTCTTAAGACAGCATGGCCATTGACGGGTTGAAGATTGTGGGAGCTACAGTCTAAAACAATGGTTCTCAACCTGTGGGTCCCCAGATGTTCCTGGACTGTGACTCCCAGAAGCCTCCACCACTTGCTGTGCTGGAAGGGACTTCTTGGAGTTGCAGTCCAGGAACATTTGGGAACCCACAGGTTGAGAACCACTGGTCTAAAACATCTGGAGAGCACCGGTCTACTGCTATTTAGATGCCAGGCTGTGATGCCAAACTGGCTTTGCATTTATTGTACAGTACAGTACTCTGAAGTGATGATTATGGACAGGCTGCTAACCTGTTACCCAGTCTGTGTGACATGAGCTGACAGAAAGACTTACAAGCTTCACTTACTCAAAACTTGTGCTCTGATATGGAATGGCTTCTGACCTCCAATTGTAAAACAAACATTCATTTCCCATGCTTTTAACTGACGTGGATAGCTATTCTTTAGGTTCTCATAAAAGATTTTCAAGGCAAAGTGTAGCTCTCTTGTGTCTCTCACGTGGGCATTAACCAAACACATGAAATTCTCCAATGGAACATTTGCCATTTCTTTATTTTGACTGAAAAGTGCCACTGACAACATTATTTGTCCACATACCATGTTCCTCCTACAGGAAGGCAATCTATTTTTTTAAAAAAAATATATAGAAACAATAAGATCAGAATTCCTTTCACAAAATAAAGGTTTAGTTACTTTAGATATTTCATATTTTTGGCTGATGCGCTGCTGCTAAAACCCCAAATGCAGTGGGCCTTCTCCAACATGATGCAAGCTGACTTCTCAAACAGTTGCATTTATCCTTAGAAATTCCCAGGGTCTGGTGGGAGACTCTGCAGTGAGAGTTAGGAATATTGTGTCTCTTCTGTTTTATAGTTCTTTTGTTTCCAAGTCCAAAGAGGACATGGGAAAGCCCAGTTGCGAAATGTGACATTCCTTTGAGGAACGTTAGGTGCCACCTAAGGAGCGTTCCACCATTGATGGTTACTTTAGTTCACTTGCAAAATGAACTCTTTCTATTCATTTTATTTAATTGATGTTGTTAAACTCAAAATTCTCATCAAAATTCACTTTTTGGCACTTATTCAAGTGAGCTCCTGGATTGATTTTCTGATTTGATCTAAATGTTCCCAATCTCGTCAGACTCATCTTGACTCCTGGATTTCCATTGCACTTAGATAACAAACGTGTCGCTTCCAAGGCAGAGGTCCCAAAATGGCAGAGTTATGCATATCAACAATAAATCAGAGCCTAGGCCAGAAAGTTATAAAAAGGAGCAGTTACCTATATACATATAATTTTTTAAACATTTCTGCCTTTGTGTTTGTTGTCCGATTCTTAACTTCAGTCGCTCTTACTCCATACCGTACCCCAATGTTTGTTCATCATTCACTGATTTTGAGTATTTCTACAAAGTCTTTGGATGCGTCCTGCCGTGGCGTACAGCGTCGTACAAATACAGTAGTATGTGGTAAGAGGTTTTACTGTTCTGGTCCAGTTTACGCTTCCCGTGGGCTGCCGAGAACATTCCTCTTTGCAGAGTTTAAAATCATGCACAGCGAATGAGTTGCAAACGAGTAGTTCAGTTCTTCATAAATCAAGCCAGGATTTATTTGAAGTCAGTTCCAAAACAAACGTAGAGCTCTCTTACAAAAGAAACGCTGACACCACCCAGCAGAGTAAAGGAAGAAAAAAGGAGGAGGAAGAGGAGGCCTCAAACATTCCTCTTTAAATACAAAACACAACACATGTGACTTTTCTACAGTGAGATAATTATTTTCAGTTGCATTTTGTCAGTGTCTCCGGCTTCAGAAAACCTAACATGTTGATGTTCCTGAAACAGGACCTCAAGTGTATTTAAGTTCAGAGAGAAATATCTATATGTATTGAATCAAACTAGTACTCGGTTCAAATAGGACACCCATGACCAGTGAAAATAATATAAAATCTGCTGAATCTAGGAATATAAATAAGGAATTTAGCTCTATACCTGAACACATTCTGAAGGGATGTTTTTAGCTCAGTGCAGAAATAGCTCTGCTCTCTGTTCTCTCAAATATCTTTTTGAGAAAAGAATATGCTTCAAAGGTGGTTAGTTGCAGTATTTCCTCCAATTGCCTTCCCCGATTCAAAATAAAAAGACATGCTCCGTGAATTTCATTTTTGTTATACCAATATATATATCTATATATTTTTTAAAAAATTGTTATTTTTCAACAGATCCATAAAATTAGGTCTTGGTGTATGGTAATTTAAAATACCACTGTGTTCGTTTACACTGTGATGTGCTATTTTAATAATTACTTATTTCTAGTTTTGTCTCAGAGATGCTGCACACAAGCAGCATACCGCTATGTTCTGAAAATGTTTTTAACTTGCCTATAAATGTTTTTCTAATTTGTGTCTTTCAAATCTGATTAAACTGTAGTTTAAAAAAACACTGGGATTGTTTTTCTCCATATATATTGGTTATTATGCAGTGCAGTGCATTAAAGAAACAAAACAAGCCATAACATTTCCCAGCACTTTGTGCCATGCAGTGCAACACGGTGGACAGTCGTCATGTAAATCATTGATTTGAGACGGATTGGGATTTGTTGCAAAGCACACCAGTGAGTTCTCACCTTTGCAACCAGTTGCTCACATGTTGCCATTGATGTCACCATTGCCTTGGAGGTAGGAGTCAAGATACCTGGAGATACCCACTTTCTTTAGGTTTTCTCCATTCATTTGGAGTATTCCATGACTGGAAACAGTCTCAAGGTACTCAGTGGTTTTTTTTTTTATATTTAGGCAGAGTCCAAAGTTGTTGAGGCAGTCATTGTGAGTGGTGACTGTGCAGTGCACTGACAGCCTTGGTGCACTCCCGCAGTCTCCGGAAAGCAGTTACAGAGGCCAGCTGAGCATTTGCACACAACTGCTGGTATTCTCGCATAGCATTTTGACCCAGTCATTGAGTGGTTCCAGCACCCCATGGTTTTAGAGGGCACACCAGATCAGTTGATGTAGGACGTGGTCAGATGCCTTCTCCAGGGCGAGAAATGCCATGTTGGGTCTTCTCTTGGTGTTCCTCTATGAACTGACGAGTTATAAAGATGGCATTGGTCATTCTGCGTCCTTTAACAAGATCACATTGATTGGTGGTGAGTTGGATAATGTTGCGAATGCACTGGTCTAGAATTTTCTCAAAGACCTTCATAGTGTGGGACAGGAAGCAGTTTGGGTGATAGTTGGCACAATCAGTTGGGCTGCCTGTGTTCTTGATTATAGGGACTGTTACACTTGTTGAGCAATCAGTTGGTGTGTGTGTTGCATCGTTACAGTCGTGACCAACTCTTCGTGGTACGCCGGCGCTATTCTTTATGACACTGAAGAACTGTCAGTCAAGGTATCCCCATGTCTTGGAGTTCCTGTAGTTTCCATAAATACTAAGTGGGCAGATAATGAAGTTGGGGGCTTTGATATTCACAGTATCTACTGCTTTGGTGCCCTCTGTGGTGGTAATAGTCAGAATTTGTCCATAGGCCAGCATGCCTTTGGGGTCTGGTGGTTGTGGAAATTCAGTGTTGGAATTCTCATTGACACGATCTTGCCATTGTTGTGGGATTTACTGTTTGTCCTGGATTCTCTGGGCAATCCTTATCCTTTATGCACTATTTCAGTGTTTTTCAACCTTTTTTGGGCAAAGGCACACTTGTTTCATGAAAAAAATCACGAGGCACACCACCATTAGAAAATGTTAAAAAATTTAACTCTGTGCCTATATCAGTCTCTAAAAGGTTCGCCATTGCTGGTGTAGGGAGAAGCAGGACAGAGGAGCCACAGATTGAGGCAGCCTGCTCTCTAGCACCCAGTTCCCAATTACCTGTGTTGTTTTTTTAAAGACATTTTGCCCTGCATGGACTTCTGTGTCCAGTGGAGACCTGAGAAGGGGCACTGACTCTCCAGGAACACAAATAAGACCCAAAACCCCATCTTGCTCTCCACACTGTGGCCAAGGCAGATGCCTTCAGCAAGTCCAGCGACAGGAGGAGGAGGATGAAGGAAGCAGGAAGGAAAAGAAGGCAGAAAGTGTTCTGCTTGTATACGCCCCCAAACCACTTCAAGGAGTCTCTGGGCGGTTTACAGTTTTAATTACAGTACGCAGGCTGCTAGACATACACATATGCAGGCTAGAAATGAGCACGTTTCTATGAAGAGGGGAAAGGGTACAAATGGAAAGAGAGAGGTGGGGGGGAAAGAAAGAAAAGACAGAGAGAGAGAAGAGGGCGACCCAAGACAGAAAGGGGCAAGACTTTTCGTGGGGCCCCTCAGAGGCGGCTCTTCCCTCCCGGACCCTAAAGGCCGTCCGTCCGTCCGTCCAGCCGTTCCAGTAGCCCCCCCGCCCGCCCACCTCATCAGCCCAGGCCCGGCGGAGGCCTCCTCCATCCCCTCCTCCTCGCAGCTCTGTGGGGCAGCCAGGCGCCCCTCCTCCCCTTCCCCTCACCTGGTGGTTTGTTCTGGGCTGGGGCTCCCGGGCCGGCTCATGTTGGCGGGCGGGCTGTCGGGCGGCTCAGTCCATTGGTAGCTCCCAGGAAAGGGGTGGTGGTGGTCCAGGGTAAAAAAAGGAGGGGGGAGAGGGAAGCGAGCGAGTCGCGGCGGTGGCGGCAGGCACAGGGCAAACACTAAGAGAATGAGCGGGGCCAGGTCCGGCCAGGGAGGAAGTGATGCCAGCGCCACGGGCCTCAGGGGGGGAGGAGCCAAGCTGGCCCTTGGATGCTATTTATAGCGCCTCCCAGCTGTGGGCCGCCCGCCGGCCCTGGGTTGAATTTCTTTAGAATTTTTCAATTTTTCCCACGGCACACCAGGCAACATCTCGCGGCACACTAGTGTGCCGCGGAACAGTGGTTGAAAAACGCTGCACTATTTATTTTAGTTTATTCATATCCTGCCCATCTGGCCAACTGGCCACTCTGGGTGGCTTACAACATTCAAACAGCAAGAATAAAATAAAACACACATCTAGTACTCTGTCTCAGAAACAGTATGAAGCACTTTTTTGACCTTACACTTTACAATGATTGGGACAAAACACATCCTAATATAATTAAATAAATAAAAATTAAATTTTGTTCAAAAATTAAAATCAGTAGGTTTTTAGGTGGGGGGGGGGAGACATGTTAATCCCAGGTATTTTTTTCCTCCAGCAAAAACTTTTTACAAGCAGTTGCTCTGGTGACGACACTGCAAAATGCCTTTCTGGATATCATGACCAAAACAGGAAAGGCTCAACAATTTAGTATCTGTAGTAGCATTAATATAGTTTGTTCAATGAGATGTCCTTGGTGCAAACTCATCCACCCATAAGAACTTGGATAGCATTTGAAGCAGCTAAAAGGTGGAGAAGATTTAACAGGAGTACACTCCCCAGTGCCGTTCCATCTCGATTTGCATGGATCCAAGTAACGTTGGAGAGGCCAACGTCTACCTATGAACCTCATTCAAAAGTAAAAGGTTGAGGCACAGGAATGCCATTATCACAGACTGTAACACTTCAACAAAATATTGTATTTGGTACCAAAATGGGGGATCCAAGCACTGCCTCCTAAAGAGGGATAAGCACCCTTCCCTTCCTCAAAGAAACGGGGCTGCATTTCTCATTCCATTCCACGTCCATTCCTTCATGTAAGTAGTTGGCGAAGGGGAACCCCCCCCCCCCGGGCTCCTCCTACTTGGTTTCCAACCTTCTCTAGAGCCCACAGCAAACAGATTGGAATGGATTCAAATGAACAATATCACCCAAAATCACTGTGTCTGAGGGGCTGCCACCCTCTCCAGAATATGCTTAAGGATCAAACACTTGAACACTTGTTTTATTTAATTTATTTATTTTGAATATTTTTACCACACCTTTCTCCTTGGAAAAGGACCCAAGGTGGCTTACAGTAATGAGGGGCGATATACAGCCTGGAGCATTTAAGACATATTGCTCTTCTGCCTTGGCAATATCTTTAGAAACTGTTACTCACGCGGCCCTGTTGCCTTGGGGTGTGCCCCAGTTCCTAGCAAGGCAGAGCAGTACAAGGACGGAAAGAGTCTCACTGCAGTGGGGGGGAAAGAGGATCGCTTCAAACGCATCCATTCCTCAAAAGATTCTGTACTCCAGACCCGGAGTTTGTGCATACACAAGGCTCCTCACCCTTCTGCGCCACCCACAGCCTACAACCTCTCTCAGCTGAGTGAGAGTACCTTAGTAAGGGCACACAGTAGCATCTGCATACTAATCGTGGTTTATCCTTCAACAGTGTCTGGTACATGATTGTGTGTTCTGTGCCATCAAGTCGGAACTGACTTCTAGTGAATCTAACAGGGCTTTCAAGAATTGTGGTTCTTTAGAAATATTCCTCGGAGACACTGTATTTAGCAAATGGTTCTACCAGTTCCACTCCCCCACAAGAGTTTCCCATGGCTGATTTGGGATTTGAACCCTGTTCTTTGGAGTCCTACTCTTTTACTCTATCCCAGTGGTTCTCAACCTGTGGGTCCCCAGATGTTCCTGGACTGCCACTCCCAGAAATCCTGGCCAGCTCAGCTAGTGATGAAGACCTCTGGGAGTGGCAGTCCAGGAACATCTGGGGACCCACAGGTTGAGAATCACTGCTCTATCCACTACTAGACCACACCAGGAATTGCCTAGCAAGCTGCTAGCTGTGGAAATTCCTTCTCCTATAATGCTTCATATGAATCACTTTGCAAGGTCATGGACAACAAATGAATCTCACCCATCCAAGCTTCCTGCCAACTGTGTGGATCTGGACAAAACAGAAGGCAAGCAAGTGAGTCACTAGCGTCAAGGAATGCCAGGCTGGTTCTGGAAAACAAAAGTTTGCAAAACCAACGTCTTAAGTTGCTTGGTCTCTAGGACTAGTCAGCAATAGTGAAATCAGTGTTGTAAGTATTAAGATGGTCGCATTAAACTACCCCACCCCCACAGCCACCCTACCTTTACTTTTTTATTATCTTTGTTTTGAGGGTGCAGGGGTTGCTTTGTGACATTTCACAAGTGTGTGCATGTGTAAACTCTCAGGAGCCAAATGAAATTTAAGGAAGTGCATCTAATTTGTTTTTGTCTCTCCACCCCCACCCCACCCCCACCCTTTCTTGTACTGCAGTTTAAATGACAGAACAGGAGAGGGTTCGAAGGGCCGTATTATTCATGGCAGTGCAACGTTAGCATTTCCAGTGACTCACAGGCACCGTTTTTAGAGCTGTCTATATACAAGCCTTGAAACCCGATTCCGCCTGCCCGCTAGCAATTAAATCCTACCACCCTGTCTTTAACTTGGAAGACACTCCCTTCTGTGCCTGCTTTGCAGTATTCATGCGCTGGATTACCAGTTTTGATGGCAAAAACTGCAGTCTTGACGATTAACGAGGTTTATTCGGTGGGAGGTTTTTGTGGACTATGGGTGACTTCATCAGAGGCAACAGACTATCCCAGTCACCCACCCAGAATTATAGGTTTGACAAGCAGGGCCAGGCTGTAAGTTTTAAAAACTCATTTTTTATTATTTTTGCTGGGAAAGAAGTACAGTAACCCGTACAGAAAGAGAAGCAATGAAACTGAAGGGTCTAGGACCCCCTAAGGCTCCTGCAATTGTACGTGCATTTTGGGGAGACTCACTTGTGTGAGGAACTTGCAGGGTTTCGATTTAATTGCAATTACGCTATTGCCGGATTCTGAGTACAGTGGTACCTCTTAAGATGAATTTAATTTGTTCTACGGGTCAATTCGTCCTACAAAACATTCATCCTATGAAGCACGGTTTAATGCAGATTCCCATAGGAATACATTGAAATCATCTAGTGAAGCATCCCAGAGGAAAATTTGTCTTACGAGGTTTTCCTATTCCCGGCCATTTCATTCGTCTTGCGGATTTTTTGTCTTAAGGGGCATTCGTCTTATGGGGTATTACTGTAGTTTCTTTCAGAATAAAGCATCCGTGAGCTCTGTAAAAGGTTGGTAGATTTTAATCTTACAGAAATCTGATAAAATAACCCATAAAAACACCATCAGTTGAAAAGGAGCACAATGGATTTTAAAATTATGATAAAGTTCAAAGTAAAGTGCACAACAAAAAGTCCTTTACTGGCCAGAATGCATCTAAATGTTGCTAATGACTCAGAAAGATAAGGTATTAGGCACAAGTTTTGGGCTGAACATCACTAACTGTGGTGTTTCTGTTGGAGGGAATCCTCACCAATACCACCAAGTGTTTCTTACATGCCCAGGGTACCTAGAGAAGGCCCACAGCAGAACATTAGGACAGGTAGATACAACATTACATGGCTTTTAAATGTACAGTGGACCCTCATATAACGGTTTGTATAACATAAAATCTGTACAACATAAAAAATTCCAGAGATAGGGGAAATTCGTTTAACAGAATTGCCTATGGGGCGAATCCGTACAACGTAAGAGTGGTCGCAAATAGGGATAACTCTGTTTTCAATGCATTCCTATGGGAAATTCGTATAAAATTCGTATCTCAGTGAGCTGCGCCTGTTGGGAGTCCCTGCCCGCCTTTAAGAAGGCCTTGAAGACCCACCTCTTTAGAGAGGCCTTTTGCATTCTCAGTTAGTCTGTTTTCATTTTTTTTTAATTTCTTTTTAATCTTACACCCGGGCCCTGCCGCCATCTTGCCCCATTTTTCTCCTGTGCTTTATTACTTGTTTTTATTGCTGTAAGCCGCCCAGAGTTCCCTTTGGGAAGATGGGCGGGATACAAGTCTAATAATAAAAAATAAAAAAATAAAGGAATATGTGCCTAACATAATTGCATTTGGAACGAATTAATTCCTTTATACAAGGTACCACGTATGGGGGTCAGAGCTTGCCCAAGAAATTGTGTTGAAGGCAAAGCGATCTGGTTGCTCCCACCCTCTCAGCTGTAGCTCATTGGCAGCTGCTTCTTTGTTCCCCACCTAAAAATGGCAACCAAATAAGACCCTTTGGTGCATCTGGAGTGCACTACTTACACAAGATGCAGGGCCAGGGCACGTCACCAACCACCACTGCTCCAAAATGTCCATGGTGGTAACCACTCACTACTGGGATTGCTTGCCCTTGGAGAAGATGGCCTTGCCTGAGCTAAGGGGAGGGCCGTCCCTCATCTGGTTACCAAGCTCTACAGAGATCAAAACCAGCGGCTGGAACTGGGTCTACTTTTGGCTGAATAATGTGACACCTTAGGGGACCGGGTGGGGTGGGGGAAGATGTCCATTGAACATCATAGACCAGTGGTGGCGAACCTTTTAGGGACCAAGTGCCCAAACTGAGATTCAAAACCCACTAATGTTTCCGCAAAGTGCCCATACAGCCATGTAACCTGAATCCAGGTGGCTTTGAAGGGGCAATGTCAGGTGTGCCACAGAAAGGGCTCCGAGGGCCACCTTTGGCACCCATGCCATAGATTCGCCAACATTGTCATAGACCAGTGATGGCGAACCTTTTAGAATCCGAGTGCCCAAACTGCGATTCAAAACCCATTAATGGTTTGCAAAGTGCCATTAAACCTGAGTACAGGTGGCTGCGAAGGGATGATGTTGGGTGCCCACAGAAGGGGCTCCTTCGAGTGCCACTTTTGGCATCCGTGCCACAGGTTTGCCAACACTGTCATAGACCTTTCGTACAAGGATTATCCACGACCTATGCGTTTTAACTGAAAGATGGCCAATGGTTTTCTCCCAAGTTGTTCTTTAGACCACTGGGAACTGGGAGGGGAAGAAGAGTGTGGGAGGATTAGAAGCCTTGCTACCTGCAACCGAGGGCCCCGATCCTGAGCAGCCTCCACGGTGGCTTTGCTGGCAATGCACAAGAAAGCCAGGCTTCTTCTGTGCTGTAGGGATTTAAACCCGTGTCCAGATTTAGCTTTTCTGCCCTGGAGAATTTGGGCACAAACCACATCGAACAGCCCAGACTGCTCAAAATCACCCTCTTTTCCGGTCTATCAGTCCCATGGCTGCACACCTGGCATCTCAATGGTGACACTGGCTAGCGAAAGAATCATTAATACAGTGGTACCTTGTATAAAGGAATTAATTCGTCCCAAATGAAATTATGTTAAACAAATATTCCTTTATACAAATTTCCCATAGGGATGCATTGAAAACAGAGTAATCCCATTTTATGATGTACGGATTCTCCCCACAGGCGATTATGTTAAGCAAATTTCCCCTATCTCCGGAATTTTTTATGTTGTACAGATTATATGTTATACAAACTGTTTGTTATATGAGGGTTCACTGTACGGTCAAAAACCAGCTATGCAGATAAAACAAATTACAGAGCACTGTATTTATATATCTATCTATCTAAAATATGTGCACAAAAATTAAAATATCCTTGCAGCCACAGGAAAAGCAAGGCATAAAAATAAAGTATATTATTATTATTATTATTATTATTATTATTATTATTATTATTATTATTATTATTATTATTATTATTATTATTATTATTAATTCTCCTATTGAAGTGCGTGCACTTGTTTCTCTCCCCACTGGTTCCCCAACCCCACCCTGCCGCCCGGCAGGATCCCTTCCCCACCCGATTCTTCCCCAGGGACGCGTGTGTGTATAAATGTCCCCCCCCCCAACACACACACACACACACATATTTTGACACGTGGACCGCACAGCGACCTTCTGCCACGAACAAGAACAAGGGCCAGCCATTGCTCGGGGCCACGGAAGCCTCTTCGGGTGGTGCGGGTGGTGGTGGTGGCAGCGGCAGCAGCAGCAGCAGGAGGAGGGCGGCTGCCCCCCCCAAAAAAAGACCCGGGTCCCCCTAAACCCACCCACCCACCCACCCAGGCCTTCGTCTGTCTCCCGCGGGGGGGCGGAAGGGGGTGCCGTTCACACGACGCCCGGCTCGTTCTCCTGCCGCCGCCGCCTGGCTTGGGCGAGCGGGTGGGGGGGGGGGGGGAAGGAACCTGACCGGGGCTCACGGGCCGACGGGGAGAGGAACTAAGATGGCGGTCGCCGCCCGCGGGAGGGGGAGGAGGGAGGAGGAGGACCCGCCGACGCCGACGCCCCTCCTCCTCCTCCTCCTCCTCCTGCGAGTAGGCCGCGCCCTCGCCTCCCCCCCCCCCGGGCAGGCGGCCACCATTTGCCCCCCCCCCGCCCCCCCGCCTCCGCTTCTTCTTCCAGTGGCTCCCCTTGCGGTAAGCGAGGAGCGCCCCCCCCCCGGGAAAGCGAGGGCAGCAGCAGCAGCAACAGCGGCAGGCGTTGCAAGAGGCCCGGGGAACGTGGAGGAGGGGGCGTCGCAAGAGGGCTGCCCCCCCCTTTTCCCCCTTTTGTTGTGGGCGCTCCACAGCGGCCGGGAGGCTCCCCACTTTCCAGCCCTGTTTACGGTAAGGGATTCGGGGCAGGCAGGCAGGCAGGCAGGCGGGTAACACCCCCCTCTCCCCCCCCACACGCACGCACACACGCACACACACACCCCACACACACACACACACACACACACACACACACACACACACACACACACACACACACACACACACACACACACCGCCACCCCAACCCCCTTTTTGCCCCCTTTGCCCCCGGCATCGCGCGCGCGCGGGGGGGGGTATCCTTCACGAGGTGAGCGGCGGGGTTACAGTCCTCTCTAAGGAAGGATGATGATGATGATGATGATGATGATGATGATGATGATGATGATGATGAATGATGATGATGATGATGAACGGCGGGTCGGCTGCAGGGGTTCTGCCTCCAACATATATAGATATAGGGTTAGATATAGATATAGATATAGATATATAGATAGATATAGATAGATATTTAGATAGATAGATATAGATATACAGGATAGATAGATATATAGATATATTTAGATATAGATTAGATATAGATAGATAGATAGGTATAGATATAGATATAGATGATGTTTTCGTAGATTTTCACGGGTATAGGTATGCATGTTAGGTGGATTCGGGTTTCTTAGTGTAGAAATCTGGTTGTTTTAGACGTTTAGATAGGTCTCATAGTCATATAGATGATATAGATATAGATAGATAGATAGATAGATAGATATGATATAGATATATAGATATATATATAGGCACAGGTCTTGCGACACTTGAGAGCCTTTCCTTGACACTGTCGCGTCCCCGTCCTCACCCTCTTTGGAGAACCCGGGACATCTGGTCCTCTTTAAGGGATCTGCTGCTTGATGGGTGGAAGAGTAAGTGGTTTCCCCTGGAAACAACAGACCCTTGTCCTCCCTGTTTCCTTTGATAAGGGACATTGCGGGGATTAAAAAAACAACCAACAGTCTTGTTGTGGTGCCATAAATGTGAATAGATTAACGGTGCAATCCTATGTAAATTTCTTGGTAAGTACTGTATTTAAAGTATTTTAGTATTCTTAGGGTGTGAGCACAATGCTTTCAGGTATTAGTGTAATGTGTGGGGTTTTTAACTTAACTGTCTATTGTTTGCATCTCTCTCTCTCTCTCTCTCTCTCTCTCTCTCTCTCTCACACACACACACACACACACACACACACACACACACACACACACACACACACACACACACACACACACACACACACACACACACTTGAAAATGTGCTGGATGCTGTACAGAACAAAATGCCCAGTATGAATGGAATGGAAGGAAAACCGATCAGGCTGAGGAGTCTGTTTTTCACTTCTGACTTTTAAAATGATCTTCTAGTAAAGGTTTCTAGCACAGATCTTAATATTTAATGTTTGGTGTTATTGTGATTCTATTTAGCATTTGGTCTTGTAGTGCAAAGTCAGTGTTGCTGTTTTCTGGAGCATGAGAACTAGAACACATCCAGAAACCATCCAAATTCAAATGCTACGGACACTGCAATTTAAATTACCAGCCATGTGCTGTCTGAGCAGGTTGTACTGTTTATCTGACCCAGAGGAATGAAATATTTTGATTAAGGGCATTTCCAGTTTGAATCATAGTTGTATAGTCATATAGGTACTTCTTTAGAATTCAAAAAAAAAAGTATTCATTTATTAAAAAGGGATTGATTGATTTCATTATCATCGACTGTTGTACATTTGATGCTAATGACATTGTGCAGCAGAGTGTATAAACACCCTACAAGGCAGTTCTAAAAAACCAGCCAAAACATAAAAGTATAACTTTGGACCATATTGGGCACATAGGTAGCAAATAGTCTGCTCTTGTTGTTGTTGTTGTTGTTGTTGTTGTTGTTGTTGTTGTTGTTGTTGTTGTTGTTGTTTGTCGTCGTCGTCATATCCTTATAGTCGTAACTGATTCTTCGTGACCCCATCTCCATGGAGTTTTTCTTGGCAGAAATACTGCTCTTGCTGTGTGCCAATTTGGCAGAGTTTAGGCAAAGGATTTTTGAGTTAAAGGTTTTTTGAGAAAATTTGGCCTTAAACATCCTCAGATATAAAACAGATCAAATAAACCAAAAATGCCAATCTTGCTTATGACCAGCATTGAGACTTATCAAAAGCAGCTGTGACAATTGCTTTGTGTTGTGATGAGAAGAGGTTAAGTGATGGGGGAAGGGATCTCTCTTCTGAGATTTTTCTCTTGCTTGATGTCACTTTGTGAGTGGTAGTGACTACAGGAAGGTGTCCAGTAGACCAGTGCTTCCCAGAGTTGGATCCCCACATGTATCTATTTGTACTACCGCTCCCAGACATCCTGGGTTGTACAGCGAGCAATGAAGGTTCGTTGGAGTTCTAGTCCAACAACATCTGGGCACCCAAGGCTCAGAACCACTGCTCTCAACCATCCTGGATGCAGCCTTTGGTGTTGTAATTGTTCAACCAGCCCCTTGCTGTGTAAGCCTTGGCATCCTTTTTTCCTGCTTACAACACGGGCACAATATTGTGTAACAATATTGGACCACTTCCTGATGCTTTGAATTGTGGGTACAGAATCACAGTGTCCCACACTCATAAACTGGAAGGTTTTGTTCGATCAATTTATTGTTTTTCAGAATTGAATGATTATATCTGTCTCTGTGGGCATGTATTTGCTGACTATTTCATGATGAAGTGTGCCCAGTATTCTTTGTAAAGCATTTTACAGATTCTCAACTAATACAGTTAGCCATCTGACAGGGTTTCTTCATTTTTGCTTATTTTTCCATTAAGAAACGCATACTCCTTTATATTTGACTTGTATGGTAATGAGCAGTTGTTTGATCCATATGTAGTATTAATAGCACCTGGTCTGTCAGTACTAAGACTATTTCTGTATGTATGTTATAACGCAGTCTTAAGCATGCTGTACTGAGATTAAATCCTACTGAGAATGTATAGAGCTGGCATGTTCAAACTTCGGCCCTCCAGATGTTTTGGACCGCAACTCCCACAGTCCTTTGCCATTGGCAAGCTAAGCTTAGAATTCTGCAAGTTGTAGCCCAAAACATCAGGAGGGCCAAAGTTTGGACATGCCTGGTATAGAGTATCAGTACTTTAAAATATGCTGCAAAACATAGATTTTTCTGAATCTATGAGGTGCTAATGTGGCAGAGGAACTAGAGGGAAAACCTGCACAAGTATCAACTCAAGGTTTTGTTTTTATGCAGACTATGGAGGGGCTGATTTTAAATTTCAGCCTACAGTGGTACCTTGTATAAAGAAATTAATTCGTTCCAAATGAAATTATGTTAAGCAAATTTTCCTTTATACACATTTCCCATAGGAATGCATTGAAAAACAGAGTGATCCCATTTTTATGTTGTACGGATTCTCCCCATAGGCAATTCTGTTAAGCAAATTTCCCCTATCTCTGGAATTTTTTATGTTGTACAAATTTTATGTTATACAAACTGTTTGTTATACAAGGGTCCACTTTATTTAACTCTACACATTTCACCACTCAGTGTGTTGGTTTTGTATCTGTCAGTGACAGCAAAACCGTGAGCCTTGTCTTGGCCAAAATAAAAAGTCCTAACTATGCTCCCAAGCTATGGAATGCCCTCCCGATCGAGATCCGCCTGGCGCCAACACTGATTACATTCCGGCGCCAGGTAAAAACCTTCTTGTTCCAGAAGGTTTTTAATTGATATAATATAGATTGTGGGTCCGCTGATGACAATTTTAGAATAATGATTTTAGTGTAAGGTTTTTATTGATGATTTATTGATATTTTACTCTTAACTATTTTAATTTGTTTTATTCTTTGGATTGTAAGCCGCCCAGAGACCTTTGGGTAGTGGGCGGCATATAAGTTAAATAAATAAATAAATAAATAAATAAACTATAGTGCTTCTTCTTAAAGTGTGAGACCCGCATTGCCTGGCATCCGTCAAGTCCTTCAGGGACAGGCGTATACTGTACTACTGTGACCTTGTTTTCATTCTCTGATTTGTTCCTGAACTCGAAACCTTTTAGTCATGTGGTGGCTTTTTAGGGTGGCGTGATGGATGGATACTGAATGTTATTTCCTTTATCCATTTGCTCCTTAATTTATACCCTGCCTCTCACCCGCTGGGTCAAGGCAGTTTACATGGGCCTTCTCCTTCTTACTTTATCTTGATTTTACAAAAAAAAAACCTGTGAGGTAGATGAAGCTGAGATACTTGGCTGGCACAGGGTTGCCCGCTGAGTTTCATGTCTCTGCAGGATTTTGAGTGCAAGTCTCCCATGGCTTAGAACGGTGCTCTAGCCCAGTGATGGCGAACCTATGGCACGGGTGCCAAAGTTGGCACTCAGAGCCCTTTCTGTGGGTATCCGACATCGCCCCTTCATAGCCACCTTTATACAGGTTAAATTATTGGCACTTTGCAAAAAAAAAAAATAGTAGGTTTTGAATTGCAGTTTGGGCACTTGGTCTCTAAAAGGTTCTCCATCAGTGTTCTAGCCATTGCCTCGTGTGCTCTGTCTCTCGCACTGCTGAGGGCCACCGGGCCTGGGGTCCACTGTGCTGGATGTGTGCTAAAGCCAGTGGTGGCTATTCTCACCCTTTTATCTTTTGGCCTCATTTCTGTCTTTCTCCCCTGTCTTTCTCCCCCAGTATTGTCTTGTGTGTTCTCAGAGTACCCTGCCCTGATTTATAGATTGCCAGGGTACTACTATGTTTCCCTGAAAATAAGACACTATCTTAAGAAGACACACTAGGGCTTATTTTCAGGGGATGTCTTACTTTTATTAAGCATACTATGCTTAAATGTCAGCCCTGCGCACAACCAAAGCCTTTGCTCTCCTGTCAACAATCCATTCACAGATTATGTTTTCCAGCTCAGGAAATAAGGGTTGCTGAACTGAACCACACTTGTGTTTCTTAGCATTTCCTCTGTCCACATGTAGACTGAGGTTATTATATTCTTCCGCCATTTTCGGACCATTCAGATCTGCAACTTCTTCTCTTTGCAGAAAGCTGTAAGGTTCTTGCCCTGGGAGTCCTCGGCAATTCCTTTCTTGTACTCAACAGAATAGCTCTTTCTTTTTTGCACTCACCTTGTCGGGGGATACAGAAACTCAGGAAAAACAGGCCCCCAGACTGTTGCTGGTCGGTGGGGCTGGCGTAGTGATGCGTGAACGCCTTTCCCCTAGCCGTTTGCGCGTGCGCAATAGGATGTCTGCGACCACGGTTACCATGCATGCACCCACACATGTGTGAACGGCTAGGAGAAAGGAGCGATTCGGTTGCCACCCGCGCACCCGCTCAAGTGCGAATGCCTCGGAGAAAGGAGCTGTGGCAGATAAAAGGTATTCCAACCTTCCTTACCGCTCTGTGCCGAAATGCATGGTGTGGCTATGCAGCGTGTCTGCATAGCCACGGCCATCACTAGGTCTTATTGTTGGGGTAGGGCTTATATTTAACAAATGCATAAAAATCCTGCTAGGGCTTATTTTTGGGGAGGTCTTATTTTGGGGGAAACAGGATAGTGCTTAACTGTACAATACCATGTGATTTTGCCTTATGCTGGTCAGGGGGATATAGGACGCGTCATGCTGGTCCAGATGATATGAATCACGGTAGTGCAGCAGTAGCTTTTTCCCACCCAGCCATTTATAACTGTGCCCACATTATAGCTGATGTCAACAGGACCTTCTTTCAACGTAATTGAACCAAGGTTGAGCACGGATTTGTTGCTTCTTTATGTGGCAGCTTTAAAGTTTTCATTCTCATACATCAAGTATGAAATGTGCGCCTACGAAAAATAGCGAATTATATTTGTCATATGTTTCCTGCAGGTATTCATCTTACCGATTTCCAATAATATGATGCTCTTAACTTCCTGTAGCTTTTGTTAGGCTTAAGGTGCCACAAGACCCATCAGCCTGTCTTAGAATGGGGGGGAGGGAATGGGGGGGTGTTCCAGCAGATTCCTGGCTGCTAGAGGAAGTGGTGATAGTTAATTTCTGCCGTCTTCTGGCTGTTCTTGCAACACACTGTTCCCCTGAAGCTGCAACTTGCTGGAGGGCTACAGAAAAAGTCTGTTCAATATTCTCAGTCCATCCATCACCTTTCTGGAATACCAGTGGAACTCCACTGAAACAAATTCAGGAGCCAGCGCTTGACTGCTAACTGCCCCCCCCCGCCACCGCCACCAGCACCCTTTTTGACACAGATCGACACTGCTGCTGCTCTGGAAATTGTTAGAAATTTGCTTGATCTTACATGCGTTTTCCTCATAAAAATTGGTGTGTGTGAGTGTGTGTGTGTGTCATAGGGCTGTGATAAGCTTCCATTTTGGATCAGAAGACTCTATATGTCCCAGAGAGCCTAAATTATCAATTACTTAGCAGATAAGAACACAAGGCCAGCTAGACTTTCTTTGCTGTTGTGGTGTTTCTAGAAAATTTGTTTTTACATGCCACCATTTAGAAACTCCTTGTTATGAGTCAGGCTAGGAGAAAATGATAATTATTTGGAACAACATGTCTAGGAAATAATTGCCATGATAGGGGCATAGTTTTGTCTTTCAATGTTGTCCATGTGCTATTAGTGTTATCTTTTTAATATGATGAATTTGATACAGGTTTTTTTGAGGTTTGGAGTTTTGCCTTACATATGCAGGATGATTTTAGGTTGTCTTGCATCTGATCTTAAATGTCACCCAGTTGTTTTGTGGAATCATAGGGACAAAAGTCAGTTTAACCTTGTGGAGACTGAGTGGATCTGTTATCACATCCTCTTTGCCAGCCATACAAAATTGCAACTGCAGATAGATGGGGATCCAGCCTTGACGTAAAGGCTGAACAATTTGTATTATTACTAATATCCCTCATTTCTGTGGTTATTTTGAACTTATGTAGGATATCCAGTGTAGTGTCTGTTGACAATCATGGCTCTGTTAAGGCTGTATCTCCTGTCATTTTGATTTTTTTCAAGAGTGAAAATAGGGTACAACTGGAGAGCAAAACAGTCTGTGTTTGCCTGCCTCCTTCCCTTAACTCAGGTGCTTCCTTTATAGTACAGTGGTGCATTGTATAAAGGAATCAATTCATTCCAAATGAAATTCTGTTAAGCAAAATTTCCTTTATACAAATTTCCCATAGGAATGCCTTGAAAACGGATTACTGTAATCCCTAATCGTGACTGTTTTTCTGTTGTATGGATTCGCCCCATGGGCGATTCTGTTAAGCGATTTCCCCCTGTCTCCAGAAATTTTTTCCTTAAAGCAGATTTTCTGCTAAACAAATCACTTGTTATATGAGGGTCCACTGTATGTACTCTCCAGCTAAACCATCTTGGATGCAGGTCGGGAGAATATCTCCTTATTAGAACCACCACCCCTGCTTCTTAGTAAGCTTGTGGGAGGGGGAGTTCTGTGGAGACAACAGAGGGACCCTGACAATTAATTGCCTGTTTTTTGTTCTCCAGGTTATGTCTTGAAAACCAGGAAATATGTTTGTCTTTCTTGGAGCAGCATCAATTTGACTTGGGGGCATTGTGCAAAAAAATTTATTGCTTAGCCTTTGTGGCTTAAGTACCGGTAGGTCCTCTGGTTTCTACCTAATTTCTTGGAATAACTATATTTTCTAACGAGACAGCCACTTATACTAACCTTTAAAAAAGTAGATAGTCCAGTGCTAAGGGACATTTTTCAGGGGTTTTTTCCCCCCAGCCGGATGTGGACATGACTCTTGGAGAAGTAAAGGCTACCACTTGTCTGCTAAACTCTTGCCTGGCCTCGCTGATAAAAAATGACCCGAGGGAGATTGGCCGAGTGGGTCCAAGGGGTAGTGAAGGACTCCTTGCTTCAGGATTGAATCCCTGCCTACTTAAAGGAGGCAGTAGTGAGAATGTTATCGGGGGAGGAAAAACCCTTACCGACCCAACAATACTTGACAATTACCAGTCAGTCTCTAATATCCAATTCTTGGACAGGGTGCTGGAGCTGACGGTGGTTTCCTGGTTCCAAAGGCTCCTGGATGAGACAGATTACAGTGGACCCTTGTATAACAAACGGTTTGTACAACATAAAAAATTCCGAGATAGGGAAAATTTACTTAACATAATCGCCTATGGGGCGAATCCATAGAACATAAACATATTTGCGATTAGGGATTACTCGGTTTTCAATGTATTTCTATGGGAAATTTGTGTAAAGGAAAACTTGCTTAACATGATTTCATTTGGAACGAATTAATTCCTTTATACAAGGTACCACTGTACCTTGTATAAAGGAATTAATTCCTTTCAGTTTTCAGAATTAATTCATTTCAGTTTGGCTTGAGGCCTGGTAACGGGAGAGAGACGGCTTTGGAGGCGTGTGGGGTGGGTGTGTTCTGCAATGGCCATTGGGCTGGATTTAGGACCCTGTTTGAGGATCCCTGGTGAAGTTGCCTCCTAAATGTGCTCACGCACCCAGAAATTCAGCTCCCTTGCTCTGGAACTGTGTAGAACACATTTGCTTTGTATCTGTACGAAACCTCCAGGTACCGGAAGAAATGCCACATCTCCCACCAATGATATTTTTTTCCAGGGTTAAATATTTCCAGCTGCTTCAGCCTTTCCATCACAGGAGTAGTCATGATTTTAAAATATAAATGTTACATGCGTATGCATGTCTTCCACTTTAAATATTGTCCTTCAGTGTTGTAAGCTGCCTTGGGTTATTTTTCAAGAAGAAAGGCAGGGCAAAAATATTTTATATAAATGAATAAAACAGATCTAACTGTGTGTGTTAATTATGGTAATAGAAGTTGTTTAAAAGAATAACTTTAAAATGTTTCCTTGCTACTAAATATAACAAAGTGCTTATATACTGCCCCATAGTACTTCAAGCACTCTCTGGGTGGTTTAGAATTTAATAATGCAGGCTATGCATTTATTTATTTATTTATTTATTTATTTATTTATTTATTTATTTATTTATTTATTTATTTATTTGTTTATTTGTTTGTTTGTTTGTTTGTTTGTTTGTTTGTTAATCTTATACCCTGCCCATCTTCCCAGTGGGAACTCTGGGCGGCTTACAGTTAAAATAATACAAAAGACAGAGAACAAGCAAAGACAAAACACAAGGAAAAGGAGCAAGATGGTGGGCCAAGAAAAAAAAACCTAAATGGAAAGGTCGCCAAACGCCTCCCTGAAGAAGTGAGTCTTCAGGGCTTTTTTAAAGGCGGGCAGGGACTCAATCAGGCGGAGCTCACTAGGGAGCTGATTCCACAGCGTAGGGCCCCACCACAGAGAAGGCGCGGTCACACGTACGTGATTTCTGCGCCTCTCTGGGTGTGGCCACCCTTAGTGAGCGCGCCTGCGCCAATCTCGTGGGTCTGGTCCCAGATGACCTTAGAGAGATACGCTCTTCCGGGTACTCTGGTCCCAAGCCGTGGAGGGCTTTGAAAGTCAAAACCAAGACCTTGAACCTAATCCAGAGGACAACGGGGAGCCAGTGCAAGCGAGCCAGGACTGGGGTGATGTGCTCGAATCTCCGGGCGCCCACCACCAGCCTAGCCGCCGCATTCTGCACCCGTTGTAGCCTCCGGACCGGGGTCAAGGGCAACCCCACATACAGGGCATTGCCTTCCCCAACAAGCTGGGGCCTCATTTTACCAACCTCGGAAGGATGGAAGGTTGAGCCAACCATGAGCCTGCTACCGGGGATTGAACCCCAGGTCGTGCGCACAGTTTTAGCTGCAGTACAGGCACTTAACCACTGCGCCATATCATATAAGATGTTTTGTATTGCATAGTGACCTGTCTCTGTCTCTGCAGCTGGTATGTCTTAAATCTTGAAAGTTGGAGCTGGGAGTAATTACATAATGTAGAGCAGTGGTTCTCAATCTGTGGGTCCTCAGATGTTCCTGGATTGCAACTCCCAGAAATCCTGGCCAGCTCAGCTAGTGATGAAGACCTCTGGGAGTGGCAGTCCAGGAACAGATGGGGACCCATAGGTTGAGAACCACTGATGTAGAGGGCAAGATGAAGTAGCTGCCTGGATAGCTCGGTGAGTTGGAATATATGTCTGGGGGAGCCAATGGTCAGAAGCTCAGAGCCACTCTGTGCAGCCTTAGAATCCCAGAGTACCTCTAAAAAAAGGAAACGGCAACCTAATTTTGAGTGTTATTTGCTGTGAATTGGACTTGACCCTATATTGTTGTTGCTCTTATTAACATGAAGCTATTGTGAGTAATTATTTAGTGTAGGACTTGGAAATCTATGAAAGATGCATGGTTCCTCTCCCTGACTAGGCACACAGTACTTGCTTGCTGGTCTGCTTATTTCTTTCTTGTCTCATCCACGCAAATGCTGCTGTTGCCCCCTGCCTCTTTGCTATCTTCTAAAAATCATTGGGATGTTCCTGTGCTACAGCAATTGTCCTTGAGGGCCCACTATCAATGTTTCTGGCATTCTGTACATTACCTAGTTCTGTGAGCCAACTTGTCTTTAAAAGTCTTGAACAACGCCTTGGTGAACCTTGGAGTGATGGGCAGCAAGAAGATAGGCAGTGTGTATACTGGAAAAAAGTATGATTTTCTGTTTCATCTGGGAGAGGTGTTACTTGCTAAGGGTAAGCAATTAATGCCTCTTGTCAGTATTATGTTTACTTTGTAATTGAACAAAAGTTATCAAGGGGCAGATGATAAATTTGTTCTGTTGACTCAGTAATGTTTCACAGACTAACTTCAGTTGTCCGGTGCAATCAAATAGTAAATTGGACAGGTCAAAGGTCGTGCTTCTTAATTCACTGAGACTGAATGGGAATGTCTGTGCAGGTTAACGTGTAGTCAGACTGACTATTTAAAAACAAACAAACGGTGAGGGTGGAGGCCAGTGCGAGAGTACACAGAGGCTTAGAGCCTTGTGACCGAAGAGCCTGTAAGGTCACCTTCTTGGTTTAGGCCAACATGAACTGGTGAGACTTGCCTGTTTCAGACAGGAAGTGCAAGGAACACCTGATTCCCCCTGAACTGCTGCCTCAGCGCCTTTAACCTCTTCTCTTATGGTTTCCTGTTTGTTCATGCATCTTGTGCTACCTTAGGATTGCTTTCCTTAGACTTCCTCCTAAACATGCATGAGCTCTGTCACTGATCTTGGTTCTTTGTGCCTGTGTTAGATATCTATCTATCTATCTATCTATCTATCTATCTATCTATCTATCTATCTATCTATCTATCTATCTATCTATCTATCTATCTATCTATCTATCTATCTATCTATCTATCTATCTATCTATCTATCTATCTATCATTTATTTAGCATGTATGCCGCCCACTACCCAAAGGTCTCTGGGCGGCTCACAATCAAAATAAACAATTCAGACAATTAAAACATCAAAATTGCAATAAAATTAAAACAATAAAAACATTTAAATACAATAAATACAATATATTAAGATACTGCACTAAAATCACCATCAGGATCCATAATACAGTAAGCCCCCACCTATCGCGGGGGTTAGGGACCCACCCCACCCGCGATCGTTGAAAATCCGCGATATGCGGATGCAGGTGGGAGGGGGGCACAATGTTTGTGTGCCGCTTGTCCACACTCGGGGGTGCGGGAGAGCAGCATGCAATGTTTAAAAAGGGCTCTCTGCAGCAGAACCCAGCACTGGGGCTCTGCAGCCGGAAGCCCCTTTGCAATCGCATGCTGCTTGCGCAGATCTCCTGGGAGGTTGGGGCAAGCAGCGCGCGATCGGACAAAGGAACTTTGGCCACGGATCCCAGCGCTGGGGCTCCACAGCTGGAAGCCCCATTGCAATTGCATGCTGCTTGCGCAGACCTCCCGGGAGGCACGGGCGGGCGGTGTGCGATCCCACCTCCCTCAAGCCCTTTCTGGGTACTGCGGTCCCACGATATAGCGGGACCGCAGTATGTGAACTGCGAAAGGGCGGGGGACCACTGTAATCAGTTAAAAAATTTCTGGAACAGGAATGATTTTACCTGGCACCGGAATGTCATCAACATTGGCGCCAGGTGGGTCTCACTTGGGAGTGCATTCCATAACCTCGGGGCAGCTGCCGAAAATACCCTGTTCCTACAAGCCATCTCTTTAAGGGATGGCTCTTTCGGGAGAGGGGGGCTGGCTAGGTCTTAATTGCTGGGTAGGTTCATATGGAAGGGCAAAATACCTCACAGTGTACACACATTTTTAAAAAAACACAACATGATGCTACCACTGCAAGAATCCTGGGCTGTTGCCAGAAAATGCTTGATGTGGGTTTACCTCAGGTTTCTGCCACATTCCTAATAACTTTGATGTATTGGCCATTCATTCACTAAAATTATATCATGTCGTATATCGATAGTTCTTAGGGTAGAGTACAAACGATAGAACATCCTTAATAATTGTAAATCCCTTTAAAATAGTTCAGCAAGGAAAATAATAGATAGAAATCCATGGTACAGTGTATCAGAGCCAAGCAATAAGTTACTAGAAACCCAAGGTTTTGGGGTGCAAGACATGTTTTCTACTAAAACAAAGCCAGTGGAGAACATTCCACAAATGGTGTGCCACAAGAAAGAAGGTCTTCTCCACTGGTGGAAGCAAGCAAGGCAAGTTTCAGTGCTTGGGCAGGTGTATGTATTGGGGGGCGGGCGGGAGATAGACTCTGTCACTTATTAAGGTCCTATGGCTTTCACAGTGTAGCACTACTGCTCTGTCCAAGAGACAAGAGGATAAACTGCCTCAACGCACTAGGGAGCCCTTGATTACTACAACCCGGTATCGTATTTTACTTCGGGCTGAGCTGCCCTTAAAGGCTGACCACTAGGGATGGGCATGTACGAAAAACAACACGCCGTTTCATCGTCTTGTAAGGTTTCAAAACATTTCTAAACGAAACAAAATGGCAGAAAGTATATGTCATCACGCACCAAACCGAAATGATGTTTTCGGTTTGGAGGAACCGAACTGGAAAGCTGCCACCAGATTCAGGCAAGAGGCTGCAATCTTGCAGCTATTTCACTGCTTGGTTCTCACCACCCAGCTGATTTTGACAGTTCAAGCCATCAAAAAGAAAAACCTGTGAGATGGGGTGGCTCCGGAGAATGGAGCAGGCACTGGTAAATTTGAATTCGAGTGATCCCCTCTCAGACCCCTGCTGTTTCGGGGAAGACCAGGGGATTCCCTGCTGCTGTGAGCTCAGCGCCCGCAGCAGCAGGGAATCCCCTGTTCTTCTAGGTTCTCCCAGCTGTTTTTTTTCAAAAGGGATGGCTGTTGAGAGGGGGGACATGGCACCCCTTCCCCCACACCCCAGTCTGTCAAAAATCCCCAGCTGGAAGGCAGGGGGAGGGGCGAAAGACAGAAAGAAGCAGCCCCCCCACAGCCTGCTTCTTTCTGCCTTTCTGCCTTCCCCAGCCTCCCAGCTGGGGCTTTTTAACAGTGGGGGGTGGGGAGGGAGGGCATCCCCCCTCCTCACCCCTAACCGCCAACCTATCAGAAAGCCCCAGCTGTGAAGCAGGGTGGCAAGGGAGAACAGAGCAAGCAGTGGGAAATTCAAAGGGAGTGCTTCTTGCTCCCTTCTGCCTTGCTGCCCGCCTCCCAGCTGGGTTTGACAGGTCAGAACAATTGGGAAGCCGCTGCCACCCAGGTGGGTTTTTTGACAGGCTGGGCTGTCCCCACTGGGAACAGCCTAACCCAGGGGTCCTCAAAGTTTTCAAACAGTGGGCCGGTCCACCACGCCCCAGACACCACTGGGGGCCGGACCACAGTTTTAAAAAAAAGGCTGACATGGAAAAAAGAGGGGGGAGGGGCAAGTGGACAGAGCCCCCCATGATTGACCCATGATAATTGTGTCTGCAGGGCCCCAGCAATGCCTCCTGCTCCAGATCACCACCCTGAGGTGACAGCGCTGGGATCCCTCTGCTGCACCTCTTCCTCCTCCTCCTACAGTGGCAGCGGCTGGAGCGGCTCTCCTTCCTTCCTTCCTTCATTGCGCTGGGAAGGAGGAGGCAGCCCAGGCAAACTCAAGCCCCTCAGGCCGTAGCCCTCCCACTTTGAATGCCCCACTAGCCAGCATGCTGATCATCTGGGCGGTAGTTGGGGGGAGTGGGAGAAGCGACATAGCCCACTGCTTTTTGAACTGCTTCAGCAATAGAAGCAGCTGTGGAGGATGGCTCGTGGGTAGGTGGGGGGGTTGCAATTGGTCCCGGGGGCCGGGGCCCCGGGGCCTTAGGTTGAGGACCCCTGGCCTAACCTGTCAAAAAACCTCACTGGGTGGCGGTAGTTTCTGAATCGTTTCGTTACTCATTTTGTTTTGTTACTACAGTTCAATAAAAAGTCCTTTAGTAATGAAACAAAATGAAACGCCATGAATAACAAAACAAAACATTAATTTTTCCATTTTGTGTCCATCTCTACTGACTGCTGGTGTGTTGTGTTCTCAGGGACATTTGCTTTAAGGAAGATTTTATCAAGAGAGGGCTGCTTGTGTGGGATTTATTTTTAAACAGTTGACATAAATCTGCCTTCCTTTAATTTTTCTTTCCTCCTTATCGCAAAGGTGTACAAATTGAAGAAAACATTGCAGTCTTGTGCTAACACAGGATTTGTTGCTGAAAAAGAAATTGCTGGTGGGTTTTTTTGAAAGCCATTCTAGGACTATCCATTCCAAACATATTGCTGCGGGAAATAGTATTTTCATATAACTCCACCATCTGTTACTTTGCTATCTGTCATATTTCATTTGAAGCTGTGGTTTAAAGTGTGTCACTTTAAAGAAAATCCTCTGCTGGCACAGCAGCTAAATGATCAAATAGTGGTTTGAAATGTGCAATACACAAGAGAGAGAGAGAGAGAGAGAGAGAGAGAGAGAGAGAGAGAAGGAGCAGGTAGCTGTTACTTTTAAATGGCATATATCATAGAATTATACAGTAGATGCTTCTAGACAGAAATAGTTTGTGGACAGACTGTGCGAAGGTAGCAGAATCTTACAAGGGCACAGAATCTAGTTTTTACTGGTCACTCAAGGTCTGTCTTTTGTTTTATCTCCTGTGTAAACATTTGTCTGACTGTTGTAGTATGACTATTGTGACACAGAATAAGGTTCCTGTCCTAGGAGCTGTGTGCTGTTACTGCTTTAAAAATGTCTATATGCATCCATATGATGTCTCAGGAAAGGGCATGCATTTTTACTATTATTTGTACAGTATTCTATTTTAATTGCAAACATACTAAATTCATTTTACAATACTAATTGAACATAACAGATTCATTCTACTTCAGTTGATGAAGTATCTGATGTCTCGTTTCTTTGGGACTAAACTTGTAAAAAGTTAATAGAACTTTTATGTTTTTACCTACTGGAACCTATCTGCAAATAATTGTTAAGATGAAGTGGTATAAGTGGTTTTCATCAGGACCAGGACCAGACATTTTGCTTCCTGGGCAAAGGTGTCCCTTTCTGTTTATCGAATTGATGGGTGAAGTGGTGAAAAGGAGCGAATGAGAGGGCAGAAACGAGATACCTTGACAGGAGAATGGTATATCGTGCAGGAAAAGAAAAAAATAAATGTTGGGGGGAAAAACACATACCAAGTTCCATTGGACTTACAGCTAACAGAGTTTTCAAGGTCTGTGAGGTATTTAAGGTGTGGTTTTACATTTCTCTCTCTCTTCCCTCCCCCCTCCCTCGAGCTTCTATGGCCAAGCAGCCATTTGAACCAGATCTTTTGAGTCCTAGTTCATCTCTCTGTCCGCTAAACCCCACTGGCTTGGTGGACCACGAATTGAACATGAGCCAGCAGTGTGATGCAGCAGCCAAGAAAGCCAATCCGATTCTTGGTTGCATCAACAGAAGCATCATGTCTAGATCAAGGGAAGTGATAGTACCACTCTATTCTGCTCTGGTCAGACCCCACCTGGAGTACTGTGTCCAGTTCTGTGCACCTCAATTTAAAAAGGATGTTGACAACCTTGAGTGGGTACAGAGGAGGGCAACCAGGATGGTTGAAGGTCTGGAACAAATGTCGTATGAGGAACGGCTTAAGGAACTGGGAATGTTTAGTCTTTCCAAAAAAAAAAAAAAAAAAAAAAGGCTGAGGGGGGATATGATAGCTATGTTTAAATATTTGAAAGGATGTCACATTGAAGAAGGGACTGGTTTGTTTTCCATGGCTTCAGAGACTAGGACACGGGGCAATGGTTTCAAATGACAAGAAGAGAGACTCCATTTAAACATTAGGAAGAACTTCCTGACGGTTAGAGCTGTTCAACAGTAGAATAATATGCTGTCCCAAAGGAGGGTGGTGGAGCTTCCTTCTTTGGAGGTTTTTAAACTGAGGCTGGATGGCCATCTGTTGAGAGTCCTGTGATGGGGGTTTCTGCATGGCAGGGAGTTGGACTAGTTGGCCCTTGAGGTCTCTTCCAACTCTGTGATTCCATGATTCTATGAACACCTTAGTCAGTAAAATATTAATTATATAACTTAAGTGGCAGGCAGGCTTTTGAGGTCTCTTTTTCTTCCCTGGACTGCCTTTGGAGAGTTGGAAGGCCTTCCCATCCCCCCCAACCTCCTTTCCTCATCCCTCTTTCTCTCGCTGTATCTTGCATTGTTTCAATATTGAAGTTTGGAATGTGGAGTGGAACCAGTACATAAATATTTGCTGCTGTTGACACCATTGCTAATCCTGGTATTCAAATGGAATATAGAGGAACACAGTTGTACCTTGAGAATCCTTTTAGGTTCACCCTAAGTCAGAATTGACTTGACGTTGCATAATCCACACCGTAATATACAAGGATTGTTATGTCTGCAAAATATAGAAGGCGTAGTTAAGTTCCTGAATTAACAAAATGTTAACAGTTCATTGATGGCTTTTTGTAACTTTCTGTTATGATATCAATATGTTTGTGCTATAGAAATGATTTATCCCAGTCGCTTTTTATTTATATATCACATTCCCCTTTATTTGTAAGCTCGATAGAATCTTAACGACTCATTCCTTGGATTGTTCAACCAGGTAACTGGGCTTGAGAAGCCTGACCGTTCGCTCCAAGATGGCGGGCCTGATGTCCCAAAGTTTGGTAACCTATGTGGAAGAAGAAAATGTTCCTGCTTTGAAAGCACTTCTTGAGAAGTGCAAAGATGTAGATGAGCGTAATGAGGTAAGATAAATTACAAGTAATTATTTTGGAAAATATTATGTCACTTAAAAAAAAAGATCTTGAGGTTTCAGCAGGGAAGGATATAAATGTTGCACAGGAAAAAAATCAAATGAACCAATATAGGAGGCTTGGAGAGCGGAGTGGTTGAAGCCTCTGTCTGCAGAGCCAGAGTTTGGGATCTGATTTCCCAAAATGGCTCCTGTGAAGTAGAGCCAGCCTTGGCAGCCTTGGTCAATCTGTGCAGTGCCCGTGGGCCCACAGCAGCACTGAATGGTAAATCATTTCCGAGTCGTCTCTCTCTGGAAAAGGTACATGTGCAAAGGACCTTGGAGTCTCCATAGATGGCAAACAAACATGAACTAACAGTATGACGCAGCCAACAGCAGGAGGAAGGGAACTATTGAAGGCTTAACCAGAGTGCACCAAACAAAAACACGGTGTCCTGATCACAGGAAATAGTACAGTGACCCCCGCCTATCGCAGGGGGTGAGGGACCCAACCCGACCTGCGATAATGGAAAATCCGCAGTATGCAGATGCAGGTTGGGTTGGGCCTGAGGCACTTAGCTGGGGGCTCTTGTACTCCCCCCCCCAGCCTGGCACTGCCCCAAATGGGCCTGTGAGGGCCTTTCTGGGTCTTTTGGAGGCCCCAGCCTCCCTGCAAACCGGAAGTCATTTCTGAGGCCTCTGACAGGCCCCTTCCCTTACCTCAGGCCTTTCCCCCTTACCCCAAGGGGTCGTTTTTCACATTCTGTGGTCCCGCGATATAGTGGGACCTCAGTATATGAACCATGAATGGGTGGGGGGGACCACTGTAATATCATTCTGTTCTGCTTTGGTCAGAAAGTAGCTAGATTACTATACCCAGTTTATAAAGAAGCTGGCAGCCGGAATAGTAAAGCATTTGGAAACGAAATCCAATGATAAATGTTTGAGGGAGTTTTGATGTTTAGCCTGGAGATGAGAAGTCTGAGAGGCACGTGATAGCCATCTACAATAATTGGAAGGGCTGCCATGTGGAAGATGGAGCAAGCTTAGAACATAAGAACATAGGAACAGCCTTGCTGATGGAACAGGCCACAGCCCATCCGGTCCAGCATTCTGTCTCACACAGCGGCTCACCATTTGCTTCAGGGTATTCCCAAGCAGATGTCTTCACCTGCTTGAGATTCCATGCAAATGGCATTGATAGATCTCCTGCCTCTCTCTCCAACCCGGAGGTTGTCCTTAGGCATCCATAATGATAGCCATTGATACCCTTGTTTGTTTGTTATTGTTATTGTTTTTTTTTTAAGCCAAGAAGGATAAGGGCCATAAACGATGGTTCTTCTTCGTGGTCTTCTGTGATTGCACACAATGGGTTAATGTGTGCACACACAGTAGACCTCGGAATCTTCTGGAAAAGCTATGATAATTGAAGGACCTCCCCCCTATAAAGGCAGGCTCCGCCCCTCCTCCTACCTCAGTTCCTTCTTTTCCACGCTCCAGTAGCACCTCGTGTTGGTCTTCTCCGTGAGTCTTTGCTAAAAAAAAAAAAAACCTTTTATATAATTATTCTTTATTTTTATGTTTTGTTAGTATCCTTATATATTTTCAGAAGGAAACCCCCTTTTATTTTATTTTATTTCCCCCCCCTTCCCCCTCGGGGGAAGGACTCCATTTCCCGCCCGATTTTTATGGCCTTTGCTGCGCCATTGAAGCGCTGCGTTTCGTGCCAGAATAAGATTGCTATTTCAGACGGACATTCTCTCTGTCTATTTTGTTTGGGAGAAACCCATCTACCTGCTTCTTGTGCCCATTGCCGGAACTTCACCAGAGCCACCCTCCGTTCCCGCCTTCAGAGACTGCGTTTTCATCTCTGGGAACGGTCTTTAACAGCGGGCATGGCTTCTTCTTCAACAACTGCAGATCTCCCAACACATCCTACCATGCCGACCCAGCCCTCCACTTCCACCGGAGAGCAAGCGGCACCACCTAAAACCTAAATCTCGCTCCTCGGCTAAGAGCAAATCTAAGTTGGATAAATGAGCACATGTCGGCTGCACAACCTAGCCCTCTGCCACAGCAATTAGAGGCCACCCCGAGACCTCCTGAAACTATCAAGGTCGAACAAGGCAGAGCTGAGCGGGATATTGCTCCTCCACGAAGCCCACCGAGCTCGCTCGTTTGGGGTGATAATTCATCAGAGTTGCCACCTCTCTTGCAAGGCGCCCACCCTGCTCCTCTTGACCGCCGAAGTGCATCTATGGGCTTGTCCTTTCCCGTATCCCAGACGCGGCGTGAAACCCCGCCGACTATACAACGGCGCCATCACCGCTCCTCTGCCTCGTCATCCGCCTCACGCTCACTGTGGCGTGTCAGCCGGAGACGGAGACACTCCACCTCATCTAAATGATCTGCTAGAGTCAGATCCCGACGTCGCCACCATTCACATCAGTTGACCGCAGCTGCCCGACGTCATTCTCATTCCCGCCCTTCCACCGGCAGCAGACAACGTCATCACTCCTCTGCCTCGTCAGAGCACCGTTATGCACCCTCACGCAGCTGACATTACGCTGCCCGATCCCCGGCACAATGATCACGCCGACCGCACTACCGTTCCTCCTCGTCCTCTGAGGACTCTGATCCACATCATCAGAGGAAAAGGCGGCGGCGTCATGAGGACTCTTTTGCTTCCTATTCCAACTACAACTCTTATGACAGGTGGTACCGTTATGACCAGCCACAACTTGTCTATTTACACCCGGACTATATGGGTTTTCCACCTCGCCCACACAGACGCCGGCGTAGATCCCATTCTACTGATTCTTCCCGTGGTCCTGCATGCCACACGTTGCCTCCTCAATGTCAACCTCGTCGCTTGGACGCTGCTACCCCGACTACAGACAGGCATCCCACCTTGCCTGCAACTGCCAACCCCGTGGCTCCTTCAACCCCGAGAGTGACATCTCCAGCCCAATCGGATCCCTCTACCCAGCAGCCTCCTGCGATGGCTACAAGAGCAGCAACGCGATCTCGACGCGCCACTTCTTCTGAGCATCTGTCAATCTCTGCTTCTCAGGATGCAGACCCATCCTACTCACCATCTAGGGATACTTTTGACTCTGACTCCTATGAGTCTCACTCCTCTCACTCTGGTGACTCTGAAGTACATTCCCTGACTCCAAGCTCCAATGTGGGGGATGACCACGCTCCCTCCCCATCTGAGGACTATAAATCATACTCTCAAATGATTGCCAAAATAGCTAAGGCGCTTAATCTGGCAGTGGTACAGCCCCCACTCGATGATGACGACCAAGTGTTTGACGACATCTCTCTGGACCAGGCGCCGCCTTGTAGACTGGCATTTATCAAACCTATGCTTCATTTGATCAAAGAGAAGCCTTCATCATCTTACCAGATGCCAGGCAGAGTAAAAAACCTCTACAAAACCGATGGTGACCGTCCTTCTTTTTTGCAGAAACATCCTCTCCCAAACTCTTTCATTGTGAACTCCGCACAAAATAGGACACGTTTCAAATCCTCCACTGCTCCCTCCAACAAGGAAGGTCGGAAACTGGACATGTTAGGCCGTCGCCTATACTCTCTTCCTTTATCATCAGAGTGGCAAACTACTCAGCTGCCGTGGGAGCATATCTCCGCAATATCTGGAACAAGATGCAGCCCCTCCTGAATTTATTGCCCGAGGATCATCGCACTACAGTGGAACCTTGACTTACATACTGCTTGACTTGCATCATATTTGACTTACAGCAAGAAGGGGCCTGTTTGACTTGAGTCGCAGGCTTTGACTTACATCTCAGAGCCCCGGCGCAAGGCACCAAAATGGCAGCAGCCACAACCCAGCATCGCGGCTGCCGCCTCCAAACTACTCCTGCCGTCTTCCCCTCCTCCGGCAGCGGCGGCTTTGGCGAGGCCAGCTCAGAGCACCTGGAACTGGTCCTCGGCCTCACCAAAGCCGCTGCTGCTGCCGGAGAAGAAGAAGGGCTGGGAGCTCGGGGCTGGCCTTGCTGGTTAGACAGTCGGCTCAGTAAAAAATCTGGCTGCAGAAGTCTGGTCCACAATAGAAGCATTTTAGTTGGGGAGCTGTAAAGTTATGGGACTCTAATGGCAAGCATAGAGTTGTTCAGAACTTGGAACGTCAGGTTAAAAATCAGTAAAATTTAAATGTTAGACATTGTTGCTATGAACATTAAAAAGTGGAGGCATATAACTTGTGGACTATAATTCCACTGCCTCCTCTTCTCTTTGAAGAGACATTTCATTTACATCCCCGGAAGGAATCTCCTATCCCAGTCATATTTGTGTTAAATTGCTGTTTTCGGGGGTCTTTTTCATCATCTGGAACGGATTAATCCGCTTTTCCATTGCTTTCTATGGGAAACATTCGTTTGACTTAAGTCATGCTTGACTTAAGTCTAGACCTCTGGAACGGATTAATGACGTAAGTCAAGGTTCCACTGTAGATCCTTAGGCCCTTATCAAGACGTTATGGCATTGGCTAAGCATCAGAGACTTGCGGCCAGACACACAATCGATGCAGCAGCCAAACAGCTGGCTACTATTATTGTCCTCCGTCGCCATGCGTGGCTACGCTCCACTACCGTCCCAGATGACTCCAGGGCTGGCATAGAAGACCTTCCCTTTGATGGGAAGGGGCTCTTTGACCCTCAGATAGATGACATCTTAGACAAACTTAACAAACTGAGCAAGACCTCACGCTCCTACTCTTACCAGAACAGCTACAGGTCTTACCGTCGGTCTTGGAGACGCTCTTCTTTTTACCAAAGATACTTACCTGATAGGCAGCGCTTCCAATCCAACAACGGCTCTTCTAACCGCAGTGCTGCTGGACGACAACGCAACCGTCCTTCTCAACGCAGACCTGACCGGAAGAGCAAACAGAGTTTTTGACTCCATTCACATCCCTCCTTGCCACTCACTCTCCACCCCATGGACACATCACTCGCTTAGCCCCCCACCTCTCTGCATGGACAGCTATTACCACCGACCGATGGGTGCTAAACACCATTACCTTCGGCTATTCCATAGATTTCCAACAGTTACCTCCTCTGGGCCACGTCTGTGCCACGACACCATCTCCCTCCCTTCGGGATGAGGTACGATCCCTGTTGGAAAAAGATGCAATAGAGATTGTAAGCACCCGGGACATGAAACAGGGATATTACTCCCGATATTTTGCTGTTCCAAAGAGAGATGGGGGTCTTTGCCCCATTTTGGATCTCAGAGGGCTAAACATCTTTATTGTAAAAAAGCGCTTCCGTATGGCGTCCTTGGATACCATCATCCCTCTGCTAAAATCAGGCGATTGGTTCGTCATTATCGACTTAAAAGACGCCTACTTTCACATTACCATAGCCCCTGCTCACCGTCGTTACCTCCGTTTCCTCTTGGACTCCATTATTTACCAGTTCAAATCCCTGCCCTTCGGACTTGCCTCTGCGCCAAGAGTATTTACCAAGACCATGGCCCTGGTTGTTGCGTTCCTCAGGCTACAAGGTATTACAGTTTTTCCCTACCTGGACGATTGGCTCCTTGTTTCGCCATCACGTCACCAATCACTCCAGGATACCCGTTTCACACTTTCTCTGTTGGCAAGTCTGGGACTACAGGTGAATTACAAGAAATCTTCTCTTACCCCCTTGCAAGTAATGCCATACATCGGGGCTCTTCTAGATTCGTTGGCAGGCAGAGCATTTCTCTCTGTGGACAGAAGAGAAAAAATCATTGCTTCCGTCATCGAAGCCCGGAGGCAACCTTCAGTTACTGCAAAATTTGTTCAAAAACTGCTTGGCCTTACGGCCTCCACAATGTCCACGGTCCAACATGCCCGCCTCCGTATGAGAACCCTCCAGTCTTGGTTTCTTTCGGTTTTCGACCCTATCTCAGACGACCCCGGGATCCTGCTTCGCATTCCACATCACATCCTTGGTCAGTTAGATGGTGGGCAGACCCTGCAAACCTCTCGGCCGGCGTTTCCTTCGTATCTCCCCACCAAGAGGAACAAGTCACCACCGACGCCAGTCCCACCAGCTGGGGTGCCCATTGCAGCAACTTGTGGGTACACGGTCTTTGGTCTCCGGAAGAGACCACCCTAAACATCAATCAGCTGGAACTTTTGGCAGTCATATATGCCCTGAAGGCATTTCTACCAATCATACGGGGGAAAGCCATACAACTGGTCACCGACAACACGACGGTGATGTTTTACATAAACAAACAAGGCGGAACCCATTCGTCGCCACTGCTAGATCTTACCATCCGACTCTGGAACTGGTGCATACTGCACAACATCACTCCAGTAGCCATTCACGTATCCACTCGAGAGAACGAAATCGCAGGCTCTCTCAGCCGTCACACTTACAACACATACAAATGGTCCCTCCACCCCAAAGTTTTCACCCAGATCACGAACCTTTGGGGCACTCCACAAATAGACCTGTTTGCCTCCAGACGGAATGCCAAATGCCCCAAATACTGCTTGAGGGCGGGACGGGACCCACGTTCTCTGGGCGACGCGTTCATGGTCCCATGGAACCTGGACCTTCTTTACCTGTTTCCACCGATCCCTCTCCTCCAGGGGACAATCATCAAAGTCAGACAGGACTCAGTGAACGCCATACTGATAGCCCCATGGTGGCCACGTCAAACTTGGTTCCCGACCTTGAGGGAAATCGTGTGCATACCTTCGCCTACCCCTTCAGTTCGACCTCCTATCTCAGAACAACTTCCAAATTCTGCACCCACAACCAGACACCTTACACCTCACAGCCTGGAGAATTTTCCCTCAGTCGAGGATATAATCCGATCATCAAGAAAATCTTCCACCAGAACTCTGTATGCTTACAAGTTCAAGGTTTTCACAGCCTTTATGGCTACTCATGGCTTACCTTCCATTCCTACCTCCGTGGAAGTACTTCTTTCTTTTCTGTGCCATTTCGCTGCCAAGGGACGCTCTCTCTCCACCTTACGGGTCTACATTGCCGCCATCATTGCGCAGCAACCTCCGGGCTCTGATTCTTCACAACTCTTTCGACATCCTAGAGTGAAGGACCTCCTGAAGGGCTTACGTAATATTACACCTCGTCAAGTCCTACCTACACCTCAGTGGTCTCTTTCCTTAGTCCTACGTCAATTGATGAAACCTCCCTTTGAGCCCCTGGCCAAGGCTTTGGACCAGCTCCTAACTTACAAATCTCCCTTCCTCGTGGCCATCACATCAGCGAAGAGAGCAGGAGAACTCGCTGCCCTCTGTGCAAACGCTCCGTTTTTACAATTCCATCCTAATAAGGTGACTTTATTCACTGACATCTCGTTTCTGCCTAAAGTAGTCTCCCACTTCCATGTTTCCCAGCCTATTCATTTGCCCACCTTTTCCTGAATCCATCGACAGACTTGGAACGTGCCCTGCACTCTTTAGATGTCAAACGGGCCCTTTCGTACTATCTTGACCGAATGTCCACCTACAGAGTTACCAACAGACTCTTCACATGCTACTATGGCCAGAAGCGCGGCCAGCCTATGTCTGCTCAAAGCTGGCTTACCAGCTTGCAAAAACTCCTCTGCCTTCTGGAGTCCGAGCACACTCCACCAGAGCCCTATCTACCTCCACTGCCTTCCTGAAGGGGGTCCCGATCCCGGACATTTGTAAAGTAGCTACGTGGTCATCTTCTTTGACCTTTGCCTCCCATTACCGGCTGGACACCAGGGCTCGTGCTGAGACGACTTTTGGCTGGTCAGTGCTGTCTGCTGTTCTGCCGTGACTACCCACCTCCGGTAAGTGCAGCTTGTTAATCACCCATTGTGTGCAATCACAGAAGACCAAGAAGAAGAAAAAGAGGTTACTTACCTGTAATGCTGGTTCTTCGAGTGGTCATTCTGTGATTCCACACAAACCCGCCCTCCTTTCCCTCTTCCGTCACGTCAGGCTGTCAGTTTTTTTTCTGGTACTCTGGACAGCGACGGAAAAGTATACGGAACTGAGGTAGGAGGAGGGCGGAGCCTGCCTTTATAGGGGGGAGGTCCTTCAATTATCATAGCTTTTTCCAGAAGATTCCGAGGTCTACTGTGTGTGCACACATTAACCCATTGTGTGGAATCACAGATTGACCACTCAAAGAACCAGAGTTACAGGTAAGTAACCTCTTTTTTCAGGTTACAAGAAAGGAGAGTTTGACTAAAGATTAATACTGGAATTTCTGCTTTGTTGGAAGCTGTCGGGTAGACTCTCCTTCACTGGTTCTTTAAAGCAGGGGCTAGATGGCACCTATCAGTGATGCTGTACTTGTGGATTTCCTCTACTGGCAGAGGGTGGTGGACCTGATGATTCTTGGCATCTTTTCTAGCTCTTTAATTCTGCAGTTCCAAGGCAAAGCCCAAAACCAAAGCACTGTGGCACATTTAACTCAAGCAGCTTTATTCCAGTATGAACTTCCATGGGCTACATTCCTCTTTCTCCAACTTACAATGGGTTGTCATCCACCAAACAGAGGAATAAATTCATTAGTCTTCAGGTTTCCATGTTAAAATATTTTGATTATATTTACTGAAGTAGACTAACATGGTTACCTCTTTTTTTGGGGGGGGGACCACAGACCAGCCAAAGACCAGTTGATTTCATCATTCTGTTTTCACAGCAGCCAACCCTGTGCTTGTAAAAAGGCCCCAAGTGGGTCACAGGTGCAACAGCACCATGGTGGTTGTAGTCTCTTGCCTGCTGGATCCCAGCCTTGGATCCCCAAATGTTCTTGGACTACAGTTCCCCAAAATTCTAGCCAGCAGAGGTAATGGTGAAGGCTTCTGAGAAGGGCAGCTCAAGAACGCCTGGTTTACCCAAGGTGGAGAAGGACTGCACTAGCCACTCATCTCTTTGTCTGCCTCATGCTGGATGAGAGATGAACCTTTCAGGCGCTTGCTCTTGGAAACGACACCTATTGGGACTGATTTTGTAATGATCCCATGAAGTATCTTGCTGGAACGTTCTTCAAGTGTGGTACGATTCTTACAGAAGAATTCTGTAAATGCCAACTCGGAAGTAAGCTCCATTAATTGGCCTGAGCACAAATTACCTCCAAATTGGTTTGTCTGGGAGTTTATACAGACTAAGCAAGTTTTATGTCACGAGAGGGAACAGCTTATTTTGGTTCGGTTCATTTTCTTTTCCCTCTTGCGTTTTGTTTTGTGTTGGATTTCCTCTAAGAAGTGGAAAACGGATGTAAAATGAACTTGGCTTTAACAAAATGCCAAGAAATTGTGCTTGCTTGTTTATTTATTTATTTATTTATTTAATACTGCCCGTCTTCCGGAGGAACTCCGGGCGGTTTACAGCAATAACAATAATAACAAAACTAAGTAAAAAAAGCAATAGCCATGATCTACACATCATGAAGAACTACATCAAAAGAACAAAACAAATGAACAGCAACAAAAGATGACAAAAGTGCCAAGCGCAATGGGCAAATAACAATCAGTAATAATAAAACCATATGATATAATAAAAATAAAATAAAATAAAGAGCTAATAGGTTGCTTAGTAGTTGTCTATGATGTCAGAGGATGATATGCAGTTATTATGCTCATTAAGTATAATATGCTCATTAAGTATTGTGGAAAATGAAAAGATATCATACTATGTATTTATGTTTGTCCACTAGGCAACTGGTATGGATGTAGAATTAAAATATTGGATCGCCATAATTTTGAAAGCCATTGTTCTAGCATGATAATTAACCAAACATATTCAACAGCAGTGGATGAGAATTCTTCATTTTGATATGCTTTTGTATTTGTATTAAAACCATATGATATAATAAAATAAAATAAAATAAAGAGCTAATAAGTTGCTTAGTAGTTGTCTATGATGTAAAAGGCCTAAGTGTTCTTCAGGGACGTTCTTCAATGTGATACACCATGTGTGTGTGTGTGTGTGTGTGTGTGTGTGTGTGTGTGTGTGTGTGTGTGTGTGTGTGTGTGTGTGTGTGTGTGTGTGTGTGTGTGTGTGTGTGTGTGTGTGTGTGTGTGTGTGTGTGTGTGCATGTGTGTGTGTGCATGTGTGTGTGTTAAACAACATAATTGTATTTTCTCTGTTTCCAGAATGGTCAGACTCCATTAATGCTAGCTGCTGAGCAAGGCAATTTAGAAATTGTCCAAGAATTAATAAGGAAAGGTGCCAACTGCAACTTGGAAGATTCAGTAAGTGTTGAGAACTGAGAAGACATTTCAGTCTCTTACTGTGTTTATTCCCCCTTCCACGCACACTGTTCAGCATGTACAATTCCCTTCTGCTGAGTCCTCCCCCACATCTGTTGAGAGAGCTTTGAACATTAAAGCCACAGAAAGATTATATTCCAGTGCCTTGTGCTCCGCCTAACCACTGATAATCTGATCCCCCTGTGGTAGAATGTCTGTGAACTTCTCTTTTTAAAAAATCTCATTACTTCGTGTCGTTCAACTGTTATGATATCTTGGTATGGAAATTGCTTTTAATTGGGTAATGGACAGTTAACTTTTCTTCCTTAACATCCTTTTCTCATCGTAGGATAACTGGACAGCTCTTATTTCGGCAGCGAAAGAAGGGCATTCGGCTATTGTGGCAGAGCTGCTTAATTGCAACGTGAACATTGAACATCGAGACATGGTAGGCTATCTCTTTAGCCTTCAGGGTTCTAAAGATATTCTCTGTACAACTTAGCAGAGCCAGGAATTGATACGTGTTGGCATCCTGAGATCTTTGTCTGTATTAATGGACTGTGATAAGTGACACCAAGAGAGTTTGAAACCGTCTGTCTTACGATTTCCCTGTTGCTAGGGAGGATGGACCGCCCTTATGTGGGCCTGCTACAAAGGCCATACAGAAGTAGCAGAGCTGCTCCTTGAAAGAGGAGCAAATCCAAACATCACTGGACTGGTAAGTTTTTTCCCTTTTTAAAATTTTTTTGCATTGGGGGCATTAGGAGACCATGTGTCTGTGAAGATTCTCAGTCATCCAGGTGAGGTTATCTGGAAATTGAGTCATGGCAACTGGACATCTTCTTCTTGAGAGATCGAAAGGTTTCACTACTCATCCAAACAGCTTTGTCAGTCTGAGGGAAGATAGTGGCAAGACCACCAATTTATTATTCACCTTGATTTTTTACATCACCCAGGTCTGAGCATGCTCGTTAGGTGGACAATGGCTTGAATAGGCTCATTAGGTGGACAATGGCCTAAAGTGTGCCAAAGTCCCACCTTGGGAGCCTCACTACTAATTGTCCCCAGACTGACGAAGCTACCTGGATGAGTAGCGAAACGTTACAGTCTCTCAAGAAAAGAAGTCCAGTTGCTATGACTCACCTTCCAGATTAGGAGACAATATTTGTCATTAAGATAATTTTTCGCTATTGGCTTGTTTGGATGTCTGATTTTTATTGGGGGTGGTAGAGAGAAATTTATACTTTTCAGCATTTTCTCCAAGAACTAGTCACTGATAATATATTTTTTTGTAAATTTTATGTTTCTGCAGGGATAACATTAGAAAACACAGGAAAATATAAAAATACTGATATGTCTGTGAGGTTCTAGTTGCAAGCATAAATTAAAAATAGTGACCCTGATTCAGCTTTGTTCAAAAACATATTGATGTGTGATGTAAGTGATGTAGCCACAACAAATAATACATACAGACACTTCTGTGAGGGTGTAGAGTAGTAACAAAATGCAACTAAGTATGCTGTTGCATATGTGTCTCCTAAGTTGGATTAAAAGTGTTGTTTATTTTGTGTCCATCTTCAGAAAATTTTTGTATTGATTTGCACCAGTCAAAGTGTCCCTATTGATTTGCTTCTTGAAAGGACACACATTATTGGCCAGAATTCTGTTGATTGCATACAATGACATTAAGTGCAGTGTTGTGAAATGTATTGACAAATTGTCACTGGGTATGGTGCTGCATCTTGTGTTATTTCTTTCTCACCAAGTCAGTGACAGGCACATAATGAGGAAGGGAAGAGTGAAATCTGATTTATGCCACTGTACTTAGGCCAGCCTATGTAAACTGTAAGATTCTGGCCACTATGTCTTTAGTGTTATTCTATATCTATGTTTAGATATATATTTAATATTGGGTATTCAGATTTATATGGCAGTTGCAGTATGGAATGTAGTAATTCTCCTTATTGTGAGACCCTCATGTGGCAAACTCATTCATTTTTGCATTTCATAATTACAGGTGGTAGCTTGTATAAAGAAATTAATTCGTTCCAAATGAAATTCTGTTAAGCAAATTTTCCTTTGTACAGTAACCCCCCGCCATTTTGCGGTTCAGGTCCCGCGGTCCCGCTACATCACGGGATCGCAGTACCTGCACTGCAGGGGGGGTCGGGGGGCATCTGGTGGCTCTGTGCCCCCCCTGCACCTCCCTCAGAGCCGCGCGGGGGCGGCGGAGAGGGACAGCGTCCCTCCCTGCCACCGCCTCGGGCGACTAGGGAGGGCCTCGGAGCCGTGCGGGACCGCTGCGGGGACGGACAGCGTCCCCGCAGCCGCCCCGGGCAACTACGGAGGCCTCGCAGCTGCCCGGAACGGCTGAGGGGACGGACGGCGTCCCTCCCTGCAGCTGCCCCGGGTGACTACGGAGGGCCTCGCAGCCGCGCGTCGGGGGGTGGCGGGGGGCGTTCGGATCGCCTCCCCCACCCCCAGGCCCCCCTTCCGCATATCGCGGATTTTCATGGATCGCGGGTGGGGTGGGTCCCTAACCCCCGCGATTGGCGGGAGGGGTTACTGTACAAATTCCCCATAGGAATGCATTGAAAACAGCGTAATCCCTAAACACAACCATTTTTATGTTGTACCGATTTGCCCCATAGGCGATTCTGTTAAGCAAATTTCCCCTATCTCCGGAATTGTTTATGTTGTACAGATTTTATGTTATACAAACCGTTTGTGATATGAGGGTCCCACTTGTACATGTTACTACCTCTTGTCTGCTAAAATGATGTAGTTCTCTCTGAGTGGGATAGAGTAAATTGGTAAGCTTAGTTCTGGCTGTCTTTCAGTATTTTTATGATGTCTCTAGCATTCTGGATTAATTATTGATTGAAAAGAGAGATGTATATCTATGCTTCTGTTCTTACAATTTTAAATACATCTTATCTAAGCAATACAGTGTCTATCCCATCATTTGGGCAGCCGGACGCGGCCACTCTCATATCGTAGAACTCCTGCTACAATATGGAGCCAAAGTCAATTGCTCTGACAAGGTGAGCTGAAAATGGTTTCCTCTAAGGTACATGCCTTAACTCGTCTAAGCAGGTCAAAATCATGAAGGGCATGGAGTGATTTAAGATCGCTAAATGAGAATTGTCAGCCTTTTCAGTTTCGTTCAGTTTAAAGAAGAGCCTCGTGGCGCAGTGGTTAAATGCCTGTACTGCAAGTAAGACTGTGCTCACGACCTGGGGTTCAATCCCAGGTAGCCAGCTCATAGTTGACTGACCCTTCCATCCTTCCGAGGTCGGTAAAATGAGTACCCAGCTTGCTGGGGGTGGGGGGTGGGGAAAATGTGTAGCCTGCCATTGGCATCCTTCAGTCTCGAAAGACTATGGTATCATGCCTGGAGTAGACATCCTAAAAACAACACCTACCTAGTGTGACTAAATAGACCAATTCGGGAATGGCAGTCTCTACCGCACTGGGGGCAGATGTATTCTGTTTCTTGCCCGGTCCTCGAGTTTCGTTCTTTCCGTGCCTGCCTCTTTTCCTCTGCCTGTTGGACAAATGCCTCTTCAAATTTATGTAGACCATGCTGTATCTTTTGCCTCCAGACAGTGCGATCGGAGGTGAGGGTTTCCCATCTGTTGAGGTCCATTCCCAAGGACTTCAGGCCCCTCTTACAGATAGCCTTATACCGCAGCTGTGGTCTCCCTCTGGGGTGCTTTCCCTGCGCTAGTTCTCCATATAGAAGATCTTTTTGGGATCCGGCCATCGTCCATTCTCACAACGTGTCCAAGCCAGCGTAGGCGTCGCTATTTCAATAAAGTATACATGCTAGTGTACAGTATACATGTAGCCTGCATACTGTATTTAAACTGTAAACTAAACTACTTGAAATGATATGGGGCAGTGTATAAGCAGAACACTTTTTGCTTTTTTAAACTTTATGTTAGCTACACTTTCGACTATAGTCCTAGAAGTTACCCTCCTATTGTGCTGCATGTGTCCATCAGACTCAGATTGAATTTATATTCCTACTTGAAATCCCTGTTGCTGTTTCTTTGCCATAGGAGACAAGCTGTGGTGCTGAGCCAGGTGTATGCATTTACAAATGTTAAGACGTATTTTAATTTCAAAGCCCAGTTGAAAATATCTACTCTGGGATATCACTCCGTAGTATTTCAGTTACATGTTCTGTTCCACCTTTTATATATATATATATATATATATGTTTTCGTAGATTTTCACGGGTATAGGTATGCATGTTAGGGTGGATTCGGGTTTCTTCCCGTGTAGAAATCTGGTTGTTCTGGCGACGTTTCGACGAGGTCTCACTCGTCATCTTCAGGCTGGTGTTCTGGCTTCTTTCTTCTTGAAGCAAAGTGTGGTCTCAGTTGAAGTCCTTCTATAAATACTGCTGGGGGGGGTGTGGTTTGCTTGCTCTGTTGCTGATTGCAGGTTGCTTTGTTCCTTTGTTCTTTTGTGATCTGCTGTGTGGCTGAGGCGATCGTTAAGGGATTAACTGCTGATGGCTGTTTAGATGGCTGTTTACATGCTGGTGGGTTAGATGGCTGGTAGGTTCTGGCAGTATCCTGGGCTTTGGTGGAGTGGGGTCCTGTGTCTTGTGAATTCATTTTGGTCTGGCTACGTGTCTGTGGTCTCCCAATGTTTTTTGGGGTGTGTGAGTGTGCTCCATGTGGTGACTGGAGTGGGGTGCCGCAGTAGATGGTGCAGTCGTGGTTTTGTTATTGGATGGTGGTTTCGTTTCATCTGTGGGAAGGGTCTGGGTTTGTGTTTGGTGTGGATGGAAGGTGGTGGCATCTTGTGTCCTTTTGGACCTGGTGTCAGTCTTTGTGACAGAGGCTCGTCTGTTGACCAGGGCTAGTTTCCAGATGTCAGGCAAGCGGGAGGTGTCATCACGTTTATTCATGTTGTTTGGGTGTTTCTCTATTTCAATGGCTTCCATGATTATTCGACTGTTGAAGTGTTCAGTTTTGGAGATGAGTTTGGTTCTTTCAAAGTCAATTTCATGACCTGTTGTTTTTATGTGCTGGAAGAGAGAGGAAGATTTTTCTTCTTTTTTGACTGCGTTCTTGTGTTCTGCGATGCGTGCGCTTATTCTCCTGTTTGTCTGTCCGATGTATGTGGCTGGACAGACTTTGCATGGTATTTCGTAGACTCCTTGGTTTTCTAGCTCAATCTTGTCTTTGGGGTTTCTTAAAATGTTGGCTATTTTTTGGTCGGTGCAAAAGGCTGTCTTGATATTGTGTTTGTGGAGAATTTTGCTGATTTTGTCTGTGGTGCCTTTGATGTAAGGGAGGAGGGCGGTGCCGTTGTTCTCTTCTGTTTCTTGGTTCTTGGGGGTGTTTCCTTTTGGATTAGTTTGGTGATGGTGTTTTTTGGAATCCGTTCGCAATTAAAACATTCGAGAGAGTGTGTAATTCAGTTTTTAGGTGGTCTTTGTCAGCGAGGCGTTTGGTTCTGGAGATGAGGGGTTTTGCTACGGAGTTGATCTGTGCAGGGTGGTGGTGTGATTGTGCATTTAAGTAGCGGTTAGTATGTGTTTTTTTCTGGTAGATGGTATGTCCTAAGGAGCCGTCGGGTTTTTTTGTAGATTAGGACGTCCAGGAAGGGAAGTTGGTTGTTGGCTTCTATTTCCATAGTGAATTGTATTTTGGGGTGTAGGCTGTTGAGATGTGTGAGGAAGTTGTTCAGTTTATCTTTCCCGTGTGGCCAGATAACAAAGGTGTCGTCAACATATCTGAGCCAGAGTTTGGGTTTATGTTCGGACTTCTGTAACGCGTTGGTTTCAAAGTGTTCCATATATAGGTTTGCGATGACCGGTGAGAGGGGTGATCCCATGGGTGCTCCTTCTATCTGTTTGTATCTTTGTCCATTGTGGATGAAGTATGTGTTGGTTAGGCAGTGGTTGGTCAGATCTAGGATGTGCTTGGGGGTTGTATTTGTTGTGGATAGCTGTCAAGGCTTCTTGAATGGGCACTTGTGTGAAGAGCGAAACAACATCGAAGCTCACGAGTAGGTCATTGGGTTGTAGGTCTTGTTTCTTTATAATTTCTATGAAGTGGAACGAGTTTTGTACGTATGAAGTGATGGATTCTGCATAGGGCTGGAGTTGTTTGGCAAGAAATTTGGCGAGGTTTTGTAGAGGTGAGCCTATGGAGCTGACTATGGGTCTGAGAGGTGTTCCTTCTTTGTGAATCTTGGGGAGGCCGAGAGCTTGGGGCATCTGGATGATTTCTCTCTGGGGATGATGCTTGGCTTGATTTCTTCACTTAAGGGAGAGGCTTTTATTTTGGCTTTGGTGGTTTTTTCCAGGTAGGTGGTGGGGTCTGTGTTCAAAGGTATGTAAGCAGGGTCTTGTAGTAGGTTGGATAATTTGGCTTGGTAGTCGGATGTGTTCATCACCACTGTGGCATTGCCTTTGTCTGCTGGGAGAATGATTATGTTGTGGTCTTTCCTCAGGTTGGTGAGGGCTTTTTGTTCTTCTTTGTGTAAATTGCTTCTGGGTGGTTTGCTGGAGCAGAGGACATTGGTGACTTTGAGTCTGATTTTGTTGGCTTCATCTGGGTTGATTTTGGTTAGGCTGGCTTCCACTCCGCATATGATGTTTTCGGTGGGGATGTGTCTGGGGGCGACTGCAAAGTTGAATCCTTTGGAAAGGACTTTGGTCTCTGCGATGGTGAGTGTCCTGTCTGATATGTTGTGAACTGTTTGTTTCATGGGTTGTTGTGTGGGGGTTGGGCTTCTGGCGTTTTCCAGTTTGTGGAGTTTGTTGGTGTGTGTGTCTGTCTTGTGGGAGGTCTCTGTTTCAGCTCTCCAGGCGGCGAGTTGCTTGGATTTGTTCCAGAGTGTTGGGTGGATTTTGTTGCTGAGTTTGAGGTGGAGAGTGAGTAGATCTCTGTTGGTTTGATCTAGTAGGTATCTTTTCCTGTGTAGTTCGCTTCTGATTAGGGCTAGTTCTGTTCTTTTCAGGATCCTTTCGCTGGATGGGGTTTTGAGTGGAATTTCAGTTGGAAGCTTGTGGGGATCACATTTTTGTCTCGGCAGTTGCGTAGGAATGCAATGTCACATAAGATGGTGGCTCTTCGGACTTCTAGTTTTCGTAGGTTCTGGTCAGCTGGAAGGTTTCCTCCCGTAGAGGTCGGATATTTGTTTTCGTAGATTTTCACGGGTATAGGTATGCATGTTAGGGTGGATTCGGGTTTCTTCCCGTGTAGAAATCTGGTTGTTCTGGCGACGTTTCGACGAGGTCTCACTCGTCATCTTCAGGCTGGTGTTCTGGCTTCTTTCTTCTTGAAGCAAAGTGTGGTCTCAGTTGAAGTCCTTCTATAAATACTGCTGGGGGTGTGGTTTGCTTGCTCTGTTGCTGATTGCAGGTTGCTTTGTTCCTTTGTTCTTTTGTGATCTGCTGTGTGGCTGAGGCGATCGTTAAAGGGATTAACTGCTGATGGCTGTTTAGATGGCTGTTTACATGCTGGTGGGTTAGATGGCTGGTAGGTTCTGGCAGTATCCTGGGCTTTGGTGGAGTGGGGTCCTGTGTCTTGTGAATTCATTTTGGTCTGGCTACGTGTCTGTGGTCTCCCAATGTTTTTTTGGGGTGTGTGAGTGTGCTCCATGTGGTGACTGGAGTGGGGTGCCGCAGTAGATGGTGCAGTCGTGGTTTTGTTATTGGATGGTGGTTTCGTTTCATCTGTGGGAAGGGTCTGGGTTTGTGTTTGGTGTGGATGGAAGGTGGTGGCATCTTGTGTCCTTTTGGACCTGGTGTCAGTCTTTGTGACAGAGGCTCGTCTGTTGACCAGGGCTAGTTTCCAGATGTCAGGCAAGCGGGAGGTGTCATCACGTTTATTCATGTTGTTTGGGTGTTTCTCTATTTCAATGGCTTCCATGATTATTCGACTGTTGAAGTGTTCAGTTTTGGAGATGAGTTTGGTTCTTTCAAAGTCAATTTCATGACCTGTTGTTTTTATGTGCTGGAAGAGAGAGGAAGATTTTTCTTCTTTTTTGACTGCGTTCTTGTGTTCTGCGATGCGTGCGCTTATTCTCCTGTTTGTCTGTCACTATGGAAATAGAAGCCAACAACCAACTTCCCTTCCTGGACGTCCTAATCTACAAAAAACCCGACGGTTAGGACATACCATCTACCAGAAAAAAACACATACTAACCGCTACTTAAATGCACAATCACACCACCACCCTGCACAGATCAACTCCGTAGCAAAAACCCTCATCTCCAGAACCAAACGCCTCGCTGACAAAGACCACCTAAAAACTGAATTACACACTCTCTCGAATGTTTTAATTGCGAACGGATTCCAAAAAACACCATCACCAAACTAATCCAAAAGGAAACACCCCCCAAGAACCAAGAAACAGAAGAGAACAACGGCACCGCCCTCCTCCCTTACATCAAAGGCACCACAGACAAAATCAGCAAAATTCTCCACAAACACAATATCAAGACAGCCTTTTGCACCGACAAAAAATAGCCAACATTTTAAGAAACCCCAAAGACAAGATTGAGCTAGAAAACCAAGGAGTCTACGAAATACCATGCAAAGTCTGTCCAGCCACATACATCGGACAGACAAACAGGAGAATAAGCGCACGCATCGCAGAACACAAGAACGCAGTCAAAAAAGAAGAAAAATCTTCCTCTCTCTTCCAGCACATAAAAACAACAGGTCATGAAATTGACTTTGAAAGAACCAAACTCATCTCCAAAACTGAACACTTCAACAGTCGAATAATCATGGAAGCCATTGAAATAGAGAAACACCCAAACAACATGAATAAACGTGATGACACCTCCCGCTTGCCTGACATCTGGAAACTAGCCCTGGTCAACAGACGAGCCTCTGTCACAAAGACTGACACCAGGTCCAAAAGGACACAAGATGCCACCACCTTCCATCCACACCAAACACAAACCCAGACCCTTCCCACAGATGAAACGAAACCACCATCCAATAACAAAACCACGACTGCACCATCTACTGCGGCACCCCACTCCAGTCACCACATGGAGCACACTCACACACCCCAAAAAAACATTGGGAGACCACAGACACGTAGCCAGACCAAAATGAATTCACAAGACACAGGACCCCACTCCACCAAAGCCCAGGATACTGCCAGAACCTACCAGCCATCTAACCCACCAGCATGTAAACAGCCATCTAAACAGCCATCAGCAGTTAATCCCTTAACGATCGCCTCAGCCACACAGCAGATCACAAAAGAACAAAGGAACAAAGCAACCTGCAATCAGCAACAGAGCAAGCAAACCACACACCCCCAGCAGTATTTATAGAAGGACTTCAACTGAGACCACACTTTGCTTCAAGAAGAAAGAAGCCAGAACACCAGCCTGAAGATGACGAGTGAGACCTCGTCGAAACGTCGCCAGAACAACCAGATTTCTACACGGGAAGAAACCCGAATCCACCCTAACATGCATACCTATACCCGTGAAAATCTACGAAAACAAATATCCGACCTCTACGGGAGGAAACCTTCCAGCTGACCAGAACCTACGAGAAACTAGAAGTCCGAAGAGCCACCATCTTATGTGACATTGCATTCCTACGCAACTGCCGAGACAAAAATGTGATCCCCACAAGCTTCCAACTGAAATTCCACTCAAAAACCCCATCCAGCGAAAGGATCCTGAAAAGAACAGAACTAGCCCTAATCAGAAGCGAACTACACAGGAAAAGATACCTACTAGATCAAACCAACAGAGATCTACTCACTCTCCACCTCAAACTCAGCAACAAAATCCACCCAACACTCTGGAACAAATCCAAGCAACTCGCCGCCTGGAGAGCTGAAACAGAGACCTCCCACAAGACAGACACACACACCAACAAACTCCACAAACTGGAAAACGCCAGAAGCCCAACCCCCCACACAACAACCCATGAAACAAACAGTTCACAACATATCAGACAGGACACTCACCATCGCAGAGACCAAAGTCCTTTCCAAAGGATTCAACTTTGCAGTCGCCCCCAGACACATCCCCACCGAAAACATCATATGCGGAGTGGAAGCCAGCCTAACCAAAATCAACCCAGATGAAGCCAACAAAATCAGACTAAAGTCACCAATGTCCTCTGCTCCAGCAAACCACCCAGAAGCAATTTACACAAAGAAGAACAAAAGCCCTCACCAACCTGAGGAAAGACCACAACATAATCATTCTCCCAGCAGACAAAGGCAATGCCACAGTGGTGATGAACACATCCGACTACCAAGCCAAATTATCCAACCTACTACAAGACCCTGCTTACATACCTTTGAACACAGACCCCACCACCTACCTGGAAAAAACCACCAAAGCCAAAATAAAAGCCTCTCCCTTAAGTGAAGAAATCAAGCCAAGCATCATCCCCAGAGAGAAATCATCCAGATGCCCCAAGCTCTACGGCCTCCCCAAGATTCACAAAGAAGGAACACCTCTCAGACCCATAGTCAGCTCCATAGGCTCACCTCTACAAAACCTCGCCAAATTTCTTGCCAAACAACTCCAGCCCTATGCAGAATCCATCACTTCATACGTACAAAACTCGTTCCACTTCATAGAAATTATAAAGAAACAAGACCTACAACCCAATGACCTACTCGTGAGCTTCGATGTTGTTTCGCTCTTCACACAAGTGCCCATTCAAGAAGCCTTGACAGCTATCCACAACAAATACAACCCCCAAGCACATCCTAGATCTGACCAACCACTGCCTAACCAACACATACTTCATCCACAATGGACAAAGATACAAACAGATAGAAGGAGCACCCATGGGATCACCCTCTCACCGGTCATCGCAAACCTATATATGGAACACTTTGAAACCAACGCGTTACAGAAGTCCGAACATAAACCCAAACTCTGGCTCAGATATGTTGACGACACCTTTGTTATCTGGCCACACGGGAAAGATAAACTGAACAACTTCCTCACACATCTCAACAGCCTACACCCCAAAATACAATTCACTATGGAAATAGAAGCCAACAACCAACTTCCCTTCCTGGACGTCCTAATCTACAAAAAACCCGACGGCTCCTTAGGACATACCATCTACCAGAAAAAAACACATACTAACCGCTACTTAAATGCACAATCACACCACCACCCTGCACAGATCAACTCCGTAGCAAAAACCCTCATCTCCAGAACCAAACGCCTCGCTGACAAAGACCACCTAAAAACTGAATTACACACTCTCTCGAATGTTTTAATTGCGAACGGATTCCAAAAAAACACCATCACCAAACTAATCCAAAAGGAAACACCCCCAAGAACCAAGAAACAGAAGAGAACAACGGCACCGCCCTCCTCCCTTACATCAAAGGCACCACAGACAAAATCAGCAAAATTCTCCACAAACACAATATCAAGACAGCCTTTTGCACCGACCAAAAAATAGCCAACATTTTAAGAAACCCCAAAGACAAGATTGAGCTAGAAAACCAAGGAGTCTACGAAATACCATGCAAAGTCTGTCCAGCCACATACATCGGACAGACAAACAGGAGAATAAGCGCACGCATCGCAGAACACAAGAACGCAGTCAAAAAGAAGAAAAATCTTCCTCTCTCTTCCAGCACATAAAAACAACAGGTCATGAAATTGACTTTGAAAGAACCAAACTCATCTCCAAAACTGAACACTTCAACAGTCGAATAATCATGGAAGCCATTGAAATAGAGAAACACCCAAACAACATGAATAAACGTGATGACACCTCCCGCTTGCCTGACATCTGAAACTAGCCCTGGTCAACAGACGAGCCTCTGTCACAAAGACTGACACCAGGTCCAAAAGGACACAAGATGCCACCACCTTCCATCCACACCAAACACAAACCCAGACCCTTCCCACAGATGAAACGAAACCACCATCCAATAACAAAACCACGACTGCACCATCTACTGCGGCACCCCACTCCAGTCACCACATGGAGCACACTCACACACCCCAAAAAAACATTGGGAGACCACAGACACGTAGCCAGACCAAAATGAATTCACAAGACACAGGACCCCACTCCACCAAAGCCCAGGATACTGCCAGAACCTACCAGCCATCTAACCCACCAGCATGTAAACAGCCATCTAAACAGCCATCAGCAGTTAATCCCTTAACGATCGCCTCAGCCACACAGCAGATCACAAAAGAACAAAGGAACAAAGCAACCTGCAATCAGCAACAGAGCAAGCAAACCACACCCCCAGCAGTATTTATAGAAGGACTTCAACTGAGACCACACTTTGCTTCAAGAAGAAAGAAGCCAGAACACCAGCCTGAAGATGACGAGTGAGACCTCCGAAACGTCGCCAGAACAACCAGATTTCTACACGGGAAGAAACCGAATCCACCTAACATGCATATATATATATATATATATATATATATATATATATATATATATATATATATATATATATATATATATATATATATATATATATATATATATATATATATATATGTTTTCGTAGATTTTCACGGGTATAGGTATGCATGTTAGGGTGGATTCGGGTTTCTTCCGTGTAGAAATCTGGTTGTTTTGGCGACAGCAGGTCTCCACTGTCATCTTCAGGCTGGTGTTCTGGCTTCTTTCTTCTTGAGATCACGCTTTGCTTCAAGAAGAAAGAAGCCAGAACACCAGCCTGAAGATGACGAGTGAGACCTCAGAAACGTCGCCAAAACAACCAGATTTCTACACGGAAGAAACCGAATCACCTATATATATATATATATATATATATATATATATATATATATTCCACTATAAAAAGGGGTGACATTTAAAGACATAGAGTCAGAGAATTTTATATATGAACAACAAACAGAAGCACTAATATTCAAATGCATGGTTAACACTTAGAATGCTGAAACAGTATGCATAATGGTCAACACTAAGTATTGTGGGGATACTTTGTAAGCTGACTGACTTGCTGTCTTAGACCACTAACTATCTGCACCCATATCATTCTAGGCTTTTTTTTTCAAATATACTGTTCTAAGGAAACAATCATGTAGAACATGGTATGCACATATTTCATATAACTCCAAAGGTATAACTTTAAAAGGAGGGGTGATATTAACAGGTACATGAACCTTTCCTTAGAACAGTATTATTAATAAACTTTTAATAAACTTCCTATCAGCATCCTGAGAGTGTTCTCTCCCTTACTACGATTGAACTGTTATGGAGAGACAGTATTGTCTTAAGCCAGTGATTCCGAACCTTGGATTCCTAGGTGTTCTCGGACTAAGACCTCCTGAAATCCCGGGCAGCACAGCTGGTGATGAATCTATCTGGGAGCTTTGATTCAAGGACAGCTGGGGAGCCAAGATTAGGAACCACTGGCTGAAGCAGATCCATACGTTTCCCTCTGAGAGGAGTGGGCAAAGTGTGATCCACAGACCACATACGGTATCCACATGTGTGACCCACAGATCACTCCTTGGCCAATCCAACCAGCATGGGATCTAAATCCCAACTGTTACTCCCCACGTGAACTGACCCGCTGAATGAATGACTAGATTCTCGAAGGCTTTCACGGCCGGGATCTGATAGCTGTTGTGAGTTCTTCGGGTGGTTTGGCCATGTTCTGGGAGTTTTTCTTCCTGACGTTTCACCAGGCTTTGTGCCCGGCATCTTCAGAAGGCACAGAGCTCATGGAACTAGTCGAAACGTCAGGAAGAAAAACTTCCAGAACACGGCCAAACAGCCCGGAAAAACTCACAACGACTAACTACTAGATTGTCTATCACTACTGATGTAATCCCCGTTGAGTCCAAGTTGGATCTTGGATTGTGTGCTCTCCCCTTGTCTTTCTTGTGTGGATTTGACACACGTGGCTGTCATCTGGACATCTGTTGCAGGTGTTCAGGTTTTGAAACAAAACCAGAATTTTTTAAAATTTGTCAAACACATTTTCTTTCTCCAGTATGGTACCACGCCATTGATTTGGGCAGCAAGGAAGGGTCACCTGGAATGTGTGAAATACTTGTTGCATATGGGAGCAGATGTGGATCAAGAAGGAGCTGTGAGTAATGTTTCCTTAAATAAACATATATTTCTGATAACAAATGTATATGTCATATAAAGCAGTAGATAGCCTTGAGTAAGGAACTTGTATGATGGCTGTTAAATATTCGGATGTTACCTAAAGCAGCCATTCACGAAGGCTGTCAGCTATGTTGAAAGACCAGCATCTTCTGGCTCCTTTCTCCTTTCTTCATTCCTCCCTATTATTATTATTATTATTATTATTATTATTATTATTATTATTATTATTATTATTATTATTATTATTATTATTATTATTATTATTATTATTATTATTATTATTTTAATTTAATTTTGTGCCTTTGGGGTCCTAAATTTGAAGGTAGGAGCTCTCATGTATGTAAATTTTACATTAGTTGCTCTAGGATGGTGGTTCCCAACCCTGGGTCGGTCTCCAGATGTTCTTGGATTCAAACACCCAGAAGCCTTCGTCAGTAGGCATGCTGGCCAGGATTTCTGGGAGTTGTAGTCCGAGAACATCAGGGGACCTGTGGTTGAGAACCACTGCTCTAGGATATTGAAGAGCAGGGTCATGTGCTTTAATGCCCATACCCTAGGACATGATGGTGAACCTATGGCATGCGTGCCAAAGGTGGCACACAAAGAGCTTTCGCCTGGCACGTGACATACTCCCTGCAAACCCCCCACTTTCCCCTCCGCTGGACCAGTCATGAGGAATTTCTGTAGGGGGAAGTGGGGGGGCAGGGAGCATGTTGCGTGCCAGGCTGACCCTGACGCCGCTGGCTCCATCGCCATTACCATCGCCGCCCTCGCCCTCGCCCCCTGCCGCCGCGCTCCCCTGCCTCCGCCGCCATCACTGACACCATCTCTCTCCTCCTGCCACTGCCGTGGATGACCCTGACCCCACCGCCCCCGCCGCCCTTGTTGCCCTCGCCCTCGCCCCCACCCCTGCCCCCCGCTGCCGCCGCTCCCGAACCCCCTACCGTTGCCATCACCATCATCTCTGCCGCTCCCGCCCTCGCCCCCGCCTCCACCACCATCCCTCCCCCTCCCACTGCCGCCGCCGATGACCCTGAGCCCATTCCCCCCACCGCCCTTGCTGCCTTTGCTCCCCCCCTGCTGCCACCGATCCTGACCCCTCCGCCGCCGCCGCCGCCATCCCCATCACCAAGTTTGGGCACTTGGTGCCAAAAAGGTTCGCCATCCCTGCCCTAGGATTAAAAACACACACACACTGAGTTAGTTGTCAGTTAGTTTTCATACCTAGTGTAACCCCATCATCTGACATTCCAGCATAAAGTGTGGTAGGATACACTTCTGGTCGTGTGGGTTATTTTGTAATTCCCCATTTTCTCACTCTTACTGAATGGGGCACTCCCTGGCATCTCTTTCTGATGTTCCCCAGCGCTTCATGCTTGGGATCCTTTTGTCCCAGTGTGGTATGGTGGCAAGGGCAGACACAACCTCATCATCCTTAATATTATCATTAACAGCAACAACAAAACAATGACAACCATGGTGATGAGGATGGGGATGAAGGCAAAAGCGGATTTATTGGAAGCTTTTTTTGGCAGGGGGAGATCTTGGCTTTTTTTTTTAATTGCTCATGTCAGGTAACTGAGATACAGTTGTTGGTCCCCCACCCATTCGCGGTATATATACTGTGGTCCCACTATATCGCAGGACTGCAGTATATGAAAAAAGCCCCCCTGGGGTAACGGGGAAGGCCTGTTTCAGGCCTCCCATACTTGCTCCAAGACTGGCACTGCCCCGAACGGAACTGCGAGGGCCTTCCTGGGCCTTCTGGAGGCCCGAAAATGGCTTCCCTGTGAACTGGAAGTCATCACTTCTGGTTCGCAAGAAATCATTTCTGAGGCTTCTGAGGGCCTTTCTAGGCCCTAAAAGGGCCTCTAGAAGGCCAGGGAAGGCCTTTGCAGGGCTGTTCGGGGCAGCGCCAGGATGGGGTACACACAAGGGCCCCCAGCTAGGCCCCTTAGACCCAACTCAACCTGCATCCACATATTGCGGATTTTCAATAATTGCAGGTTGGGTCAGGTCCCTAACCACCCCACTAAGCAGGGGATCACTGTACGTTGCTTTTTTGTTTTGTTTTTACAGCTTTTCAGGTGTCAGCTCCACAGGCTAGCTGAAATCCTGTTGGTTAGCCTAACAACTGGGTCCCTGAATGTCTGGCAATTGGAACAAGTTTCACTGATTGACCTAGGCCCTATCCTAACTGTGACTTACTAGGCTGAAGTGAGTTGCAGTTGCAGTAGGTCCTTTAAAGACAATTCAACAGTGGAACTGCTTGCCTCTCAATGTTCTGGATGCCCCATTGCTGGAGGTTTTCAAGATAATATTGGACAGCCAGCTGTCTGGGATGGTATGAAGTCTCCTGCCTTTGCACTAGAAGTCCCTTAGGATGATTCTATGATTCTGTGATGAACTTACTGAGGAGTTGACTCACCAAATCCCTTTTGATCCATTGGGCCTACTTGAGTACAGTTTATTATGGCAAGAAACAGGTTTTGGTGGATGTCTTATTCTAGGTGATTTAGGGAAGGCTACATTACTCTTGAGGACTGAAATGGCCCACAGCTTAGTTAGCGCCTTCAGTCTGATCATCATTTAAATCAAGGTGGCCAAGTCTTATGATTCAGTCTTATGCTTTTAAAAGAAATTAGTATTCAATTAAAGTCAGTTGTAGTTGTTAAACTGAGGTGGCAGAGATCAGTTTTATAATGTGAATAATAACATCACAAATTCAATAACTTAGTAATCAGCTGAATCATGTGCTATAACAGGCTGCATGACATTTTACAGAATTGTAGGTGCATCTTTTTTGTGGAAATGTGTTCATGATTGAAAGGAGCCTTTAGATGTCAACTGAGGAAAAGAAATAATGGATAGGATCAAGGAAGGCTGGAAGAGGAAGTTTGGCGCACACCTCATGCCTTCTGGTGCTCCTTTGCTGAAATTTTAAACTATTGAAGTATTAAAAGGTGGAAATGTCTGAGGGAAGCTATGCATAAAATGGTTAGAGGCGATGGCAGCTGTGATCCGGCAGTATCTAGACAGCCATAGGTTCCCCATGACCTGCCTTAGAATAAAGGAAAAGGAATAACAGAACGAACTTCCCACTCCTTATTCTTCCGAAAGTCTTCTGAAAGTGTGCAGGTATTTCCTAGCAGCAAAAGCTTTCTTTTAGATCAGGGTGGGCAGTCTTGCTAGGTCCAAAGTGAAGACTTGGGATTTTTGAGGTTTTTACTGTAGTTTGGGGAAGGGGGTGGGTACACCAACCTTGTCAGTGTGAAAACCACAGTTTTTGGAAATACCCCCCCTGGAAAGGGGTGAGCAAGGGTTCATAAGAAGAGCCATGCTGGATCAGGCCAAAGGCCCATCTAGTCCAGCTTCCTGTATTTCACAGTGGCCCCACCAGATGTGTTTGGGAGCACATGAGACTAGATATCTGTCTCCTGGTACCACTCCCCTGCATCTGGCCCTTGAAGTACCCCAGTTTTAAGCCTGGAGATTACACATCTCCATCATGGTTTGTAACCTGCGATGGACTTTTCCTGCAGGAATCTGTCCAATCCCCTTTTGAAGGCATCCAGGCCAGATGCCATCACCACATCCTGTGGCAGGGAGTTCCACAGACTAACAACGCGCTGGGTAAAACAATATTTTTTGTCTGTTCTTACTCTCCCAGCACTCAATTTGAGTGGATGTCCCCTAGTTCTGGTATTTTGGGAAAGGGAGAAGAGTGTCCCTCTATCCACTTTACTCATGCCCTGCATTATTTTGTATGTCTCAATCATATCCCCCCTCAGGCGCCTTTTTTTTCTAGACTAAAGAGCCCCAAATGTTTTAGCCTTTCCTTGTAAGGGAGGTCCCCCAGCCCAGTAATCATTTAGTTGCTCTCGTCTGCACCTTTTCCAGTTCCACTATGTTTGGGGTGCCGCAAAAATGACCCTGAGGTTGCATTTCCCCCTTTCCTTTATGAAAGGCCTCCTCAGTCTCCTCTCCAGACACAGCAGGCAAATGAGACGATGGCCCAAATGTATCTGCGGTTCATGCAGGACGATGCATCTTTCCCAGTTGCATCTGGGAGAAAGAAAATTTCTTGGCAGCAGCACTGGGGTGGTTGTTTTGCTGAGAGAGTTGTGGATATGTCTGCTGCTGCAGAATTTCCCATCCTTACCTCTCCCTGGAAACATGTCAACTGTTTATGATTGTAAAGGAATTTGGAATGTAAAATGTTGGACGCTGAAATAAAAATCTGACTTTTGAAGAAAAATCTCCTACCTCTGTTTCCTAAGATAACAATGACACTGCGTGTGCCCGTTTGTCTTTTGCCTATACCCCAGAATTCCATGACTGCACTTATTGTGGCAGTAAAAGGCGGTTTCACAGATTCTGTAAAAGAGATCCTGAAAAGGAATCCCAATGTAAACTTAACCGATAAAGACGGAAACACGGCTTTGATGATTGCTGCAAAGGAGGGGCACACGGAGATAGTGCAGGATCTCCTGGATGCAGGAACTTATGTGAACATTCCCGATAGAGTAAGTACCCGCGTTCCTTGTGTATGTCTGTTTGTACATTAGGGGCTCACATTTTTATTTATGCCTATTGCACATCGAGAAAGATTGTTTTGTAAAAACTCTACGTTGCCATTTTTTCATGGACTTTAACTTAAAAACTCCCACTCTCTCTCCCTCCCCACATCTCTTCCGCTCGCTCTCTGATCTGATCTGATCTGCTTTCTGTCGCTTGAGGAATTTACTTCCCATACATAAACGCAGGCTGGCGTGGGCCATAAAACGATACAGCTCTAGCCCACACTTCTCACCATTTAATCTTCTCACCATTTCTACTAATTAACTCTCCCTCGTCTTCTTCCCCCTCCTCCTCCCTCCCCTCCCCTATCCACCCCCCAACTCTATATACTACAGCCAATGGCTGTCTGGAACTACAGCCAATCAATATCTGGTATGAAATATATATCTCATGTTATACAGTATCTCACACCTCATTCTGCTGCTATATGTCTGAAGAAGTGCACATGTGCACGAAACGTCACGTTAAAATATGAAAGTTAAGTCTTTAAGGTGCCACGTGTTTGTGTCTTTTGTTTTGTTTTTGTTTTGTTTTTCTTTGATTTTTGCCTGAAATGGTAGTGAAAGGGAACCAAAACCTGACTCTCTTCTGTTTGATCGCAGAGTGGCGATACCGTGCTCATTGGGGCCGTCAGAGGAGGCCACGTGGAAATAGTGAGAGCCTTACTCCACAAATATGCCGACATAGACATTAGAGGTCAGGTAAGCAATTTGGGTTTTCACGTGAGGGTTCTGAAGATGGCAGTGTCGTACATCAGCTTCAGAAGCAGCCCTCGGAGATTGGAGAGGCATATTTCTGGATGGACTTGATGTCTTGGAAAACGTTTGGGGTGGAATTCCATTAATATCTATCCAAAATGGTGTCTGCCAGACAAGTGGATTTTCCTACAGCTACCTTGCCCCAAATCTGTTTTGGTGAATAGATAGATTTTGGATGGCACCTGGGGCCTGTAGCAGGGAAGGGAGAATGAGAGAGGCCTGTTGTGCCTATGACAATCTGTTGGCATTAGATGGTAGCACTCATCCTGGTTTTGCACCTTGAAACATAAAATACACAAATGTGTCCTGCACTTCATGATTTCTGTAAAGTTGCTGCCTTTTGTGACGACATTTTAAAGCGGGGGCATTTGATCTGTCCCTGTAAAACTACATCCATGCCCTTTCCTGCAGTTTTGGAGCGCTTGCCTCGGTGGCTAAAAGTACTGACCGGAATATAAGTCGAGGGCCCCTTTTTTCAGCCCAAAATTAGGGTTGAAAAACTACACTTGTATTCAAGTATATACAGTAAATCACGTCCCACGTGGTTTATGAAGCTGTTCAAAATGATGTTCTGCCTTATCAGATATGTTATGTACGTTGTTGTAGGACAACAAAACTGCTTTATATTGGGCTGTGGAGAAGGGAAATGCTACGATGGTCAGAGACATCTTGCAGTGCAATCCAGACACAGAAATATGCACCAAGGTAAGTAAAATAGCATTGGTTTTGGATGCTGGAGATTGCAAGTGGCATTGTGTACATTCAAAATGTGTTTCCCCACTCATCTTAGTTAAAGTTTTTGTCTGTGAAGAAGGTGGCGATGCTGCACTTCCATGTAGTTACAGTACAGAAATACCGTTCAGTACAAGACATTTCCTTATACAAACCACCTAGACATGTATCTTATCTATTGCTTCCCATTGATTTGCCAGAACAGAAATTAAAATATACATATTAATCTGAATTGCATGTGAAACTTCACTAGGAAGGCAAGATTTTTCCTTTTGAAAATATCCCCCGTTACAAGGAACAATGATATTTTGGATTAAACAGTGATTAAAACATTAAAAAACTTAAAAACCTGGCTACAGTGGTCCCCCTCCCTTTCGCGGTTCATATACTGCAGTTCCGCTAATATATTGTGGGACCACGGTATATGAAAAAAGGCCCCCTGGGGTAAGGGGAGAAAAGGTCTGTTTCAGGCCTCCTATACTTACCCCAGGACTGGGGCTGCCCTGAACGGGCCTGTGAGGGCCTGCCCAGGCCTTCTGGAGGCCTCAAAAAGGCCTCACCGGGAACTGGAAGTCACTTCTGGTAAACCGTAAGTGACTTCCGAGTCACTGAAAATCATTTCTGAGGCTGCCGAGGGCCTTTCTAGGCCTCTCAGGGGCCTCAGAAATGATTTTCGGTGACACAGAAGTCACTTAGAGTACTACATGTAGTAGATAAGCGGGATATAAATACAAAAATAAATAAATAAATAAATAAATAAATAAACTTCCGGTTTATAGGGAGGACCTTTGGGGGCCTCCAGAAGGCGCGGGAAGGGCCTCACAGGCCTGTTTGGGACAGCGCCAGGTTGGGGGTAAGTACAAGAGCCCCCAGTTAGGCCCCCACAGGCGACCTGCGCATATTGGGATTTTCAATTACAGTAACCCCCCGCCGATTGTGACGGGGGCCCCTGGGGCCGGGGGGGGCGATCCCGCGCCTTTCCCAAAAGCCCCGTGCTGCCCCCCTGCGCGGCTCCAAGGCCCTCCTGAGGCGCCCGGGAGGGCTGTGGCGAGGGACGGCGTCCGTCCCCGCAGCCCTTCCGTGCGGCTCCGAGGCACTCCGGAGGTGCCCAGGGGGGGCGCAGAGAGGGACGCCAGCCCTCCCTGCAGCCCTCCCGCACGGCGGCGCCCGGGGGGCAACGGAGAGTGACACTATGACCCCCCACCGCCCCCCTAGGCTTCTCGGAGGTGCGGGGGGAGCACACGGAGCAACCAGATGCCCCCCCGCCCCCCATGCAGGTACCGCGATCCCGCAATGTAGCGGGACCGTGGGACCTGAACCGCGAAATGGGGGGTGACTGTATTGTGGGTCGGGTCGGGTCCCTAACCCCATGCAATCTGGGGGGTCACTGTATTTAGAGAGTATTTTGGTGATGGCTAATGCATTTGTTTTTGCTACCCTTGTTTGGTTGTTTGCCGCCCTCTTGCCTTCGTCAGTTACATCTGTGTCTTTCTAACTCGTGTTGATTGTTGTTTTTAATCTGCTCTGTTTACAGTATTTGCCTCTGATGTTAACTGCCCCTAGTTCCCGATGGGAAAGTCGGTGTGGTCTTTACTTGTAAATAATAAATAAATAATAAATTCACACTGTGAAAATAAATTAGAAGTTTTGCAAAGGAAACAGGAGACAATATGGCTGAAATAATTACTGCCACTTAACACTTGAGAAGATACAGGTTTCTCTTGTCATGTCTGGAAGTGTTGACCTGATAGCTTTCTGTTTCTTGATTTTAGGATGGAGAAACCCCTCTGATAAAGGCTACCAAGATGAGAAATATTGAAATAGTCGAGCTCCTGCTTGACAAAGGAGCGAAGGTTTCAGCGATAGACAAGGTACAATTGTTGGGCCACTGCTGCGCCCCCAAGCAATTCAAAGCAATGCAGTAGTGGGAGGCGTACGGGGTAGCGCCTGTGGAAGGAGTGTGGGAGCCTCCATTGGAAAAGGAGTCAGCAAAACAGCTCCCCGTCTGGATTTTTCCCTTGTAGAAACGAAATGAACAAAGCAAGGGTGCAAGTGATTTGAAGGGAATAACTCCAGGCAACTGGAGGGGGTGCTTGGTGGGAGGGGTGGGTGGAGCTGAGTCATTTCAACGTTTAAAGAAGTTGCCTGCTTTGTAGTCACATATTTTGTTTCCACTTCCTTGTCGGTTGATTTGATGTCATCTCTTGCAGAAAGGAGATACTCCACTCCATATTGCTATTCGTGGCAGAAGCCGCAGGCTCGCAGAACTGCTTTTAAGAAATCCCAAAGACGGCCGACTTCTTTACAGGCCCAATAAAGCCGGAGAGACACCTTATAACATTGACTGCAGCCACCAGAAAAGCATATTGACCCAAATATTTGGAGCTAGTAAGTACCGGGCATTTTCTTAATGGATGTCTTCAAACCAAGGTGACCTGGAATTATGAGAATTATAGCGCTTGTCAAATGAGCTCATGGACAGGCTTGATAAAGAAGGTAGGATTGTAAAGGAAAGACAGACATCTTATGATGTAAGAAAACATATCCCTTCATTTTTGTCTAAAATTGCCCAGCTCGTTTTAGCTGGAGTTTATGGCCTTCCTTGGGGATTGTATAAAATAAAAGAGAAAGAGAGACAACACATTTTGACATTGCATTCTTTTAATATACCATATTTGTTGCTCCATAAGATGCGCTGGACCATAAGATGCACCTAGTTTTAGAGGTATGTATGGGTGAAAAATATTCACACGTACATATTGCGGTCCTGGTACATCTCCAGCCCCAGTTTACTCTCCAGCCTTGCTGCTCTTGGGAGAGCTGAATGGGAGAGCTCCCTCCCCTGGATGCACCTTCTGCCTGTCTTGAAGAGTGCCTCTATGGCCATCATGGTGGGTGGTTCCTCTCTAGCCCGTTTCTCACCTCTGTGGTCTCCGGTAGGGCTCTTTACTCTCCCTCCTCTATTGTATGGGAAAAACATCAATCATGCAAGACAGTTTTTTTAACAGCCTGGTCGGGAAGCCTCCGCTGGGGCTGCAGTTGGGGCTGGGACCTGCACCCGGTCTGGAGGCCTCCGCAGCAGCTGCTCTGGAGGCTCCCAGTGGAGGGTGTATTCACCCTATAAGACGCACAGACATTTCTCCTAACTGTTGAGGGGGGAAGGTGCGTCTTATAGAGTGAAAAATACGGTACATTGTTCACAATGAGAATATTAATTCAGCATATTTCTACATTTAATTTTAAAATGTACTACAGTGGACCCTTGTATAACAAACAGCTTGTATAACATAAAATTTGTACAACGTAAAAATCCAGAGATGGGGAAATTTGCTTAATATAATCGCCTATGGGGAAAATCCGTACAACATAAAAATGGGATCACTCTGTTTTAAATGCATTCCTATGGGAAATTTGCATAAAGGAAAATTTGCTTAACATAATTTCATTTGGAACGAATTAATTCCTTTATACAAGGCACCACTGTAATTATATTTTAAATAGACAGTACTGTTGATTTTTGCTCTGTCAAATCTATCTCTTGTTTTTGGTCTGAACACAGCTCAAAATAGGTTAGTTACGATACAGAGAAAGATCCTCTACGGTTGCTATTTTGCACACCTTTAGTTCAGAGTTTGGGGATGAATCCACAGCTGCCTGGCCTGGGAGGCCTGGGATGTGTATATAAAAAGTCATACTATTCAAGAAAAGGGGGGAAGCTAGATTTAAATAAAGTGATATGCTGTATTTTTCTGACTATAAGACACCACCTTATATTAGCCTCTCCCTTTAGACTTCCAAATAAATAAATAAATAAATTCTCCTTGCGGTCTCCTCCGCCCTACCACCCCACTGTTACCTTTCATTTCCCTATTCTAAACACTCTTTGCTTTGGTGGGTTTGGTTTTTGCAGGAACAGGCTCTGTTGGGCTTGAGCAGCCCATTAAGAAATGCCTAAGCAAAGGCTTGGCTTTTTTCCCTTTCTTTCTGGAGTGTATTTCTTAACGGGCTGCTCAAGCCCAACGGAGCCCAATCCTGCAAAAAACAAACCCACCAAAGCAGAGAGGAGTGTTTAGAACAGGGAAATGAAGGAAAACAGCAGGGGTGATGGGGGTGGAGAACTCAAGGAAAGATGGAGCCGATCATGCAATAAACAAACCATGTAAGGAAAAAGCAAGGCGAGTTTGGGTTCTCGTCCAGCCACCTACCCTGAAAGGCTTACTTCCCCTTCATTTTTGGTATCATGATTTTAGAAAAAAGTAGTATAGTATACATAGAAAAATACGGTATTTCCTTACCGTTGTTCTCCTTTACAATCTGATTTGTTCCTTTTGCCAACACATCTGGTTGTGGAGAGGGAAAGGAGGTCAAGACATCTCTTATGGAAGAGTAGTTTTGCAAATAGCAAGGACAAGGGCCTGCTTTCCTGTCATTTGAGAGCAAGACGGGAGAAGGGAATAAAGTCATTAAGATACAATTGCCTGTGCAGGAACAGGATGATAAAGAGATGCCAAGGGAGCTAGCGCTTTATTTCCAGGTGACTTGATGGCAGGTTGACCAGGGATAGGTGACAGGTTAGGATTCTACAGGTAAAAAAGGAGAGCATTGCATGACATGTTTACATTTATTTACATTATTTATTTACATTATTACTATTTTGACAATGACAGTAATTTATCTATGATATTATTGAAGCAATTTAGTTAAAATTTAGTTATTATTTTTGTCATTATTTGTACTGTGTTTGGATATGTATGGGGTTGATGATTTGGGCAGTTGGTGTTTTTTGTAACGTGCTGTACACCGCCCAGAGTTCCCGTGGGAAAATCGGGCAGTTAATAAGCATATAAATAAATAAATAAATAAATAAATAAATAAATAAATAAATAAATAATTTTTTTCTTTTTCATAAAAGTTGTTGAGTGGTTTCAGGCTGACCATGTTTTGAGGTCCATCTCTGAGCAGCAGAATATATAGTTGCGTGACATGCTTATTCCATGGAGCCTGTTTGATGTTGCAGGACACTTATCGCCAACTGAATCGGACGGAGATATGCTGGGCTACGATCTCTATAGCAGTGCGCTCGCAGATATTCTGAGTGAACCCACTATGCAGCCACCCATCTGTGTGGGCCTGTATGCCCAGTGGGGAAGTGGGAAGTCCTTTCTGCTCAAGAAACTTGAAGGTGGGCAGCTTAAGTTTAAATCCACACTGTCTTTCTTGTTGAGGGTGGGGGGGGGACAATGTTTAGCCTGCATACTGTAATTAAACTGTAAACCGCCCAGACACTACTTGAAGTGGTATGGGGCGGTATATAAGCAGAACACTTGCTTGCTAATTTATAAACTAATACACAATCAGTTTCTGCTTCAGAAGTTCATGTACTTAAATATGTGATGTATGGAAAAGTGATTTTTATTTTCTGCCCTGAATGTCCATCTTACAGCTTCACTGGATGACTCCAAGTTCTAGTATGTTATGAAAAAGGGAGAAAAGAACTTTATATACTTCTACATATACAGTAGTTTACGAGCATGATCTGTTTGGAAACATGCCTGTAAACAAAAATGCTTGTAAATCAAAGCAAAATTCCCCTTGGAAAATAATGGAAATTTAGGGGTTCGTGGGGGGGCTTTGTTTACAAAGCTTGTAAACTGGAACAAAACTGTTCCAAAAATTTTGCTTGTCTTGCAAAACGTTTATAGTAAACGGAAGTATTTCTGTATTAGAAGACTTTTATGTCTCTTGGCTTTATACAAAAGGCAAAAGAGCTGTGCATGTTATAACTTTTGCCCTTTGGAAAGTCGTCCTAGCCCTTGACCCCTGGGGTTGCTCTTTTCTAGCTCTAGTAGTGTCCTTGGAGAGGTGTTGTGACAAGACATCTGTACCACATTTAGGCTGAAGCCCAGCTAGAAAGCTTCCTCTCCTCACCAAAGTGTCCCCCGTTTCCCTGAGGCCTCATTTGTTCCTGGGGAAGCCTTTCTGGGCAAAAGAGTGGCGGGAGTCTTAAATGATTGAAAAATCACAGGCACCAATCCTGCCCCCAAAAATCCTTTTCTGAACTTGGCTACCCATTTTTGGTTTTTACCCCTCAAAATACTTTGGGGGTCCTCAACATCCTTATTATTGACACCTTGGTACAGACCTTTCATGAATAAGAGAAAATGCTTGTATCCTGCTGCAGATTGTTAGGCGTCCCTCCGTTGTGAGAATTGTCCAATTCTTACTACAGTCGTCCCCCCCGCCGTTATGCAGTTCATATACTGCGGTCCCGGTATATTGCAGGACCGCAGTACGGTATATGAAAGGCAAGCCCTCCCCCACCACCACCAGGGTAAGCTTCTTGAGCCCATTTGAGGTCTCCTGCACTTACCCCAGGCCTGGCACTGACCTGAATGGGCCTCTGACAGGCTTTCCGGGCCTGTCGGAGGGCCCAGAAGTGGTTTCCGGTGAACCGGAAGTCCCTTCCGAAAAACTGGAAGTGATTTCCGGTTCACTGGAAACCACTTTGGGGGCTTCTGATAGGCCCTGGAAACCCATTGGAGGCCCATCCAGGGCAACTCCATGCCTCAAGTAAGCGTTGGAGGTCCCGGACAGGCCGACCAGTCCCGACCTGACCCGGCATTCGCATATCACGGATTTTCCATTATCGCGGGTCAGTTTGGGTTCCTAACCCCTGCGATAGATGGGGGATTACTGTACGGTATTGTTGCTGTGGTTGACCAACAGTGGACTAATAGCAGGAATGCCTCTATTGTCCTCCTTAAACTGCTGAGATTGCTTTGGAGTCTTGGCTGAGAGAGTTGAAGAAAACGCTGTGTACCACTTCTCTCCTGAAACAGATGTTGTCCTACTGCCGTTGGGATATTTTGTTGATTGAATCTCTCTTCTCTCCCCCCTTTCCCCCCCCAGATGAAATGAAAACTTTTGCTGGACAGCAGATTGAACCATTGTTTCAGTTTTCGTGGCTCATTGTATTCCTTACACTTCTGTTGTGCGGAGGCCTTGGTTTACTGCTTGCATTCACCGTCGATGCAAAACTTGGAATAGCAGTGGCGTTGAGCTTGCTGGCGCTACTCTATGTGTTTTTTAGTAAGTCTTATCCTAAGTTGAATCTATTGTGTGTTCGAAAGAGAGCTGTGGTATGTGAAAGATGTAAGCTTAACAGTCCTGGGGAGGGACTTGGATCCAGAGATGGAGGAGTCTGGTGATAGAAGTGGGGAGGGAAATTTTGCTAGTATACCTGCACCCTAAAAGGTTGTGGTCTGGAAGATCCAGGGACCGTTTGGAACTGTGGGGGGGGTCGTCATTATGGGGTGGGGGCAAAACTGATTTAAAAAGCCACCAAGCCATATACATCCAGCCCCAGTCCTCTCTTCAACGTTGTGTAAGCAGAACACTAATGAGACGTCTTTGACTGAATTAGTAGATCCTGAACAGAATCAACTGAGATTGTTAACAAATTTGTAGTTTGTTGTAAAAAATTGCTATATGAGGGCCGGGGTCAGTGCTTGTACAGTGGTACCTCAACTAAAGAGCAGCTCAGCTGAAGAGCAATTCGACTTAAGAGCGGAAAACTGTTGGTGTTTTAACTGCCGCCTTACAAATTTTAGATATGGTCTGCTCGACTTACAAATATATATTTTTATTTTTTTATTTTTTTATCTTATTTTTTTCCAATTGTTTAGATAGGTACCCTGACTTAAGAGTAGTTCAACTTAAGGGCATGCATTTGAAACGGACTACATTCGTAAGTTGAGGTACCACTGTATTTCAGTTCCGGAATACCATTAATTCTGAATGTTACTGTGTTGTGCCCCAACACACTACTGGTGACAGTAACGTAGAGAGCTGTGGGATACATGCGCCCCACAGCCTGCCTTTTGTCACAGAGCTTCACACGGTGCCCTTTCCCTGAGGTAAAATGGTAGCTTCACATTTCAGCGGTCGTTTGAGGGTACATAATATGGAAATGGAGAGTAGTTACTGCTTCCATAATTGTGTATTCTAAAAGGTAATGTGGAAACTCTCTGGAAACAGATCATGATTTAAATACGTAGGAATGGCACACACAAAATGGTTCACTTTGCGTCAGTAGTTTCCTACGTGCAGGTGTCTCCTTTTAAAACATACACACAACACCTGTTGACGGTTAAAGCACTTGTGAAAATGCTTCATTCCAGCGGTGATATACTTTGGTAGCCGAAGAGAAGGAGAAAACTGGAACTGGGCATGGGTCCTGAGCACGAGGTTGGCGAGACACATTGGCTACATGGAGCTGCTGCTAAAACTCATGTTCGTGAACCCGCCGGAACTGCCTGAGCAAACTACGAAAGCCCTACCTGTGAGGTGAGAATAACCAAGGGCGTTGTTTTGTACATGGTGATAATGCTTTAAGGAAAAAAGGGGGACATTGGAAAACACCTTAGTTTGGATTTGAGGAAGAGATGGAGTCTTGATAACAAACACTGCACCAGCTGGTACTTTCTAACCTTGACTGTGCAGCTGCTTCCTGTGTTGGACTTCACAGTCAGTAGGGAAAAAAGCAGAAAGACTTTTCTCTTCAGTGGTTGTTTTGTTCTGTTTCTTTTAAACTGCAACCTATGTCGGACAGCACTTCTCAGCAAACCTTGTCACTTTTAATTTCTTGTCTCCCTTCCTATCCCTCGATTTGTTGAGGAGGGCTGACAGGGGTTGCTCTACCCTGCTGGTCCTTCTCGACCTGTCAGCGGCTTTTGATACCATCGACCACGGTATCCTGCTGGGGCGGCTCTCGGAGGTGGGGATTGGGGGTCTGGCCTTTGGCTGGCTCCGTTCCTTCCTTGAGGGCCGCACCCAGCGAGTGAGCTTGGGGGGTGAGTTGTCGGCTCCCTGGACACTCTTTTGTGGAGTGCCTCAGGGGTCGCCCCTCTCCCCAATGCTCTTTAAAATCTATATGAAGCCGCTGGCTGAGATCATCCGGAGTTTTGGAGTCTGATGTCATCAGTACGCTGATGACACACAGCTCTATCTCTCCTTTTCCACCTGTGCAGTGGAGGCCGTCCAGACCCTTGATCGCTGCCTGGCCGCAGTTTGGATTGGACCAGGACTTACAGACTGAGGCTCAACCTTAGAAAGACCGAGGTTCTGTTCTTCGGGGGCGGCCCGGATGGGTACTGTGGCCCTCTTCCCAGTCTGGGTGGGTCTGCCCTCCATCTGGCGCATCGTCCTGGATCCGGATCTGACCCTGGAGTCTCAGGTGTCAGCCGTGACCAGGTCGGCCTTTTATCATCTTAGGCTTATCGCCCAGATTCGCCTGTACCTTGATGAGAGCTCCCTGAGGACAGTGGTACAGGCGCTGGTCATGTCGAGGCTGGATTACTGCAATGCTCTCTACCTGGGGCTTCCCTTGAACCTTGTTCGGCGATTGCAGCGGGTCCAGAATGCGGCAGCCAGGTTGGTGGTTGGTGCGCGTTGGTACGACCGCATCACCCCCATCCTGGCTCGCCTACACTGGTTGCCCGTTGCCTCCCGAATAAGGTTCAAGGTGTTGGTTTTGGTTTACAAAATCCTCAATGGCTTGGCCCCTGATTATTTGGCAGAGCGCCTCTCCCGACAATTAGATCTGGCCCGACCCACCCGTTCATCCCTTTTGCCATTTCGCTCTGGACTGTCACTCCGAAGGAGGCCCGCAAAACGAGCACTCGTAAACGGGCCTTTTCAGTGGCGGGGCCAACCATCTGGAACAGCTTGCCGAGCGACTTATGGCAGGCTCCGTCGCTGGTGTCCTTTAAGAAAGGTTTAAAGACTCTGCTTTTCAGGGACACCTTCGACAATGACTAGAGATACAGGATTCCCCCCCCCTTTTTTTTTGGTGCCCCGGCCTGCATGTGTGCCTGCTGGACACCATTGTTATTGAGACTGTGTTGTTTTTAGTTTTCTTTTAGCTTTTTATGTTCTGTGTGAGCCGCCCTGAGTTGTCGCTCGGGAAGTAGGTGCGGTATATAAATCTGAAAATAAATAAAATAAAATAAATAAAGATCTGTGAAGATTCTCAGTTATCCAGGTGAGTTTATCTGGAAGTTGAGTCATGGCTACTGGACTTCTTTTTGAGAGATAGAAATGTTTCGCTGTTCATCCAAACAGCTTCATTGGTGAAGCTGTTTGGATGAACAGCGAAATCTTTCTATCTCTCAAAAAGAAGTACAGCAGCCATGACTCAACTTCCAGATTTGTAAAGATGTAACTGGGATATTAAGTACAAAGGAATAGGGTGGAGAGAACCAGGTGGCACCACGGTGGGAAACTGCCCTATAGCCATGTGTAGTATGGCGGTTCAGAATACCAGCAAAGGAAATAGATTTTCTGAGACATAATAGGATGTCGTACACCAATGGTGCCTCCAGATATACTGTAGATATACGAATTTTGCTGAATTTAGTGTAGTACAGTGGTCCCTCTCCCTTTCGCGGTTCATCTACTGTGGTTCCGCTATATCGCGGGACCGCAGTACTGTATATGAAAAAAGCCCCCCTAGGGTAAGGGGGGGAAAGTCCTGTTTCAAGCCTCCCATACTTACCCCAGGATTGGCGCTGCCCCGAACGGGCCTGTGAGGGCCTTCCTGGGCCTTCTGGAGGCTCCAAAAGGGCCTCCCTGCAAACCGGAAGTGACTTCTGGATCACTGAAAATCATTTCTGAGGCCTCCGAGAGCCTTTCTAGGCCTGTTGGAGACCCCAGCAATGATTTCCGATTTACCGGAAGGCACTTCCAGTTTGCAGGGAGGCCCTTTTGGGGCCTCCAGAAGGCCCGGGAAGGCTCTCACAGGCCCGTTTGGGTAGGGCCAGGCTGGAGGTAAGTACAAGAGCTCCCAGCTAGCCCCCCCCCCCGGCCTGACTCGACCAGCATCTGCATATCACAGATTTTCAATTATCGCGGGTCAGGTCAGGTCCCTAACCCCTGCGATAGGCGGGGGAATCACTGTACTGCAGTCCTTTATGGAGCGTTACGTCATTGTGTCTTCTGCATTTACTTGGAATCCTGGTTAGCACTTGATTGGAATGATCTTTAGATTGCAGTTTTAAATGCTTACGAAGTTGAGTATGCAGTAGTCACCCATTTATGTTTCCTAACCACCTGCAATAAATGAATATCCACGATATGCGGACACCATCAGGGTGACCAGCTCCACATATTGGTTTGGGTCCGGAGGCTTCCGCTGCAGCCACGGCTGGGCCCTCCCTTCCCTCATCCTTCCTTCTTTCACCTTGGCTGGCTGAGGGGAAGGGATCCGTTTCCAGATGGGCCAGAAAGCTGTCGAGCGAGTAGGGTGAAGGGGAAGTTAGGTGGGGTTGGCGGGGCTGAAAATGGACCCTTTCCCCTCAGCTAGCTGAGGCGAAAGAAGTAAGAGCAAAGGAAGGAGGGGAAAGAAGCTGGTGCCACCGCCCCAGCTAAGGCTGAGGGGAAAGGGGGTCCATTCTCAGCCACGCTGCCACCCCCGCCTGCCTTTCCCTTCGCCCGCCCGCCCACCTGCTCGCTCGACAGCTTTCTATCACGGTGGGAAAGTGGGAAGGGTGAGGGAAGGAGCCAGCCAGCGAAGGAAGGAAGGGAAGGGGACGGCCAGCCAGCGAGCAACCGGGTGGGCAAAGGGGAAAGCAGGTGGCGGTGGTTGGCTGGCTGGCCGCTTCTCCTCTTCCTCCGTCCGTCAGTCCGTCCCCCCCAGCGGAGGCCTCCGGACCCAGCAGCAACCGCATTGAAGACTTCCGGACCCAGGTTAGGAGGACTCCACTGGGGCTGCAGCTGGGGCCGGAAACCTCCACTGCAGCTGCGGCTGGATCGGGGGGGGGCTCTGTCGGATTCTGCAATATAGCAAGACTGTGATATTTGGGGTGCAATGTGAAGGGAACTACTGTATTGCTAAACTGTTTTAGAAGTAGGACGGGAGTAGCAAGCTCTCGTGTTTGAAGGAATACTGTATTAATAGCAATTCAGAGGTCTACAGGTACATTTCACAATGCCAAAAAAAAAAAAAGAATATACCTGCCACGAATAATCTAGTCCTGTTTCCCACTTGTCTTCAGGTTTTTGTTTACAGACTACAATAGACTGTCCAGCGTAGGTGGGGAGACATCAATGGCCGAGATGATCGCCACGCTTTCAGACGCCTGCGAGAGAGAATTTGGTTTCTTAGCCACACGCCTTTTTCGAGTTTTCAAGACGGAGGACACACAAGGTATTTGTGAATGGAACTCCTGTCCCCCTTGCTCCCCCCCCCCATTTTGCTGGTTACAACAGAGAAGCACGCTTGTTTTAAAAAACACAATTTGTCATATATTCACACGTACGAGAAACCAAGTGCCATCGTAGTTCAGTGGCTCAGCCTGGGAAAATGAACTGCAAAACTGTAACATTTTTACAAATGTGTCCTTTCACTAGGGCAGTGCTTCCCAAACTTCGTGCTGTGCCACCATGGGCCACCGGGACATCCACGTGTGTGTGTGTGGGGGGTTTCCGTGGAATCCTCTCGTAATTCCCTCTAGCTGCCCCCCTCAAGCTATCATACAGCACTCACTGCAGTTCCCCTCGTGTCTGTGCATGGTGGAATGAGGGAATTCTGGTTTTTCTGCCTTTCTGTTTGCAAGGAAGCCTTTCTTACCCACCCCCACTCCTGCAAAAATTGCAACATCTCTATTTTTTTTTCCTGGTAGCTGCTTCTCTCGGAGAAGTCAGAGCAGGAGGGCATTTCCTTTAAACCTCTTGTAAAGCATAGTCTCTGGTTCCATCTAATGGCCAGTCCTGGTAATATACCATGGGAAGGTGTATTTCTGTGCTGCATTTTTAAAATAATTTTTTCCCAAGCAGTGGATAAGTGAAACCGTGGGTGCTGATCCCATGGATATGGCAGTGCTACTGGATTGGGGAGACACAGCCGGTGGCTCATAAGTAAATGGAGCTGTGAGTTTTGGAACCTCTGCACTAGGGCATCGGGGCAGTCAGCCAGTGCCCTCAGCCATTGGAGCTTCCTGGGCAGCGGACCGGGCGGTGCAGCAGTGCGCCTTCGTGACACCCAGTCCACCATGCTGCCCAGTGGCAGGGGGTGATAGGGTGCTGGGAGCAAAAGGGCTGGGCTGCGCAGTGCAGCTTTGGCCCCCGCCCCCCCTCAACCTGATGATCGCCAACCGCAATAACTGAGTGCGCGGGTGGTGAACCAGCTGATATGGGGGTGCTACTGTATAGCTTCCCTGAACTAGTGAACCAGTCATGAGCCCATAGTTCTGTAAGAATGCATCAGTTAATTATTTGGGCCTTTGCAATTCTGCTCTGTTCTTGTGAATAAAAATGAAGACAACGGGTGGTAATTGTGTAGTTCCGTCCAGTTGTCTGCTTTCTCGGAAGAGAAGCCCCGCAAGTGCTCTTTCGGACTTAACTTGCACATACCCGGAAAATCTTTGTAACAGCTAGTGTGAACATAAGAACATAAGAAGAGCCCTGCTGGATCAGGCCAAAGGCCCATCTAGTCCAGCTTCCTGTATCTCACAGCGGCCCCACCAGATGCGTTTGGGAGCGCATGAGACTAGATCTCTGCATCTGGCCCTTGAAGTACCCTGGTTTCTCCATCATGGTTTGTCTGTGATTTACGCAGCTGACAGCATGTGAAGAGTGAATGGTTTCATTGCCTTGCGTCAATTCGTATTTTTCAAGCTTGGCATAGTCTTTAGTTGTTGTAGAACTTTGAGGTGCACTCCTGGGTGGGGTGGAGTAGAGGAGATTATTAAATTTGGTAGCTGCCTCCGGAATGTAAGCATGTGTTGACCAATTGCTGACCTGTTTTCTAGGCAAAAAGAAATGGAAGAAGACATGCTGTCTGCCCTCGTTCGTTATCTTCCTCTTCCTCCTCAGCTGTATTGTGGCCGGGGTTACCCTGATTGCTTATTTTAAAGTGAATCCTGAAAACATGACGGTCAACGCCGTTCTGATCTCCGTGCTCTGCGTGGTGGGCCTGGGCTTTCTCCTGAACTGTCGGACGTGGTGGCGCGTCCTGGATTCGGTCCTGAATTCGCAGAGGAAACGGCTCCACAACGCGGCTTCAAAGCTGCACAAGCTGAAGAGTGAGGGGTTTATGAAAGTAAGCGCCGATACCTCGTCTTTATAAAGAATAGGACACTTTTTATTTCATTAGTGCTTGCTAAACGTTTCTTTAAAAGACAGCGGGAAGGAACCCTTTAGAGGCCTGAAAGTAGCACACGCTCACTTCCAGACCTCTCAGAGGGACATACTCTTTAGGGCCCTATAGAGTCATCGATTTTGTTTAATTTGTGTGCTTGGTGGTGGTGGGGGGATAAAATAAAATGGGAATTTGTGTGTGTGTGTGTGTGTGTGTGTGTTATGTGTTGTGTTGTGTCGTTACAGTCGTGACCGACTCTTCGTGACTCCATGTCCCTGGAGTTTTCTTGGCAGGAACACTGGAGTGGCTTTGCCAGTTCCTACTCCAGGCGCCTACAGCACCTGGTATTCCCTGGTGGTCTCCCATCCAAGTACTAGCCAGGGCCGACCCTGCTGAGCTTCCGAAATCAGGCGAGATCTGATGAGCTTAGGGCATCTAGGCAGCTAAAAAATTGGGAATTTAGAGTGCCCCAAACATGGCAAAATTGCTTCCTGATTCCCCTGTACCAGAACAGTTTTAGAAGTAAAAAGAAACGGGGATTATCCATGGGCAGCATATTGCTTATTTGATTTATAAGAACAAAACAGTTCCGCTTTTACTTCCTTTCTTGTTATATTGTCTAGTGTTTATATTAATTTTATAATTTGTGTTTTGTTTTATTTTTTCTGTACACTCCCCACAATAATGATCAGCTAGAAGTGTGAAATATAGATTGCATTAAAATGTTTTTTCAAAAATCTGAACATTTCTTTCTTCTTTATGACTAATAGATAGCTGATTGCCACTAAGACTAAATACTGCATTTTAGTTACAGCTGCTTAACAGACTTCTAAATAGTTGGCAAAATGCTATATGTATAATTAAATGCCCTCTTAATGACTGTTTTTAATTTTGGAAGGTTCTTAAATGCGAAGTGGAGCTCATGGCAAAGATGGCGAAAACCATTGACAGCTTCACTCAGAATCAGACGCGACTTGTGGTGATCATTGACGGGTTGGATGCCTGCGAGCAGGACAAAGTTCTACAGATGCTGGATACCGTAAGGGGACACCCCTTCTCGCTCTTTTTGTCTTTGCGCGCTCTTGGGAGCCAAACGTTTGACAAGTTGTGAGGCAACAGTGTGTGGGGGTGTTGTATTTCTTTAAAGAGAGAAGTTTGGATCCAGTACCATAAAGTTAGTTGTAAATCCCTTTGAAACCCGTGGAACAAATTAGGTAGCTCTTTTGTTCAGTAGGTTTTGAGCCACAAGCATGTTCCTGCGTAAAGCTATAGATCTGTTAGTTGCAGTTCCAACAAGGACATTATGTGAGTGTTTGGGGTATGATGCATATACATACAGTGGACCCTTGTATAACAAACAGCTTGTATAACATAAAATCTGTACAACATAAAAATTCCAGAGATAGGGGAAATTTGCTTAACATAATTGCCTATGGGAAAAATCCGTACAACATATGGGATGGAATCCGTACAAAAATGGGATCACTCCGTTTTCAATGCATTCCTGTGGGAATTTGTATAAAGGAAATTTTGCTTAACATAATTTCATTTGGAACGAATTAATTCCTTTATACAAGGTACCACTGTATTTAGAAGAGCGAACCCTTCAGTTGAAAGGCAGCGTGGTGGGTGTGGTTAAGAGTCCCTGAATTTCTCTCCAAATTGTGTCAGTTCCTGTGTCGCCTCCCCGCCATCCTGGAAGGTCCTGTCGTCCTCAGGAGCTGAGGCGGCAGTGGACGAAGGGAGGTGGGAACCCTCCGCTTTGTCACGAATGCTCTGGATCTGACAGCTCCGTTTTCCATATACATCCTGGTGTATCCACAGGACTTTGCATCTCAGCAAAAGGCTTTGGCTGTTGCAATGATGAGTAAGAATTCCCCAGGCTTGTCCCCAAAATGCACAGGAATATACAGTAGGACCCCGGTATCCGCTGGGGATTGGTTCCAGGCCTACCCGTGGATAATGAAAAGCGTGGATAAGAGAGAATGCCACAAAAATCCCCCAAAACTGCTGTTTCGTGAAAGTAGCTTGCTTTCTGGTTGCAGTTTTGAGACAGTAGCTTGCTTTCTGGATGCTCTTTGTGACAGTAGCTTGCTTTACAGCTGCGGTTTGTGACAATAGCTTGCTTTCTGGCTGCTGTTTGTGACAGTAGCTTGCTTTACAGCTGCGGTTTTTGACAATAGCTTGCTTTACACTGCTGTTTTATGAAAGCAGTTTGCTTTACAGCTGCTGTCTGTGACAGTAGCTTGCTTTGTGACTGCTGAAATATTTAATTTTTTTCTTCAAACCGCGGATAACTGAATCAGTGGATATGGGGGTCCTATTGTATAGCCCGCTTTTCTGATTTTGCCTCCTGAGTGTTGAAAGGCTGCACCACCAAACACAGCACAGGAGGGTGGGCCTGGGAGCAGCTCACTAGCTTCCTTCCAAGTCTGACATTCAGACCTCAGGCCCTAAAGCGCTTATTATGGCATCTTTAACACTTTTAAGCTATGTAACTGAATTTTCTTTTATTCTCCATAGGTTCGAGTCCTGTTTTCAAAAGGGCCATTCATTGCCATTTTTGCTAGCGATCCGCACATCATTATAAAGGCAATTAACCAGAATTTGAACAGTGTGCTACGAGACTCAAACATAAACGGCCACGATTATATGAGAAATATAGTCCACTTACCTGTCTTTCTCAATAGCCGTGGACTCAGCAGTGCCAAAAGGATGATGGTCGCGGCCACCACAAACGGAGACCTTCCATACACGGATGGATCAGGTAGAGTAGCCTGGTTAAGAGCAGGTGGGCCTCCCCTATAAGTAAGCCCCAGCAGGAGACGGAATAAATATTTGCACGAGATCACGGAAAGAGCGGCAGACTTTCTTGGCTCAGTTCTTAGGAGCCAAAGTTCTGTTCCTGTTTGAATGTTTCTGCCTTTCTGCTTTTGGGATTCTGTAAATATGGGTATTGAACATACCAGCTCGATTATGTTTTACTGCTTTTATGCCAAAAAAAGTAGTAGTAGTAGTAGTAGTAGTAGTAGTAGTAGTAGTAGTAGTAGTACCCTGTTTCCCTGAAAATAAGACCTCGCCAAAAAATAAGCCCTAGCAGGATTTCTATGCATCTGTTAAATATAAGCCCTACCCTGATAATAAGACCTAGTGATAAATAAATATAAGATAGTGTCTTATTTTCGGGGAAACACGGTAGTAGCTGTAGTTGTTGTTGTAATATAGCTATAACTTTGTTGTCATTGTACATTGTACAACAAAATTAATCCCAAGTACAAATCTAACTAAAAAAGAATTTAAAACATACACATTCATTCACCATTTATTATTATTATTATTATTATTATTATTATTATTATTATTATTATTATTATTATTATTATTATTATTATTTTGCAAGACTTGTGTACATATAAACTAAGAGAAGGTATTATCTTTTGGTGATCAAATAAAATGTGTCTTAATGGTCACCCTTTCTTAGGGTTCCATGAAGAAGTAGATCGGAGAGTGTCCCAGAATAGCCTCGGGGACGTGACCAAGCTTGGAAGCAAAACGGCTCTCAACAGGCGGGTAAGAAGAGATGTCCAATTTGACCTCTCTCAGAGTTTAGCCAGCTGGTGAAAATGTTTTAGGATGCATTTCCGCCCACAGCGATCCAGCTCAGGTACACATATATGTTACAGGTGTTAGACCTCCAGATCCAGATAGGGGGCAAAATCCTATTTTCTAACTCTGCACCCAGTGCCACTCAAACCAGGTGCCTGAAACATTTAGCTTCCACTAAGTGAAAAGCTTCCTGTCCCCCCATTTTCAATTCCAAGGCTCCCTCAGGCACTCTTTGGCCCTGAGGAAGCCTTTGGGAGCCTTGGCATGGAGCGGAGGGGTCTTCCAGAGTTTTTTAAAAATCACAGCTGGATCAGTGGCACTCTAGAGCCCATTTCCAGGGACTTCCTAAAAGCTACAAGCGAAAGCCAAATAGACGTCTAGAGGCCGGGATGTCCACAGGTGCCTCTTCCCTTCACAGTGAGCTGTGGTAGCCGAAGGTTTTCCCTGCATTTATGGACTTGCGTTGGCTCTCAGATGATTCAGTTCTTGGGATAACTGCAGCAAACCTGGCCTTGTTCATTTCATCTTGTTCATTTGAGGGGGAGACACAGAAGCACAGAAGCTTTTTTTTCACTGCTCAGTTTTAAAATAAAACAATGTAGTTCTGCCTTGATGTTTTTATTATATTTGGGAAGATATTTTAAAATATTAAAATAAAATATTGAAATATGTAATATTTATATTTAATATTTTAAAATATTAAAATATTTTAAATAGACCAAATGGGCTTGCAGAATCATAAATTCGTAAGATCCCTGCTGGATCAGGCCAAGGGACCTCCTGGTCCAGCTTCCTGCATCTCACGGTGGCTCCACCAGGTGTCTCTGGGAGCACATGAGACAACTAGAGACCTGTCTCTTGGTACCCGCTCCCTTGTGCCTGGCCTTCTGAGGTCCCCTACTTCTAAGCCTAGCTATCGGTCTCTTCCAGTTATCTGGTTTAGGTAGAATCCTATATCGGCTTTCTGTGCGTTGACAGATTCTTTCTTTCACTGGGAGTCTTTGAGTCAGTGTCAAGGAAAGATTTCAGGACTTCCTTCTTCTGCTTTAGAGTGTTTTGATAATATTACCATTTATTGATTTATCTTGCCTACTTCATAGACTATAAACGGGAAAACAATCAGGTTGTTAAAATGCATCTGGTTTTGTTTCTCTTGTAATTAGGACACTTACAGAAGAAGACAAATGCAGCGTACCATTACACGTCAAATGTCTTTTGACCTGACCAAGCTATTAGTTACGGAAGATTGGTTCAGTGATATTAGCCCACAGACTATGAGGCGACTGCTCAATATTGTTTCTGTGACAGGTTTGTTTGCTAATTGTATTTTGAAGAACAAGAAGGTTGGATGAAGGATCTCAATTTTTCAGATTGGCCAACACCTTGAGGAGTTCATTTCCAAAGGAGCGTGGCCAAATAGGCTAATTATTTTTCTTATTTTAATTAATTATTGTTAATTAAATACACAGTAACTTTAATAGCTAATGTTTAATTAACCAGTATAATGTGATTCATGTAAGGCATTGATTACATGAAGATTTTGGATTATATTTACTACCTCAGTCACATTAATTATATCCGTTTTATCAGCCCCTTTGTGGCTGTGTGTCAACAGGATAATACTAAGTTTATTGTTAGTTATTATCCATTACTTTTTTGTTTAAAAATTCAGTTCTGTACACATTTACAGCATTAGGATGTCTTCAATTGATGTTTTTCCCCATATGATATGACTTTATGTTTTTGCTGGAGAGTGGTTTTTAAAATTTCTTTTTACATATCTTGAGGGTTAGGGTCTCTTTAGATGTCAGATAATCATAACTCTCTGGTTCTTTGGTGCCTCCTTACCATTTAAAAGTGTATAAAAGTAAACAGCTGTCACTGAACGTGGAACATGGAAAGAAGTTTCAGTTGTCTTGACCTACATGCCACCCCATAGTGCTGCTAAAGCATTATATTGGCAGTTTACACCCTAATTAGGCAAGCAACAAAATGCCCCCATTTTAGTGACCTCAAAAGGATTGAAGGCTAAGCCAACCTTGAGCTGGCTACTGGAATCTATCCAGATTGAACGCCAGTCATGAGCAGAAGCTTGACTGCAGCACTGTAGTGTAGTCATTGCCCCATGGGGCTCACGGCCATCTTCCATATCCCACTCATATGATTAGGAGAGCAGAGGCGAAGAACTGCAGTTTTAAACAAAACAATGCTTTATGACTCATCAAGTTGAACACTACATCACTACATTTGAGTTGCATGCCTCTGCGATATGTGATAGCCTATCTAACATGATATTTTTCAAAGAATATTTCCAAATAAAATATTTGTATTAGTTTCTTCCACTAAACTATACTGGTGCTCCAAGCTGGAAAGATGGTGATTACATGCAGACTTTATCTTGATCTTTATCAAGGGAGGTCCATTTTGAAGAACAGTAGGACCTCTGCATCTGAGGGAGTTCTAAGCCCCAACCCCTGGATTCTGGGAAATCCAGATTATAGAGAATGCTATGCATAGCATGGTCTCCGGCTCACCACCTTGAGTGGTTAGGAAGTTCTGGTAACTTCATCATTAAAGATGTATATATTCTGGCCACGTATAAATTGAGTGAGCAGATAGTAATCCAGTGGATCTGGAGGTTCTACTGTGAACATTTTCAGAAGAGGGCAACAAGGATGATCGGTGTGTGTGTGTGTGTGTGTGTGTGTGTGTGTGTGTGTGTGTGTGTGTGTGTGTGTGTGGAAGCTAAGCCCTGTAAGGAATGACCTGGCCATGATTAGCCTAGTGGGAAAAGAAGACTGAGGGGTGAGATGATAGCACTTTTCATACGAGGAGAGGAAAAGAAAAACTAGTGCAGTAAAGTGTTCTGCTTATATACCACTCCATAGTGCTTAAAGCTCTCTCTGGACAGTTTATAATTTAATTATGCCGACTACGCTTTGCCCCACCCCTGCAAGCTGGGTACTTATTTTACCAACCTCAAAAGGCTGGAAGGTTGAGTGGATCTTGACTGAACCCCAGGTCGTGAGCACAGTTACCGCTGCAGTACAGCTGTTTAACCACTGCACCACATGGAAGGATTTGGTCTCGATCATCCCAGAGTACGGGATGTTCAACAACGGGCTCAAGCTATTAATGGTTACTTCCTAACCACTCAAGGTAGTGAGTGCGGCAATATGGGGGGCATTCAAGAAAAATCTGGACACCCACCTGGCAGATATCCTTTGAGCGGTATTCTGGCTTGGAGTGGGGGGAGGGTTTCAACGTGATGATCTTATAGGCTCATTCCAAATTCACTGTTTTATAACTCTATGATTTTAACCAGGATGTCTTTATCTGCACAAAAAGCATTCATGAACTTGAATTTATTCCCTGTTCTATAACACTTTGAATAGTCCTGATAAAGATAGTACAGTCTGTGGATTCTGTAATCTTCCAAATAAACCAATTTCTATATTTTGTAGGACGTTTACTGAGAGCTAACCAGATCACTTTCAACTGGGACAGATTGGCTAGTTGGATAAACTTGACGGAGCAGTGGCCCTACAGGACATCTTGGATCATACTGTATTTGGAAGAAACCGATGGAGTGCCAGATCAGTTGACCTTAAAAGCAATCTATGACAGGTAGGTATAAAGTTGATTGCACATACCATATGGTGGTGGTGACACTCCAGAAACCAAAACTTAATAATAATGCATAGTGTGATCTAATCTGAAATTTTTGAGTGGCAGATATTTTAAGTCTTCTTGGTGACAAAATGGTTTTGATCAACAGATTTCTCCTTTGTTTCCCCCTTTATGTCTTCAAGGATACATCTGAAGCATTGGGAGACCTCACCCCCCCCCCCAAAAAAAAGTAGATTTATCAATACATGGGGCATGAGTCAAGTGGAAATTCTCATTGAGAGAATTTAAGTCTCTCAAATATTGAAGTGATGCCAAGCCCCAAAACCTGTTAGTTTGAGATGGAAAATCAAAATGCTGGCTTTAAAGATACGCTTCGGGGGGGATGCCTTTATCCACTTTGGAGCTGAGAGTGGAAAATACCTGCCGTAGGAATGTAATGCCTTTCACATTTCAGATGTAGTAGTAGTAGTAGTAGTAGTTAATTAATAACAACAACAAACTGTGGAGTTGATCTGGTTTTTTCCAATTGTATACATGCAAGTCATGAACTATACCCTGGCCATCAGGCCACAGTTCATGACTTGCATGTATACAATTGGAAAAAAACCAGATCAACTCCACAGCAACTCCTGGCATATCATGCAACTTTAATTTTAATAATTTTATTTATTTTAGAGTTATTTTACCCAGTAATGAGGGATAATATACAGTCCAGTACAATTAAGACATGTTCAAGTGTTGAGAACAGGGAACTGAGCGGATATCTTACAGCATTAAAAGACAAAATTACATTAAAGCTACAAGAGAACGTGAGCAGTTAAAAGGAGTATAAAATTCCTCGTAAAAGATATGAGGGATGGAAACTAACATTGCAGTCACACAAGATTATAAGTTGTTATATACACAAAGTCTATATGATCCTATAGATTCATATAAAAGTCACATTGTAGGAAGTCCCTCATGCGGGGAAAGCTTGCCTGAAGAGGAAGGTCTTTGCCTGCTTCCGGAAAGACAGCAGAGACGGAGGCAGTCCTGGCCTCCAGTGGGAGGGAGTTCCAGAGTCTGGGAGCAGCAACAGAGGAGGCCATTTTCATGTGTTCTTCTGAGGTGCACCTGTGAACGTGGCCTCTCCTGATGACCTTAGCACCCAAGCCGGTGCATACTGTGAGATTCAGCCTTTGAGCTAGCTGGGACACAGGCCATACAGTGCTTTGTAGGTTAAAGTCAGCACATTGAATTGTGCCCGATAGCTGATGGGTAGCTGTACATTAAACCATATTGCAGTTTAAATGCTGCCGGAACCATTTTTTTTTCCTGCTCCAGATTCGATGGATACTCGGCAGTTCCAGGAATAATAGGAATGGCCTGTTTTCCTGCCAGTTGTTTGCCTCTTTCCCTGTCTTTCCTGTTTTCCATCCCCTTGTGCATGTCTGTTTTCAGGGCTGTTCTTAATATTTCACTTAATAAGCATGGTCACTGAAGATAAAACAGAAGAAGGGCCTTGCTGCACAGGAGACACTCGGCGGAAGGTGGATGAGACCACAACTACCAAACTATTCAACACAAGGAAGAGAATCCATATTGTAATCTGTCTAAGATCTAAATCAGGCCTGCCCAACAGGTAGCCCACGGGCTACTGGTAGCCCGCGAAGGGTTCAAAAGTAGCCCACCGGCCATCAATTAAAATTCGCCGGGCGCCCTCACTGCAAGCCTTCAAGAAATTACTGAAAACCAGTGGCTTTATAGGTTGGCCTTCCCAGATCATTCTGTTTAAACCAACTTATATAAATAGGACACTGTTATTTCCCCCCGCCTTACGATAATATTCTATTAGTTTTTATTTTTTTCCATCTGTTTCTATTTTGAATTGTTAAATCGTTTTGATTTATTGTATTTGTGCTTATTTGCTTATTTTTCTTTTTATTATGATGATTTGATTATTTGGTCTGACTGATTAGTTTTTATTTACTATTTAAAGCTATTTAAGCTGTTTTTGTATTTTGTATATGTTTGTAAACCCCCAGAATAGCTTTTTTTTGCTAGATGGTTGCGGTATATAAATCAAATAAATAAAAATAAATAAATAATAATAATTACATGCCATCAAGTCAAGCCTGACTTAAGGCAAACCTTTCTAGGGTTTTCTACCTAAGTAGTAGTCTTAGTATTTTTCCTTGTACTGTATAAAGACTATATATTTTTCTAAAATTACTTGATTTAAAATTGAGGGTTGTCTTATACATGGAAGTAAGCCAAGAAGAGAACCAAGCAATTGTGAAACTCTTAATTTTGGGTTGAAAATGTGGGGGCATCTTATACATGGGGGCATCTTATAGACGGGAAAATACGGTTAGTTGTCATATGCAGAGTTCTCAAAATTTGCTTTCCCAAGCTCTAAATATTTTCACTTGCATTCCTAGGACCCCATTGTTTATCTTGAGAGGAACGGCTAGAGTAGGTTTGCCGTAGTGTCTGCTTGATCTATTCAGGAGTATGTCCTGCACAGAGTGTGGCCGAACCTGTCTCCGGGTGAGAGTGGCCGGAGGCGATCTTAAGTCTCTTAACTTATCTTTGCTTGGCCAGTAGATGGCACTGATCTAACTTGTTGAAGAGGCACAGTTGCAATACTGGAACCTATTCTTTTCATCCTTAGTAGGGTTTGTATTGTTTGTTTTCAGTTACAGGACTGTAACTTTTAAGCGCCAAAAGAGTTGATTATCAAATAGGTGATACTTTTAAGCCTGTTGTAAGTAGGGTATGGATGATAACTAAAAATCTGGTAAGAGCTGTTGCTGAGAAGTTATGCTTACTGTGCAGTCTTAATACTTTTAGTGAACTGTGGCTTGTAGATCAGAAGTCAAAGACTAAGCAGACTTATTTGTAATTCTGGTTCGTAGGCCTCCTTCAAATTGTAGTTTGAATCCTTGGTTTTAAGTAACCATAGTGTGCAGAGATTACAGAAAGCAAGATCATACTAGAAAAAGCACACAGTGAATTTCTCTGTCCTAAGATATGCTTTTTTTGAGCCCAGACACTTAGAAATGAGAAATAGTACTCATGTATATAGTACTTTCCTTTATTGAATTATTTTGGCTTAATTGCATAAGCATTTCAAGCTACTTTCAGGACATGGCCCTTGCAAGGCCACTAGCATAAAATAATCAAAACACCAAAACAAAACTGCTTTCTTGCTGAGAGAATTTGCTGATTAGTGTTATGTCTCAGAACAGGCGATGATGGCCAGGGAGGTAGATCTTGCTGCCATAATACTTGGGGTTTACAATTTATGTCAGGTAGATGTTTGAAATACAGTGGTACCTCGACTTACGAATTTAATCTGTTCCGAATGCATGCTCTTAAGTCGAACTACTCTTAAGTCAGGGTACCTACCTAAAAAAATTGAAAAAACAAGTCTAAAAAAAATAAAAATGGAAAAAATGTAAGTGGTGCAGTGGTTAAATGCCTGTACTGCAGGTAAAACTGTGCTCACGACCTGGGTTCAATCCCTGGTAGCAGGCTCAAGGTTCACTCAGCCTTCCATCCTTCCGAGGTCGGTAAAATGAGTACCCAGCTTGCTGGGGGGGGGGGCAATGTGTAGCCTGCACACTGTAATTAAAATTGTAAACCACCCAGAGACTTATTTGTAGTGGTATGGGGCGATATATAAGCAGAACACTTTTGCTTTTGCTTTGTAAGTTGAGCAGACCATATCTAAAATTTGTAAGGCTGAAGTTAAAATGCCAACAATTTTCCGCTCTTAATACGAATCGCTCTTAAGCCGAGCTGCACTGAAGTTGGGGTACCACTGTATTTGAAAGAGCCCATGCTGGCAATAATAGCATTCCCATTCAGACGGAAGCAGCAGCACTGTTCTCTGCGTTGGTTCTACCTTGGAAATGCCACCATAGCCAGGTCAGACTACGTAGTGGTTACCCTTGCTGGTGTCGTAGCACCACCATGCTGAACAAGGCGAGCGGAACAGAGACTGTGTTGGCCTTTCTGAGTGTGCTGCTCTTTTTGTGCAAATGCTCGCATGAGACCATTTGGTGCTGCCCCGTAGTTGTTGCTTATATTTGATTGCGTTAGGTTCTGCCATGGTTTTACAAAAATCGTTGTGGCCTGTGGGGTTGTGCAATAAAATTGTTGTATTCGATTGTTCTTTAAATTGTTTCATTTTGTGCTTTGATTATTTTATGTCAGCGGCCTTGCAGAGGCTACATCAGTAGTATTTCTCATTTCTAATGAAGTTTTCACTGTCTATCTTCTAAATATTCCACTAAGCAGCCTTTGTTTTGTGAATAAAGTGGTACATCGAATTACGAAATTAATCCATTCCAAATGCATTTTCGTAAGTTGAAATTTTTGGTTTCTCATAGGAACACATTAGAAACTGATTAATTCATTCCGGAGGCTAGAAAAAAGACAAACCGAAGCCAGTGGCAATTCTCCATTAAACAAACAAAAAAAAATAGGTCCATAGGTATCCTTCTTGAACATAGCCTGATGCTCGGGCAGAAACAGGCCCTAAGAATTCTCACCCAGAGGCTTTGTGACATCGAAAGGCAGGAACTTATTTCGCAGGCACACAGAACCTGCTCCCCTTTGTCACAAGGTGTTTTCCCACCATCTAGGACTCCTGCAGCTTACCTAACCTTTCTCTGTTCACCACAGGCCTGCAGGGCCTTTATGCTGGCCAGGATGAATGTGCTGCCTTCAGCACTTCTCCAGGGTAGGATCAAGGGAATACCACGCCCATGTGGAAACGAGGCCCCCGAGTTTCTTCAGCACATGCTTTTATTTTGTCCATTTTAAGAACAAATTAGGAATAACCTAATTTGTCCATTACTGAATAAATTCCAGGGCCAACCTTCCAGGTGGTTAGTTCAATACTGTCTAACAGACAAGAACTCACATGTTACAGCACAGGTTGCAAAGTTCCTTAGCTGCCATTTGAAAGAGGGCAGAGATCATTTCATCTACCCATTCGCCTGATGCTCCTATTTTTAGTATTCTTCTTTGTTTTTTCTTCTTGCTTTTACTGTATATTTGCATATATGGGTCATATGACCGCAATAAACTTGAAACTTGAAAACTTGAGATATGCACACTGCACAGGAACCTGACTAACCCAGAATAAACATTTCAAACAACACATATCAATGTTTTTGAACATGATACAGAATAGTTCAGTGCACTTTAAATGCAGGCACACTGTACAGGGACATGGCTGACCCTGAGGTAACATTTTTAAGCCTCACACATCACAGTTTTGAACATGATTGCAGACACTCCTGTGCACTTTTAAAAATGTTATAACTCAAAAAACCTGAGCTTTTTTTGTAACTTGAAAATTTCCTATGCCTGTGTATTTCTATTTGTAACTCGAATTTTTCGTAAGTCGAGTTGATTGTAACTCAAGGTACCAATGTAACAAATTATATTGGCCAGTATAATATTGCATAACATGATTAAGGACTGTTTGACAGGCTCACCTATGTTCTCCTGGATTTGCACTGTTCACAAGATTGGTTAAGCAGCTGATTTTGTGATGAGTCATGTAACTGGGAGCTTGTTAGAGTGAGGAAATTCTTTTGCAAGCTTACGTTACAAATGGAATACTGTCCATACATTTTATTAAATAAAGTTTAGGTTCATAAAGAATTCAGAATCAGAAATATTCAGCACTGGTGGTAAAGTTATTACTTTTTTAAATTATAAAAAGCCTCATTTATTTTTATTGCAATTTGATGACACATCTGCTTGCTTTATTCGACTGGAAAAAGAAAATGTTGCTTCTTGGTATTGGTAAAGTTCCTTTTGTTAAATTATTTTCTAAATCATTCAACTTTTAACAAATGACATTTGATACTAACATTGGAATGCAATTTCAGCTAATTAAACAAATCCTTCTGTAAACCATTGGAACATTAAGATGACAAACTGTTCATTCAGGATTATTTTAATTGGGACAATTACTGTAATTTAGTTGCAATTATGTGTTGAGCTAAAAGCCTTTGTCTAAATCATTTGATTTTTAAAATTAATATATATATAGATGTGAGGAAAGAGTAAAGTGAAAACTCAGAGATTTTATATTTACTCTTCCAATATCCCACCATTTTGTCAGATTATAGTTACTCATTGTAGATAAACCGATCCTGCTGGTGGAGGTTTTCAGGTAACCTATTTGATTAAGGAGTTTAAAAAGATATGAACATGATTGGACTATTTGGATGTGGTGTTCTTGTTACTGGTACACAAACAAACACACACACCCTTTAACATAAACAATAGGGGTACAATCCAGATCATGTTAGGCATTTTACCTTTAATAGGGGATTGCGAACGACCTTGTGTCAGTTCTGCTTAGATACAACCCATGGTGTCCGAGATCTACTCAGCAGTGATCTTACAGTGAGTGCAGGCATTTGAACTTGGGTTGCATCCAGTGCATGACTCTGGAAAGCATGTTCTCTTTGTGCTCATTTTCACCGGGCCCCCTCTGCACCCTCTCCCGTTCTGTTCCACCGGACCTTCCCATCCTCAGCAGCATTGTCTCAGAAGAGGCAGTGTTAGCAGGGGGCTAACAGAGAAGGCGGACCTGCACAAATTGGTTTCCAAAAATACTGTATATACTCGAGTATAAGCCTAGTTTTTCAGCCCTAATTTTGGGCTGAAAAAAGGGGTCCTCGGCTTATATGCGGGTCAATCCTTTTAGCCACTGAGGCAAGTTTGAGTCAGTGGCTAAAAGTCATTTTAAACATTGTGTGCCACTTCTCCTAACCCCCCCCCCAATGTTTAAAATGACTTTTTAAAAGGTCATTTTAAAACAGTGTTTAAAATGACTTTTAGCCACCAACTCAAGCACTTGCCTCGGTGGCTAAAAGTCATTTTAAACATCACACACACACCCAGCTCACAAAGGAGGAATTGCCAGGCCCTGCTGCATTTCCCACCCTAGGCTTATACTTGAGTCAATAAATTTTCCCAGTTTTGGGGGTTTAAATTAGGGGCCCCGGCTTATACTCGGGTTGACTTATACTCTAGTATATACGGGTAAATAAATGAATCGTGTGCAGGGACAGTTCTGGACCAACTCATCTGTGGGGAGTTAGATGAGGAAGTTGTTTTTAAACAACTGTGATCAAGGGGGAAAGTCAGAATTGGGATGTATGCTTGGGGGGGGGGTTATGTTAGGATTTGTACCTGCATTTGTTGACAAAGTGGTCTTTAAGAGGCATGCAATTTATTTCCATGGATAGATACTTTCCCCTCTAAGACTGAAACTTGTTTGTTGACCTTTTTTTTCATCCCAGGCTTCTTCTAAGGAGCTCAGGCTTGTGTGTGTGTGTGTGTGTGTGTGTGTGTGTGTGTGTGTGTGTGTGTGTGTGTGTGTGTGTGTGTGTGTGTGTGTGTGTTGTGCACATACGCATGGCATGCTTTTTGGACATGCTTTCTACTGCACCACAGTGATTCTGATGTTCTAAGTTTCATGTCAATGTTTTTGGTTCTTTCTGTTTCAAAACTTTTATTGCTAGCAGCACGTTCTAAAATAAGAACATTGCTGCCTCTCTCATCATGCTTTAGTTTTTAGATTTGGCTAAATAGTAAGGGTAGGTAACACTGCAAATGTCTCGGTGCATATTTTTCTTTGTTTTAATTATTGTTTTAATTTTTCTTTTTAATTCCAGAGACCTTTGGGTAGGAGGACACATATAACTGTAAAAATAAATAAATAAAATAAATAAAAAAATTTTTCTTTTCTTTTGCTTAATTTGACAAAAGAGTTCTGTTGCTGTTTGACAAAAGCTTACAATTTACATAAATAACTTTCAACAGCATGGCTCAGAAGGTTGGAATAGAGATTTCAATCCATAAACCGGCAGTGGAGTATTGGATTCTGAAGAGAAGCATTGTTCGTCATAAGCAGAACACTATTCACATTCAGTTTTAAGCAGAGCTGGCATTAACATTCCGCTAATTTGCTTCATGTGACTTCTCAGCTGTGGTTTTTCATTTAAGTCTTCAACTCCTTTTCTTTTCACAGTTCTGTTTTGTGAAAATCAGATGGTTAAGAAATGTTTTAACCCTTTCTCTTCTGGCATGACTAGACTACCCTTTCTCTATTTGCTGTGATTTTGAATAGGCAATGCATAGACTGAACATGGGAATACTGTACACAAAGTGAGTTTATAAATCCATTACGCCCATTGATTCTATTAAGGAATAGCGTGGCTAAATGTTGTTTTTAAATCCAGTTAGTTCACTAATAATTTGATCCACAGTAAACACCAGATCTGACATTGAGTTTGTGACTCTTAGCAAGACTTAAAACAAATAATTTATTAATGTTGAGTTTATTTTACTCTGGGATTTATTATGCTTTCTTTAGAATTTCAAAGAATATCCCAACCACCAAAGATGTTGAACCGCTACTTGAAATCGATGGGGATATTCGAAACTTTGAAGTGTTTTTGTCTTCGCGAACTCCAGTCCTTGTATCACGTGATGTAAAAACCTTTTTACCTTGCACGGTAAACCTTGATCCAAAACTCCGAGAAATAATTGCAGGTACACACGTGTTGCTATTTCAGTACTCCTTGTTCTTAATGCTAGTGATTTCGGTGGTTTGGTTAAGAACGATACAGGCCAGCCTCTTGTTGGTTCGTTATGCTGGCTAAGTACAGCAGTTTAATTTGTAGTGCTCTTTCTGAGCTGCTATTTCTCCGCTTCTCACACACCACCTCCCATGACTGTCATGCAACAAGGGCTACAAATGATGACCTTTTAACGTGTGTTAGTTTGTCCCCAATACATGTAAACCAATGTAGCTGATCAACAGGAGCACGGCCCTTCTTTTGTTATTATTTATTATTTATTTATTATTATATTTATATACCGCCCCATCTTCTGAGACGGAACTCGAGGCGGTGTACAATAAAAAGAAACAATAGCAATCAGAAACATCAATAAAAAAATAGGAGGGTGCAATACCCTCAGCACAGAATGGCATGGGCGGCCACAAGGAGGAGAGGGGGAAAAAGGAAAATTAAATAAAAAGGTCGCCATATGCCTCCCTGAACAGATGGGTTTTCAGGACTTTTTTTAAAGGCGGGCAGGGACGCTGCAAGGCGCAGCTCACTAGGTAATTGGTTAGAACTATGAACTCAACAAAGACAGTTCTCGATATTAGAGCATATCAAATAGGTCAGGCCTGCCCAACAGGTAGACCGGGGGCTACCAGTAGCCCGTGAAGGGTTCAAAAGTAGCCCGCCAGCCATCAATAAAAAAGTGAGGGGATAAGTTCTCCACCTCTATCTCCCCCACCCCAAGGACCACCACTGCCCCAGCAAAGCTCTGGGTCTGCCAGCCCACTGTCTCAGCTGAGCGGGGCAGTTCAAGGGCCATGGCACAGCCCCCTGCTCTCCCTACCGGCCAGATGATCGGCGTGCCATTGTCTCGTGACCAATTGAGTTGTTGGTGCAGAGCGGAGGAAGGGGAGTAGAGGGGACAGCGAGGGACGGGGTCATGGGCGTGCCCACCTCCTTTGCATGGGGACGTCCCCCTCTTCTCCCCCCCCGGAGAATTCCTTCATCATCATCATCCTCCCACCCCCACAGCTGCCTCACAGAGACAGTGACCTGTGGCTCCTCCTGCTCCCCTTCACATGGCGATGTGATTGCCCCGCTGCTGGCTTGGCCCATCCCAGCTGCACAGAAAACATGGCAGAAGTGAGTGAGAGTTATGGGCGGCAGCAGCAGTGGCAGTAAGGGGGCTGGAAGGGAGAAGGGGGAAACAGGAGGAGAAGTAGAGTCAAGTCAGGCCCTGGGCAGGTTGGGAGGGAAAGTGCATCTTTTTAAAAAGTCTTCCAGTAGCCTGGGCAAGTGGAAGGGGCGATTTGCACAAGCATGCATGTGCCTCCCTTGCACCCATCCACACCGGCTCGAGTGGGTGTAAGACAAGTGTGTGCATGGTCAGCCTTACCATAGGAATGCATTGAAATATGTTCCCTCCAGAAAGGATTAATTGATTTTCAATGCGTTCCCATGGGAAACCGCTGCTCTACTTACAATTTTTTTTACTTATGAGCATATTCTTGGAACAGATAAAATTTGTAAGTAATGGTTTTAGTGTAGTAGCTCTCGGGCACTTTTGTCTGGAAAAAGTAGACCTCAGCCTGTTCAAAGTTGGACAGCCCTGAAATAGGTGAACATTTCAAGAGGGAAGGCTACACCAGCTAGTCTCTTGCAGCAAAAATCCCAAAACAAATTTGTGGCACCTCAAAAGCTAAGAATTTGATTTGCTATGAGCGTTTGTGGACTGAAGTTCTGGATTTGTAAATGATCCTTACCTCTACATTCAAGAATGTTGCATCCTATTAAGTCTTAGTTGCCATGTTCTTAGTCCTGCCGTTTTCACTGCTCCATTTGTGTCAGCATTAGCCCTGCACGTTGAAGAGGGAGGAATCTCTCCTTTGCATCTCAGTTTTGAAGTCCTGTCTTTTTCACTATGAAGTGGGGGTGTTTTTGACTCCCCCTGACCTCAGGTTTCTCTTCTTGCCTTTCTGGTTCTGAGGGGACTGATCCTGAGGCTCCATGCCCTTTGGTTTCAAGAGACTGCAACAACTTTTCAAGTCGCTGCAACCGCCCCTTTTGTTCTCTAAAGAAATGAAATGCAAGATAAATTAAATTTTTTTTAGCATTAATTTAAATTTTTACCAATGCAGGCTCGCCTGCATTGGTTGCCCGTTGCCTGCCATATAAGATTCAAGGTGTTGGTTTTGGTTTATAAACCCCTCCATGGCCTGGGTCCTGATTATTTGGCAGAGCGTATCTCCCTACGATCAGAGCTGGCCCAACCCACCAGTTCCTCTACGGCTCTCTCACTCCGGGTGGCTACCCCCAGGGAAGCCCGCAGGGTAGTAACTGGAAAACGGGCCTTCTCGGTGGCCAGTCCATCGCTTTGGAACAAGCTACCCGGTGAGATGTGCCAGGCTCCCTCATTGGCATCCTTTAGGAAAGCCCTTAAAACCTGGCTGTTCAGGGATGCCTTTGGCGACAGCTAATGTGGTACTAAGTTGTTTCCCCGCCCCCCTTCTCTTTTGTCATGGTTGTTAAGTTTTTGCCTCTTGCCCAGCACTATTTTACTATTTTATATTGTTTTCTTGTTGTCTGTTTTTAAGCCTATTGTGTTAACCGCCCAGAGTTCCTTTGGGAATGCAAAAATAAAATAAAATAAAATAAAATAAACAATTTTTTTGCATTTGTGCTCTTGTTGGTTTCATTTGTGCATTGAATATTTCAGATGTCCGTGCAGCAAGGGATCAAGTTAACATTGGGGCCATCCCGTATCCCACACTGCCTTTACAAGAGGCGGCCCCGAGAGCATCGTCAGTGTTCAGTCAGCCATCGTCAGCCTGCTCGTCCACACACTCCTTTAATGGGCCTTTCAATGCAGGTGTTGTGTCTCCGCAACCTCACAGCAGCTACTACAGTGGAATGACCGGACCTCAGCATCCTTTCTATAACAGGGTAAGAGAGGTCACTGTTGCTTAATCTTTACATGGGGAGGGGGGGTTGTGTTTTGTTTGGGTGTTATTCAAGCTTGGTGAAAAACACTGTTGTTTTTTTTTTTAATTATGGGCTTATTACCTCAATGATGGAATAGAGTTTGTGAAGATCAAAAGGAGCGATAAGTCTTTGCATACATCTAGGTGGTGGGCCAGTAAATTTATGACCAGGATCCATGCACACCAGCTTAGTTATGGACAGAAGATGAACTGTCTATAATGCTTTAAGCATGAGCTGAAGTGATGATTCGGAGAGTAGCAGAGTCTAATGTACAGGTACTGCCACAGTACATTTTGAATCCATCTTCTGAGTGAAAGAGAATGGTGGCAAAGCGGCACATTAAAACATTCCTAAAATGTAGGTTGAATCACGATGATTTGGTCCTTGGACATGTGCTGAACACATCCCACATTTCTAAACCAGGATATTGGCTTCCATTGGAATGTAATTATACAAACTTGAATAAGTGTTGCTCTTTTGACCATAGTTCTTGACGGTATCAATGGATAGTTTCCCCCATTAAGGTATGTAAATGTTGTCTGTCTTGTGACAGAAATGTTTCATTATCCCAATGTTTGTCTGTCATTGAACTAAAGTGAAATTGCCACCAACTTCAATTGTGGTAGGTAACCCTACCTAACAAATCCACCTTTTGTTTGTTTCAAAGTAGTGTTATTTAGATAATGTCAAGAAGTGAACATAATGTTTTGTGTTTTTCATTTTTAAATAAGTTGTATTTGTTGGAATTGAGTTTTTTTTGTTTTCCTTTTGATTTTTGTAATGGTCCCTTTTTTGTTACATGTTTCTTTCCATAGCCATTCTTTGCCCCATATGTTTACATGCCAAGGTATTACCCTGGTAGCTCTCATCTCACCTCACGTCCATCACTAAAATCGTGTTTGTCCAGGGATCAGAACAATGGCCTAGTAAGTATCTCAAACAGTAAATGAACATACTAACGTACCTAATAAGATGAGTCAGTAACGTACAAGTCAATGTTTTTTAATGTTGGCAAATAGATGAGTCAACTGTCTTCGTAGGCATCTTTTATGAAGCTTCAAAGTAAAGCTAGCTTAACATTTTGTACAGAATCTTTGTACAGTTTGAGGCCAAATATTGAAGATAAAATTAAGGAGTGATTTCTAAAAATCCTAAGGAACATCTTTGGAGTGAAAACGTGAAGGTCCCAATTTAGGAAATCGATGCAGTAAACATTCTGTGAGTTGATAAGAGTTACTTAACATAGCTGTATTTATAGATTTAAGAAAGCTAAATGTTAGCTCGTAATAGTTTAAGGCCTTTATTTTTTGAGGTTAGACATCAGTATAATATGTGTGGATACAGTGTGTTTATGTAACAACGGTGGCATAATTTGGGAAATGAAACATGTTTTAATAGGACTTATTCTGACCCTGTTGGGAAATAAGGAATGCTTCCTTTCAAAGCACTCCACGGGGCTCTTTTGGTTCTAGATCAGTGACTCCTTTAGAGCCAAGCTATGCAGAGTTTTTTCAAACTTTGTTTTAAAATGGCATCTAGGCAAGGAACAGGCAGGGACCCCTTTTTCTTCAAGAGATTTTCTCCCTCTTCTCTTGGAATGACCGAGTCACCGCAGAGGCACAGTCAGTATGGTGCCCAATGACCCCTGGTCCTTCTCTTCTCCTTACTTCTCATTGATGGGTAAAATATGGCTTCAGAAACCATGGTTTGCCCGATTTGGTTCTACAGTGGTACCTTGTATAAAGGAATTAATTTGTTCCAAATGAAATTCTGTTAGGAAAATTTTCCTTTATACAAATTTCCCATAGGAATGCATTGAAAACAGAGTAATCCCTAATCGCGACCATTTTTATGTTGCACGGATTTGCCCCATAGGCGATTCTGTTGAGCAAATTTCCCCTATCTCCGGAATTTTTTTCTGTTGTACAGATTTTATGTTATACAACATTTTTGTTATACGAGGATCCACTGCAGTGACAAAAGGAGGGGGCAGTGTGCTCAGCCAGAGGCTAGGCGTATGATAAGAAAAGAAGGGGGCATTGGGGGGGCAGTGGAAGAGGCATCCTGGATGAACTGGCGGGGCAGGGCTGTTGTACCGGCCATGTCGGGGCCACATGCACCTTTGGAAAAGCTTCACGTTTCCTTTACTAGGTGTTTTTTTTAAGTATTTCCATAGTTTATACATGCTGCTCTTTTCATCTACTGTTTCTTCCTATTTTGGTTGCATGCTTAACAGTGTTGTCCAAATCATAATAGCCTGTTGTTGTTGTTGTTGTTAGGGTATTATCAAGGAGGATGCTGGTGAATGGCTTCCTTCTCCCACAGACCCCTCCATGGTAAATGAGTAGTTGTGTGGTGTGGAGCCTTAGCATCTCATTGTGTCCTCAGCAGTAACGCATCTGCTTCAGTTGTAACTGCCGCTCACTAACCCTGCATCAGTGGCGTGATGAACGAGTAGAGTAGACGAGGACTAATAAGCCTAGGTTGTGAATGGGTACAGCAGCTAACGATCTCACCAGGTACATTGTCTGTTTTGCATCTCCCTCGCTACCGGCAGTAGTCTGTGGACTGCAGCATTATTAGACGCCAGTGTGTGCCATCTTCATTAGTTGTATTGTGCTGATGAGTAGAATAGGTGTAGGACGTTAGCAAGGTGTAGATGTGAGTGACTGGTCTCTTCTCTAAATGTTTTAGCACAATAATCCACCCTTGTACTTTCTCTGTCACAAAAAAGGACACAAAGCCATTGCAGTTTGCAAGGTACAAAGCTGGCTAGAGGACTGTTGTCATAGCTTATATAAGCCACCATCTTGGATCTTATTTTCAAAATTTTCAAAACTTTTGTTTCTTGCAGCAATTTGTACTGTGTAGCAGTTTCTAGCCATGCCTGAAACATGAATTTTGGACTATAAATTTGGATTACAGACTCTTTCTTCTCTTAATGGCTGCAGCCCGTTTTCTGCAACAGCTTTTACTTTTATGGCTCTGGAATTGTGTTCTTATTCTAAATGCTCTTGGCGGAGGGGAACATACTCCCACCCCTCTCATCCACTTCTTTCCAAATACTTGAAAGAAAATAACAAGGATTCTGTTCTGTTCCCTTGCCTTCCTCTTTGGTGGGCTCCTTCAAATCTACTGTGCCCATACGCCTGCTGGTCTCTAGGGACATATGCTAAAAAAAAAAAAAATCCCCCTTCCGCCCTCTTTCATTCCAAACATTAGTTGACCGAGTCCTTCTTGCAAGTCTCAGATACAGCTGCACTTCAGGGCTTGGCATGAGAGAGGCAATGAGAGGGCAAAACTTAATAACCCAGGGGAAGTTGGAATGGTCATGAGATTGGATCCAGGTGTCCTCCCTAACGCTGTGCTTGAGTAAAATGGGTTACGTCTTCAGATATCACGTTGAGGGGAGATGATACAAAAGCATTCAAAGAAGCAAATAGATAAAATAATGTAAGTTCTTTGTGTGTTGGCATACAGCCTTTAGATCAGGCATGTCCAAACTTCAGCCCTCCAGATGTTTTGGACCACAACTCCCACAGTGCTTTGCCATTGGAAATATAGGCTTGGAATTCTGGGAGTTGTGGTCCAAAATATCAGGAGGGCAGAAATCTGGACATTCCTGCTTTAGATTCTTATGTGAAAGTAGGTCCTTTTCTATGGATAGCTAGTTTACATTCTGAAACAGATTTCTAGCAAGTTTGTCTTTTTAAAAAGCTTCTTTCCAGGTCTACTTCTGTTTATCCGTACGTGCATTCTAATGTGTTAAAAGTGGTTTGCCTTATAAGTTTGTATGGATGTTACTGATGGTGGATGGCTTTTCATAAAATTTCTCAGGCCTGGTGATTTTCCAAGTCTTGGCTTACCAGAGGTCCCTGCGGAGACTTCCTTTTTAAACCCAGAAATTTTCCTGGCTTCTCAGAAAAGCAAGAACCTGGTCTCATTCTGCTAACTTTGTTCCATTTCACAGCCTTTGTTCTGCTCAGGAAATGTCCAAATTCTGCATATCTTAATGTCCCTTCCACTGATTCCAATACAGGAAGGATATAATTGTTATATCAGTCCTATGTTGAAATATGGTCTGGGCATATGTGTGTGTTGTCCCCCCCCCGCCCGCGGATTAATAGTACAGTACTAAGAATGTAACGGGCATTCATTATTTATTATATCACAGGTCCTGCTATCATTTTAAAAAAATATTTATCATAATGGGCACGGTTGCACTGAAATCACTTTCTCCAGAGCCTTTGCTAAGAAAATTGGTTGTCCTCCTGAGTCTAAATTGAGCAAGCTGAAAAGAGAAGGAAGCACCAACATTTTAAAATTCCAATAGCTGGAGAGGCATCAATGCCTTTGGGGGTGGGGGTACTCTTGCTGGACCATAATTTATGTCTGCAACATGATGTCATGCCATTTTAAGCATATTGTTACTATTGGATCTTAGTTCTTACTGAAAGTTGTGCATTTTTATAGAGTCGGGAGGGGGGAATCCCTGCGTCCTAATACAGTGGTACCTCGGATAACGAATTTAATTCATTCTCCGAGGCAATTTGTTATCCAAAAAAAATTCATTATCCGAAACACAGTTTCCCATAGGAATGAATGGGAAGCCAATTAATTTGTTCTGGAGCCTAGGAAAATGACACAGACACCTTTTTTTTTTTGCTCAAAACTCTTTTTAATGGGCACTTTAAAGGTACAGATATGATGCAGCCCAGGATAATTCTTTTTTACTGATGCATGCTGGAAATTTGGTATCTGAGGCAGCCCATACGGAAAATTTGTTATCCGAGGCAGCCCATAGGGATATTCGTTATCTAAGGCAGCCCATAGGGAAAAATAGGTATCCGAGGCAGCCCTATACCTAGAAATTGTGATTCGTTATCCAAAAAATTCATTATCAGGGGCATTCGTTATCCGAGGTATTACTGTATAGAGCTTTCTGTTGGGATGTATGCATTTATTGTATTTCAAATCATTAGTGGGTGGTGGGAGAATCCTATCTCTTGGTATGTAATAGGTAGCTGGGATCCAAAGAGTCTTTTTTTTTTTTAAGTGTGTGTAAGAGCTTGGGGGCATTTAATGGGTTCTTGGATACGAGCAGCAGGTCTCCTGGTGGCACGTCACAAAATGCTTTTGAAAAGGCCAAAACCCTCGTGTAGCACAGAAGCTTTCATGGGCGGAAACAGCTCAGAATCCGTTTTTAAGTGGGTAGAACTCGTCGAATGGTTCCTTGGATCCCGGCCAGTTGTGTTGTTATTGGGAGATGTGTTGTGTTCTTAAAATGATGCTTTCTTGCCGTGTTAAGCTGTGTTATTTGTTTTTGTCCTTTTTCTTCTTCTTCTTAAAGCCATGTAAATCTGGTTTAAACAGGCCAAGACAGGTACAGCAAATTTCTCCAAACTGTTCACTTGTTTTGATGTGTGATCATTAGAGAATGTTGCCTACTAGCAGCACTCCACGCAGGTCCACGAATGCACGTGGGCAGCCCTGAGGCTGTCTTGACCTCCCGCTTCCTAGGTCTTTGCATGGCCAGTGCTTAGGGGAACAGTGTTCTTGCCGAATCTTTTAAAGGAACGGAGACAGGGAGGGGGCGGCCGCATTATATGTAATTCTCTCATTCATGTCTGCCACGGTCAACATCACTAAAACATTTGCACTGCTTTTCTGCACTGTTAAGGCACCGCTTTTTAATCAGGTGTGTTGTGGATTAAACTTTATCTATGACAGGATTCATGCACTGACATCAGTCTACATACATTTGTATTTTCTCTTAATTTTTATGGAGTGAAATTTCTGCTAGGATAGCTGGCACTGCATGCTGGAATTACTATTTGTGGGTGGGAAAAAAAACCTGGCAGGGGAATAATACGGAAATTATTCGTTAGATCCTACTGTAATGTATTGAATTTGGAGTGTTACAAACACATATAGACCCCGCACTTAGTTGTGCTGGCTTTATGAAAATAGTTATTTGTGTAACGAAAAGGTTCTGGACTGGCAAGGGACAGTTTCCTGGGTTTTTTTTTTTTTTTTTTTTACTGTTGTAAACCGTCCTGAGTCCCCTATGTGGGAAATAGGTGTGGTATATAAGTGTGAAAAATAAATAAATAAATAAATTTCCAAGTTCAAAGCAATCTGCTGTTTTCTTGAAGGGGCAAAGTGGTTTTGATCCCCTGCTCTGTGGAACCAGGCAGCCACAATTAGTATCTGGATGAAAATAGGCTCTGTGGGAAAGATTTCTGTGGCTGAAATCCTGTTTGGTAGCATAAGCTCAAGTATAAATTTCCCTCTGTTTCTTCCTGGCAAGCAAGCCGCCTCTGCCACGCTTCTTGGGGTCCACACACACATGCTGGCTTGGTGTGTGCCAGTGTACGCCCCCAGGAATCACAGCAACGGTGCTTTGTTTGCTGGAGACAAACAGGTGTTAGTCTGTGGAACTCCCTGCCACAGGATGTGGTGACGGCATCTGGCCTGGATGCCTTCAAAAGGGGATTGGACAGATTCCTGGAGGAAAAGTCCATCCCAGGTGACAAACCATGATGGAGATGTGTCATCTCTAGGCTTAAAACCGGGGTACTCCAAGGGCCAGATGCAGGGGAGTGGTATCAGGAGATGGAGATCTAGTCTCGTGCGCTCCCATAGGCATTTGGTGGGGCCACTGTGAGATACAGGAAGGTGGACTAGATGGGCCTTTGGCCTGATCCAGCATGGCTCTTCTTATGTTCTTATGTTATGTAGATGGAATAGTTATGCTTGGTATTATGCTACAAACTGGATTCCAGCCTAAAGGTATATATATACCTTTTCAATTTCCGCCTAAAACAGTGGTTGCAGAATGGAGATTCTTCTCTCTGCTTCTGATCAGAATACCAGTAAGGATAGATTGTGGGAACAAGTAGACTCATTGTTCAGTCTTTTAGATATGTAAAAAGTGTGTTCTCCAGCCACCTCCAGAGGTTTGGATGATCACAACCCATGGTCCTTCATTGTGGCCCATGCTAACAGATGGAAATGGTATTTCAAAACACCTGGTTCAAGTAAGGTCAGTTTAAAGAACATGTACACATACATGATTGTTTTGACTTGTATTTGATAACCGTGTTGTTTCTAAAACCAAATTTCTCAAGAAATATTTTTGAAACTTGACTGAGGGATTGTAAAAAAAGTTAAAATAAAGATGGAAAATTGGCTCTCTGGCACAGGAGGGATGGATTCAGAATCTTTTTAGAGTTAGACCAGGGGTGCCCAAACTTTTTGTAAGGAGGGCCAGATTTGATGGCTGAGAATGTGTCAGGGGACGATTGCTCCCCGACCCTGCCACCCTACTGCAAGCCCCACCCACTGACCCCTAAGCCCCACCCACTGACCCCTTGCAACCCCACCCGCAGGAAGGAAGGCGGGGACCAAGGGAAGAAGGTAGAAACCAAGAGAGGAAGGAAGGAAGGTGGGGAACAAGGAAGGGAGGAAAGAAGGAAGGTGGGGACCAAAGGAAGCACAGGGAGCCGTGGCCACAGGTCGCCCCTTGGAAGAGGCAATCTGTGCGACCTTGCACCCTCCCCCCAAGCTCCCCACCAGTGGCGAAGGCTCACCCGCCAGCCCACCCCAAAGCTCCTTGGCGGTGGCAGAGGCCCGCTGGCCTGCCCACCCCCACACATTCCCCTGCAGTGCCGGTGGTAGCAGGCCGCCCAGCTGCCCAAGCTTCCCAGCAGTTTATTTTTTTAAAAAAAAACCATTTTAGGGGACCCATCGGGCCAGCCAGCCGCGGGACACTCAGAATGGCCTGACGGGCCGGATATGGCCCCTGGGCCGGACTTTGGGCAGGCCTGCGTTAGACTGTTACTCTCTAATGTCTAGATTATACCAAAGTGAGTGGAGTAGGCTGGAGATTTTCTTTTCTTTTTTTCTACATGGAGAGTTTTCTGAAAATTTTTGCTTTCATTTTATAGGAGGGCAAACATTTATAGAAGCGGGCCGAGCCCTGTGGTTTGTCTTGAACTTGTTGTATCAGTCCTGTGTGGTCCGTGGGTTGTCTCAGTCTCTTTGGTTATAAAAAAGGTGTGGGGGGGAGGCATGTGTCCCTCACAGAAGGCTGGCGAATTTGAGTTTGAGAGGCAGTTGTCTAATAACCACGTTTAGCAAGGGAGCCGTTGTCTTTTGAAGGGCCCCTTCTGTTTTGGAGACACAGCTGGGTTTTAAAGGTCATACTCTCCTACCAGGAAGTCCCATCCTGCTGAGGATTTTACACTGCCAGTTTTGAGCATGCATTTATCTGCCTTCCACATTACACAGGTAATGTGTGTGAAAGCTCCCTAAAACGCAACAACATACTAGGGTGTTGGATATTTCCAGAAGATAAGGCGCATAAAATAGAGACAACACCGTTTGGTTCATTCTGTTTTTTTTTTAATTGACCTAGCAGTTTTAAAACTTGCATGTGTGGTAGCTAAGGTCTGGATCTATTGGATGTTGCATCCTGACCTTTTGCAGCTTCTCTTTATTATGCTTGAAAAGTGTGTGTACCCTTTGTGGCAACAGCCCCTAGTGATGCTTTGAGCATCTTCTGCAGTTCTGTTTTGGCTGGATGTCTGTTCTCCACCATAGAATCTGCCGTGAATAAAGAGCCAAACATTGGAGGTACCTCTGAAGAATAAGTGTACTGCCAAGGTCAAGTGTATTGCACATTTCTGTGGCTTTAATTGGGATTGCATTTTAGATATTTAGTGGGGGAAACGCTTGGTAGAAGCCTTTGCTTGCTTGTTATTCATATGTAATGAAGGCATAATGAACCTGCAAATGCTTATCCCTTGCATAGGGGACAGGTGCAGCTGCAGGAACATCCCACGTGCCTCTGAGCTCAATGACTGTTGACGCCGTATGTGAGAAACTCAAGCAGATAGAAGGACTGGACCAGAGTATGCTGGCTCAGTACTCGGCAACAATAAAGAAGGTGAGTCCCTTTACAGTGGTACCTCTGATAATGAATTTAATTCGTTCTCAGAGGCAATTTGTTATCCAAAAAAAATGTTATCTGAAACATGTTTTCCCACTGAAATGAATGGAAAACCAATTAATCTGTTCCGGAGGTCCGGAAAAAAAGGCAAAAAAGCTGGGATGGTGGTGTCCAGACCAATTTTTAAAATGTACTTTAAAGGCTTGCAGTGCTGGAACACTGCAATGCAATCATGGACAAGAGAAACCAGCAAGACTACCCCAGCCTGTTCCCACCCAAAGTGCAATGGGGGAAAAATGCAAACAAACAAACATAAGCAGGAAGAAAATTCCAGCCCATTTTTGCCTGCAGAGCAATGGAAAAAAGACTGCAAACATGGAGAAATGAAACCAGCAAGACTACTACAGCCTCTTCCAGCCAAAAACGCAAAGAACAGCAGTGCAAATATTAATAAAAGCTAGCTCCCTATCTTACCCAGTTCGAAAGGTCCAAATCCCTCAGCAAAACATGTCCAGAATGGCTCCAAAAATGATCTAACTCCTCCCACCCCTCCATAAACTATGCATCCTGTAATACATGCAGGGTATACATTTTTGCAAGGCATTATGAAACATTTGTTATCTGAGGCAACCCATTCACTATCTGAGGCAGCCCTATACCTGGGAATTTCCATTTGTTATCTGAGATATTACTGTGTCTGTGTATTACGCATCTTGTAACTACTTTGTAAAAGACTACCAATATTTGCGCTGCACAAGAGCTGAACATTAAGCGTAAATATTTCTGTCAGATTTACAAACTGCATATAACAAATTTCATGAAACACTGATCTGACTAAATGAGCAGGGCTCATCATTTTTGAAGACATTGTGGCATCTGAATGATTATTGAAAATGAGGTTCAGTAAGAGTAATTTGATTCTGTTGACAGCGCTCAGCGAAGCAAGAAGTGATGTGTCACACACACACACGTGTTTGTTTGTTTGCTTGAGATCTTTTGTTTTATGAGGTACTACAGAAAAAGTGGCCCGCGTACCATCAGTCCTTCACCCCCAGTGCTGTATTTCTCAGTGCCGTGTTATTGTATTGGTTAAAGTGGACTCCCTAACCCAGGCATGTCCAAACTTCGGCGCTCCAGATGTTTTGGACCACAACTCCCACAGTCCTTTGCCATTGGAAATACAGGCTTGGGATTCTGGGAGTTGTGGTCTAAAACATCAGGAGGGCTGAAGTTTGGACGTGCCTGCCGTAACCTTATTATTTTCTCAAGCTTTGTGACCTGATTCGTGCCAATATTTTTTTGCCTGCCTAAAGTTGTTTCATGTAGTCCCTAGGAGATACTATAAGAGCCTTCCAAAGATGTACTGTGTTCTCTCATAAGCCCAGCCTTCCAGCAGCAGATGCAGCAAGCGGAAGTGGACTTTGTCCACAAACGTGCACATTACAATATAGCCAATAGTGTTTAAGGTGTCGCAACAATTTTTTGTCTCTTGTTTTAGTTGTTTGTTTTTAAAAGATCAGAATATGTAGGAACATATTAGAGAGTGGCCATTTTGTGGGGAGTCAGGAGAAGCCTGGCTGGGCTCCTTTCCAGACTGGGGCCAAGGACCCCCTGTGGGGTGCAGAGCTGGGTGAGTGACCCAGACAGTTCTGGAAGAGGGACCGGACCTCCTATCTACAGGGATAGGAATACAAAGAGCCATTTTCTATACATGATCTTTTTATCCTTTCTGGAATTGCCACGCTCTTCCTCTGCTCTCTTCTGTTTATCTCTCCAGCACTTCCAGCCAGGAAAATCTTATTATTCAGACATCTCGGTTTTTCATATATTCTTGTTTAGAACTTCTCAAATCAGGGTGAGGAAAGCCTCTTATTTAGTAATAATGCAGGTAGGTTGCAGAACGTTCTTTTTACCTGTGTGTGTACACACACAAACTGCATAGGAAAATATTCTTCCTACACCTACACACTCAATTCCATACAATAAATTAATTTTATTAATTAAGGAGCCCTGTGGCACAGTGGTTAAATGCCTGTACTGCAGGTAAAACTGTGCTCACAACCTGGGGTTCAATCCCAGGTAGCAGGCTCAAGGTTCACTCAGCCTTCCATCCTTCTGAGGTTGGTAAAATAAGTACCCAGCTTGCTGGGGGGGGGATGTGTAGCCTGTGTAATTAAACTGTAAACTGCCCAGAGACTACTTGAAGTGGTATTGGGTGGTATATAAGCAGAACACTTTGCTTTGCTTTGATTTTTTTAAAAAAAAATCTTTCAAGAAAAGTGGACTTTTGTTTTCAACAGAAACTATAAAACTTGGCTTCCCAAAAGCCTTTAATTCTTTGTGGTCTCTATGAATGCACAGAATAGGGCTTCTTCTGCCTCTGCCTAGAGTCTTGCAGAATCTTTTACTCAGTATACCTTTTTGTGGACTATAATCTATTTTTTTTTATTTGTGGAAACCCCCGAAGAAGGTACTGTTAATGAAATCAATTGCCAGATAAAAGTAATTAGCCTGTAAGATGCCACAAGACTTTTCTTTGGTTTTACTACAATAAATTAACAGAGTTACCCCTCTGGAAATTAAGTATGTACTTGCACAAGAAATTTAGTTTCCATTTTTTTAAACCAAAAAAATATTTATCAGTGGTTTTGAAAAAGCTGCCTGCATTCTTTTTTTTTTGTTTAGGCAAATATAAATGGGCGTGTTTTAGCACAGTGCAACATTGATGAGCTGAAGCGAGAGATGAACATGAATTTTGGCGACTGGCATCTCTTCAGGAGTGCGGTAAGATTTCAAGTCTCATGTGTAAATGCATATGTCTTGATGGTAGTATTTGTATGGGCTCATCCAATGCACTATAACTTGCAGTGATGTCCTGCTATGTTCCTTAATGCCAGCCATTGATATGGGACTGCAGCTTTTCCATAATTGAGTTTGTCATATTTTGGGGCTTTAACGCTTTGTTCCTGTTATTACCTAGCAATGATGAAAACCTTGTTAGTTTTCCCCCATGGAAGGTAGTGTAGTTATAGAAGTCATGGTAGCTAAATTGGGTGCCAGTCACAAAGTGTTGATTCAATGACCAGACAACAGGTTGCCACTTGGTTTATTAGCCTTAACTAACTGGTTACAATGGCAGTAATTGTTCTAGGACATGGCTGTGGTATTTTATATAAATTGATAGTACTAGGCTTGAAATGCAAGTTTTACATAAAGTTTGAGGCCTTGGAATAATTGTAAGTTTTCCATTGTGTTAACACATCTTTTAAAAACAGGAATATTTTTGAAGGCAGGAAGGGAATAAGGTTTGTTGAAACATACTACAGTGGTACCTTGTATAAAGGAATTAATTCGTTCCAAATGAAATTATGTTAAGCAAATTTTCCTTTATACAAATTTCCATAGGAATGCATTGAAAACGGAGTAATCCCATTTTTATGTTGTACGGATTTGCCCCATAGGCAATTATGTTAAGCAAATTTCCCCTATCTCCAGAATTTTTTATGTTGTACAGATTTTATGTTATACACACTGTTTGTTCTACAAGGATCCACTGTATTAATATATCAATTACTGTCAGTTCCTAGGCAAGTTGCAGTATTATTTAACTCTTCTTTTTTTGGGGGGGAGCCTTGAGGCTGCCAACCGCTGTAAATGCATGGGCTTTAGTTAGCCTCTTTGTACAGCATAGACACAAATGCAGAACAGGATCCCAAGGTTTCTCTGGACTTAAATTGGGACAAAAGCCCTCCTCAGATGCTGGCCATCCTTACGCCGCAAGAGAAGCTGACCCAGTGGGGTGCCTACCTTTCCTTTGCTTTTCTGCAATTACAAAGGTTGGCGGAGGGGCTCAAAGAAGTACTTGGTGCCCTTATAGGAGTTGTACTTTTGTAGCTGTTGGCCCTTGGTCGTTGGACTTGGAGAAATAAATGTCAACTGTCCTTGAGGACAGTCATGCAGGCCCTCCTGATTTTGAGGATCAACTACTGCAATGCCCTCTACGTGGCATTGCCCTTGACCCTTGTCTGGAGGCTCCAGCGGGTGCAGAATGCGGCGGCCAGACTGGTGGTGGGTGCTCGTAGATTCGAGCACATCACCCCAGTTCTGGCTCACCTGCATTGGCTACCCATTGCCCTCCGGATAAGGTTCAAGGTCTCGGTTTTGATTTTCAAAGCCCTCCACGGCTTCGGACCAGAGTACCTGTCGGAGCGTATCTCTCAGAGGTCAACCGGGACCAAGCCCACGAGGATGGCGCAGGCGCGCTCACTTAGGGTGGCCACAGCCAGAGAGGTGCGGAAATCGCTTACGCATAACCGCGCCTTCTCTATGATGGGCCCTATGCTGTGGAATCAGCTGCCTAGTGAGTTGCGCCTTGCAGTGTCCCTGCCTGCCTTCAAAAAAGCCTTGAAAACCCATCTCTTCAAGAAGGCATTTGGCGACCTTTTTACTTAATTTTGGGTTTTGTTGTTGTTGTTGTTTTCCTTGCCGCCCATGCCATCCTCTGTGAGGGGTATGGTACCTCCCTACTTCTATTGGAAGTTTGTCTCTTATTTTTGTTTGTTTGCTGGTGTCTGTTGTTACTGTTTTTACTGTTCACCGCCCAGAGTTCCGCTTCGGAAGATTGGGTGGTATATAAATGTAACAATAAATAAATAAATAAATAAATAAATAAATAAATAAATAAATAAATAAATAAATAAATATAACTGTTCAATTGGCCTGTTTTCCATAGTTTTGTCCAGCAGTTCATGTCTTCATCTAGATTTGTTTTTTAACAGAGGTCTGTGCTGTGCTAGTTGCCTCTTGATAGCCAGACTTTCCATGTTTTAGGTACTTGAAATGAGAAACGCAGAAAGCCAAGTGGTCCACGAGGAGTCTCGGGCAGCGAATGACCATCCAAGCGCCATTCCTCACAACGACCTTGCTCGCCGTCCCGCACTCAACAGCGAGTTGCCACATACGGAACTTACTGCTCTTCCGGGTCAAGCGCCTTATGCTCTCAATTTCAGCTTTGAGGAGCTGAACACTATTGGTCTGGAAGAAGCCCCGCCCCGTCATAGTAACTTAAGCTGGCAGGTAGTATGTCTCCAAATAAGCTTTTATTTCAACCCAGTTCCATTCTTTTAAGAACAATTTTTTATGAGTCTGCATTACCATTTTACAGGATAAAATCTATGGCCAGAATCCTCTTGGTCACTTAGGGTATAAAGGTAAATTTACACTCGTGCAAGTGCAGTGGTGTATATCAGAGAGGTAAAGGCAAATTGTTTCTAGTTAACAAGTCTCAGTGTAACCTGCTGAAATGCCCTAAGCACATAAGGAAAGAACATAAGAAGAGCCCTGCTGGATCAGGCCAAAGGCCCATCGAATTCAGCTTCCTGTATCTCACAGTGTCCCCACCAGATGCATCTGGGAGTGCATGAGACTAGATTTTTGTTTCCTGTTACTGCTCTCCTGCATCTGGCCCTTGATGCACCCCGTTTTTAAGCCTGGAGATTACACATCTCCATCATGGTTTGTAGCCTGTGATGGACTTTTCCTCCAGGAATCTGTCCAATCCCCTTTTGAAGGCGTCCAGGCCAAATGCCATCACCACATCCTGTGGCAGGGAGTTCCACAGACTAACAACGCACTGGGTGAAAAAAAAATCTTTTGTCAGTTCTTACTCTCCCAGCACTCAGTTTGAGTGGATGTTCCCTAGTTCTGGTATTTTGTGAGAGGGAGAAGAGCGTCCCTCTATCCACTTTACTCATGCCCTGCATTATTTTGTACGTCTCAATCCTATCCCCCCTCAGGTGCCTTTTTTTCCAGACTAAAGAGCCCCAAATGTTTTAGCCTTTCATCAGAAGGAAGGTGCTCCATCCTTGTAATTATTTTAGTCGCTCTCCTCTCCATCTTTTCCAGTTCCACTATGTCTTTTATTAATTACCCATATCTGTTGCTGACCTCTGGAGGGCCTGAATAAATGGTGTGTGTGCGTGCAAAACTTTAGCTTGTGCTTAAAATGTCCTTTCCAGTCTTTTTTTAAAAAAGTTAATGTAATCCCAGGAGTTTTTGTACTGAGGAGTCTTCTTTCTCTTTGTACAGTCACAAGCCCGCCGGACTCCGAGTCTTTCAAGCCTCAATTCTCAAGATTCTAGTATCGAAATCTCAAAGCTTACTGACAAGGTACAAGCAGAATATAGAGATGCCTATAGGGAATATATTGCTCAGATGTCACAATTAGAAGGGGGCGCAAGCTCTAGCACGGTGAGTGGTAGATCTTCCCCACACAGCTCCGCCACCTTCTATATGGGCCAGAGTACCTCCACTGGCTCCCTTCATTCCAGTATGGAACAAGATAAGGGAAAGGATTCTGAACAAAAACAAGAGGACGGAAGGAAGGCCTTCTTGATTAAACGCAACGACGTCACAGATTACACCAATTCAGGCGTATCGACTAATGATGCCTCCCCGTTGGATCCCATAACGGAAGAAGATGAGAAGTCAGACCAGTCTGGATCCAAGCTTCTGCCAGGGAAGAAAACATCGGAAAGGACCAGCATTTTCCAGGCTGCAGACCTCAAGTTGAAGGGAGTGGCCATGCGCTATCAGAAGCTTCCAAGCGACGAAGATGAGTCTGGAACGGAAGAATCTGACAACACTCCTCTTCTTAAGGAAGGCAAAGATAAGAAAGCAGATGGCAAAACCGAGAAGGCACCCAAATCCCCTGAGCATGGACCAGAGCCCATCAGAACCTTGATTAAAGCCAAGGAGTACCTGACAGATGCCCTGCTGGACAAAAAGGATTCCTCGGATTCCGGGGTACGATCCAATGAAAGCTCTCCAAATCATTCTCTCCATAATGACGGCGACGACTCCCAGCTTGAGAAAGCCAATCTGATTGAACTGGAAGAGGACAGCCGCGGCGGGAAGAGAGGAATTCCCCATAGCTTGAGTGGCCTTCAAGACCCAACCGTGGCGCGCATGTCTATTTGCTCGGAGGATAAGAAAAGCCCTTCGGACAGCAGCTTGATAGCAAGCAGTCCAGAAGAGAACTGGCCGGCCTGCCAGAAAGTCTACAACTTAAATCGCACACCTAGCACGGTCACCCTGAACAACAACACCGCACAAAGCAACAACAGGGGCAATCAGAATTTTGAGGAGACGGACGGCATCCGAGAGCCGCCTCCGATTATTCTGCGTCCTGGGTCCACTTCGAATTCCGTGGCCGTCCATAATGATAACATGAAAGGCGTGGCTCAAAAACGTGGCCAGCGTTCAGGTTATGCCCGGCTTTCAAAAGACGCTTCTGAGCTCCTTACCGTTACCGGCTCCGATGCGTCAGGCTTCGGAGAAGAGAGGGAGAGTATTCTTTAAAAGAGATTCAGGTTGAATTCAGGCTTCTCTGAACAATCGTGTTTCATTCTTTAAACATTCCTCCCTTGTTTAATAGAACCTGATTGAGCTTATACATTGATGTGGATTTGGTGTAGTTCCCTCCCCCTCCCCCCACCCAGCTCACATGTTCATTATTATAGAAAACAGAAGGTTCATTTCAGCCGAGGTTAAGCAGGTCTTAATTTTCTGAATATTTCAAAGTGATAGATGTGAGCATGTGATTGAAATTGGTGGGATAATGGCCAAAATAATTGAGTGTATCCTTGTCAGAAATAATCATAGAACAAATTCCCTAGTCCATATGGTTTGCGGGGTTGGGGGGGGGGCTTTAAAACTCATAGAATCAAATGTGAACAGTTTATCTCTGTCTCATAAGACCCAGTGTTTGTATTTCTTTTTTTTTTTAATCATTTACTGGGGGAGAAGAGGAAAGAATTTATCATGGCAAGGGGAAGTCAAATATTCTAAGCCCAATCTCCACAGAAATAACTGCTTATTTAATGTTTTGTGTTCTTAAGAATGTAACAGTGTGGTCAAGTTGAACAAGCAGATTAGGAAGTAACTGGGTGAATTTTCTGTCCATGTATAGTGTTGTGGATGAGTAGTATTAAAGTAACCGTGCAATGTAGCTGCGACCATGGTGTTACTTGGAGCAGTATTTGGATGTAGCCTTTTTGGAACGACTGCATTATGGATATTTACAGTTTTAAGAACGGCCTTCGATTAATAGGTTTCATCTGATTAATAGGTTTTATCTGATTATAGAATGCAAAAAGGAATGGGAGTTTTAAAACTAATATTTGCCTCTGTGTATCAAAACAGGGCATAGCTGTGTCCCTTTAATTTTCATGTGTTTCTGATGTCAGTAATTTGTACTGCTGTCGAAATGTGCATGGTTTTGAGTACCGCTGACGAGATGCATGTATTTGCACTAGTAGAGAGAAGACAATAAAGAAACAGGCACGCTGCTCTTGTGTCGGGCGTTTTCAATGTTTGCGCCTTCCCCAATTAGAAGCATAATTTTGCCAAAGCTTGACTATGAGAGAATTGATTTTTTAAAAAAAAAGAACCTTGGCCCTTCTTAAAGGCGCACGGCGTGGTTATGTCAGTGCTGGATGAGGATCTGCTATATGAATCCCCACGCAGATGAAACATTTTTCCCTTTTTTTTTTCCATAAGTGCTTCTTTTCCTTGATATAACAGGCTGGCTGTAGATTTTAGTCCCTAACTGCTTGGCTGTATGTACGCAGAGCTTGTTCAATGAGAGGCTGCGCCATTGGCTTGAACGATGGCGAGAGAGGTGTGCGTTCCCAGTTTGCCTTAGAGGGCAGAATCCAGCTCCACCTGGGGAAGCTACCACGAGGAGAACGTGTGCGTGCGTGTGTTCTCACGCGCGCACACAGCACTTTTCAGCATTCCTTGCTGGCACCCTAGATATGTTCTGTTCTGCAGTGAGGGACCCTCCAAAGAAGGTACAGTATTGGCTTTAAGAGGAGGCATTGATCAAAATTGTGGGCCCCCATGATCCCCTTTCATGCTGTCTGGAGACGGGCTGAATTCTGGATAGGGAGCATATTGGGTCCGTTGGCAAGACCTGTGATGGGCCTCTCTGGCAGATGCAAAACATCAGACCATCAGAAGAGGCCCTGCTGGATCAGGCCAACGGCCCATCTAGTCCATCTTCCTGTATCTCACAGTGGCCTCACCAGATGCGTCTGGGAGCGCACGAGACTAGATCTCTGTCTCCGGACATCTAGTCTTTAGAGATGTATCAGCTGCAGAGTTCCAGAGTGCCCCAGAAGAAAGGAATGGTCAACCACTTCTGAGTACCAAGTACTGGAAAGGGTTCCTGTAACGCAGAATCAGTTGGACAGCATACAGCAGCTTACTCCTTGTGAGGGAGCCCATGTGGATGGAAGGTCCAGTCATTTCACTGAAATGTGTTTCCTTTAAAAAAAAAAGGCACATCCCAAAAAAAGGAGACGACATGATTTAATAGTACACATTAGGTTTGTAATTTATGGAATGTCCCAACAATAATTAGACAATCTAATCTGTAGTAATAAAAACGGATGTACGTTTTGTCTTTGGCGACCCAAGTGCCAAAACTCATGAAACCTGGACGCCCGAAATTTGACATTCCTTTGAGGTGTACACGTTCGGATGATTTAATTTCTGACTTGCATTTATGAATTTTAGCTCATTTAAATGTGCCTGTTTGAAGTTGCCAAACCACTTTTTAGTCAGTGGGTGGCAGAATTCTGTAATCCTTGCAGAGATCGGCAGTCTGTACAGTTTGAGGAAGGGAGTCATAGTCTGAGGGCAAAAGCATAGAGTGGTCCCTTTCTGTGCTTGAAGGCCGGGTTTCAGATTAAAAAGGCTGTTCTAATACATGCAAAGCCGGGTGCTTTTGCTAGTGTTGTTCATTAAAGCTGCTTTCAAACTAACTGCACTTGATGAGTTAAATGAAACCTACCTGAGTCCTTTTTAATGGAAAAAATCTTTATTGGTATTTACAGGCTGAATACTTACATAAGTAGAGAGGGGATCGATATCATCATAATGAGAATGGGGACAATTGAGGAAGATGATAATGACTGAAGATTGAGATATCCAAGGCCCAGGAGAAAAGGAAGCCAGGTCTGAGTTAGAGCATAATGGACGCTTAAAATTGTTGTTTATGAATGTAATACTGCATATAAAACATTATTCTTTGGAAGAACTAAATGTTACATTTCCTTTCCAATAAGAAATACCATCTGCTGCAAGTTATCCTTCAAGGAAAAATAGACGGGCAGCATGGCTTGGGGCGTACAAGAACATTCTGGCTTAAGACCTTAAGCCAATGGTCCACATTGAGCACAGCTGCTCTGTTCAGAATAGCCTTAGACCAGGCATGTCCAAGGTCAGGCCTGGGGGGCTAAATGCGGCCCGTTTTCAAATTCCGAGTGGCCCACAGCCTCTTCTCCCCGCCGGCTCAGCCTGTCATACATCCCTGGCAGCTGGTCCCTCCCCATACCGGATGGAGGCATCAGCTTGCAGTTTTGTGGTTTACCTGCCCTCCCTGCCTCTGTCCGTCCCCCAAGCCACCTGACTAGCCCACCCGCCCCCGGCTCCGTTGCTGCAGCGTCCTCCCTGCCTCCTTGCATGTTATAGAGACTTGTCCAAAGTCCGGCCCAGGGGCCAAAAGTGGGTGAATGGTCGGCCCTGTCGCATTTTCACCTCACCAAATCTGGCCCTCCTTGCGAAAAGTTTGGACACCCCTACCTGAGACAGAAACCAGTTCAGGCTACTGATCGCTAAGGTTCTACGAGGACAAGGCAAATGAAGTAGAAGATTTCCTTTCTGTGTAACTTCCTCATACAGAAGTTTGAATCACAATTAGTAATGTTTTTACCCAAGCATATTTCCAAGGAACCATGAGACTAGTTGGAGGAGTGCTGAAACAACAGGCATAAAGGCTGTGTAATCCTTTGCATATTGACCCATACATGAGTATCACTGAGTCCTGACTGAGTTCTGTAGGGCTTCCTCTGAGGTAAATGAGTACAACACAGCAGCCTTAGATGTTTTTCTCTCAAAAACCACAGTTTCTCAGCCTCTTCTACCAGATGGTATGCTTCCTTTAAAATGGAAAAGCATCTTCAGAAAGTGTTTCTGAAATGTCAAGAGTTGGGGAAGGAGACCTTGGCCCACGATTTTTTTTAAAAAGCATTCTAGCTTTAAAATCCAGCTGAGGTGGCACATGTCTTATACTTCACTGTCGAATCCATGTAACTAGGACAGTTACCCACTTTGATTTAGAGTAAGTTTAATAGAATTCAGGATGAAACATATTAGGGAGGGGGTGGATTATAAACATTGACACAGTAAATGTTAAATACTTGGATTGGTTTTATCTGGAAATGGCAATTACAAAACACCCACTACACACATACATTTTATGCAGCTTTGGGTTTTTTTCTGCTCTATTCCATAAACCCGAGTGAGCTGAGAGTCATGTGTTCATTCCCTTCTTCTCTGCTGGCTTGCTCTAGACCAGCGGTAGCGAACCTTTGGCGCTCCAGATGTTTTAACCACAACCCACGCAGTCCTTCATCAATAGCACTTTTAGGCTTGGAATTCTGGGAGTTGTGGCCCAAAACACCTGGAGTGCTGAATGTTCACTTCACTATCAATTCTACTTCCTCTGTCATACTACAGTTCCCATTTCGATCAAACTCAAGGATTTGCTGAAATGGATCAAATTAATACTGTTGTCTTCACTTAGTAGAACTGGAAGAAACTTCGGTTCCTCCCCAGGTTGGAAGCAGCAAGGAGTTGTGGGTTATTTCATAGTGGAAGTAGGTGCTTCCTGTTTTCTTTGACATGCAATGGTGGGAAGAAAGCACAACCAGTAAGTAGCCACCGCTTGTCCTTTAGCAGATCAAGCAGATTTCCCATCAAGCAGATTCCCAAGTGCGCAGCCCATTTTTGCCTGTTTAATGGGAGAGGATTCCACTACTCACTTCTTTGGCTTCCGCAGTTGAAAAAGTTCCTCTGTTTCAAGGGGGTTATGATTTGGAGAAGAGGGGACATTACTTAGGAGTCACAGTTATTAGATTCCAAAGAATTAGGGCAGTGAGTTTGTGGCTGGGGAGAGCGTAGCTCAAGTCTTTTGTATGAAGGCTACCTCCCAGGGTCTTGCATGCTTGACTCGTATCCCTTTCTAAGCCAGTGTGTGGCTATTTCAAGCAGAAGGCTTTGGCCACCCAAAAGAGGGGCTGGATTTGCCAGATCTTATGCCGAAAGCCTCCTGAAACCATTTACAGAACCTGTGTCTTCAAAATGCCAACTGCATGGCAATGAAGACGAAGAAAGGGTTGTTGTTGTTTTTTGGGGGATGTGTGCGATTTCTTCTGCTCTTCGTTGTTATTATAGATACGGCCAACATCTCAAAACATAAATGGAATTTATAGGATGACTATGAGATCCATCAATGTTAGCCATGAGTTCCCTTCTCTTTAGAATGGTAGAGGAGACAAACCAAGCCTGGTGTATCCAACAGCTAGGCCCCACATCTCAAAGGGCAATTCTTATCCAATGTTAAATTTCACCAAAACTTGACTGGTACTGTACCGTTTGTTCCCTCTCAAACCTCCATCAGGAATCAAGAATTCATGAGAGAGCTCTTCCGGAAGCAGTTTATCTTAATAATGCAGTGGAAGTGAAATCCTTCTGGTGCCATAGCTCTTTCTCTGTTGTGTCCTTTCTCTCTGTTTCTCCCTCGTGTGTGTGTGTGTGTGTGTGTGTGTGTGTGTGTGTGTGTGTGTACACATATATGTTGAAGAATGGCAACGTTTATACATCCTCTTAAGTGGGACTCATCTCACCTGGCTTGAGCTCAGAAGCATAAAATATCCAGGAAACAGAGATCCTTTCTTTATCAGCTCTAAAGGCACCCATCTGCCCAAGCAGAACACAGAATGATAGAAAATGGCTTTCTTCTCCATAGCAGCTGGGACCAACTCCCTCCCAATAAGCTTAGGAGAAAATAATCGGCACTCCCCGTTCATGGACATCTGTTGTGTCAATAGAAATAAACAGGCCAGCCGCCAAATCTATGGGCACGGGAAGTCTCCTAGCTGGTTCCGTTTCCAGCATTTTGTATTTCTTACCCCTTTAACACTCCTGGAGCATAGTACCTTTGTTCGTTTGTACTGGAAGTGAGGTGGTGGAACACAAACTAAAGCATGGGGACCTTAGAGTGCTGTGCTCTGATAAGCAGGAATTCATTGGTGTTTTAAAAAAAATAAACCCAAGATCAATATCTATTTTTATGATTGAATAAAGGCTCTCGCTGTTAGCCATTCTCACACAGAGAGTCCTGGGAAGCAGTTTCTAAGAATGTCCAAGGATTTCATAGAGCCAAAAGCAACCAAACAGTTCTAAGGTTATTATTACAGTTTATTATTGTTATAAACCCCCTTAGGAATAAAGGAAAAAAATGAAACTGAAATTGGCTGAAAGAGCACTTTCAATTCGCTGAAAATGTATTTTAAAAAAATTTCCAAAACATGTCCTTAGAAGATGAATTCAGCTTTTCTTTTTCCAAATTTTAATTTATTTATTTTTTTAATTTTTGTCCGCCACTTGTTTCCTTGCTAATTTTTCCCTTCCCTTTTATGTTCTACTGATCCTATTGATTTTATATTGATGCTGTATTTAATAGGTTTATTGTCTATATTTTGTTGTAAACTGCCCGGAGTTCCGTCCGGAAGACGGGGGGTATATAAGCCTTAAAAATAAATAAATAAATAAATAAAATAGGGAAGCAAACTAGAGTGGCTCGGAGCTTAAAGGCTCAGCTTTGGTGCCTTGGATCCCATGATTCCGATCATGCCTCTGAGCATGGCAAGATGTGTTATTCCTAGAGTTGACTACTGGGATAAAAACATGCCAACATGTTACTAGGGCTTTTGATCCAATACGTCTTACCTTCCTCAAGTTTGGTCGTCCGCAGAAAGGCTTTGGAGACTGGAACATAGATTTCTGGTTGTGTTCTGTGCGACGGGCATGGCAACACACAAGAAGTTAAAAGGTGCGTGTGTGTTGTTTCTCTGTTGTGTGTGTTGCGCTAAACTCACACTTGTGCTTTCCCCTTTTCATTCAGCTCAAAAACATCCCCTCAAAATATTTTGGCACAGAGGACTGCAGCCCCACACCTCAGGGGTGTCCAAACTTTTTGCAAGGAGGGCCAGATTGGATTAGGTGAAAATGTGTGGGGGCCGACCATTCAGCCACATTTGGCCCCTGGTCCAGACTTTGGACAAGTCTTTAGGACATGCAAGGGGGCAGGGAGGACGCTGCAGCAATGGAGCCGGGGGTGGGTAGGCTGGGCAGGTGGCTGGTGGAGTGGGCAGAGGCAGGGAGGGCAGGCAAACCGTAAAACTATTAAGTTGACACCTCCATCCAGTATGGGGAAGGGCCAACTGTTGGGGATACATGACAGGATGAGATGGCAGGGGGGAAAAGGCCATGGGCCACTCGAAATTTCAAAACGGGCCACATTTGGCCTCCGGGACTGACTTTGGACATGCCTGCCATACCTGAACTGTGTTATCACCAGCAGCCCTAGATTTAAGTGATTTGAGTCCTTGCTTGACGATGGGAACTCTGTGTGTGTGGGGGGGGAGTGGAACTGGTAAAACCACTCTTGAAACCGCTGACCTTGAAAGCCTTGTTAGGATCGCTATACGTCAGTGCCGATGATAGGGCATAACTAACTGCATGGGACAGTCTACAGCAGGCATGGCCAAACTTCAGCCCTCCTGATGTTTTGGACCACAACTCCCAGAATCCCAAGCCTGTATTGCCAATGGCAAAGGACTGTGGGAGTTGTGGTCCAAAACATCTGGAGGGCTGAAGTTTGGACATGCCTGATCTACAGTACATGTAGAGGTGCTTGGAATGTGATTGGTTGCAAGCTGAAAACCAAACAACCCATTATGCATATAGTGTATGAATTCCCAGCCATGAGACGGATTGGGAATAGAAGTGGAAGAGGACTAGGTTTTCCTTTTTTGTGCCTGCTGTTTCCCCCACTTCAAACGACTCTGCCTTTTGGTGAAGGCATGCCAAACCTTGACCATGCCGCTTCTTAACTCACGGGATGTTATAGAGAGGGCCCAAGCCTCCTCATTTACATTGGGGTTCAGTGTTCCCTTAAAATCTGTGATCTTCCTGTGTTTCCTCCTCACCTATTTGTTTATTTATTTATTTATTTATTTATTTATTTATTTATTTAGCTTGTATGCCGCCCACTACCCAAAGGTCTCTGTGCGGCTCACAATCAAAATAAACAATTCAGACAATTAAAACATCAAAATTGCAATAAAATTAAAACAATAAAAACATTTAAATACAATAAATGCAATATATTAAAATACTACACTAAAATCGCCATCAGGACCCATAATAATCAGTTAAAAACCTTCTGGAACAGGAATGTTTTTACCTGGCGCTGGAATGTCATCAACGTTGGCGCCAGGCGGGTCTCACTTGGGAGGGCATTCCATAATGTGGGGGCAGCTGCCAAAAAGGCCCTGTTCCTACAAGCCATCCCTTTCACCTCCTTAAGGGATGGCTCTTCCAGGAGGGCCCTCTGGCTAGATCTTAATTGCCAGGTAGGTTCATATGGAAGGAGGCGGTCCTTCAGGTAGGGCTTTATATGTCAAAACCAGCACTTTGAATTTGGCCCGGGCCTACGTCATCTCCTGCTATCACAGAAAATCTACTAAGGTGGGAAAGATGGAATACCTGCAGAATATCTTCCTATTTAGCCCTTGGAAACATCTGTGCAGAAGCAGGCAAAGAAGCCATAAGCCAGGGTGAAGAAAACGGATGATGGTGGTGATGATGATGATGCCTGTGACTCTCAGGTGAGGAAGTTGCAGAGAAAGTCCTCCGGAGATCAGATGCTGGAACCGTGGAGAGGGCTGTATCGAAGTCAGCAATTGATTAATAAAGAGCCCTTTCAAGTTGTCACTATATTGACTCATCCAGTTTAGACATCTTACCTGCTGTGTTCCTTGCAAAGCCTGGTCTGCCATATTGAAATTGTTTTCCATATAGAAGTTCTGAAGTTAAAAAATAAAATAAAATAAAGCATCTGTATCCCATCCCTTGGTGTGCAGTCCCCTCCCCCAAAAAAATCCCAGAACATCTCAGCTCAGAGTTAGATCCAATCCATGCTCCTGCTCCTCACCTATGTCTCACTACTTCCGTGTGCAAACAATGCCTCATTCATTCAGAAACCTGCTCTATTCAGTTCCCGTTGACTTGTTTACTGCAGAAAGAAGGATGGGCAGACGCACACACCACATTCAGAGATCTGCTACTGAGGGCCTCCAGCCTCTGTAGTAGGCTTGCTCCAGAATAAACAATAAAATTTAAAGGTCAGTAAAACCAGGTGAATGGATTTAGGTATTGCACAAGGCCAAAAAGTCAATTATAATCTAATGGGCAGTCCTAAAACCTGTGAAAAGGAAAGATGGAATCCTCACCCTGGAAAAGATTCTTTGTACGGCAGCAGCATTTTTTCCCCCAGGTGGCTACTTATGGTATTTCTAACAGCTTTTTAAAAGGAGCTCGTGACCCATTCACAGAAGCCAAGTCATTGCGGGCAGATGTTCCCTGGTGATCGAAGGGAAAGTTTAGAATAATAATTCAGAAAAGGGACTGTAGAATACGGTCAAGAGATGCTGAGGGCAAGCTCTTGTGACGTCGAGAAGGTGCTGCCTAGAGCTGCTGCTGGCCGGTACTTAGCACACTGTGATTTGTGCAGGATGCTGCAAATTCATGCAAATTCATAGATGCATGACAGTGCTGGAGATGCCTGTGTTTGGTTTCTGTCATTATCCAGCACCAGTTCAAAGTCTTGAATGCCGGGTCCTGTGTCTGAGGCAGCCCAGGCACTAACATACCTTGGACTGGTGGTTCCCAACCTTGGGCAACCCAATGTTCTTGGACTACAACTCCCTGGAATCCTGTCCATCACAGGTAGTGGAGAAGGCTTTGGGAGTTTAAGTCCAAAAACATAAGAACATAAGAACAGCCATGCTGGATCAGGCCAAAGGCCCATCTAGTCCAGCTTCCTGTATCTCACAGTGGCCCCACCAGATGCATCAGGGAGCTCACGAGACTAGATACAGTGGAACCTTGTATAAAGGAATTAATTCGTTCCAAATGAAATTATGTTAAGCAAAATTTTCCTTTATACAAATTCCCATAGGAATCCATTGAAAACGGAGTGATCCCATTTTTATGTTGTATGGATTTTCCCCATAGCCAATTATGTTAAGCAAATTTCTCCTATCTCCGGAATTTTTGTTGTACAAATTTTATGTTATACAAGCTGTTTGTTATACAAGGGTCCACTGTATCTGTCTCCTGCTACCACTCCCCTGCATCTGGCCCTTGAAGTACCCCGGTTTTAGGCCTGGAGATTACACATCTCCCTCATGGTTTGTAACCTGTGATGGACGTTTCCTCCAGGAATCTGTCCAATCCCCCTTTGAAGGCATCAAGGCCAGATCCCATCCCCACCTCTTGTGGCAGGGAGTTCCACAGACTAACAACACGCTGGGTAAAAAAATATTTTCTTTTGTCTGTTCTCACTCTCCCAACCCACAGTTTGAGTGGATGTCCCCTGGTTTTGGTATTTCGTGAGAGTTAGAAGAGTGTCTCTCTATCCACTTGACTCATACCCTACATTATTTTGTACGTCTCAATCATATCCCCCCTCAGGCGCCTTTTTTCCAGACTAACATGTGGGGACCCAAGTTTGGGAACCACCACCCTAGACACTTGAGCCATTTTGTCCCACTGCCATTTCTCAGCCTGAATCTTGGACTTCGAAGAGACCGAAGGCAGCCATGGAAGATGTTGCCTGCGCTGGCATGCCACTTCTAGGTGAAGGACACCACCTGGGCTCTGACTTCTTGAGGCTGTGATCTGAACTTCTTTGGCTTTGAGATAAATGAAGCAGTTATGTTACAAAAGTCTGATGGTGTATTTTTAGTTTTTTTTAATGGGGTGATATTTTTATGTTACTGTGATGCAATATAACTAGATGCAGAACCTGAGGTGGACAGAAAACTCACAGTGCGTGATCAATTAGAAAGCTTGGGGAAACCAATTTTAACCACGGAATCCCTGTGGGTGGGACGACAAGGTTGAAAACATAATTGTGTTGGGGAAATGTTAGTGTGAGAAGGCACATGACAGTGTGTCTGTGTGGATGTAGGCATCAACCCCAAACAGAATTTGAGGAAGTAGGGAAAAGGAAACTGGTGACAAGACAAGCGTTTCCGTTATTTCCTCACGGATTTCGGAAAATGTGCCTATAGAGATCATAACAGGCAGCATTCTTAGAGAGGGTTAATGTGTTTCATATCAGGAAACCGGAGCCTTCTTGGAGACGTCTGTGCTCCCAGATAAAACAGGTCAGAGAGAAGAATCCAGACAACTGCTGTCTTTAAATAAACATATGAAGAGGTAAAAAGGCTGAACACTCTTAACCATTGGAACTCTTATTCTCTAATGTGTTGTGTCCATAGTTATTTGCCCTTAAATGGTGTAGGTGTATTACTCTGTTAAGGTGGTTTTGTTAGTATTAATCTAAAAATGTTCTGGCATTTCTTAAAAATGTGGATCTTCTGACTAAATAATATTTTGGGGGGGAGAGATTATAGACAGGGTCAAGAGAAAGACCGGGAGCAAATGCAATCAAAGAAATGGTACAAGAGCACACTAATGCAGCAGGAGCAGAAACATATTTAGGTAGGCTACATGCCTTCTAAAATATTGCCGAGAGGCAAAATTAGTGGTTTCTATTGGCTTTTTACCATGGAAACAAGGAATCAGAAGCCTACCTTTTAGGGAGGCCAAAACAGCAATGCCAAATAGAAGTTACGGTACTGTATATGAAGTGTTAAAAGAAACTGCAAGCTAACAAGACGTAAATAAGTCAGTTGACCTTCACCAAACTTCACAGAATTGCTGGACTTTTCACAGAAATCAACACGTGCTCTTACTAACAGATTAGTAGACAGGGTAGTGTCAGTTTTTAAGTAGGATTGGTCTGTTGGAAATATTACTATTTGATAGCTGATCATTGCCACCTTTTGTAGTCCTCAGTGTGTTGTGCTGCATAAATTATAAAACAACTAACTGCAAAACAAGGGTCAGGTACCAAGGTCTCTCCCCTTATCAGGGGGGAAAAAACTCTAAGGCTATCAACTTTTCACAGTGTTGACCCCATGTGACACCCAACATATACAGTGGACCCTTGTATAACAAATGGTTTGTATAAAATAAAATCTGTACAACATAAAAAATTCCAGAGATAGGGGAAATTTGCTTAACAGAATTGCCTATGGGGCGAATCTGTACAACATAAAAATAGTCACAATTAGGGATTACTCTGTTTTGAATGCATTCCTGTGGGAAATTTGTATAAAAGAAAATTTGCTTAACAGAATTTCATTCGGAACGCATTAATTCCTTTATACAAGGTACCACTGTACAAAGATATTTAATGCCCTACTTAAAAATGGGGAAGTAGATTTCTATGGAGAAAGTCCTGCAGATCTGAGCAGTAATGATTGGGGGTGGTGGGAGAACCCCCTAGTTTCCATGCACGTACCCCAGATTTCAACACAACAGTAGAATGCAGGGTATGCCCAGGGAAGTGTTAATGCTTGAGCAACGGCTCATAGCAAAACAACTCTTGCTGGGAGTGAACCGGATGGCTTTTGGATAGAGAAGACCAGCCTCATTTTGCTTTCCTAATTCTTTGAGAGTGTCAACAGAAGTATCAAGCAGGTGAATTGACTGACACTTATTTGGCCTTTTGACAGCACCCTGGAAAACCTTAACTGTTACAGTATATGAATCATCTTGTTGAGCAGCAGAAGGGATTAGTTAACTAGAAAGCTGCAGTAGAGGGAATGGTACAACTTTTGCAGTGGAGTCGGCAAGAACGGCAGGACCGAGAAGTTTTTAACATTCATAAATAACCGGGGGCCATGTTCTGAGTAACTTATTTTTTTTTCAGATGACATCATTAAATAATTCAGGGCTCTAAAAATGACAGGAGTTTGAAAGACCTGCCCTACCGGACTTGTAGGCAACAAGTACACAATGCAGTTCATTGCCACTTTCTCTAGGATGATGCACAACGGGACAAATGAGGAGGCATCTTGAGGGTTATGCTGATTTAGGTCTGCGTTGGTTGGGACTGCCTAGGAAAGAGGTCATAATGAAACACGGATTCAGTCCAAGTGCAAACTAACAAGGCAATGCAAGCTAAGACTTGAGAACGGTTTGGAAGGTTACCAGAAGTGGGAGGAACATCCACAAGTCTTTGCAGCATATAAATCTATGCTGTAACCCTGTTTGAAATACTGTGCTCGGGTGGTAAAACAGAAAAAAAAATACTGTATATATATGCAAGAGAGTGGCTGCCAGCCAGCGCTAAACAACGTTAGAGAATGGAATTAAGGAAAGCCAAGACCAAATTCTAAACCACTTGTCATGCTTACTATATGCTTGCTGTGGCCCTCTTTCACTACAACCTCACTTGTGTTGTGCATCTAATTAAGTGGACTACCCGAAAAGCCTGAGCCAAACAAAATATGCTAGTAGTTTGGGTTTTGTACTTTTGGTGCAACAGATTAGCATAGCTGTTCCTCCTACACCCTCAAATGTCTAATTTACGGAGTTACTTGCGCAGAAAATAGCAAGGATGCCCGTGTACCTTCAGTTTCTTCCAGAAAACATGGGGTGTCACTATGACAAAACAATAAAAAAGGGCCTGTGGTTTGGAATACTTATCACCCAACGCAGGATGTCGTCGAGGTATTCCAGGCCTGTGTGGAATAAACGAGCCAAGACGGAATACACAGTGATACTGTCTGTCCAACACCACCCCAACACTCCACGCACGTTTCCATTCACTTTTATACATACACAACAGCTTTCTGAAATGGAGAGACTCTCCATACAATCTGGAGAGTATAAAAACATCTGAGTTGCATGGAGGTGGCCTCTCTATGCATAAAACCAGCTCTTGCATTCAAAAGGTTGCATGGCCACTTAACACAGGCTGACAAAAAATCATGAGGGGGGATGGGACCAGCATGCACCTCCTTCAGGGTTTCGACCGTCACTTGGAATGCCTAATTATGGCTATACTTGTAATTATGCTTACAGGAATTTATAAAAAAGATGGGGATGACCACTGGAATCAACTGTTTTCAAGAAGAGTTGAGATCTTCACGCTAGAATAGTAGTGTTTACCTTAACAGAATAGATACATTGTCTGGTGTTCACAAACCCATTATCCAAAGGTAGGCCCTGTGCAGCCCAAGTGATATTACCCATATTGAGAACAGAGTTTATTATCAAGTACGTATAGTTGACCCACGTGAACGGACGTGCTCATGCATATATTCATGCTAGAAATGTGAAGAATACCAGTTAAATTACGGGCCCTTGTTGGTTCAGCGCTGCCTTGATGCTTCAAGATGCCTCCGGGAGACATTTATATCTCTCACAAGATTCTTCACTTCCAGAAGCAGAGAAAGAACACTTTCCCTCTTTTTCAATATGCCTTCAGTCTGCACACAGTTATCATTGCAGGTACAGTATTTGCAAATTAAGGTCCTTTTTTTCGCTATGTACCAAAGCACATACACTTCCTAATAGCAGCAGCTGTTTGAAAGTGGAATAGACTGCCTGGACAAGTGACGGACTTGCTTTAGTCAGCCTAGATCCAATCATATAGAGCTGTGTAGGTCATTAAACAGCACTTTGAATGGGGCCTGGAAATGTTCTGGTAGCCTGTGCAGCTGTTGCCGCAGGAGTGTTATAGGCAGGGCTGCAACTGGTGGGTGGGGGAGACAAGCGGGACATTGTCCCAGGTGCCAAGCCAGGGTGAGTGGGGGCAAAATGACAAAACAGTATTTGTACATGGTACTATTACCCCAGAGCTACCTAGATGTCCTAAGCACATCCAATCTCGCCTGATTTCGGAAGCTAAGCAGGGTCGGCCCTGGTTAGGACTTGGATGGGAGACCACCAGGGAATACCAGGTGTTGTAGGCACCTGGAGTAGGAATGGGCAAACCACTCCAGTATTCCTGCCAAGAAAACTCCATGGGCATGGAATCACGAAGTCGGTCATAACTGTAATGACACAACACACACACACTATTAATTACCCCGGTGGCAATCCATGTTTGCCCTTGGTGACCCAGGCCATCATTGTAGGCCTGGTTGTAGTCTGCATGTTGAGCCACTGAAGTTTCTGAGCCTTCATCAAACTTGATGCTGATGAACCAGTTTTAGCTGGGCAAATGCACCTCCAAGCCACGGCCAGAATCTCTATCCAGGCTCAGGAATGAGCCCCCCCCCCAAAGCTGCAGACCTAAGTTTTCAGGGAAGTGTAACCCCACCAAGCACAGGTTGAATTCCTATACTCTTTACCTGTCCTTTAATTGACCAGGATCACTTCTGTATTATCTGGGTTAAGTTTTAGTTTGTTTGCTCCTCATCCAGCCCATTAGTGATACCAGGCACCGGTTTAGAACCAGGGCAGCTTCCTTGGAATTAAAGGGAAAGAAAAGAGAGTTGGGTGCCATCATCCGTCCATTCTGGACATTTTTTCTAACCCACTGTGTAAGAAAATCTAGTACTATTGCCAGACACAGGTTTAGAACAGAAAGAGCTTCCTTGGTTGGTCAGAACAAAACAGAGTTGGACACCATCAGCACACTAATGGCACTGAACTCCAAAGCTCCGGATAATCTCTTCCAATAGTTTCATGTATATATTAAATATCACCAGGGACAAAACACCATCCTGAGAGATGCCAAAGACCTGATGTTAGGGTTAGGGTCAGAGCATTGAACAGGAGTCCCCCAGTACCACCACCTGAGTCCTCCCCTTGCCTCTTGAGTCCCATCCTAGAGAGATGAGCCAGGATACTATGGTTAATTATTTTTTAAAAAACCCAACACTGAGATCTAGCAAAATCAACAGAGACACACTCCCCCATCAGATTCCCAGCATCGGTTGTTCACCAAGGTAACCCAAGGCACCTATTTTCCACAGCCAAGCCTGAAGTCTGACTGAAATGGATCTAGATAATCCACTTTCTCTAGAAATCCTCGGAGCTGAAAAACTAGCACATGCTCCAGTGCTGTGCCATTGAAACTGAATGTTTGAGACTGGCCAATAGTTATCCATTAGGCGAGACTCAAGGTAGACTCTAAAGCAGTGGTGGTGAACCTTTGGCACTCCAGATGTCTTGGACCACAACTCCCACAGTCCTTTGTCATTGGCAATACAGGCTTGGAATTCTGGGAGTTGTGGTCCAAAACATCTGGAGTGCCGAATTTTCGCCACCACTGGCTCTATAGGGTATGTAGGGTGACTGTTGTTCTTTCATTCCCTCTAGGAGGGTTTTCATTCCTTTGAACTTTTCCAAGTTCATCTAGTGGTCGTTAAGATTTAAGAACCAAGATGAGTATTTTAGAAATGCTTGGGAACATTTGGGTCACTTAAGAGTTTAGATTTACAGGACTGGATTTGGGGACTTTGATCAATTTCTCTCTGACTTAACACGCTTCTTTGAAAGACAATAGAACTTGTTTTTTTTTAAAATGGAAAATGTTTTCTCTACAGAGGCCAGAAGGTGGCACTAACTCATCACAGAGAATTATGAACAAAAATGTGGATGGCATGCCTGGAATGCAGTTCAGAAATGGTGCTATTAAATATTTGTATGCATTTTCTCACAGTTACAAATCAGAGCATGAGCCTTTAATCCAGTAAAAGAGTGAAAAGTTCTCATCAAACCAAGGTGGACCTAGAAATCTTAGTGGCAAAGGCTTTTGTTGTTTCTTTCTGACCATTTGTTTGGCCTTCTGAAGCTTTTTTGGCAACTCCTCGGCAATCTAAAACTTGGGATGGGACAGTTGCCTTAATATTTTGACAGCTTGTAACCTGAACTTGGCATCCCTGTTTCTGAAAGCAGTTTTGCGGCCAGCTTACGTATTGCATGAACGTGGCCATGTAACAATGGGGTTTTCCACTTACCTTCGCTGACACGACACCCTTTGACATGATCTGGCACCATCTGCTTTGGCTACGTTGTGTTTGTGGGTGATTCTCTGTCTATGACCATGGTGGGTACTGTCCTCTTAGAAGATTAACTCTCAAAGAATAAACCAGTGGCATCATGCTCCTTGCTCCTTTCCAAACTTTTTCTCCCCACCCACCGCTTGCCATGTGGGTCCTTGCGTGCATGTGTGTTGTGTCGTTACAGTTGTGACCGACTCTTCATGACCCCATGTCCATGGAGTTTTCTTGGCAGGAATACTGGAGTAGTTTGGCAGTTCCTACTCTAGGCGCCTACAGCACCTGGTATTCCCTGGTGGTCGCCCATCCAAGTACTAACCAGGGACGTCCCTGCTTAGTTTCCAAAATCAGGCGAGATCAGATGTGTTTAGGACATCTAGGCAGCTGTATGTGGGTCCTTACCATGGCCTTAAAAAGCTGTGTTAATCCTTATTGCATTCCTCTCTGTTCACAACAGAGTTCTTAGGTAGCCTTTTCCCTTGCTCTTTTACTTCCCCTGAACTTTCACATTGTGCAGAAACTATGATTGTTTGTTCCATCTAAAACAAGCCCAGAAAACCCTAGCTCGTTTAGCAATGTTATTTTTTTTTACTGTGATGAACCAGATGTTTCTTCTGTTGTCCACAAACTGATGAAAGGGCATATTATCCTCTCCCCGTGTTCCTCGGGACGCTGTACGTAGGACCAGGGTGTCCTTGATCTCATGAGACAGGATAGAACCATCTGGACTTGTTCACTTTTGGTGGCCTTATCCTCCTTTATGAATTCGCTTAATCCCCTTGGGAAGCTCAATCGGTGGCCCTAATCGCAGTTTATGAAAGCAAACGCCATGGTTAACTACCCAGTGCAAAAGAGTTGATTAACTGTTGTTTAAATAAGGATGACAGCAAAGGCCTGTTTGGTGGGAAGGAACACGTGCCACTCTTACCTCAGCTTCACCATCCTGAGAACAAAAATATGATGATGTGTTCTGTGGTTACGTGCCAAAGGCTCATTGTGGTTTTACGCTTGTCGCCTGGATTAGCAACTGACAACAGACCCACGGATTAGCCCATATGAGACATAAACCAGAGTGTGAGGCCTTTTTGAAGTTAGCTCCGCACTGGTTCTGAGACGTTTGTGACTTCCAGCGCCGACAAGGATCATCAATATTTGAAGGAAGTTTGAGAGTATTATACCCTTCCTATTAACACTGCTACATTGGGTCTAGTATTGGCATTGGTTCCAGTGCAATATGACAGTCTTGAAAGAACAAGTGCACAGCACAACTAAATTGATGTGGCTTCTTCATTTCTATTAAAATGCTGAGAAACTGCATTAAAATACGAAGAGTGTGAGCCAGTATTTTATATGATACAAATAACTGAATGATGCACAGACAGAGATTTCAGGTGTTCATGCACTTAAGTCAGTTGTATACAACGAGCTGGAAAACTCACATAATATGCAATGAAATACAGTAGTTTACTGGATTACATTGGGCTATAGGACTAATCCAAATGTCGAACACTGAATGTAAACAATTGTTAGAACATCTTGGTGTAAATCCCACCCTCACGGGAGATCTTCACAAAAGTATTCTGCCAACACAAAGGGCGTTTATACACGACCCCTAAGCTGCACTGCAAATGGCTCCCAGCTCCGGAGCTTAGAAATGTTTTCCCACCAGCTCCGGAGTTTGGAGACAATTAAGTGCGACCCCGCCCACTTTAGCACGACCCAGCGCACTTTCCTTGTACCTTCTCTTTGGAGGTGAAAAAAATTTGATGCGGATAAGAGTGCCGGGCTCTCCTGGCTTGTCTGTTGTTTTTTTGCCTCCTGCCCCTTTAAGAGCTCCTTGAGACGGAACCAGGAAGTAACAGGGCTCGTGGCAAGTTCGACCAGCACCGGCAGGTTAGTAAAGGCTTATTTTGTCCTTTTTTCCCTCCCCCCCTCACGCCGACAGGAGCAGGAAGTGCTGAGGGGTGGGGACGCAGGAACAGAAACGAACCCCCAAGATCTCTGGTCCGAATTTAAGGGACCAGCGGATCTTAGTTGTCATGTGAAAAGGCCCAAAGAAAACCAAATTAGAATATTAAATGAAATGCTGCAGATGCCATGAGAAAAGGATGGAGATTCACATTTTCACTCGTTGGGCTGTTCTGATGAACAGCCCAAGTAGAGCATGGAAGGTCCCCAGTGCTCCCCAAAGGAAGTAGCACTCACAAGATACTTATCTTCTGCACACAACAAAGGTTATCACTCGTTTCAAGGGAGATAGTACTCTTCAGAGCAGCCAAAATTTAATCAACACGAGAGTGATAGTCATTTCTCAACCCCTTAGTCATATAGGGAAGTCTGTTGCTTGTTTTGGGGAACAGCTGACTTTGGTCCATGAAAGTTGCCAAGTAACTACTGTATGTTAACATTCGAGGCTGGAAGTCCATGTACGTCCGACAGCACCCGGGGAGCTCTCTTTTCCCCGTTGGGCTGCTCTGATCTGTTCTGAGAAGCCTGTGTACCTGATTGGTTGGGGCAGCCTGTGCATTTGTCAGATCAGAGTTGGCTCCCCCCCCCCAATCTCTCTGGTTGGATTTGATGTCAAGGGCGAAGAAAGACAGCTGCAGCTGACTGTGCGGTACCACCCACACACCTGTTCTCTTTGGTGAAAGTGTTACAGGCCGCAGGTGAGATTTCTGCATTTCACCGTAAGAGTCCCCCCCCCCGGGCACAGCAATCTCAGTTTCAACTCCAGGCGCCCAGTTACCATTCCTTGCCTATCACTTTGGAACTGACTTTTCCCCTATACTTCTGCTGGCCACATTTGCAGTTGGGCCCAAGTAGGCGACTGAGAGCATGCTGCAAAATTAGGGGAAGTGTAAATGCTACCAGAACTGACCTAAACAGAAGACATAAAAAAAAGAAACAGAACTGCCAGGGTTGGAACCCAATTCTCAATGTAGTTCTATTTCAACTTCCATTGAAATCAGCATGATTTGGACATCGTTTTACAAAATGCACTGCAATTCCATTTCAAGGGAGACAGTACTCTTCAGAGCAGCCAACATTTAATCAATAACACGAGAGTGATATTCATTTCTCAACCCCCCTTAGTCATATAGGGAAGCTGCTGCTGCAACTGATTAACTCATACCCTTTCTCCCCCTGACATATTACATACATTTGTGTAAACTTTAGGTTACTGAACACTTTTTTTTTGGTAATGAAAGGTTTTACAGGAACTGAGCAACTGGGGAAGTTAACTGCAGTCTGGAGATTTTGCTTCGTGCATAATTATGCAAAATATCCAGTTAACTGGAGTTGGAAAAGTTGCTTTGAGGAGATCACATAAGCCAGTCACCCACATGGTAACAAGAAAACAGGGCAAAGGAAATTCCTCCTGCTTATCTGAACTCAACACCTTTGCCAGACAATACATAAGTTAAGGCGTTTCTTTGACAAGATTGCAAAACCGTGACTGATCAATAACTCGACATACTTGTTTCACCAACTTACAAAGATATTCAATTCACGAATTTTATTACATACATTCTACATATATTTTACTTTGCATTTAATTCATCATTCTGTATTTTTAATCCAAGACAGCAAACTGTCTCTATGAATGAAGCCATCAAACTTCAATAAACACACAATCTTTATTTTGATCTTGTATAAAAAGGTTACGTTTACAACTAAACTTTTATAAAAAGTTCAGCATGATTACGTACATCATTACACTTGTTGCAGAAATGTACATTTCTGCTACTGTACAAAGAAACTCTAATTAAAGAGTTTGAAGTTTCATTCCCATATTTATATATAAATATATACAAAAGCATTCGGTCCTACATTTGTGTCAAAAGAAGATAATTTTTGACCAAGACTTCACTGGAAAAACTGAACACGAAATCCTTCTAGTACTCACGCTCCACCTTTTTAGAGAGAAAAAAAAGGCAAAGTCTGCTTAATAATATGGGCAATCCGTACGAGGTTTTTTTTTTTAAGCATTTCATTTCGCTCCCCCCTTGTGGGAACAGTATAATAAATGAAGCCTTTCCAACTAGGGAAAGGGCTATTTCAAAAGTCTCTTCATAAATAATTAAGATTAGTCCAGGGTGTAGAACAGGGAGGTGGTTTCCACAAAATTCCTCTTAAAAACGTCCGTGTCAATAGGATAAGGATTTCCTCCCCCCTCGAAATACGGCTGAAAATCCGATTTGGCAGCTCGCAAAGAAGGGGAGACAAAAAAAGCTTTCTCTTCTTGTGCAAACCCCCCCCCCAAAAAAAAGTCAGCAAACACCTGCAAAAGATTGAAGAGAGGCGTATTTAGAAGAATGCTAACAGGGCAGAGATCCGGACGGACTGGCGCCAGAGAGGAAGCCACAGTTTGAGCATTTAACCAAACACTCAAAGATTGGGCAAACCCTGGCGTCCAGATGCAGCATGGGCGCACAAATGTGCTTCTCTCTCTCACACACACACACACTCTCTCTCTCTAAAAGGAAATAATAAAAAAAATGCCTAGGGGTGTGTGAGTCCAGGAAAACCTAATTCCCATGCAATCTAAATTTGAAGTTCTAATTATCCAGACAGGAGGCAGGTTGGGAACAATTCTATTGGAAGCTCTTTCAAATGACTCCGGGAATGGTCCTCTCCTCTGCCCCAGGCTCAGGTTTCCCTGGTCCCACCAGGCTGAACTTTCAAAACCTACTTCTGAATTTACAAGGCATTGGACTACACCTAGCCTTCCATGCCCAGTGGCCCCATTTCGTGAGGAAAAGACACTCCACAAAACGCTCCCGCAGACCTGGCATTATTTCCAGGTGCTTGGAAAAGGCTCTTTTCCTGACCATGACTTTAGATCCACCCACCGACCCACCCCCTTCCAGGGTCACCGGTAGGGATCCCTTAAGGAGCTCCAACCTCCCTTCCTTCCAGGCAGCCAGAAAAAAAAAACGCACACACTTACCAAGGCATTTTAGCCACAAACTACTTTGCTGTCATTGGACATTAACTCTGAAGGGAACTCCGCTGCCTGCAACAGGGAAGGAGGAGGGAGAAAGAGAGCAGGGCGTTAAGATGCTTAGCAGTGGCAAGGAATCGGATAAAAAAAAGGACTCGCGATTAGGAAGGAAGTCGATCGCCAATTATGGTGACTCGCCAATCGCGCATCCCCAATCGCACCTGCTCGCCGGTGTGCAGATGCATAATCCAATCTAAACCATTTCCCTTTTAATTCCAGCCGCAAAAATGAGGGCTTTTCTGCGCGTGTTATTTTTATTTATTTTTCTGCAAAAAAACCCGCGCACATACATAAGCCACGCAGCTTCAAAACGGGTCCGGTCTCGGAGGAGGAGATGGATGGGGGTGAGGGGGTGGACCCGGGCAGGTAAGCGCGCAGGGGGGGGTAGGCTTACCTGTAGCGACAAGATGCTGATGTCCGTGTTGAGGGTGGTCAAGGGGGTCCTGGAGGCCGGGCTCTGGCCGGGCCGCTGCTGTTGCTGCTGGTGGTGGTGGAGGCTGACCATGGCCGGGTGGGTGTCGAGGGCGAGCTGCAGGTCCAGGATGTAGTCGATGACGTGCTGCAGGATTTCCATCTTGCTGACCTTCTTGTTGGGAGGGATGCTGGGCACCAGCTCCTTCAGCTTCGAGTAGCAGTCGTTCATGTTGTACAGCAAGCCCGACGGGTCCTCCGCCGGCGTTTTGCTCCGGGAGATGGACAAGCTGTGCTCCGAGAGGCTGCTGCCGTTGTTGTTGTTGTTGCTGCTGCTGCTGCTCCTCCGGACGGGTCGCGCGGGGATGAAGGCTTTCATGCTTCCAAGCGGACCAGGGGGAAGGAGGACGGAGCTCTGCAACGCACAAGGTACCCGCGACCCACCACCGGGCAGGGGCAATGCAATGCAATGCAATGCAATGCAATGCAATGCAATGCAATGGCGGGCAATGGACTGGCTCCCTCTTCCCTCCCCTTCCTTCCCCTCCTTCCCGCCGCCTCCCTGCGCTCCGCTCCGAGTGAAGCCCAAGCCGCCTGCTCGGCCTTTTATAGCGCACGTCGCCCCTCCCGCCCGCCCCCGCTCTCCCTCCCACCAATCCAGCCCGCCCTCCTTGGTGATTGGAGCCCCGAGGGCTGTCCGTCAGGCGCGGAAGCGCTTCTCACTGGGGCAAATCCGGCCCAAAGGGAACGCGGAGGGGAGGGGCCCTATCCGCCTCCTGGGCCAATCCCGGGAGAGGCGGGGGCGGGTCCCAAGCCCAGCTGGGGCGGGTAGTAAATAGAGCCCGGCAGGGAGAAAGGCTCAGCCCTCCCAGGACTACTCACACCCCTCTCCCACCCCCACCCCCGCGGGTGGGGGGCATCCCAAAAGGGTTGGGGGGAACGGGGTACCAGGGCATCATCTGCACCCCGAAGAAGGGCCACGTCTGGTCGAAATCCGGCTGGTCTTCTTTCAAGACAGACGGACGAGGCACCCGAACCGATTGCATCAACTTGACTTTATTTATTTATTTATTTATTTATTTATTTATTTATTTATTTATTTATTTTTTTAAAATAAAGTTGTCTCCGTCGCCTTGAGTGTCAGAAGGAAGAAGGGGGGGGACACAAGGGCTGTTTTTGTTCGCGAAGCAAAGGACAGAGGCAGCAACTTCCAGTCTGTCTCAGCGGCGTATTATGTTGCAGGTCTGATTGTGTGTCTCCGTTGACAACTGTGGGAACCCTTCTGGATAAAGCTGCGGTCCAAGTTAGAACAAAAAAAAAGATTTAAAAAAAGCCAAAGCGAGAGGGAGAGAGCGCTCCTGGGCAGGTTTAATTATATATGGGTAGAATCAATGAACAGGAGATACATTTATCTGTATTTTTAGCTTTCCTTGTCTCTTCTTGCCAAATGACCAGCGTTGGATAACTGCAAAAGCACATCTGTCAAACAGGCAAGAACGAAGGGGACTCTTTTTCCATCTCAACCAACAGTGCAGGATGTGAATCCAGAAGTTCTCCAGACAACACAGTCATTTGGTGACACATGTATGCTAAGTAAACTATGCAGTTAATTAGAAACCTCCAGGCTAATGTGCAACTTGAATACCCATATGCAAGGCTTCTGTTCTGTTCCCCTTCAGTGCATAAATGGCATTTCAATTCATCATAAATGAATCCTGGTGACAAATATGAATGCCTGCTTGTGTTTGCATCAGTGGAGCTTTTGCTGAAGATAACGATCGTTACAGCGCTGCCAGAAACATTTTCAACATGAGATGTAAGTGTGTCTTTCACCAGTACTTCTATGAGATGCTGCCAGTGAACAGAATGAATCATCTGCCACTCCACCAGCAGCATGCTACTTAATGAGGCCATCCAAGCTTGTTCAATATAAACCTACTACTGTACTAGGTAACACTGGGGGTTTATGTTTTGCAATTTCTCTCTTCCCAAAATGGTTTTTAGTATTTGCTAGTTTTGGGAGACATGAGCAAGTGTAGATGTAGGGCCTGAGTGCAAAAGAAGGTTCAAATTCCCTGCCTTTCCTAGAGAACACATTTTATGGTTTAGAGCCTCTGCAAATAAAGTTTGCAGCTGCAAATAAAAGTCTGGTTGATGAATTGTGATGTGTGTGCCTCTGTGTAGGATCCACTCCCATCACCAGATCACAGGGAACCTTCCACTTCACTCCCACATTCTTGGCTTTTGATTTATCTCGCACACACAACACAACAGATCTCACACCATGAAGAGAGGTGTGCGTGCGTCTCTCCCGCCACCAGAGTGGGAGGGTCTCTTGAATGTGACCAGGGGATGCATAAAGAAACCCACTCACACAGTGTCCTTGTTCGTAGCCCCTTCTCTCCTAATCTTGGGGGAGAAATAAAATTGTGTAAGTGGAATCTCGACAAGCATGAACATATTTGTGGAGAAAGCTGGCTACAGTATAAAAATTCTTCCAAGGGAAGGTGGAGAACAGGCGGCTGCCATAGCCCCTGCCTCACCATCGGTTCATCTGCATTTGCTCTCTCGAGGTCTTGTTGATCTATTTCCCCTTTCTGCCTGCGCTGTTCGTGGTGGGTTTTACTGCCCCAACCATAACACAAGATTATAGTCTGATCCCTATTCAATGCACTTACCAGGAGAGCTGCAGCTCACTGATAATAAACATGTACTTGGCATGCCGACGGGTAGGGGGGGTTCAATCCCGAACCTATACTGGTAGGGACTGGGATGTAGGGAAGTCTCCTGAGAAACGCCACTGCCAGTTAGGGCTAACAATACTGGACGAAATGGATCAATCATCTGACTAGATATAATGCCCACAAATCTAACAGTTTCCTGATCTTAACACTTCCCTATACACTATACAGCCCTGCTGCCTAGATGCCCTCAGCACATCCGATCTCGCTTGATTTTGGAAGCTAAGCAGGGTCAGCCCTGGTTAGTCCTTGGATGGGAGACCACCAGGGAACGCCAGGTGCTGTAGGTGCCTGGAGTAGGAACTGGCAATCCACTCCAGTACTCCTGCCAAGAAAACTCCATGGACATGGAGTCACGTAGAGTCGGTCACGACTGTAACGACGCAACACACACACACACACACACATACAGTCCTAGGCTGTTAGCAGTCATGGGTGACTCTTCCTTCCCATCTTTCTCGATGGCAGAAAGGAGAAACGGAATGTTAGTGACAACCTTTTAAAAAAAAACCTCTGCAGGTTAAAATAAATATTTTACACATTCATGTAGAAGAAGAAAATAGTGGCGCAGGATTCTACTCCTATGCACATTCCAAGAGAAAAAACCCACATTGGATGTATCCAACCGGAACTGCAGCGCATGGATGTAACCCGTGTGTATGTGACATGCAGGATGTCTATGTGTCTCCTCGAAAATAGATTTAAATTGGGCTCAGTGAGGCTTACTTCCTGCTCAGTGCACTTCCTCCTTTAGCCTTAGGCAACACATGCATAAGACTGTAGCTGAAGGATCATAGCCAAAACCATTTTTCTGTGATGGTATTATTTCTTGCATGCCTATAATAACTAGTGCAACATTTAAAAAAGTAAATCCAATGATTTCAGACATATAAACTATTACTTTCCTTTAATAAAAATATTCTCTAACTTTTGTTCGGGCAGCGCCTCTGATACATATTCAGCTTTATCATTTAATGGTTTTTAATTTAGACTAAACAGTATACTTTATCATTGCTCTTTGTTACAGTACATACTGGAGGGAAAAACTGAAACCAGAAACATACAGTCATAGATTGCGCACACACTGGCAAAATGCACTGCTGTCACTCGGAAATATGGAGGCAATGGTCTTAGAAGAAGACAGAAAGCACTATTATAGCAACAGCAGCAATATTTGGCATTCCAATATATGTCAAATATGCTTAACATATATCTGGCAGTATTTGACATTCAGGATTTTTTGAATGGGGAGACTAAGCACATTCTGAAATCTCGCCCACTGAAATAACTGAGACCGGAGTTTGAGTGTGGATGCTTTGTACCCTATGAATCAGAAGTGCTATATTCTGGGTTGAGTAAGCTTCTTTATTGGCCCACTAAAATCTTACAAGGTGAACGTCCACATTCTCCAGATTTTTTTCTTGGCTAGATTAAAACAAGGTTCAGAAATGCTGGACAAACCAGAAAGTTAAGAAGTACATTTTTAAAAAAAAACCAGCCAGGGATATTGGCTGTTGTTCTTGTAGGGAGAATGACCTGCAAGATAAAGACGGCAGGCTCAATGAAGGTGTCAAGGGTCAGTTTACAGCCTCCCCCAACAGGATCCGGCAATAACCCCCTGCAGACTGGGCCACTCCCTTGGGCAAAGTACCCGATACATCCCAGTGGCTTTATCAGTATAAATCAGAAGATTACTTGTGTTTTTGTGTTACGTCTTCAAGTTGGAATCAGCTTACAGGGACCCTGACAGGACTTTCAAGGTGAGATAGTTAAGGAGTGGTTTTACAAGTTTCACACCCCAGTGAGTTTCCATGGTTGTGAAGGCACAAACCCAGATCTCCTCAGGCCCAGTTTGTTACTTAGCCGCTGAAGCACAATGCGTTTTCCACATGTAGGTGCTACACAAGGGCAAGGGAATTTATTCCTCTTTGAGTTCCAGTACCAAGTTTAAAGTCGTTATTGCATCCAATAAGCAATTTATATCCTTGCTGTTATTTAACTTAACAAGGGTCCTAGGTGGACAATAGGTTTTGACACATGCTATTATTTTTCAGCATAATAAATGAAAAAAAATCAGAATCCTCTTGATTCAACAGGGAAGACTTAGGTCAGAATTTTGTACAAGCATCTTCAGAAATAGGTCATGTTGAATTCAGTGTGGCTTACTTACTCATACAGTGGTACCTTGTATAAAGGAATTTGTTCCAAATGAAATTATGTTAAGCAAATTTTCCTTTAAACAAATTTCCCATAGGAATGCATTGAAAACGGAGTAATCCCATTTTTATGTTGTACGGCTTCGCCCCATAGGCAATTATGTTAAGCATATTTCCCCTATCACCAGAATTTTTTATGTTGTACAGATTTTATGTCATACAAACTGTTTGTTATACAAGGGTCCACTGTATATAGAATTAAACAGCACAACTTGTGTAGTTTTTTGTTGTTGAAATAAAGGAACTCCAGTGTACGTAACCGTAGCCTGAATACGCTTCTCCTCAGGCATGTTCTTCTGTTGCAAATAATTCTACTATTAATTGCATTCTTTGTCAAGAAAAACATTCTAGCACCTCCAAGATCCCCATCGTGTACAGCTGTAGGCAGAGTCACTTTTTGCAACCATTTAGAGTCAATTTCATGGTGCCTTTTGGCAGCATTTTCCAAGCACATACGCTCTTCTCCCCAGACCTCTGGAATCGCCACTCCTTTTAGTGTTGAGTGCCTGACGAAAGCAATGAGGGATGGCAGGGGGCCAGAGAGATCCGGAGAGATGCAGACCTCTCCGCAGTCAAGCTACAAGGCCTGCCTGTATGCTGCAATGATCACCACCACCTTAGAACTGAAGAGTTTGAAGGGACCCTAAGGAGTGGGGGGTGGTATAAGAACATAAGAATGTATAGGAAGAGCCCTGCTGGATCAGGCCAAAGGCCCATCTAGTCCAGGTTCCTGTATCTCACAGTGGCTCCACCAGATGCCTCTGGGACTGCATGAGACTAGATCTCTGTCTCCTGATACCACTGCCCTGCCTCTGGCCCTTGAAGTACCCCGGTTTTAAGCCTGGAGATGACACATCTCCATCATGGTTTGTAACCTGTGATGGACTTCTCCTCCACGGATCTGTCTAATCCCCTTTTGAAGGCATCCAGGCCAGATGCCATCACCACCTCCTGTAGCAGGGAGTTCCACAGACTAATCACACGCTGGTATTTATTTATTTATTTATTTATTTATTAATTATTGCATTTATCTTCCCAGAGGAACTCTGGGCGGTAAAAAAAATTTTCTTTTGTCTGTTCTTACTCTCCCAGCCCTCATGTTGAGTGTACGTCCCCTGGTTCTGGTATTTCGTGAGAGGATAGAGGGAAGAAGAGCATCCCTCTATCCACTTTACTCATGCCCTGCATTATTTTGTACTTCTCAATCATATCCCCCTCAGGTGCTTTTTTTCCAGACTAAAAGAGCCCCAAATGTTTTAGCCTTTCCTCATAAGGGAGGTGCATCCTCAAGTGGCACAACGGAGAGCCCACCGAGCTAAATAACAGTTCAGCTTCCCTTTTTAATTACGAAATTGCTCTTATGGGAGTGTACTGAGATGAGTTCCCTCCCACTGTGGCTGCCTCCTGGAAGAGCAAGCCTGTGTGGCCAGGAGAAAGTGGCACAGTCCCTAGGCTGCTCTTAAGAGGAAGGAAATCTCTTCTGTGGTCTCTCTACTTAGTAACCCCTGAAAAGTGTTGCTACTGTATAAGTCAAAAACTGACATGTTGGCACGTTCTCCTCCTCCTCCTTGGTGCCGCGCGACGGGAGATGGCACCCACTTAGGTGGATGGGACAGAACAGTGGTTTCTCAACCGGTGGGTCCCCAAATGTTCCTGGACTGCCGATCCCAGACGTCCTGGCCAGCTTAGCTAGTGAGGAAGACTTCTGGGAGTGGCAGTCCAGGAACATCTGGGGACCCACCAGGTGGAGAGCCACTGTGACAGAACATGCAGAAACCTCTGGCGCAGTGGTTTCTCAACCGGTGGGTCCCCATCTGTTCCTGGACTGCCACTCCCAGAAGCCTCCACCACTCGCTGTGCTGGAAGGGCTTTCTGGGAGTTGCGGTCCAGGAACATCTGGGGACCCCACAGGTTGAGAACCACTGCGTCTGGTGGGTGGACGGTGGCAAAAGCAAGCATTTGTACACAGACACAGAGGCTTTGCAAGCCAGCAAGCCTTGGCACGCATGCACGCACTCCAGAAGGGCCCTCCCGTCTCTCTGGGAGAAGCAGACAGGGACACCCTCGGCCTCTCCAGGGCCCAAGCCATCGCCCTGGCTCCTCGGCCCTTCGCTCACCCTCACGGGACAACCACCTCTTGGGGAATCTGCCCCCAACTCCCACAGTGGGAGGCACTTCAGTCAGAGCCACCAAGTTGCTTTCAAGATTTCAAGCTGGCGACCGCTTTAAAACATGTGATTGATTGGGTGTGTGTGTGTGTGAGAGAGAACATTTCCTGAAGGTTAACGAGTCCAGCGGTGGCATTAAAAAAAAAAAACTTTGCAATGTCCTGCTTCCTCTACTGCAGCAGTCTTAAGAGACATTTTTTTTAAAAAGGTCCGGTTCCCATGACTGGGGGGCAGCTGCACCTGCTCACATCCTGGGGCCAAGGCGACTTTTTCCCACCCCCGCACAGCTAGGCAAAGGGGTGGTGGGGGTGGTGGAAAAGGAGAAACAGGAGGAGCCTCTCAGCAGATCCCGAAGGAAATAAAAGGGCTACGCCTCCCCCACCCCCACCCCGTCTTGCAGGTCCGGGATGGCAGAGCGCGGTTCTCCGAATGTGTGTGTGGGGGGGGGGAGAGGAGGGAGGGGGGGAAGAATCAAAGCTTCTCCCCCCCCGGCCCAGCATCCCCTTTGGAAAGCGGCGGCGGGGGGGTGGGGGAAGAAGGAAGAGCCTCTGCCCGGGCTCGGAACAAGAAGGCGCTTCTCCATCCACGCCCCCCCCCCCGGCCAGGGATGCCCGTTCGTTCCTTCCCAGGAGGCGGCCGTGGGAGGAGCGCCTTCCCTGCACCAGGTGCCTTCCCCACGTCCCTTTGCCATGGAGGGGGGGGCGGCGGCAGGAGGAAGGGAGACACAGCCGGGGGGGGGAAGGGGGGGCTGCCGGGCCCGAGGACCGCTTGGTACAGGCGAAATTGGGGTGTGTGTGTGTAGAAGGCGTCCTTTGCCCCAGAGGGGAGAAGAGGGGGAGCAAGGCCCTCCTCCTCCTCCCCTTCGTGGTCCAAGGGGGGGAGACACCTTTCTCTTCCCCCCCGCCGCCTCCTCCTCCTTCCTCCCCCCCTCTTGCATCCCCTCCTGCACCGGCCTGGCCCGGGTAAGGCGCGCGGGGGCCGCTAAGGGGCGGGGGGAAGGAGGAGAAGGGGCTTCCTCGAGCCCGGGGAGACACGCCCCCTGCCCCGCCCTCCGTCACGTCGTCCTCCCCGCCCCTTTCCCCGCCCCTTTCCCCTCGAGGCCGAAGCCTCTCTGCTTCCCCCGCCCTCCCCTCCCTCCCCCCCTCCCTCCTTCCGCGGCCCAGGCCCGACTCCGCGGCGCCACACCCGTGACGTCACTCCCCCCTCCTTTCCCCCGCCCGCCTTTCCCTTCCCTCGCGTGCGCGCGCGCTGCCCCTCCCTCCCTCCTCCTCCTCCCGCGCGGGCCAGGCCGGCGGCGCCTCTCAGGCGGCTGCCATGGCAACCGGGGCCTGCCGCGGCCCCGGTGGCGAGCAGAGGAAGGCCTCGGCCTGGTTCAGGCGGCGGAGGCTCCGAGAGGGCCGCGGGCTCCTTGCTTCGCCTCGCCTCGCCTCGCCTTGCCCACCCGCCGCACCTACCTATGTGTGCGCCCTGAAAGGGGAACCCGAGGCTCGCCCTCTCCCGCCCTTTTTCCCCCCCCCCTCCCTCCAAGACCAACAGGCTGAGGGAAAGAGAGAGAATCATAGAATCCTAGAGTTGGAAGAGACCTCAAGGGCCATCTAGTCCAACCCCCTGCCATGCAGGAACCCCCATCACAATATTTCTGACAGATGGCCATCCAGCCTCTGCTTAAAAACCTCCAAAGAAATAGACTCAACCACCCTCCGTGGCAGCATATTCCACTGTTGAACAGCTCTAACTGTCATGAAGTTCTTCCTAATGTTCAAATGGAATCTCTTTTCCTGTAGTTTGAAACCATTGCCCCAAGTCCTAGTCTCTAAAGCCATGGAAAACAAACCTGTTCCCTCTTCAATATGACATCCTTTCAAATATTTAAACATAGCTATCATATCCCCTCTCAGTCTTCTTTTAGAGAGGCTAAACTTTCCCAGTTCCTTAAGCTGTTCCTCGTAAGATATTTCCTCCAGACCTTTAACCATCCTGGTCACCCTCCTCTGCACCCGCTCGAGGTTGTCAACATCCTTTTTAAATTGAGGTGCACAGAACTGGACACAGTATGCCAGGTGGGGGTCTGACCAGAGCAGAATAGAGTGGCACTATCACTTCCCTAGATCTAGACACTGTGGTTCTGTTGATGGAACCAATAATCGCATTGGCTTTCCTGGCCGCCGCATCACACTGCTGACTCATGTTCAATTTGTGGTCCACCAAGACCCCCAGATCCCTTTCACAGGTACTATCCTCCAGCCGCTTCTCTTTTTTTCTCCCTTATAACGTTGTGTCGCACAGCGAGATGGGCCCTCTTGGGGCTGCGGTCACCGCCAGCCTCGCCTGCCCTCGGCCGGACCCCACGCCTGGGGCCGGGAAGGTCGCCTCACACCCAACGGCCTCCTTCCTTCCTTCCTCTCCGGGCGCCATTTATTCTGAGGGTGGCGGCCCCTGAGGCAGACCACCTAAGGCGGATCACGATTCCATCTTTTAGATATCAGATCTTGTTTTATTTCTTATTATGTTTTTCTTATTGTGTTGTTTATTCACTGTGTATCTTCATCGATAGTTGTACCACTTTGTAAACCGCCCAGAGTCGCCGTGCAGCCGAGATGGAGGGGGTACATAAATTTAATAAATAAATAAATAAATAAATAAATAAATAAATAAATTTTAAGAGCTTGACCCGCCCAGTTATTAAGAGTTTAGGGAGGTAGGAACTGGCAAACCACTCCAGTGTTCCTGCCAAGAAAACTCCATGGACATGGGGTCACGAAGGCTCGGTCACGACTATAACGACACAACACACATAAACTCGTGATTCCCTGACAGTCCAACCGGCTGCTTCCTTGAGTGGGTTCCTTCCCCACCACAAATGCCCACGTGAGGAGAACAGTTTCCAAATACAGTAGCTATGTAACAAAGGCACTTTAAAAAATAATAATCAGCCAGGGTCCCACGAGAGGGAAGGATCAATCGCTTTTAAAGGTATCAAAATAAATCTACGGTCCTTGCGCGACACCCGCGGGCTTGCGAGCGGGCCATTCTCGAGCTCTTAAGAGAGGACTTTCTCGTATCTTGAGAAAAAGCACAAATTCCATTATTATTCACACACACCGTCCTGGGTGGATCGAGTCAGAGCCAATTCTGTGGTGCCTGTTTGGACACTGGGGTTTGCAACACACCAGGGGAACTCTTTCCCCAGAGACATAATCCAATGATTTTCAACCTCTTTTTTACTCCTGCAAAAATAGGTTACAGGCGATACCTTCATAGGCCACTATTAAACATAAAAAAAGGAACATTGCAAGCTTTCCAGTGTAAATCACCCTTCTCCAAAGCAGGTCCCAGAAGTTCAGTCATGGTGAAAGATGTGCTTCACCAGGAGGTTACTTTTAAAGACCTTGGTTAGATGATGTTCTTAAAATCCATGGCTAGGAGATGTTGCAGCCAGGGCAGGAGTCTTGTTGGAGGCAAGAAGGGCAGTTGTAAAAAGCTTCTCTTGAAGTCACACCCCCTTTCTTCAATCAAAGGAACATGGGTCATATACCACCCCTGTCCCTTTCCCAGCTCCATTTGGCACTATTGAGACATACAAATCCCTCTTGGCCTGGGTGGGAAGGGGGAGAAAAGGGTTGTGGCCATGGACTTGAACAATACTGGCTCTTCGGCTTGAATACGGAGATGAGCACCGCCCCCTAGAGTCGGACACAGCTAAGGGGAGGAAACCTTTACCTTTTTTTAAAGCCTCTTTTGTGGCCAAATCTGTTCACGGGGAGGGTGTTCAGAAAGCGCAGGGGCGAGGAAAGAAAAGCAGGACAGACTGTAAAACAATGCAACAGAAATCTGCTGGAATTATGTTCTGCGTTCATCACGAATGGCCTCTCTGTCACTTTTGTTTCGGGCAGAACATTGAAGAGTAAGCGCGAGCGAGGAGCAGGGGAAAGGGGGGAAAAAAAGAAATTAACTGGGGAGAGATAAGGTCTGGAAAACAATCTGGCCTTGCCCGTGGTTGGTGGGAGCTCAGCAGGGCTGGCGTCAGGAAGTCTGCGCCGCCTCCTATTAACTGTTGATCCAGCTCCGTGCAGCTGCACGCCGTACAATTAGCTTGTAGAAACAATCCTGCTGTAGGCAAGACTTTTCCCCTTCAAAGCAGTTTTTTCTCTCTGCTGACCTCCCCCCCCGTCCTTTACACACACACACACACACACACACACACACACACACACACACACACACACACACACACACACACACACACACACACACACACACACACACACACACACACACACACACACCATACCATGATGCTGGAAAGCTATATAGTCACAAGCCGATCAGTGTTTGGGCAACATCGACTGTGGGAATTCATTAACCCCCCTCCGCTCCCTCCTCGCTACATCCCAGAGATGCAACAAGAGACGGTTTGTCCGAAACTAAAGTTACAGTTTAATACTACGATGTAACCCGTACACAACTTTTTTACAAAAAAAAACCCAAATCCTCGGGCTCTATAACAAGAAACACATTGTGCTCTTTTTTGTCTTTCTTTTAAGAAAGAATAAAATAAAATAAAATAGAGGGCAGGGCGCAGTGAAGTAGAAAGCCCGCATAGCTAGTTTGGAAAACTTAGCTGTCCCCGTAGTTCAGGCTGTCTCGTGTGCGTGTGTGTAAAACTTTGCTGTCCCCGTAGTTCAGGCTGTCCTGTGTGTGTGTGTAAAACTTTGCTGTCCCCGTAGTTCAGGCTGTCGTGTGTGTGTGTGTGTGTGTGTGTGTGTGTGTGTGTGTGTGTGTGTGTGTGTGTGTGTGTGTGTGTGTGAGAGAGAGAGAGAGAGAGAGAGAGAGAGAGAGGCGTAGTGGACATAATCGGGGGCCACCGGTCAGTCTCCAGGTCGTGTACCAAATCCTGCTCCTTTGGGGTTATCATTTGTGAGATGCATGACACATTCTCGTTTGCACCCATCCTGGGGTTTGAACTCTCGCACGCTGCTGGCTCGTTTCCTCTCCCTTTCAGCTCCTCCGCGCCTCCGCCCGTCCTCCGCTCCAGTGGAGAGGTCTGGGCTGCTTCTGGCTCCAAAGGCGCAGAACAGGGGACAAGCCAGAAGCAAGCGCGCGCGCGCGCCCGCACCCGCGGAAGAACGCCAGCTCTTCTTTTTCGGGAGCCTTCTCTCCTGGGGACCTTTGGCCGGGCCATTGTGGCCCGTTGCTCCCCCCCTAAGTCGCTGGCCAGCCCCCCCCACCCACCCCCATAGCCTTCTCCTCCCGGCCCGCCCTCGAAGGCGCCGGGCTTTGCAGGGACGGCAGGCGCCGCTGTTGCGAGTGCTCCTCGGCACACGCCGGTCGCGTGCGGCAGCGAGGTGTCAACTGTGTGTGTGTGTGGGGGCTCCAGTTGCAGGATGGGCTTGGGGGGGGAGGCGGCGCAGGCGGGGCTTCCCCAGAAAGCAGCCGCTGAAGCCGACCTGTCCCGGATCCAGCCAGGACGCTGGGGTGGGGTGGGGGTGGGGGTGGGGAGAAGAGCCCGATGGGCAGTGCGCATCCCGTGGAATTGCAGCAAGATCGGGAGGGAAGCGTTGCAAGGTTTGGAAAATCAGAGGCTCTCGCAATAGAGCGGAGAAGGGGGGGGGAGGCAAAGGGACCCCGGTCTTTACCTCCTAAATGAAGGGTTTGCTTCTCTTAACAGTCGCAAGGTCCAAATCCAGAGAGTTCGCTGCTCTTCCTCCAAAGATGTTTCCTGGTAGGTCTTTTGTCTGCAAGAATTTTGCATTTTGGAGCATTCCCACCAGCCCCGTCAGGTGTCCCAGTTGCTCCTCAAGCAAGCAAACAAACAAAACACTAGACTCATGTAAAATTTGTAAATGTACACAAACACGCCAAGGCTGTAAAGTCGCCTCCCTGCCTCCATCCCAGGTTTTTGGAAGTTTGAGGCTGTTCATTGATTCAAGGATACTTGTGTATCCTTCTACCCAGTCAAGATTGGCTCCCAGAGAATTATACAATTGCATTAACAATTCACAGAAAGATACCATGAGGTGGGGATAGGTGAGGCAGCCTCCTCTGTACTGTTAGGCCAGGGCCAGGTTTAAGCAGCCCCAGAGTCATCAAACGTCCCAAATAGTGGCCACAAAAGCAGTAATACAAGTTGACAAAGGCCTCTGGACATATGGCTTTGCCTGTGCCTTGTTCCAAGTAGCCTGCCAGATGTTGCACTACTTCTTTTTTTATGCTTCATGTTAGGTGCCTTGGGTTCTGGGCTTTGTGGTTATAAACACAAGGAGTGAGAAAATGACCTGTGTCTTTCCAAATTACAAGGGACATGGTCCAGGAAACCAAAGTCAATCAGAGGCCCTGAGCCCATTTCCCTGGGTAAACGACAGGATTTTAGAGTTACACTTTCCCCTTGTTGGTACCTGAATTGCTCTAAAAATATCTCCTTGGGGAAGGTCAGCTTTTAAGGTCTTCCATTGCCTTCCATCGCTGTCACAAGGAAGAGAAGGAGAAAGCCCTTCTCTCCAGTAAAGATGAGGGCAGCAGGAAGCTAGTACAGCAGGAGCTCCGTATCCACTGATTGATTATCCACTGAGTCAGTTATCCATGGTTGGCAGAGGAAAAAATTAAATAATTCAGCAGCCACAAAGCAAGCTGTAAAGCAAGCTGTTGTCACAAACAGCAGCTATAAAACAAGCTATTGTCACAAATAGTATCTGTAAAGCAAGCTACTGTCAGGAAACAGCAGTTTGGGAGTGGGTGCACAGGTGTTCTCTCTTATCCACGGTTTTCATTATCCACAGGAAGGCCTAGAACCAATCCCTAGCGGATAACGGGGTCCTACTGTAGTCTAGATGGGGACTTGCTGTGGGCGGGATGAAGCCGGCAGATCACTGGTTCCTCCTTTTTCTCCCTATGCATTTTGTGAGGGTTATTGATTCTTCCACATGCAAATACAGTGTTTGTGTGGAGGCATCCCAACAGGCGTCAGAAGGTAACGAAACAAAACGTTTGGCCCTTATAAGTAACGAGTGATAAATCACTGATCTCTGGTTGGGTCTTCAGATTCACTGAGAAAGGTATGTGAGTTCTACAGCAGATATACTTTGACTGAGCAAACAGGGGGATCGGTGTAAATATGGAAAGTCTACAGTGTTCTTAGGGCCTTTTTACACGACCCCTAAGATCCGCTGGCCACTTAAATTCAGACCAGAGATCTTAGGGGTTCCTCGCTCTTCCTCTGTCCCCACCCCCCTCCGCACTTCCTGGTTGCTGGCTGCCTGAGGGGAGGGAGAAAAAAGAAAGAAAAGAATGCTGGTTTACCTCCGTTTTGTTCCCGGCAGCATTCAGCTCTCTTAAAGGGGTGGGGCGCAAAAAAAGAACAAACAGAAGCCAGGAGAGCCCCGCACTCACTATCCTTACACCGGATCAAATATTTGTCACATCCAAAAAGCAGGTACAAGAAAACTGCTGTTTGGTTGCGCTAAAGTGGGCGGGGTCGCACTTAATTGTCTGCAAAGTCCGGAGCTGATGGGTAAACATTTTTAAGGTCCGGACCTTGCAGCCATTTGCGGCGGAGCTTAGGGGTCGTGTATAAACGCCCTTAAACTGCATGCTTGCTGTGGATATGAATGGGCTCAGTGCTGGAAAGTAGCTACAAGTCCAGGATATGAGATTGTAATTAATAAAATTCTGGAATGTGCAGAATTGGACATATTAACATATAGATTAAGAAATAAGAAAGTAGATTTGCTTCTGTCTGGAATAAATTTTATATCTGGATAGATTGCCAAAAAGAGGTATAAGAATGTAATCTCTTATAGACGAGACCAGAATAAGAGAGAATTGAATCGAATTGTATTCACTCCATAAAAGTTAGCAATTTGCAAGATATAGAAATTTTGTATCATTGTTCCTCTGAAGCATTACCAGCCAAGTTTAATTTTACCTTGTTTATGTTGGAAAAGCACTAAATAAAGATTTTTTTAAAAAGTCTCAAGAGTGCAAAGATTGTGGTTCCTTTTGGGAGCATTGGACCATAGGATTTGAGAACAGCACGGTCGCTGGAATTTTATATGAAGCATCAAGTGCCTGATTATTATCAGAATTATTGTGGCAGGCATGTCTTTTTGAGAAACAAAGGGTGGGGTGGGGTGGGGGTGGGAGACAGTGAAATGCTTCCTTGTCTGTGATCCTTTCAGATGTGTGTAGATTCGATGGTGGAAGACTCCACATGCAAACTCCTATGAAGGTGGCAGGAGAAGTCATATCTATCATTTCTTGCATTCTTCTCTTCTGTGCAATGGCGTAATGGAGTCTGGAATCACAGGGTCAGAGCTTTTGCACAGGAGGGACTGTCCCTGGAGTAGGAACAGCAATGCAGTGTCCCCTCCTTGGCCCAGATGTCCTTACTCCCCCTGAGATTTGCTTAAATCCTCACAGTAGCTGAGAAATGGGTTTTTCCAGTAAAAGAAGCACAGTATGCTGTTGCAAAAGGACCTTGTGGTACTGAAAAGTATTTGAGAATGATTTGGTCTTGAATCAGCCACTTAGAATCTGTGAAGATTCTCAGTCATCCAGGTGAGTTTATTTGGAAGTTGAGTCATGGCAACTGGGCTTCTTTTTCTTGAGAGGTCATTAGAATCATTAGTTCTTTTAAAAAAAGAAACAAAAAAACCCTGCCTCTCCTTACAGTGGCTGTGGGCATGTCATTATGCACATAGACTTTCTAGATTCACTATTAGGGAAGGCCGTGAACCTTGGTTTGGAGGTTCGTGCCTGTTTGTAAGTGCAGCACCACAGGTGTCATGTGTTCCTTGCCTCCCCGACTGGGTCCCTGCTCACCGGCTGGAGTACTCTCCTTTCCTCCTCCTCCTCCTCCTCCTCGGCTGTTCTTCCAGTTCTTAGCAGGAGTACAGGTATAGCCTTCCCTGTCCCGTATCCTTGGGTGTTCACCCACTCAGACAAGGAGGTGTGACAGGCAAACTCCTGCTCCTTCCAGGGACTGGTTGAACTGCCAAAGAGGAGGAGGAGGAGGAGGAGGAGGAGAGGATGTCACTCAGGGTGGCGAGTGGATCTTAGGCTCAGGGAGGCAGGGAGAAGGAATGTGTGGCACTACAGGCGCCGGACGTAGGAGCCAATGCAAACCTCCAAACGGAGGCTCGCACCCATCTCTCTTCACTGTTACTGTATACCAGGCCTGCCCAACAGGTAGACCGCGGGCTACCGGTAGCCCACGAAGGGTTCAAAAGTAGCCCGGGAACATCAATTTTAAAAAGTGAGGGGATAAGTTCTCCACCCTCCCTCCCCCACCCCAAGGACCACCACTGCCCCAGCAAAGTTCTGGGTCTGCCAGCCCACTGTCTCAGCCAAGTGGGGCAGTTCGATGGCCATGGCGCATTGAAATCTGTTCCCTCCAGAACGGATTAACTGGTTTTATTTATTTATTATTTATTTATTTATTGGATTTTTATACTGCCCATCTAGCAGCGGGGTCACTCTGGGCAGTTTCAATGCATTCCTATGCGAATGCATTTTCAATGCATTCCTGTGGGAAACCGCTGCTCTGCTTACAAACGTTTTTACTTATGAACATGTGCTCCGAACGGATAACATTCGTAAGTAGAGGTTTTAGTGTAGTAGCCCTCCGGCACTTGGGGTTGGAAAAAGTAGACCTCAGCCTCTTCAAAGTTGAACAGTCCTGCTGTATACCACTGCTTCTGCTTTCAAAATATTCATCCTAACATAAATGCATAGATACATAGGTGCATGAAGAGATTCCGCAGCATCCCTGCTGTCTAAGGATCGCGCACTGAACATAGGCATTGCGTTGTTTTTATTCTGCTGATGGTCGTGATCACTGTGAGGGTGTCTGGGGTTAGGGCTGGACTAGAGAGGTTATGCAAGCTTGTGCGTGCTGTCAGACAGGAGGTCCCTGCTAGGTTTTAAAGCATGCGGTGAGGTCCTTCAGAGATACAGCAGACATGGGTAGAGGTGGCACAGTGGCCTTCCAGTTGTCTGTCCATCCACCAACAGCAGAGAGCTGAGAACGGAACTTTTTCTGGGCTGAGCCTATATATACTGGTATCTTTTAAAACTGTGTTCAGTTCAGTAGTATTTTTAGCAATAACATTGAATTGTGATTCAGCATTATAACATTTAGTCTATTACACACACAATCTCTCTACCTGTTTCTAGTCTTGCTACGAGGGCCAGTTTTTAGAGAACACCAAGATACCAATCCAGTAAACATAAGTAGACAGATAGATATTTGAGGGTGATAAGGTAGACGTGCATATTCAAAAGGTTGGCTGTGCAAGAAGGGCAAGTTTTTCTGTTTTATTCTTATCACTCATAACCTAACTTTCCATGTTTTTATATACCAAGGCTGTTGATGACATGTAAACAAATGCTATCAAGGCAAAATAATTCAGCAGATGACAATGGTGGTAGTGATGCTAGTAAAAATAGAATGCATACATACATTCAAACGGTCATGTGTTATTTTTGTACAGTATGTTTCATGCAGCTGACCTACACAGAGAGAGCCCTTTATTATTTCCCAAGTCAGTTGTGTTGAGCCTATTGCAATTAGAAATAGCATTCCCTTCCTGTTAGGGTTTTGGGTGTCTTTACCTTCTGTTCTCCAGAGCCCTTCACAGTTATTACCCGCCTGGAAGGTAGGTATGGAATGAGATCCCGATTCTAACACCTCTTGTTCCCCTGATGGTCTCAGCGGCGAGAGTTGATAGCTGGAGTGAAAAGAAGGGATGCCATTCAGCAGAGCTGGATCCTAGCACTGGAGAAGAGACGTCTGATGATGATGATGGTGATGATGGTGATGATTAATCACAGAAGACAAGATAACTATGCTGGATTTTGTATTACAAATCACTAGCTGAATGCTTCCAAAGCGTTTATTATTATTATTATTATTATTATTATTATTATTATTATTATTATTATCATCATCATCATCATCAACATCATCATCATCATCATCATCATCATCATCATCATCATCATCATCATCATCACACAGCAGACAAGATAGCTATGCTGGATTTTGTATTACAAACAACTAGTCCAATGCTTCCCGAGCGTTTAGGACTCAGTGATGTATTGGCGAATTATGCGAGCAGATCCCACTAAGGTGGCTTTCTGCATCTGACTGATGGTGACTTTGTCAACTCCAGTTTCTTCTAAATACTTGCTTAGCTCTTTAGGCACCGCACCCAGTGTGCCGATTACCTCTAGGACAGTGATGGCGAACCTATGGCACGGGTGCCAAAGGTGGCACTTGGAGCCCTTTCTGTGGGCACCCGACATCGCCCCTTCGTAGCCACATGTATACAGGTTAAATTACTGTATTGGCACTTTGCAAAAAAAAATAAAAAATTAGTGGATTTTGAATTGCAGTTTGGGCACTTGGTCTCTAAAAGGTTTGCCATCACTGCTCTAGGACCACCTGTGCTAGTTTATGCCAGAGTCTCTGAAGTTCAATTTTCAGATCTGGATATTGGGTAATTTTTTCAAGTTGTTTCTCGGTGACTCTGCTATCACCTGGTATAGCAATATCAATGATCCACACTTTTTTCTTCTCCACAATCATAATGTCTGAGTTTTATTATTATTATTATTATTATTATTATTATTATTATTATTATTATTATTATTATTATTATTATTATTATTATTATTATTATTATTATTATTAATCCCTCCTTTCCTTCCAAAAAGAAGATGGCTCAGAGCAAGTTCAAGAGGTACCAATAAAAACACAAACACATTCACTGTTAAAACACAAGTAAGTTACAATATTAAAACACAGTTATTGTGGACATATGGCAGGTACTTGTAACAGACATGTGTAATAAAAACATATATGCAAAGCCCCATTCACACATTAAAAGCTCTTTTCTCAGCTGGTGTTGATTGCCAAGAGCCCACCTGGGTTCCATGTGTAATTATGTTCTTGTTTCCTTCTGTATGACAGCAATGTATTTGTTGGCTATTTTGTTTCTGAACCAAGATGTTGGGCAGTGGCTTAGAATATCCATTTTACAAGTTTTCTCAATGCAACTCTTCAGTTTTATTGCCGCAGGAGCAATTAATGAACTTTGAGAACGGGAGAGGTTTCCAGGGGCATAACTTGCATCTTACAAGAATGAGCACATTTTAATCTAATGCAGTTTTCATTGGATGAAGTGGGCCGCACAGTCAACAAAAGCATATGCCAAATAAAACTTGTTGATCTTAAAATACTTTCTTACATTTTGCACAGCAGCTAGCATTATGTTGCTTAGTGTAGAGTCAGACTCAAGTAGGGGATTGGAAGAGTCATTTTTTCTATACATTCCATTGATTCAAATGGTCCTACTGTAGTTAGTGTAGTAAGTTACCAAGGACTGGACTCACCAATTCCTTCCTGATTCAGTCAGTCTCCTCTAGTGTTATTTTGGCAAAGTGATAGTGATATTTGTGCATAATGATAAGAATGTCCCCCCTCATGTCACTTCTGACTTAGAGCAACTCCTTGCAGAGTTTTCAGGGTAGAGAATACAGTGGTACCTTGTATAAAGGAATTAATTCATTCCAAATGAAATTATGTTAAGCAAAATTTCCTTTATACAAATTTCCCATAGGAATGCATTGAAAACAGAGTGATCCCATTTTTATGTTGTACAGATTTGCCCCATAGGCGATTATGTTAAGCACATTTCCCCTATCTCTGGAATTTTGTATGTTGTACAAAATTTATGCTATACAAACCGTTTGTTATACAAGGGTCCACTATACTCAAAATGGTTGACTATTTCCTTCTTCTTTTGGGAGTGTCCCAGGAGCTTTCTCAAGACGACACAGGCTGGCTCTACATGTGGGGAAAGGAGGAGAAACAAATTCCCAACCTCCACCTTGCAGCCAAATACTAAACTAGGCACGTCAAAAGTCCGTCCCGGGGGTCAAATGCGGCCCATTTCAAAATTTTGAGCGGCCCGCAACCTCTTCTCCCTGCCAGCTTAGCCTGTCACTCATCCCCGCTGGCTGGCCCCTCCCCATGCCGGCTGGAGACATCAGCTTGCAATTTTATGGTTTGCCTACTCTCCCAGCCTCTGTGTGTCCCCCCCCCCCAGCCACCTGCCCTGCCTGCCCATCCTGGCTTCATTGCTGCAGTGTCTGCCCCACCTCCTTGCAAGAGAGGGCAGCATATGCAAGCAGCGGTGAATCTTGGGTGAGCGTGGGCCGTTTCCCGGGCCATGCAACAGCTGCTGGGCCCTTGGGTGCCTCAAAACCGGAGCATTTGTGGCCGTTGCAGTTGTGTGTGGGCCCACACCCTTATCCCCCGTTTAGACTGAATGATTGGCCCCTACACATTTTCACCTCACCAAATCTGGCCCTCCTTGCAAAAAGTTTGGATACCCCTGACCTATACCATTCAGCTATCCATCTTGTGTGTGTGTGTGTGTGTGTGTGTGTGTGTGTGTGTGTGTGATGGTTCCAATAAATTATTTCAGGAATGCAGTCATCATCATCATCATCATCATCATCATCATCATCATCATCATCATCATCATCATCACCACCACCACCACCACCACCACCACCACCACCATGGGATATCTCTACAGAACCCTGGTAACTACCATTCTCCTCTCTTCTCACATGTCTTGTAAAGAGATCTTTATTTCTTACTCCAGAAAGGAGCCTTTATTTACTTTAGAAGCAGCACAAACAAACGCCAAGCGCAAGACTAGGCTGCAGGCGATACCTTTATAGGCCACTAATAAAAAATAAATTGCAAACTTTCACGGACAGGATCTGCTTCTTCAAAGCAAGTAGCAAAAGCCCAAACATGGCCAAAGAGGTAGTTTGCCAGGAGGTTAGTCTTCAATATAACATAGTTGGCAAGATGATTTTCACCCAGCTTGTCTGTCTTGGACGAGTCCAGAAGCAACGGCGCTTCCCCTTTTTATTTCAAGTGAACACATTTGTGGTTCATTGTATTTCAAAAGGGCAAAGACTCTTTTCCTGCGTTGGAATGATGGCATGGGCGCGGGAAGAGAGAGTAATCAGCCTAACCAAATGTTGGGGAAGGAAAGGTTTTCTGGGAGAATCATGGCTTTTGAATTGGAGGACCATAGCTTCTTGACATGTGACTCACCTGTAATTGGGGAGAGGGGTAAAGTGTGGAGGGAGGCAGCGGTGTGTGTGCGCATGAATTACAAATCCCAAAGGGAGGTAGTAAAACCAGAAGTCAACCGCAACGTGCCACTTCCAGTGTGACTGCCCTCGTCTTTATTTTATTTTATTTTATTTTATTTTATTTTATTTTATTTATACAACTTACATGCCACCCACTACCCAAAGGTCTCTGGGCGGGTTAGAATCAAAAGAATTAAAGCAGTTAAAACACAGAATATCAATAAATAATTAAAACAATAATAAAAAACCTTACACTAAAATTGCCATCAGAGGACCCACAATCTATATTGTATCAATTAAAAAACTTCTGCAACAGGAAGGTTTTTTTAAACCTGACACTGAAATGTCATCAGTGTTGGTGCCAGGCGGATCTCACTCGGGAGGGCATTCCATCGCTTGGGGGCAGCTGCCGAGAAGGCCCTATGTCTACAAGCCATCCCTCTCACCTCCTTGAGGGATGTCTCTTTCAAAAGGGACCCCTGGCTCGATCTTAATTGCTGGGTAGGTTCATATGGAAGGAGGCGGTCCTTCAGGTATCTAGGTCCTCAGCCGTTTAGTGTGCTGTGAGTTGAAAGCATGTGAGAATCGTGTGCTTATATATGTGTCAATTTGTTTTCATCTCACTTCTCCGTTACTGTCTCCTGAAGCAGCTCGCTAGAATAAAATAATAATCATAATAAAAGATTGAAGGAAAGCCGTTCACAAAACATTGCAAACTAGAAGGAGAAGGCCCACACATGTGGGTAGGGCTTGGGGGGGGAGAAGGGGAACAAGAGGGACATGGGCGGTCTCCACCGCCAAAACAAGGTGTTGAGTTGTAAGTGCTCCTCGATACTCAGATATATGAAGTAGGTAATATTAATTTGTTCACTTGTGCTAGTTGCCGCAAGAGAGTACCTCTGTTCAAATGGTGGGTTAAGCATGCTTTGCTCCCGATTTTTAGGGGAAGACCGAAACGGTTTTCTATACAGTGGTACCTTGTATAAAGGAATTAATGCGTTCCAAATGAAATTATGTTAAGCAATTTTTTCTTTATAGAAATTCCCATAGGAATGCATTGAAAACAGAGTAATCCCATTTTTATGTTGTACAGGTTCTGCCTATAGGCGATTCTGTTAAGCAAATTTCCCCTATCTCTGGAATTTTTTGTTGCACAAATTTTATGTTATACAAACCATTTGTTATACAAGGGTCCACTGTACTTCTGCATTTGTATCAATCCTTGTTTGGAGGTCATTCATTCATGAGGTCACCATAAGTCCAAGGCAACTTGATGGCACCTAACAATAATAAAGCCACAAGGTCCCTTTTTATTTTTGCAACTTGTTATCCAAAGAAATGAAACGTCAGTTAGAAAACCAACTGCTGGTACCATGTTACTGGCTTTCAAGGTGAAATAACTTAAAATAATACTCCACTCTTGAAAAGCATCTTGCTGTCCTCTTCACCATAGCCCTAGAGATGTGGAGGCCCAGGGGAAAAAACACGGAAAAATTCAGAAAAAAAAATTTCCCCCATTTTTTTCCTAAAGCCTTTTGGATCCCTCCCCCAAAAATTGAAAAATTAAAAAATGATTATGGAATGTTTTATTTAACATGATGAATGAAATATTTTAAGGCACGTTGTTCTAATATTTTCCAAATCATTTCTAAAAAATATGCATAGTATCAGGTTACTCTACTTTCTGTGCACTAAGGACAAGCAAGTCCTAGGTTACAAACTGAACTCTCCAATGCAAGAACAAGATGTATTTCTTCCTCTAGGAGGTGCTGTTATTAGTAAAAGAAAAAGAAAAAAGGTTTCATTTTTGTTTTTTCATGTGTGTGTGTGTGTGTGTGTGTGTGTGTGTGTGTGAGAGAGAGAGAGAGAGAGAGAGAGAGAGAGAGAGAGCAAACACACACACACACACACACACACACACACACACACACACACACACACACACACACACACACACACACACACACACACACACACACACACACACACATTTGGTTCTGTCCTGTCCTCTTCACTAGACCTCAAAGCACTGGAAGAAATTAGAGAGCAAGAAAAATGATTCTGATTAAATTTCATGCTCATTCCACTTCTATAGATTTCCACCCAATTCAGTTCTTTTTATGATAATGAGGCTTTTGTTTTATTTTTATTTAATACTGTGGAGAGGCAATATGAATTGTTAATTCTGGATTTTTAAACGTTGTTTTGTAGAGGTTTCATTGTTCCACATAAACTAGTAAACAGTTCAGGAGATTGTTACTCCATTTGTTAATTACAATTACAAATAAATTCTAAAATGTAAATTCTGTTTGTAATAATTGTTTGGATACACTATATTTTAATATGCTAGTTGTGATAATTTTATGCCCAGTCAAATTGCCCATAGTCGTATTATATGTTCCTAAAGTAACAGAATTACTTTCAAGGTGTAGAAGAGTGTAGGGAATGCTAATGTAGCATTATTTTCAATTTTTCTGAAAATTCCATTTCCTCCCCTAGAAAAAGCGGGTTTTTTTCTGAGCTTTAAAATTTATGGAAATTTTACCTCTCTACATAGCCCTATTATGGATTTCAAGGGACAGGATCCCAGGAATATGGACCTAAAGCAGTGGTGTCCAAACTTTGGTACTCCAGATGTTTTGGACCACAACTCCCTGAATTCCAAACCTATGTTGCCAATGTCAAAGGATTGTGGGAGTTGTGGTCCAAAACATCTGGAGTGCCGAAAGTTCACCACCATTGACCTAGAATGCAATTTTTATTTCATTGCAGGTGTTTGGGGTGGTGAGTGGGAGATTGGATTAACAAGGCGTTTTTGAAAATGTGTTCCAGGTGGCCGTTTGAGACGGAAGGGGAATTGACCTTTGTTACAGAACCACGGCTTAGCAGGGGGTGGGGTGGGGTGCGGGGTGGATTAAGGTAAATTTATATTAAGTGCCATGCATTTTTATGTTACCGTGGTAATAATAATAGCTTAAGGATGGCTTGAGATATCCTGATTACGCATGAGCTAATTCTTAGTGAATTTGGAAGCTCACTGTATTGGTTTTATCTTGCTTTGCATTTCGACCCACTGAGTTTGGAATGGAGAGTAACATAAAACAGATGCTTTCAACAAGGTGACTTAACTGAAACTACAATTACTGGTATTAGAGGAGTATCCTTGGTGCTTATTATTGGTCATTTTCAAATACGTAGCATGAACCAGCCGTTGCCTGCAGTTATCCCATATAATTTTTGTCAATCCCAGTTTATTGGCAGCATAGTTAAGCAGTTCAGGAATGCAGTGTAGGAAGCATAATTTTTTCCAAGAGCTTTTAAGTCTCGTACTACTCATTTGAAGTAATTTGCTGCTTAGGGATGTTAAAATAAATGGCTCATTTCTTGTATCAATATAGCAATGTATTATAGTTGCATTAATTGTTTTTGCTGTTGGCTCCCCCAGAACAGCTCAAGAGACACCAAAATCATTTTGCTGACACAACACTGCATTTGTGCCTAGTACTGCCACGCTGGCACTCGCTCATCAGGTTAGACAACAAAGACGTAGATTTTTCATAACGTTTAGAAAGAGGACTTGGAATATTTAGGGTTTGAGTTATCATCCCACCCATTATTGATTTTTTTTAAAAAAATGTTTCAAAATTCTACAGAACGCGTGATGAGACATAATAGCTGCACAAAAAGAAATGTCTGTATGCCACACCATGTAACATTTCATTTTTCAACAGAGGCAACTGGGGTTGTCACTTAATTAAAGATGTTCCTGCCTGTTAATTAAATTGGCTTTAAATAATTTAATTGATTAAATAAAATGTATATTGGTACTTCAAAACATATAAAGCACATGTGATAGCTGTCAACTTTAATGCTAGTAAGGACCATGAGATAAATGGACAATTCGTGGCTATTTGCCATGGTATTCATATACAGCAGGATGCCCATATCCACTGATTCATTAACCACTGATTCAGTTATCCATGGTTGGCAGAGGAAAACATTAAATAAACAAATCAGCAGCTGTAACACAAGCTACTGTCATAAAACAGCAGCCGTAAAGCAAGCTACCACTTCAAAACAGCAAGCTACTGTCACAGAGCAGCAGTTTGGATGGTGGTGGTGGTCTCTCTTATCCACAATTTTTGTTATCCACAGGAAGGCCTGGAACCGACCCCCAGTGGATACCGAGGTCCTACTGTACTGTCAGAATCCTATTGCTTTATATTCCTTGCCCTGTACCAAGTCAAAAACTGGCAGGTGACTAGGAATAGATCCACAATTGCCTTAACTAGGAGCAGTTCACAACTGTAATTTATACCACTGCACATAGCTTAGTACATGTAAGAAATAAGTTTCCTTCCAGTGGATTTACAGCTGTTTTACTAGATACAGAGTTCAGGAGGCATGTGCCTGTTTGTATACCATTTGCTTGGATCAGAAGCAGAAGGATATTGTTGCTCTCATGATTTGTGTATGTGTTTTGCAATGATGCCTGGTCTAGCGTTTCTAAGGTAGCATCTTTGTACTCTCTGAAAATTAGGGCCATCAGCTGAGACCAGACGGTGGGCTTGTGTGATGGAACAGGTGCCAAGCCACGCTTATCATTTAGTAAATAGTATGTGTTTGTGATACAGAATGACCCAGACGGTGTGGAATGTACCACACAAACAGCTTTATGCTGAGCCCTGATTCTAGCTTGAAGTGGGGTGCAGTTGGGAGCCCAGATGTTAATCTTCCTCTAGCACCCGTTACTCTGAAATGCATTTCCCTGCTTGGGAAGCTTAACAGTTTCCCCAAGAACTCAGCAAGTGTCCCAGTCGGTGTGGTACCTAATCTGTGGGAATGGAGTGCTGGACTAGAGAGGATGTTGGTCTGATTCTGCAGGGCTTTTCTTGCAGGGACCCTGGTGGTGGTGGTGGTGGTGGAGGAGGAGGAGTAGGAGGAGGAGGAGGAGGTGATGGTACTAAAGGAACGCCAGTCATGATATTTTCATAGCCAGGATCAGAGAAAGAAAGATCCATAACGAGATCCATAAACAAATGAAACATAGTGAATTAGAAAGAACTGACACCAAAATGAATAGAGCTTCTTATCTGGGCCTTGCTCGCTCACTGTATATGTAGTAAGCATGCTCATAAATCTTAAATTACAAACAAGGTGTAATTATTCTTATTTCAGATAAGAATTTGGAAAGTTACGGTTGAGAGCACCATAATGGAAGGAAGCTTTCCAAGGTCTTGAGTTCTGTGCCCGGGTGTTCCTGCAATCATGCGTAACTGCCCTCCTATGCTCGAAGCAGTGTATGATATTTTGAGTTAAGCGTGTGTTGCTGTTGTACATTGGTGATGAACTTTCTTAGGGGAGCGAGGGGGTCATATTAAAAAAAAAAAACCCAGTAGGGAAACATCTGTTGCCCCAGATGCACCAATTTGCACCCAGGCTAGACTTCTGACAGCTGAAAAGCTAATGAATTGGCAGGGCTTGTAAAATCTACTTTTAGTTAAGTCCTTATGATGTGCTGGACTCTTCTTGAGCTACTCTTGTGACTTTCCCATGCTGACTGCATTTGGCTCCTCGCCATAAGTTGATTGTTTAGGCAGAAAGGACACGAATGTGACCTTGCTTGTTTAGAAGTGAGTTAATGCCAAACAGGGCTGGGTCAGAGGAATCACGAGGTGCCAGTATTCCAGCATACCACTTAGAAACAACAGAGGAGGTTGGGTGTTGTTTTGAATGTGTGTTTTGTATCAGTCTTTTAAACATACAGTGGTACCTCTGGATACGAATTGAATTCGTTCCTCAAGACACTTCATCTTGTGGAAATTTTCTTATCATGAATCTGAATGGGGCACAGTGCACCCTGGGAATGGAAGTCCTGCAAAATTTTCATTATCTTGAGTTTTTGTGGAAGTTTTTTTTTTGAAAGACATCAATTCCCAGGGTGCATTGCACCTCAGACGGACTTCCCTTCACATCTTGGAGTTTTTCGTATCTAAGGGCATTTGTATCTAGAGATACCACTGTAAATGCACTCAAGACAACTTACAGTATAAGCAAATAAAAGTAAAAATTATAGTAGGACCACTGTATCCATGGGGGATTGGTTCAGGGACCCCCGTGGATAGCAAAATCTGTGGATAAGAGCAAACCCTCTTGTCTGGGGATAATGGCGGTGCCAGGGGTGGTGGGGTGCCGGGGTGAAAGCTTTTGCCCCCAACACCCCTAAAACGCTTAGTAGTGCAGCGGCGGCATTGAGGAGAGCTCAGCATCGTTCAGCTTTCTTGTTTTCTTCCCTCCTCCTCATCGCCGGCCAGCTGTGCTCATCACTGCCGGTCTCAGCAGCCGGTCTGTGGGGGTGGTGGCAGTGGCAGCGGCAGCGGCAAGGAGCGAAGAAAACAAAAGAAAACCTACTGATGCATTTTTGAAATATTTTCCCCCTCAGTCTGCGGATAAGTGGTTAATGGTTCAGCGGATAAGGGGGAGGGCTTACTGTAGTTAAAATATCATGTCATAATTAGACATTGATTGAAAACAGGGATGAACAATGCGTGACCCTCCTAACCCCTGCGCCTTGTTGATGCTGCCTCAGATGGGAGTGGCAGCGCAGTGACATCTGGAGGCAACAAGCTGCCCACATGGGATCGGAGGCCACACTGTGAAAACAGCTGAGTCTTCATGATCGGGAAATTCTGGTTCGCTAAATGTGAAGATCATTGTTCCCTTGTCTTTCACATTCTAGTAGCACGTGGACAATTGGCCATTGGTTGGAGGAAGAAAAGAAATTAGCTAGTTGGCCATCTTGCTCTCCCTCACCTGGACATGTTCCAGATTGTCAATATCCTCCTTAAATTGGTGTGCCCAGAACTGATTGCAGTACTCCAGGTCAGATGTGACAAAAACACAATAGAGTGGTGCTGTTACTTCCCTTCATTTGGATACTGTATTTTGGGACAATTGTCAAAGTGCATTTGCTTTTTTTGTTGATGTATGACAGTGGCTCATTTTTAGTTGTAGTCTCCTAATAATTTCCTGCCCCTGTTGGATGCACAACTTGTAGTGAGGGCATTTGAGCGTGTCAGGGAAACAGAGCGATGCCATCAGGAGGCTAAACTCAGTAATACCGTACATCTGGACTCCTAGCAGGGTCACTTGAAGCAGAATGGCCAGAGTTGAGGCACCAAAACTTGGTCTTTCCTCTTCAGAATTAATAGTCACATGACCAGATGGGAATTGATAGTCCCTCACGGTCAGCTACTGAGCAACAAAAAGTAATAGGCAATGGCACTAATGGAGGATCTTTCACAGACAACGGTAGTAACACTACCAGATGAAGATAGTAAGCCACTTTGGAATTTTTTATATCCTGTGATGAAAATCCCATGATGAGACAATCCAAAATGAAACAAAAGATAGTGCTGGGAGATGTGACTCAGAAGGCACTCAATTGGCTACTTGGGGGAAGAGCAACCAAGTATGAACAGCGCTAGAGCTATAGAAGGAAGTAGATGAAAGGCGAAACAACTTCTAGTAGCTGATGATCACGGTGGTGAAACAAAGGTCTGGTGCTGTGTGACACATAATAATAGGAACATGAAACTTGACAAGTTAGGAGTGAAAGTAAATAGGAGACCGGAAAGCAAGAAATGGGAGTACTTGAACACCCAGTCAATGAACTAAAGTGGTCTGGTATAGGACATTTTCAGTTAGACAACTACAAAGTGCTTCGCTCTTGAGTTTGGTTTTACGGACTCAGAATAAATTATATGCCTGTAATATGTAGGCAAATAGGTAGCACAAACAGTTAAGAGTGAAGACCTATATAGTAATACAGTATCAGTCAAATGTCTTAACTTCCTAAACATAGTGCAAGTCTATGCCCCAGCAACAGATAGTCAAGAAAAATAATTTGATAACTTTTATGCAAGTATCCAGGAAGACATTGAGCGCTCACTTAAAAAGGATCTGCTGACAATCAATGGGGATCTGGAATGCAAAAGTAGGAAATAACAGAGAACCAAATGTTGGAGAATCAACTTAGGAGCAGCATGTTTATTGCAAATACATGGTTCAAGCAACTGGATGGATGACTGTACACATGGATATCACCAGATGGCCAATACAGAAATCAAGTAGACTACAAAACTGGGAAGGGAGAAGCTGTGTATTCTTTGTGAAAAGAAACCCAAGAGTAGATTGTGTAGAAGACCACGAACCATTAATATAGTCAATTTAGTGTAAAAACACTAAAAGGATTGTAGTTCCAAAAAGATAATTTAAGTAACATTTCTGGTGAATACAAACTTCATATGAAGAACAGATTTGCAGTACTAAATCAGTTGATTGAGAAACAAAAGAACTGTGGATTGAAACTACATGTGTTATCAAGGAGGAATGTAGAAGACTACTTCTATAGTCAAAAGAAAATAAATAAATAAAATTGTTAACATATGAGAAGCAAAAAGTGACAGAAATAAGGTCAGAATTCTAAATGCAGCTTTTCAGTTACTATTACAGCTCAGATAAATCAATTTTACAACCAACAATGAAAATAATATATCTGTTCTGAGAAATCCAAGAACTCTCAGGGAAATTTACATTTAGATTAGGGATAATGAGAGATCCACATGGAAATACATTATCTGATCAGGATAAAATCAGAGAAAGTGGAAATAGTATACAGATAAGATGTAAGGATGACATTGAAGAAGAATCATGTGATGAGGAACCTGCAGTTTTGGAAAGAGAAATGAAAGCTGTTCTGAAAGTATTTGGAGGAAATAAAGTACTGGGGGAAGGTGGAATACTGATATGTCTGTGAAGATTCTCAGTCATCCAGGTGAGTTTATCTGGAGGTTGAGTCATGGCTACTGGACTTCTTTTTTGAGAGATAGAAATGTTTCGCTGCTCATCCAAACAGCTTCATCAGTCTTCATCAGGTGGAATATTGATAGAAATGTTTTAAGCGTCAGAAACTGAATCTGCCAAGATCCAAGCAAGAATATATCAACAAATGTAGGTAACAAAACAATTTCACACAGACTATTTAACATTAAGGAGAGTAGGATGGGATATGAATGAACAAATGTTCTCTATTTTGAAAAGGTTGCTTGCATCCTGATTCTGCCTTTTTAAGGTATTAGCTGTCTATCCCAGCTTGGTGTCGTCTATAAATTTAATGTCTCTATGTATTTCATTGCTCTTGGAAAATATTATTATCCAATTTAGGTATCTCATTGGATTAATATCACCAATGTACTGGGAAAGCTGTGTAGGTGGCTAAGCACAAAAAAAGCAACATGTTGAAGAGAGTAACAAGAATTAATCCAGAAGGGAACAGCATTGCTTTCCTGAGGATTTTTTTCTGTGCCCATTTTAATTGACAAAATACAGCATGTCTCTCTTAAAACAGAGCTGTTTTCATGTTTGTAAGGACTCAGAAGATTTATACAGTATAGTCCTTTTAATGATGTAAGCTGTCTTTCTTAAGGAGAAAGGTGAGGTAAAATATTTTAGATAGATAGATAGATAGATAGATAGATAGATAGATAGATAGATAGATAGATAGATAGATAGATAGATAGATAGATAGATAGATAGATAGATGAGCATGTGTCCAGGTCTGTATTACAAAAGATTACACACTGAACTTTAATAAGTGAATGAGGACTGAGATGGTGTAAAGAGTGGGTTAATATTTTTTCTTTGTCTCACTGCTAATGTAGCTTGAATTTAGAATTAGCAGATTAATAAAAATGTCATTTAAACAGACATTTATAAGCAGCTTGGGAACTTTGTCAAATCCAGCCCTTTTCCTGATCAAGAGGCTGTTCCGTTGAATAACTCTCAAACATTCTTTCTTGTTATGCGAATGTCTGATTTTTTTTTAAACTAGATATGTGTGCGAAGTGCTCTGGGGTCAGGCATGAGGGCAGCAAAGGAGGCAAAAGGAAGCGGAAGAAAACGTACCATATCCCAGTTGTTTGGAACTAATCAGTTGCAAGTAAAGGCACTGCCTGCAATATGTTAGTTTACGATGTAAAGAAAGCATAATGTTGGTTTTTAACTTATCTTAACTTTAATGCTGTTGTGTCTTACCCATTTTCCAGTAAATATAGTAAACTATACTTATTATTTCAAAATGGTTATTTCTTTAAGGGTCAAAGAGATGGGCCATTTTTCTGTTTTGAAAGGCTAAAACCCAGTTCACTGAAGAATGCATTAATTACACTCCCAAATTCATCATTATTAACATGCTTTAAAAGAATACCCAGCATGGTGTAGTGGATAGAATGATGCAGTAGGACTCCGGAGACATGGGTTTGAATCCCTGCTCAGCTATGTAAACTCACAAGAGGTTGCAGTGGAACTTAAATAACTCACTTACCTTGAAAACACAGTTAGACTCCCTATCAGTTGGTTCCAACCTGACAGCATTGGTTCTGACCTCACAGCACATACAGTATCATCATCATTAAAAACAATGACTTGTTATAAAGTCTCTGAGTAAAGTAGCAACAAGAGAGGGGCATGAAATAATTTTTTTGTTTCATTTTTCATTTTTCGTTTGTTTCATTTTTTAAAAAATGAAACAAAACAAATTTTCATTTAGTTCCATTTCATTTTAGTTTGTTATTTTTTTGACAGCGCTAGGCAAAAACAACAACAACAACAACAAAAATCACTAACCGGCCTATGGGCCAGCTGGTCAGCAGTAAGCAAAAACAAATATTTTCCCCAGAGAAAAGTTCAGGATGGACCTGATCTATGATCCACTTTTTGGTCCTTCTGGCCATCGGTGACATCGGCCAAGCTCTCCTCCAGCACCACCTTTCAAATGAACCTTGAAGTCGAGTCATGGCAACTGGACTTGAGAGATTGAAACACTTCGCTGCCCATCCAAACAGCTTCATGAACTCACCTGGATGACTGAGAATCTTCACAGACCTATCTTTCAAATAAACATGATTTTCCTGTCACCTCTCTTAACTGTCCAGCTTTCACACCCATACATGGGATAAGAAAGACAACAGTGTGGAAGAGCTTTGTTTCCAGTGACACATCCTTACATTTGATAATATTATCTAATTCTTTCATTGCTGCCCTTCCTAGTCTTTTTAGTCTTCTTCAGATTTCTTGGCTGCCGTCTCCCTTTGGAAGATCATCGGATGCCCACTCCTCACATTGGAGGAATTACACAGCTCCCGCTGTCTTACGAAAGCTCAGAATATTGTAGGAGATATTTCTCATCCTGGACACTCTCTGTTTGTACCATTACTATCAGGCAGAAGGTACAGATCTATTCAGAAATAGTTTTTACCCAATAGCAGTAACCATGCTAAATTCTGTTAAAAATTAAGTTGACGGGTAATATTAGTGTTGAATGTGTTACATATATATTGTATGGAGGATTGCGTATGGCTGTTTTTTTTTTTAAATTGTAGTTTTTATGGATTGGGTATGAATGTTGTCAGATGAAAGAGTGTAGGGCTGTGTGTGTATGTTTGGTTTTTATGTCAGTTTTAAATGAGTGTAAGTGATGTTCGGCGTGTGAATGTTGGGGTATGTGTATGGATGGTTTGTTTTTAAATGGTAGATTTTACGTCTTGGTTTTTTATGCTGGGGTGTGTGAATGACTGACTGGATGGCACTTTTAATCTCGTATTTATACAATGACAATAAATTCCATTCCATTCCATTCCATTGGGCTGATATTTGAACCAAGGTATACAAAATTTTTAACTATTCCAATTTCCTTGATGTCAATGTTAAAGTTGCTATAATTCTTCTGCAATCATGATTTCTTAAAATTCACCTACTTTTGCGACTTCTTTCAATTTTGCAAAAAGATGTTTCAAGAAATTGCCGCTTTCTGCCAGTAAGATGGTATCATCTACACATCTTAAACCCTTGATATTTCTTCCACCAATTTTGTGGAAGTTTGTTACCTGTTTCTTTTTAAAAGCAGTGGGTTACTACGTACCTGAGGTCTTCTGTTGCATTTACCCCCTTCCTCTCAGGGGTGGATTTGGGTCAACATGGGAGGATTCTGAAGTCGGCAACAAGGTGCAGTATTTTCCTCAAGGGCTGTGATTTGTTCATGCTTACTGGGACTCCTCTTCTTTTTGTCTCTGAGACATGAGCTTAAGAACATAAGAACCTAAGAAGAGCCATGCTGGATCAGGCCAAAGGCCCATCTAGTCCAGCTTCCTGTATCTTACAGTGGCCCCACCAGATGCGTCTGGGAGCCCATGAGACTAGATATCTGTCTCCTGATACCACTCCCCTGCATCTGGCCCTTGGAGTACCCCGGTTTTAAGCCTAGAGATGACACATCTCCATCATGGTTTGTAACCCGTGATGGACTTTTCCTCCAGGAATCTGTCCAATCCCCTTTTGAAGGCACCCAGGCCAGATGCCATCACCACATCCTGTGGCAGGGAGTTCCACAGACTAACAACGCAGTGGGTGAAAAAATATTTTCTTTTGTCTGTTCTTACTCTCCCAGCCCTCAATTTGAGTGGATGTCCCCTAGTTCTGGTATTTTGTATTTGAATAAATAGGCACAGCGTTCCACATTTCATCAGTTTATAGATTGACTGCTTGGTTTGATTTATGTTTATTTTGTACACACCAAGAACGTGGCTTTGCCCAACACCTTTATTTGCACTAGGAGTCGGTGCATTGCAGTTAGATAGAACTGCCTTGTTTTTCCTGAGCAGTGATTCATTTCTTCTTGCTCTCCACCCCTGACGTGGATGGCTCCACCATGTAATCCATGGCTTTTGGGAGCAGAGCGCCTCGCGCAGCTTTTAACCGAGTTCTTCTGACTCGTCTTTCCAACTGTGCTGAAAACGTCAAAGAATTTGCGAGCTCAAGATCACGTGGGACCGACCAGTTCTGCATGACTCAGCAGTTGTCCGTGGAATGCTCAGGTGGTACTTCATGGAAAGTGCACTCACCTGAGTAATCCGCTATGCAAGATCCATCTGTCAACCCCACCTGTGCCTGTGTGTGTCGGACTTTTTGTGAACACCAGAGCATTTCCTCCCAGCCTTTTATTGACTTGCGAGTGGGTGTTTTCATATGTATCTATGCATATGTGTTCATATGTACACAGACAGACAGACAGACAGACAGACACACACACACACACACAAAATTACTTGTAAACCACCCAAAGAGAGCTTTAAGTGCTGTGGGGTGGTATATAAACAGCACACTTTGCTCTGCTTATTATATATGGGCACAAAGTAGACTAGTCACCTTATAGTGCACCCAAACCAAGCATGCTGCTTATATAACCACCCCACAGTTTAATTATGCAGGGCAGGCTACACATTGTTCTCACCCCCACCCCCACCCAGTGAACTGGGCATACTTTTACTAACCTCAGAAGGATAGAAGGCTGAGTCAAACATGAGCCAACTACCTAGGACTGAACCCCCAGGTTGTGAGCACAGTTTTGGCGGCAGCACAGTGTTTTAACTACTGGGCCATGAGGCACCCAGGACAATGTGACTTCTCAGGGCTAAATAGTCTCTGCACGTTTTGATGGCTGGACTTCACAGTGATTTTCCAGCGAGAAGAATCAACATGAACACAGAAATTAAAAACAGCTCTTTTCAGACATTTTATTTATTTATTTATTTATTTATTTATTTATTTATTTATTTATTTATTTATTTACCAACCACTCATCTGGCTACAAGGTCAGTCTGGGCAGCTCACATCAAGCAACACAAAAGACAAACAAATAATTTTAACAAAATAAAAATAGAAATCCAAATGACAACCCACTTTATATCTATATCTATCTATCTATCTATCTATCTATCTATCTATCTATCTATCTATCTATCTATCTATCTATCTATCTATCTATCTATCTATCTATCGTCTTTGCAAAGGAATCACACACACACACACTATCTATCTATCTATCTATCTATCTATCTATCTATCTATCTATCTATCTATCTATCTATTGTCTTTGCAAAGGAATCACACACACCCACTATCTATCTATCTATCTATCTATCTATCTATCTATCTATCTATCTATCTATCTATCTATCTATCTATCTATCTATCTATCTATCTATCTATCTATCTATCTATCCTTGCTCCTCAACCTGCCCATTAACCAATCAGAGGGTCATTGCCATAACCTATAGTCATCTGAACGTTCCATTTCAATTGTTGTCACTTGTCATGCTGCATTTGGGCTCTGTTCAGAGTGCCAGTGTTCATTGTTAAAATTCTTGAATGGCTGAGAAGAAACCGGGGGCAATGCTGGCCACTTTTATCTAATCCAATCCAATCTACCTGTGCATGGAGGTCTACATTGAATACCATTCTCCATGTACTCTTGTATTGAAGGTTAAGGTGAGCAGTGACCAGAGATGCAGAGCCTTCTACAGGGAGCATTACACCTTCAGAATGTCATTTTGGCTTCAGATAAAGCCTTTCCTGATGGCCCAGGCTTTAAAAGATGGCTAACATTTTATGGACTAGAACTGTCTTAAGCTATTGTGTGTTTTTACTGAAAGGACTTTTATCTCGTGCTGTTGTGCTTATACTTTCCTAGGTAATGGAGTCTTAGTATTTAATAAGGTGCTCTGGAATGCAGAGCATGAATTTCAGAAATTTAAAAATATAATAATTATTATTGACTAGTGAATGGCTCAGCTTCAGAGGGAATTTAATTGTTCTTACCTGCTTAGCTAATAAGCACAGAGATGTTGATAACCCAGACCATAACATTCTAGAGTTTGGCCAGAATCCCCTGGTGATTTAAAAGTAGGCAAATTAAATTGTGTAATTAATACACCATGGCCAATTGCTGTTGATGAAGTGTAATTGCTCAAAAGACGCAGGCTTAGTAATGCACTCAGTGTCTTGTTAGTTTAATTAAGCAGCCAGTTCACCAAGGTGATTTGCACAATTCACCTTAGGCACACTTAAATTACCAGCCGGTTTCTGGACACTGTGCTAAAGAATCTTCTTCTGTGCTAATTAATAAAACATATACACATTTGCTTACTTCGCATGTTGCTCCTAGATATGTATTGAAAATTCTGAGTCTGATGTTTTCCTATACATTGGATTCACAGGAAGGGGTAAAGTTTTAGTGCTGCAAGTAGCGTGGGTGTGCTGTGTGGTGAGTAAAAAGTACATATAAACCACCATTGCATATAATTTTAAATGCTTGGCACTTTTTAAATAATGCCTGCAAGGTGTATAGAAAGTGTGTGTGTGTGTGTGTGTGTGTGTGTGTGTGTGTGTGTGTGTGTGTGTGTGTGTGTGTGTGTGTGTGTGTGTGTGTGAGAGAGAGAGAGAGAGAGAGAGAGAGAGATTTACAATGTATTATGAATGTTTGCCTTTCCTTTAACCTTGGTTTATCTGAATTAATTTTTTTGCATCATATATGCTGGGGATATGTGCATGTGTGTTTGTGTGTGTGGGGTTATGTACTGATTGTGATTATAGTGTCACTCAGGCAATTTGTCATTGAACTCTTCAATAGCTTTGTTCCTTTCAATGTGCTCCTGAACAAAGCCAGAATCTGATGTACAGAAAATTTGCATTTAAGAAGAGCCTCTTTGATTAGGGAATATTAAGAAGGATATTTAAATAAGATTGGGAGCCTGAAGAAAAGAAAAAGATGCACAATTTATTTATTTATTTATTTATTTATTTATTTATTTATTTATTTATTTATTTATTTTACAGCTTCTTGAGTTGTACCGGAGTCTTGTTAACCAGTGCTTAAGCTCTGATTGTGGTAAAATACTGATTGTGGAGGTAAAATATATTGTTGCTCACCCATCAGGAAAAGCCTCCGAGCTCCCAGCTGTTAGATGGGTTTGAGACAATTTTGGGGACTGAATAGGGTGAAAAGCCTTGGTTTGTTGGAAAGCGGGATACCTATGGAGGCCTTTTTTTTTCATGTGGAGCAGTCGCACGACTTCATTACCATGTCAATCCTGGGAAAGACCTCTGATTTAGCACAGCAGTTGGCTGAATCCATATGGAGCTGATGAACCCCTGAATGAATAGAGGGGTGGTTGGTGGTGGTGGTGGGGGGTCGGGTGGGGTGGGGGAGAGAGAACCTGCCGGAATCTGCTTTCAGCTTTTTGTTCCTGGGATGGCCAGTGTAAAAGACCTAAGAACTAGACAGCACAGATGGTATCAAGGGGATAAGAAATCTGTAGCCTTTACATCTACTCTTTCATCTTGCATTGTTGTGCTCCGGATGGCAAGGGAAGCAGTGGTGGAGTGTGTTATATATAAGGAGCTAGTTAAAATTTATAAGTTGTGTTGGGGTTGTGTAATGACCAGAAAATGGAAGCTAATGTTTAATTTCAGGATGGTTTAACTCAAAGTGTATAAAGAAGTAATTAATGGGGATATGGCCATGTTATATAATGTATGTACTTATTGGGGGGGGGATGTTGTGTTGTCGCGTCGTGATAGGTAGATTGTGAGCCTTCTGTGGCCCAGGATTGGACCAGAGGGCGAGGGAGGGACCCCTGCGTCGGGAATAAATACAGTGTTTCAAAATTCAACGGCAGAGACCGCACTTTGGATGGCGTTTCTCTCCGTTGCTGCAGCTTCGAAAAATAAACCTTTGAATATCTCTACAAAGTGCCGTCTGTTATTTGGGGTAAACAAATTACCCAAAACAGAGTGTATGTATGCAACAAGTAAACTGAAATACACCTTCCTGTCTTCCCACGCCCTGCCCTGGCTTATAGGTTGGGACCTACAACCCTCAGATTGGTGGGGTGAAGAAACTTGGCCTTCTCTTGTGTGGCTGACTTGCCAAGTGGTTGCCGGCACACACCACTGTTGAGTTTTCATTTGCTAAACGGCCCCCTGCATCCAAACGCCACTAAATTGACCCTAGTTGCGCACCACATCCAAATGGAAAGCCACACGGCCGGGGGAAAGAGCGAAGAGGTTTTTTGAAAACACCACCCTCTGCAGCCCAGGGGAAAAAAATTCCACAGCGCCATGTTTTTTTTTTTAAATGCATTATGTGTGCTGCTGGACAGGGCAGTCCTGAGATTGAAACTGATTGTGATGAAATAATAGAGACAAACTGGAGACGGGATGTGTGGAATTCCTTCAGTTTACCTCCTGCACTGGGAATAGGCAGAGGCTCCTGTGGATGCAGCGATGTACATCCACCGGAGCGGACGTGTTTCCAAGAGTTTGTCGCACCACGGCCAAGTTCTAGTGCAGTAATTCAAAAGGCTCTCTGGCACGATTTGGTTTGCTATCTGGCTTGGAAAGTTAGAACAGATGTCATGAGAGAAAACAAAATGGATTTTATCCGTCAAAAAGGAGCTTTTCTTGCTCCCCCCTCCATTAGTAGGAAACTCCTTGAAATGCTAATGGGCGCAGTTGGTCTTGCCCGGTTTGCATACAGAGGGTGGGAAAACAGCACTGACTGATCCCTAAGAGAAAGGGCTGAGGAGGAGGAGAGAAACCCTTTTGTCACGAATCAAGGAAATCGGGTTCTTCAGCAACAAAGCCCTGTGAATGGAGTGAGAACCTTGGTAGCAGAGAGATCCTTGCAGCCATCCGCTGCACACACACACACACACACACACACACACACACACACACACACACACACACTGCAATAAAAACTGCAGGCCTTTTTGACAGGATATGACATTTATTTATTTATTTATTTATTTATTTATTTATTGCCCCATCTTCTGAGACGGAACTCGGGGCGGTGTACACTAAAATAAGAAAAACAAACAACAACAGACAAGCATAAAAATCAGGGGCACCAGTAAAAATAGGAGGGTACAATACCCTCTGCAAAGGATGGCGTATGCGGCAACAGAGAGAAAAAAAGGAAAATTAAACAGAAGGGTTGCCAAATGCCTCCTTGAAGAGCTGTGTTTTCAAGGCTTTTTTAAAGGCAGGCAGGGACGCTGCAAGGCGCAACTCACTAGGTAGCTGATTCCACAGCGTAGGGCCCACCACAGAGAAGGTGCGGTTGCGCGTAAGTGATTTCCGCGCCTCTCTGGGTGTGGCCACCCTAAGTGAGCGCACCTGTGCCATTCTCGTGGGTCTGGTCCCAGGTGACCTCTGAGAGATATGCTCTGACAGGTACTCTGGTCCCAAGCCGTGGAGGGCTTTGAAAATCAAAACCGAGACCTTGAACCTTATCCAGTGGGCAACGGGTAGCCAGTGCAGGCGAGCCAGAACTGGGGTGATGTGCTCGAATCTGCGATCACACACCACCAGTCTGGCCGCTGCATTCTGCACCCGTTGAAGCCTCTGGACAAGGGTCAATGGCAACCCCACGTAGAGGGCATTGCAATAGTCAATCCTCGAAATCACGAGGGCCTGCACGACTGTCCTCAGGGAGGACTCATCAAGGTACTGTCGGATCTGGGTGAACCTGCGGAGATGGATAAAAGTGGCCTTGGAGACCACCATCACCTGGGCTTCCAGGGAGAGGGCTGAATCCAGGACCACACGCACATGCATCACAATGCAGTTTATGGAACTTATGTAGATGTTTTTCTTCTTCCTGCAGCTCAGTTTCACACAGTGAAAACCACACTGTGAGTTTCCCCCGTCCGTCCTCTTCTCTGCATTCACATGCTCTGCAATTGTGTTTCTTTCCTTTCAGTGGTTTCTGAAGGTAAGGGTGGGAAAAAAGCATGGTTTATGGGCCCGGCTATTCCATATTGGAGTCATGACGAATGGATGAGGAACCTCTTTGATTCAGTGGATAAAACCCACTTTTAAGGCATTGCTTTGTCCGAGGGTGCGTGCGTGTGTGCGATCACAAGTTCTTGTTCAGTGCTTGTCATGCTCTCAAGACATCAAAGCGTGATCCTGAGAAGCTTGGAAATAAATGGGCATTTTTGTTGCAGACTTCAAAAAGAGCAAATTTGGCCCCTTTGCATAATGTAGCACCATGTATATGATCTCGCCAGTTTTGCAAGTGAGATAGTTTCAATTGAAAATGTTTATTCTGGCAGAACTATTTCTAAATTTGAGAAGATAAAACAAGTAGAATTAAGGCTGCAGACTCAGAGTGTTTGAGTTAGATTGAGATTCTTCTCTAAGGCATTTCAGTGGTGTATATAAGATGCCTTCTGTGTTCAACCACTGTAGGTATGTTGAATGAACATGATAGAAAGATTCGTTTCTCATCTATACTGGAAGGATGTAACAAATGGGGTACCCCAGGGCTCAGTTCTGGCTCTGTACTCTACAACAGTGCTCCCCAACCTTTTTATCACCGTGGACCGGTAAATGCTTGATAATTTTTCCCTGGCCCGCTTGTTTTGGTTTAATAAGATAAAAAATGTAAATGCCCCCCCCCCCGGCCGCTGACGCACATGCGTGCTAGTCGTTTCCCACTCTAGGGGGCGGTGCTCATCTCCGTACTCAAGCCGAAGAGCCAGTGTTGTGCGATGAGTCCTTGGCATCGCTGCAAGGAAACCCTGTTTTTACTTCCTTGCATTTTCCCCCCATGGGCTTCCTCATTTTCTTTCTTTCTTCCTTCCTCCTCCTCCTTTCGTTCTTCCTCTCTCTCCCTCACTCCTTCTCTCCCTTTCTTTTTCTTTCCCTCCCTCCTTCCTTTACTTACTTTCTTCCTCCCTTCCTCCTTCTCCCTCCTTCTTTCTTTCTTTCTTCCTTCCTCTTCCTCTCCTTCCTCCCTTCCTTCCTTCCTTTCTCCCTTCTTTCTTTTTCTTTCTCTCTCTCTCTCCCTTCCTCCTTCTCCCCCTTTCTTTCTTTCTTTCTTTCTTTCTCCCTCCCTTCTTTCTTTCTTTCTTTCTCTTCCCCCTCCCTCCCTCCCTCCCTCCCTCCTTTCTTTCTTTCTCTTTCTTTCTTTCTTTCTTTCTTTCTTTCTTTCTTTCTTTCTTTCTTTCTTTCTTTCTCCCTCCCTCCCTCCTTTCTTTCTTTCTTTCTTTCTTTCTTTCTTTCTTTCTTTCTTTCTTTCTTTCTTTCTTTCTTTCTTTCTTTCTCCCTCCCTCCCTCCCTCCCTTCTTTCTTTCTTTCTTTCTTTCTTTCTTTCTTTCTTTCTTTCTTTCTTTCTTTCTGGCGGGGCGGGGGTGATTGCGGGTCGCAGCAGCAGCGGCGCGGCGGGACGGGCTCGGTTGCGGGGGCGGTGTGGGTCGCGGCGGCGTTGGGACGGGGCGGTGGGGGTCTCGGCGGCGGGGGCGGTGGGATGGGGGCGATTGCGGTTGCGGGACGACGGGGGTCGAGGGCGGTGCGCGGGGGGATTGCTGCGGCGGGGGATTGCTGCGCGCGCGGGGGGCGGGGCAATTGCGGGGGTCGTGGTGGCGGCGGCGGACGGGGCGACTGTGGGGGTCGTGGTGTGGGCGGCGGGACGGGGCGATGGCGGCGGGCTGCTGGCGCGGCGCGGGGAGACGGGCGGGCGGGAACGGGGCGATGGCGGCGGCGCGGGCGGCGTCGGTGCGGGGTCGCGGGCGGTGCGGTGGCGGGACGGCGGGGCGTGGGGGATTGCTGCGGCGGGGGTCGCGGCGCGCGGCGGCGGGCGGGGCGGGGCGGTGTGGTGTGTGGCGGCGCGCGGACGGGCGGTGTGCGGCGGCAGTGACGGGCGCGGGCGGGGCGATTGCGGGGGATTGCGGCGGCGGGGGTCGCAGCGGCAGGGGCTGGGGCGGGGCCGATGGCGGGGGTCACGGCGGGCGGCGGCGGGGCAATTGTGTGTGGGGGTGGCGCGGCGGCGGCCCGGTGCCGATTCATCCACGGACCGGCACCGGTCCGCGGCCCGGGGGTTGGGGAACACTGCTCTACAACATCTTTATTAACGTCCTGGACAAGGAGGTGCAGGGAATGCTAGTCATATTTGCAGATGATATAAAATTGGGTGGAATAACTAATACTTTGAAGATAGAAACAAAATTCAAAATCTAGATAGGCTTGAGCACAGGGGCTGAAAACAGCAGAATGAGATTCAACAGGGATAAATGCAAACTATGGCACCTAGGAAAAAGAAACCAAACACAGTTACAAGATGGGAGATACCTGGCTCAGCAATATTAAAAGGAAAAAGGATCTTGGAATCATTGTAGATCACAAACTGAATATGAGCCATCCGAGGCAGTTTAAAACACCTCACTTTTTGAACAAAAAGCTATGCTTCCCAGCTCCACCCCGAAAATGCTCAGCTCTCCATAAAGTAAGCAGATGTTTTTAAATCTATTTCAAGCCTGCTAAACCCGACACAGACCCAGTATTTTTTTTCAACACGTAAACACACCCTTGGTTTTGTTAATAGGTGCTCTGCTTTCACGTAGTTGTTAAGGCTTCCATTCCCTCCGCTGGTGTTGTTACCATAGAAGTTTCGGCATCTGTCTAGGATTAGAGGGGATCAAAGACAAAATGCCACTGGTGGCCCCTTCATTCAGAGTGCCAGTGATCATTGTGGGGCACAGAAACTTTAGATTTGTTGCCTATGAGGCCTTCTGGCTTGTGTGGCATAAAGTAAGCTAGGCACATCATAAAGAAGAAATTAAGAGGTTTCCCCCCTTATAAGCCTGTTTCAGCTACTTGATAGCTTCACAGTATATAGCTAGAGAAAAATCTCTTAATTCAAGTTCAACATCTGCATTTAGCAGAGGGCTTTTCTCTTGCAAGAAGAGAAAATGAGAGTGCTTACCAAGCTTGGTAAGATCTCTGTGTGTAAGAATAGCATGACTTAAATTTATAGATCAGATCTTCTTTGGAGCATAGGTTTCCCACTCTGGAAGGACCCCACCCTGTGACCATTTTCTCAGTTACTGTGAAACGGGACATGGAGAGGGAACACGTACGATACCCTTCCATTCCAAAGAGTCTACTAGCCGTAATATTAATTACTAGAAGATTGAAATGCTGTCCATACTCAGTATTAGCAGTCATAATAAGCTTGTGAGATAGACTACCATAGAAGTATCGTGGCATCAGGACGCAATCCTGTTGGTGTTCATGTAGATTTTGTATAGCTTGCCCTGGTTAATTGTGGATAATTTTATTTATTTATTTATTTATTTATTTACTTACTTACTTACTTACTTACTTACTTACTGCAACCATCTAGCAAAAAAGCTATCCTGGGTGGTTTACAAACATATACAAAAAATAAAAACAGATTAAACAACTTAAAATAGTAAATAAAACTAATCAATCAAACCAAATAATCAAATCATAATAATAAAAAGAACAATTAAACAAATAAACACAAATGCAATAAATCAAAATGGTTTGACAATTCAAAATAAGAACAAATGGAAAAAATAACTAGTAGAAAACACAGGATAACACAGTGTTCTGGTTAGGCACTTGATTTCAGGACTGAGGTACACCCGAACATCTCATCAGCGATTGGGATTCAAGACATAGTAACTACTACCCTCAAGTTTGTTGGGTGCCTTGTCTCGGAACAGAAACTGGGAACAAACCGTGACAAGGAAATGCCCTACCCCAGTGCCAGGTACAAATTTGTCTCACTTAGCACCCATTTCCGGGGCATGGTCGAGACAAATTTCAGCTGTTGCGTGACAGACGTGAAGTAAGTTTTTTTTTACTGCTCTGGAGTGCAACACTTAGAGAGACAAAATGGGTCCTTAGGTCCCTTTGGGGAGAAAGGCGGCATAAAAATAAAGTTATTATTATTATTATTATTATTATTATTATTATTATTATTATTATTATTATTATTATTATTATTATTATTATTATTATTATTATTATTATTATTATTATTATTATTAAAATGGACGTGAAGTAACCGCCTCTGAATCTGAAGCAGATCTTGCTGAATTCTCCACGAAGTCCTTCCTCAGTACACTGAAATGGGGCCTTCTCAAATTATGGCAGGCGGTGCAGAAACTACTACAACATTCTTCCTTCCTGTGCTGCCGGTTGTAGGAGAAGCGCCCCCAACTGGACTGAATAAGCAGGACCTGAGCTTCAGGTCCTCTGTGGGTAATCATCGTTTGAATGTCTGGAGTACAGGGGCTTGCGTAGGAAGAATCTGCACCATGGGCTTGTTCCACATGGCTAGGGATCCCTATAGTCACCCAACAGCATGAGGAAGAGGGATGCAGTCGCCCCAGGGACACCCCTCTTAACATGGAAAGGTTGCATCTGTGATAGGTGTCCATTTCAGATGACAAAGGTGGCCAGGTTGGGGCCCTCCCCCCCAACGCCCAAATCTCAAATGCTGCACCACCTCCTGTGTGTTCATGGTACCTGGGCACAATTTGTCCTGTTGAACCCCCTATTTCTGAGTATAGATAGGAAGGCTTGGCAAAAAACGAAAAAGAAAGAAACTTTTTTGTGTGTGAGAGGAGACATGTGTTGCTAGTGGAAAAATTTGGAACCTTTGAGAAACTTAGAAAAACACACTTTTTAGGAGGATGATTTACTCACGCAAGATGCTAATTAGACAGAATACTTTTGTTTAACCTAACGAGACAGCACTAATTTCTTTGAGTACAGCAGCATACAGATGCTTATGGATTGCTTTTCATAAAGTTCAGCAGTCTGTCACTCTCTTGTTTAGTGTAGGATATATTCACAATGTGGCATATACAAAGTGAATTATGCCAAGATTGCCAGGGTATGCCAGGGAAGTTATGAATTAATTACATTATATTTGTAGAACAGTAGATTTAGGTTTTGGTTTAATGTGAAACTAAGGATTACAGTTCCTCTTTAAGTAGTCACTTTTCCTCTAAATTTCTCTTTTCCTCCACAGTCAACTCCGGTGTGTGTGTGTGTGTGTGTGTGTGTGTGTGTGTGTGTGTGTGTGTGTGTGTGTGTGTGTGTGTGTGTGTGTGTGTGTGTGTGTGTGTGTGTGTGTGTGTGGAATCCTATGGCTTCAACATTTCCAGAAATCTTACACCTCACCTTCTGAGTAAACATGTCCAAGGTTCAATTGTTGATGGAAGATTCAGCTCCACTGAGAATTTGGAAATTGTATCAGTGATTCCCGTTTTTAAAACTTATTCTAATCCCGTGAGTGTCACTCTTACCTCAGTATCCCCTTTCTTTCCTCTGCACCCGCTTGTTTCTTTTTGCACAGGTCTTAACATGAAGAGGAGAAGTGGGCAACTGCAGAGTCTGTATGGGGTGTCCTTGTGTGTGTGTGTGTGTGTGTGTGTGTGTGTGTGTGTGTGTGTGTGTGTGTGTGTGTGTGTGTGTGTGTGTGTGTGTGTGTGTGTGTGTGTGTGTGTGTGTGTGTGTGTGTGTGTGCCTGGAGAAGACTTATTTTGCCCTTTGGCCGGGAACAAAATGATGATTCTACATCCATGGAATGGTTTAGGATGAACCTGTCACCCACTTGGCGAGCCCTTCACCGGTATGAGTCTGAAGGGCAAACAGAATACAATTGTGACTGTGTGCTTATGCGTTTGTGTGTGCTGTGTTTGTTGTGTTAGGGAGTTGGTGAAAGAGGTTGCCTGCCCTGGGCCTTGTTCATCTGTCCCCGGCGGATTACCCTGTTCAAGGGTGGAAAGAGAAAGCTTGTATCCACCTTGTCTACCACGCTCAACAACGCATAGGGAGGCAGCATGAGCAAGAGTGCCTGCCCTTTGCATTCCCTGCCACAGTCAAACTGTACAGTCAACATAAATGTATAATTAATACAACCGTATGGGAAATAGTCTATATTTTGAAAATATGCAAAATAGGAGTTTTTGGCAGTTAAGTATGTAAGTGAAGATTCATTCTGCCATAGGGAGAATGAGGCTACAGTCTTGGTCCTCCCCCCCCACCCAATTTGGAAAATAGTTATTACTGTATGAATTTTCCTGACTATCTGTGCCAATTTGAAGGCCTTCCGTGGGGTAGATAAACCTAGGCCGAGGCTGGTATTTGCTGAGACTCAAGGCGTCTTCCAGCATTTGCTCCCTGTGTACCAGGCGCTGCTGTGAGAATTGTGATGATGATGGTGGTGGTGGTGATGATGGTGGTGGTGGTGGTGGTGATGATGATGATGATGATGTGCCATCAAGTCAGTTCTAACTTCTTCTTCTTCTTCTTCTTCTTCTTCTTCTTCTTCTTCTTCTTCTTCTTATTATTATTATTATTATTTATTATTATTATTATTATCATTATTATTATTATTATTATTATTATTAGTGACTGACCACTTTATCTGTCTCCTAAGAAATCTATATGTGGGACAAGCAGCAATAGTTAGAATTGGATAATAATAATAATAATAATAATAATAATAATAATAATAATAATAATAATAATAATAATAATAATAATAATACTTGCATGCTGTGAAGTGAATTCTGACTTAACAGCCATCCTTTCCAAGGTTTCCTAGGTACAGCAAAATCAGGAATGGTTTACCGGTCGCTTCTTCTAGGAGTTACACAGGCGGACTCTCTTCTCCTGAGAGGTGGAGCACTGATCTGACAACTAGTTCAGCTCACTGAGCAGGTCTCAACAGTGGCCGGCTAAGGGATTATGGTCAGCAAGGGCTAAACATTTCCTGCTCCCTGTGCAGACCTGTATGACACAGCTGAAGAGACACAGGAGAGTCTATGAGTTGCTGCCGGGTGGTGGTGGCGGCGGCGGCAGGTCATCTGCTGGGGACAGAGGAACAAGGCCCAGGACAGACAGCCCCATCCACCTCTTTCACCAACTCTTAACACAATGAACACAGCACACACAAACACATAAGCACACAGTCACAGTTTTATTCCATTAGCACTTAGCCAATTCACAGGCTCTCCTGTCCCCTCCTTAGCTGTGTCATGGAGGGATGTCCAGGATGTAAGAAATGCCTAGTGCTGCAAAATGCTTAGCACCTCCACTAGAACTTGGAAAAACCTTCACATTGACTTATGTGACTGGTGGATCTGGGCTGGTCTACCAGTACACTTGCATGGACCAAAGACTCCAGGGATCTGCTAGACAAGACGTTGGGTCTTTTATGGGTGGTAGGTTTTTAAAACGTTTTGTTAATAAAACGCTTGCGTTCTGCAAGTCAACAGCAGCTGTGGTTACATTTTCTAAGAAGATCGTGCGGAGGTGTTTCGACAGAATTCTTGTGTGTTCTTTATTAGGAAGTGGTAAGTATATTTGCCTCACTGTAAACCATACCTATTTCTGGAACACTGGCTTATTACTCTTTCCTCTAGTAGCTAGAATGTTTCACTTGGAGATTATATCTGATGCTCTGGTATAAATCTCTCTCAGGCTGGCTTTTTACCCCAACTTTTGATTGCTTCTTTGAAGACCAAGTCACCGGCAGGAGACTCCTGAAATGGGATACTGCGTATCTGTGATGTTTCCTCAGCATCCATAAGGGTTCTCCTTATTGGATGCAATGCTGACCTCTGTAAACTTGGGGGAACCTTCTCTAAAAGGCTGAGAACTAACACATCTCATAACACCCTTGTTTCCTTGGCTTCTCTGGTGAGTCCTTACAACTATCTGAGGGTGTCGATGCATTAACTTGGCAAAAGCAAAAATGTCCAGCTCCACTTCTGGGGGTGGGGTGACATAACTGCTTTAGAACACTTGACGCTCCTTTACTTAAGTCAGGTTTTGCCTTGAAATTAGTGTTGCCACACTTCAACTGCCCCTGCTCCTGTGCCTTTAGAAACTCACTGAGGGATTAAAATGTGAATTAGGAAGTTTTAGGCTGCTATCTCACGGCTGGAAAATCCAGATCAATGTAAAATGCAGATTTCCCCCCACAATGGTCACGTGGTTGAAAACGTGGTTCATGTGTCCCCATGGGCACCATTTAAAGAACCGCATCTTTGTGTCCTCACAAGCGGGAACCACAACACAGTGGAACGAAAAGGCTTTGATGTGGATTTTCCCAGTTCAAACGGATTCAAGTACCGGTTAAAAATCCGCATCGGAACTGAGACAAGCTTTGTACCATCTTGAGACCAGGTACAGTGGAACCTTGACTCACGTCATTAATCCGTTCCGGAGGTCTAGACATAAGTCAAACATGACTTAAGTCAAACGAACTTTTCCCATAGAAAGTAATTGGAAAGTGGATTAATCCATTCCAGATGATGAAAAAGACCCCCAAAACAGCAATTTAACACAAATTTGACAGTCCCCCCCCACACACACACACACACACACACACACACACACACACACACACACACACACTTCCCTCGCCAAGTGGGCTCACATTTTCTTCAGCGAGGAGCAAACCAGGAGCGAGAGGGTCCGATGGTTTGGGAGGACCAACAACATGGCTCCCTGTCTGAGTTTCCTTTTAACACCTCAGATTCCTCCCCACCTCCTGGCCTGCCTGTCCGCTCATGATGCCAGAGACATGGGGGAGGAGCAGGAGGAGAGGGAAGACTCCGCCGCTGCCCGGAGGATCACACGAAGCTTTGCTCCTCCTGAAGCCAAAGAGCAGACATGGGTGGCTTAGCCAAGAGTCACGCACCTCTTTTTTTTTTACTTCAGCCTGGCTCGGAGGGGAAGCGGGAAAAGCTGGCAGAGGTGGTGCCCCCCCCAGCCCATTCCTAGGGGAACCCCAGCGGCCGCCCTGGCCCAAAGAGAAACGCAGGCTCTCCAGCCAGAAACTCCTTCCTCCACCTTCGCCCCCCTTCCCCCTCTCCTCATGCCAGTCTCTGGGATGGGGAGGTGTGTGTGTGTGTGTGTGTGTGGAGGGCATGTGTGTCTCCCACCAACCCAGCCCACCGGTTGTAAGGAACAAAGCCACTCACTGTCTCTGCACGTCCGCTCCCATGGAGGCAAGGAGGGCAAAGGCTCTGCAGCCACCGCCACACCTGGCCCGTCCCCGCGTCCGGCCCGACTGAGCTGAGAGAGAAGAGGCGGGCCCCCGGGGTGTCTATGAGTCTGTGGGTTGGGGTTTTTTGGGGGGACAGAAGAGGCGGCATTTTTATGAATTGGGGCTAATGGTAGCCATGAGGAGAACAAAAAGGGATGGGGGTTGGCAAGAGGTTTAAAAGGTGTGTGCAGGGAGTGGGGTGCACTCTTCTGTGAGGCGGGAACCGCACCTCCCCTCCAGGAGTTATTGTTGTTGCCCTTTAGGGGAAAAGTAGCCCCGTTGCCATGTCGCAACCACAGCGGCCCAAGAACAGAGGTGTTGCTCCACCATTTCCTTTATAATAAAAAAAAAAAAAGGAGTGAAGCACGGAGGCGTCCGCCTCATGGAGAGAGCTCTTCTTCAGGTGTGCCCTCTTGCCTGGCCCAGTTCGTTATCAGTGGGGAACAGTCACTCACCCTTTCCCTCGGGGGTTTGGTAACTTTTGGTGGGAGATTTTGTTTGCACCAGGGGGGATGCTCTCAGGCAGTGGGAGTGACCACCTCCACCTGCCTGCACGCGTGCCTAGACGCATCTCCCTTGAACATACAGGACTGCTCATTTTATGTTTGTATTCCACGGCAGCTTCGGCAAGGCCGTGGAACAGCTCCGGGTGCTTGGAGCTGGCCTCGCTGAAGCCACCGCTGGAGGAGGAGAAGAAGGCAGGAGCAGTTGGGAGGCAGCAGCCGGGATGCTGGGTCCTGGCTGCCGCCCAATTCCGGGGCCTTGTGCCGGGATCTCCGAGACGTAACCCGGAGCCCGGCGGCACAAATCAGACAGGCCCCTAGAAGTGGACGCAAGTCAAATATGCTGCAAGTCAAGCGGCACGCAAGTTGGGCGTACGATGGTACTTGTAAAACCCACTGGGTTGCGCTTAAGTGGGCATGGTCGCATTCCCCCCCCCTTTAAAGTCCACTGGCCATGGGGACACAATTTTATTAACCACATCTTCAAGCAGTTTGAAGCGGTTTTTAGTGGTCATGGGATAGCAGCCTTGGTTGCCTCCTGTTCTGTGCCACACGGTGTCTGTGTAAGGGAAGACCATCCTTGCTAAATTTTGTTAATCTGCCACTAAAAATACAGAAACAATGACCCAGCAGAAAAAAAAATCCCCGTGATATAAATAAATAAATCTGTAAAGTAAGGAATGTGTTTTATGCAGCTATTTCGTTTTTGCAAATAAGCGTTTGCTGGGGCCACATGGTGAACAACCATACAGTCAGCCTTCTGGCTCAGAAGGACTAAAGCTCTGCTACTCAGATACGCTGCTAATCCTACTATAGCTTCTTAATAAAGAGTTGCGTAATTCACTTGAGCAATGTGTGAAATCCATTAATAGCTGAATTACAAAGGAGCAAGCAGCTGGCTTTTTCTTGCAGCCTGCCAGCTTTTCTTCTGTATTTTCAGGTAAATGCCTCTTATACCATTACTGAAGGCATACACTGTAGAAGCTAAGGGGATGAACTGGAAAGGATACATCTAAAAGGAATCTACTCTGACCTGTGCTGGCAGTCAAAATATAGGACTACCCAAAGCAGGCATGTCTAAAGTCAGGCCTGGGGGCCAAATATGGCCCGTTTCCAAACTTTGAGTGGCCCGCAGCCTCTTCTCCCCGCTAGCTCAGCCTTGTCAGCATCCCCACCAGCTGGCCTCTCCCCATACCGGGTGGAGACATCAGCGTACAGTTTTATGGTTCGCCTGCCCTCCCTGCCTCCGTCCATCCCCCTAGCCACCTTCCCAGCCTACCCACCCCCGGCTGGATTGCTGCAGCATCCTCCCCGCCTCCTTGCATATCTTAGAGACTTGTCCAAAGTCCGGCCCGGGGCCAAATGTGGCTAAAAGGTTGGCTCCCACACATTTTCACCTCACCAAATCTGGCCCTTCTTGCAAAAGGTTTGAACACCCCTGACCCAAAGCATCACTGGTGGCGGTGGTACACGTAATCTTATTTGTGAAATCAAAGGAGTGAAGAACTCAACAGAAAGTAGAGTGAGGTGGAAGGCTTTTTACAAAAGGTCAGGCATTCCTGTATGTCAAAGAGGACACAGATTTTCCTGCACTAGACTAGAGGAAACTTTAGGAACAATTATTATGAGCGGTAAGTACCTGGTCCCTAAAGCAAGATGAAATGACCAGCCCTACAGAAAGGTAAAGGTGAAAAGCTATTTTCTAAACAATATAGCTGCCAGGTGTTTTGTATAATGGCTGATTCATCTCCGATCCTCCATCCTGGGGCAGACATGCTGAATAAGGCTTTCTTTCCAATGGTGTTACCCTTACTTAAAGGGGCTCCCAGACTCGCTGTTATTTCCTCTCTGTTATATAGGGGGTCAGATGAAACCAAGCGATGCCCAAGTGAAATCCAGCTCTTTATTCATAGCAGAAGCACACATTGCAAAGGGGAAAAAAAAGCACTGCTCAAAAGGACCAAGGGCCAGTATATATACACACCCAGAATATCCCCGTGGCAGGCCATTGGATGGTTTAAACAGCCTGATGGTCCCAAATGGACAAGCCAGAATCCTGCCCATTCCGTTCTTCTCCAGCCTCCAACTCCCACATCCCACACCTGTCTCCCATTGCCTGGGCTTGGGAGCTTGATCAGGCCCTGCCCGGCTGGGGCTTGGCTAGATCTTGGCTGGAGCTAAGGGAAGTTTGGAGCCTTCCTTTCTATTTATTAATATACCGTATATACTTTAGTATAAGTCGACCCAAGTATAAGTCAGGGCCCCTAATTTAAACCCAAAAAACTGGGAAAATTTATTGATTCAAGTATAAGCGTAGGGTGGGAAACGCAGCAGGGCCAGGCAACTCCTCCTTTGTGAGCTGGGTGCCTGTGTGATGTTTAAAATGACTTTTAGCCACCGAGGCAAGTGCTTGAGTTGGTGGCTAAAAGTCATTTTAAACATTATGTCTGTGAAGATTCTCAGTCACCCAGGCAAGTTTATCTGGAAGTTGAGTCATGGCTACTGGACTTCTTTTTTGAGAGATAGAAACGTTTCGCTGTTCATCCAAACAGCTTCATCAGTTAAACATTGTTTTAAAATGACTTTTTAAAAAGTCATTTTAAACATGGGGGGGTCAGGAGAAGTGGTGCACAATGTTTAAAATGACTTTAAGCCACCGACCCAAACTTGCCTCAGTGGCTAAAAGTATTGACCCGAATATAAACCGAGGACCCCCTTTTTCAGCCCAAAATTAGGGCTGAAAAACTAGGCTTGTATTCGAGTATATACAGTACTCCAAACTCAGGCAGTTCATGGGTTACACTAAGAACAGAACACTCTCCATCTTGCATTAGCTCCGCAGTGTCCCCTAAAGCAACTGGTACGTTTGGCATCCTGTTGGGAAACCCGAATAAGCCAGATGTTTTCTTTTGTGGCCCAATGCCCTGCCCAAGCTTAATCTCTTTTGCACAACATTTTGATAGGCCAGAGCTGGCAAGTCCATTGTAATTCAAGTACAGTGGTACCTTGTATAAAGGAATTAATTCGTTCCAAATGAAATTATGTTAAGCAAATTTTCCTTTATACAAATTTCCATAAGAATGCATTGAAAATGGAGTAATCCCATTTTATGTTGTACGGATTTTCCCCATAGGCGATTATGTTAAGCCAATTTCCCCTATCTCTGGAATTTTTTATGTTGTACAGATTTTATGTTATACAAGCTGTTTGTTATACAAGGATCCACTGTATGCTGTCATAAAGAAGGTAGGCTTCACCACTCAGTGTTCTTTGGGTTTACTGGCTAACCTACTGACACTAGTAATGCGATATTGCATGACTTGGCAAGAGAATAATTAGCTGGCTTTTACCAAACGCACATTCCCATACATGTAGTTTGCTGACTCTTCAAGGACCATCCCAATAACATCTAATCAAGGGCGAAGATAAGTTTCTCAGGCCAGAAACAGATGCTAGAGATAGCCAGTAATTGGACTTGAAAGCACATGAATGTTGCACAGAGGGGACTGAGGCAATCCTTCTGCGCTTGTGAAATCAGTTCTCAAAGGAATCTGTGCTTACGTCTTGAGGATCAATCATGAAACAAAGCAAGTTAATTTGGATATTCCTGGAGGCAAGCGAAAGTCCTGTTGTGACTCTCAAACGTTAAACATTTCCTTCTTCCAGTCACAGGCTATCTATAATGTTTCTAGCCTCTGAATGTCCTTTTTTTGTAATGAACACTGAATATGTACTTCACCCTACTCAGACAGTATGTAATTAGCTAAGTAAGATTGGTCTAATTATTTTTATTGGGAATGGTCTATCTACTTCCTCCCTTCCCATACAGTTCTTTATATACTTGGCTATTGTTGTTGTTTCAGTCGTTCAGTTGTGTCCGACTCTTTGTGACCCCATGGATCAGAGCATGCCAGGCCCTTCTGTCTTCCACTGCCTCCCAGAGTTTGGTCAAATGCATGTTGGTTGCATTGATGACACCATCCAACCATCTCATTCTCTGTCATCCTCTTTTCCTTTAGCCTTCAATCTTTCCCAACATCTGGGACTTTTCCAAGGACTCCTCTCTCCTCATGAGGTGGCCAAAGTATTGAAGCCTCAGCTTCAAAATCTGTCCTTCCAGTGAACATTCGGGATTGATTTTTTTTTCAGAATGGATAGATTTGATCTCCTTAAAGTCCAGGGGACTCTCAAGAATCTCCTCCTGCACCACATCTCAAAAGCGTCGATTCTGCGGCGATCATCCTTCTTTATAGTCCAGCATTCACTTTCATACATCACTTTGTGGGCAAAGTGATGTTCCTGCTCTTTAAGATGCCACCTAAGTTTGCCATCTTTTTCCTCCCAAGAAGCAGGCATCTTTTAATTTCATTGCTGCAGTCACCATCTGCAGTGATCAAGGAGGCCAAGAAAATAAACTCTGTCATTGCCTCCATTTCTTCCCTTTCTATTTGCCAGGCGGTGATGGGACTGGTGGCCATGATCTTAGATTTTTTGATGTTGAGCTTCAGCCCATTTTTTTCACTCTACTCTTTCACCCTCATTAAAACAAAGCAAAAGCAAAGTGCTCTGCTTATATACTGCCGCATACCACTTCAGGTAGTCTCTGGGTGGTTTACAATTTAATTACATTATGCAAGCTACACATTGCCCCCCAGCAAGCTGGGTGCTCATTTTACTGACCTCAGAAGGATGGAAGGCTGAGTCAACCATGAGCTGGCTACCTGGGATTGAACCCCAGATCGTGAGCACAGTTTACTTGCAGTACAGGCATTTAACCACTGCTCCATGGGGTTCTTTAATTCCTCCTCACTTTCTGCTATCAGAGTAGTATCATTTGTGTATCTGAAGTTGTTGATATTTCATCCAGTCCTGCCTTTCGCATGATGCACTCTGCATATAAGTTTAAAAGGCAAGGTGACAGTATCCAGCCTTGTCGTACTCCTTTCCCAATTTTAAACCAGTCAGTTGTTACCCAATAGGTTGTTTCTTAAAATGACCTCTCATGGACTGCAAACACCAACATGGTTGTGAAGAAGGCACAGAAGAGGCTGTATTTCCTGAGAATGCTCAGGAAGATGAATTTATTTCAGCATCTACTTCTGTCTTACTATCACAGCACCATTGAGAATGTCCTAACTTATGGCATGCTATCATGGTATGGGAGCAGCTCTGTAGCGGACAAAAAAGCTCTACAGAGAATAATTAAAATTGCCCAGAATATTACAGGGCTCCAGCTACTAACCCTGGATGACATCTTCACATCTCGCTGTTTGAAGAAGTCACACAAAATTCTGAAAGACTCTACTCATCCTGCTCATAATTTCTTCGGACCATATGTCTTCTGTACAGTTTTTATCCCAGAGTTATAATTGCACTTAATAATGAACTTAAGGACCACCAGCAGTGAGCACTTGGACAGTATTACCCAGCCTGTTGTGTAGATGCATGTCTTTTTTGGGTGGGTGGGGGAGTGTTTGGGGATTTTTTTATGTGTGTGTGTTGAGGGGATTTTTTAATGTGTGTGAGAGTGTTCAGGGATTTTTATGTGTATGTGTGTGTGTGTTGAATCTGGTCTCTGGGTGTCTGAATTTCGTTGTATGTGTGTATTGTGTATATACACACAATGACAATAAATTATTATTATTATTATTATTATTATTATTATTATTATTATTATTATTATTATTATTATTATTATTATTATTATTATTATTATTGCTGGTTGTCCCACATATAGATTTTTTAGGAGACAGATTAAGTGGTCAGGCACTCCCATTTCTTTAAGAACTTGCCATAGTTTGTTGTGGTCCACACAGCCAAAGGCTTTGGCATTGTCAATGAAGCAGAAGTAGACGTTTTTCTGGAACTCTCTGGCTTTCTCCACAATCCAGCGCATGTTAGCGATTTGATCTCTAGTTCCTCTGCCCCTTTGAAATCCAGCTTGCACTTCTGGGAGTTCTCTGTCCACATACTGCTGAAGCCTCCCTTGTAGAATTTTGAGCAGAACCTTGCTAGTGTGTGAACTGAGTGCAATTGTATGGTAGATATTTGGAGCATTCTTCAGTGTTGTCCTTCTTTGGGATTGGGATGTAGACCGATCTTTTCCAGTCCTCTGGCCACTGCTGAGTTTTCCAAATTTGCTGGCACATTGCATGTAGCACCTTTACAGCATACTCTTGTAAGATTTTTAATAATTCAACTGGAATGCCATCACCTCTACTGTTGTTTTTGTTTGCAATTACAATGCTTTCTAAGGCCCACTTGACTTCACATTCCAGAATGTCTGGCTCGAGGTCAGCAAGTACACTATCATGGTTATCAGGGACATCCAGATCTTTCTGATACAATTCCTCTGTGTATTCTTGTCATCTCTTCTTGATATCTTCTCTTTCTGTTAAGTCCCTACCATTTTTGTCCTTTATCATATCCATCTGTGCACGAAATGCCCCTTTAATATCTCCAATTTTCTTGAATAGATTTGTGGTTTTTCCTTTTCTGTTGTTTTCCTCTATTTCTTTGCACTGTTCATTCAAGAAGGCCATCCTGTCTCTCCTCGCTATTCTTTGGAAGTCTATTCAGCTTTCTGTATCTTTCCCTTTCTCCCTTGCATTTTGCGTCCCTTCTCTCCCCCACTATTTGTAGGGCCTCGTTGGACAACCACTTTGCTTTCTTGCATTTTCTTTTCTTTGGGATGATTTTCGCAGCTGCCTCCTGTACAGTGTTACAAGCCTCCATCCATAGTTCTTTGGGAGCTCTGTCCACCAAATCTAGTTCCTTAAATGTATTCTTCACCTCCACTGTGTACAGCGATACCTTGTAAGATGTTTTTAATTCCTTTATTGCTCATCTGGTGATGTCCGTGTAGAGTCGCTTTTGTGTTGTTGGAAAAGAGTGTTTGCAATGACCAGCTTGTTCTCTTGTTCTTTTTGAGGTTGTATCCCAGCACAGCTTTTCCAACTCTTTTGTTGACTATGAGGGCTACTCCATTTCTTCTATGGGATTCTTGCCCACAGTAGTAGATGTGATAGTAATCTGAACTGAATTTACCCATTCCTGTCCATTTAAGTTCGCTGATGCCCAAGATGTCAATGTTTATTCTTGCCATCTCACATTTCACCACATCCACCTTACCCGGGTTCATACATCTCACATTCCAGGTTCCTAGGCAGTATACAGTAACCCCGCGCCTATCGCGGGGGTTAGGGGCCCACCCGACCTGTGATGCTTGAAAATCCGTGATATGAAGAAGCGGGTCGGGTGGGGCCTGGGGGTCAGCGCGGCGCATCCTGTGTGGTTCTGAGGCCTTTCAGAGGAGTGGGTGGGCGGCGGGGAGCAATGTGATCGCTCCCCACCGCCCCCGAGGCCTTTTGGAGGGGGGTGGCGAGGAGCAATGGCTATCACTCCCCGCTGCCCCTGAGACCTTTCAGAGGGGGGGCGGGGAATGATGCAATCGCTCCCCTCCGTCCCCCTGCACAGCTCCAAGGCCTTTCAGAGGGGTGGGGGGCAGCGGGGGGTGAGGCAATCACTCCCCGCCCCCCCGCGCGGCTTCAAGGCGCAGGTACTGCGATCCTGCGATATAGTGGGACCACAGTACCTGAACAGCCAAATAGCAGGGGATGACTCTATTTCTTTGCAGCATTGGACTTTCCTTTCTCTTCCAGGCACGTCTGCAGCTGGGTGTCCTTTCGGCTTTGGCCCAGCCACTTCATTAAGCTGTGGAGCTACTTGCACTTGTCCTCTGCTGTTCCTCAGTAGCATGTTGGACGCCTTCCGACCTGAGGGGCTCATCTTCCAGCATCATATATTTTAGCCTTTTGTTTCTGTTCATGGGGTTTTCTTGGCAGGGATATTGGGGTGGCTTGCCAGTTTCTACACCAGGTGGACTACATTTAGTCAAACTCTCCATGATGACATATGGGATTGCTCATAGGTTCTCTGAGTTGCTCAAGTCCCTTCACCGCAACAAGGCAGTGATCCATTGAAGGGGATATTAGCCTGTGCTCTTAGCCTTGGCTTTAAAAGAGAATACAGTAGGACACCAGTATCCACTGGGGATTGGTTCCAGGCCTTCCCGTGGATAATGAAAAACTATGGATACGAGAAAACACCTGCCCACCCACTTCCAAACTGCTGTTTCCTGACATTAGCTTGCTTTATGGCTGCTGTTTGTGACAATAGCTTGCTTTGTGGCTGCTGAATTATTTAATTTTTTTCCCTCTGCCAACCACATTTAACTGAATCAGTGGATAATGAATCAGTGGATACGGGGGTCCTACTGTACATCCATTTCACCATGGGGCATTTTGATGCTGAGATAGGGAACGGAGCCTGCAGAGACTTTTGTTGGAAAATAGTGGTTGTGTACGAAATGAATGTGGAGACTGGATGATGCCATTTTATTGAAGAAGAACTTGTGGTCACCCATGATGCATTCAAAATAAACACCAAGGAGACAGTTTACAAAATACCCACCAGGCAGTGGTACCAGTAATATGTAATGAACCAAATAGACTTACCCCACAGTTGACCAATATTCATCATAATTTTGTCATTGCTGTAGTTTGCCTCCAAATAAAGAAAATACATAAAAATAAAAAAAACCCCAGAAGAAATTGATATATTAAACAATCAAGTCATTCATTTGTATATACTGTTGTTTACGAATGGAGTCATGAAGGCATTAATAAGATCATGCACTTAAATAATTTAAGATACAAATGCCACTTATTCCAAACCATGACCAAGATGTTTGTTGTAGAGCGGTCACATCTGCTCTGAAGAGAATGTAAATGAGGTTTCTGAAATGTAGAAATGAAAACAGAAGATATGGATGTCAGAATAAATATTAAAATCAGTGCAGGAGAAGACTAAATGGATAAATAACTGAAAAGCCATGTACAGTAAATTGGGCAAACGTTTCCAACTTAAAAATGGTGATCTGAACAGTGGATGGAAATAAAAAAGTGGATGGAAATAAAAAAATGACAAAATAACCACCCCTTTAATGTGTATTAAAATTCATGGAAATAGCAGACATCTTCAAAAAAAAACCCATCTGGGCCCACTAGTGGTGGACAGTAACCACTCTGTGATACGTGATGCCTTGGCTCCAAGTCATCCTGTGGAATGAACACATTAATGAACTGCTTGAAAGTGATAGATCAGACCTGCATAACAGGTAGACCGTGGGCTACCAGTAGCCCATGAAGGGTTCAAAAGTAGCCCACTGGTCATCAATTTAAAAGTGAGGGGATAAGTTCTCCACCCCTCCTTCCCCCATCCCAAGGACCACCACTGCCCCAGTAAAATTCTGGGTCTGCCAGCCCACTGTTTCAGCTGAGTGGGGCAGTTCAAGAGCCATGGCGCATTGAAATCTCTTCCTTTCAGAACAGATTAATTGATCTTCAACACATTCTTATGGGAAACCGCTGCTCTACTTACAAATTTATTTCTTATGAGCATGTGCTTGGAACGGATAAAATTCGTAAGTAGAGGTTTTATTGTAGTAGCCCGCAGGCACTTTGGGCTGGAAAAAGTAGACCTTGGCCTGTTCAAAGTTGAACAGCCCTGTGATAAATCAACAGGGTTTATTGCTCCCCAGGGTGCCCCACCAGGGGAATGAAAGTCACATCAAACCAATCAAGTGAGTTGTACCAGATAGTCGCACTAGACTGGATATATAGATATTGAAAGTGCATTGGGATTGAGAAAAAAGCAACAACCATGTTCCAGGGCTTGGCAATGTTTTCATAGAAGAATTGAAGCTAATTGATCAATTAGATGTTGTAATTAATCATTTCTATCAAATCTAGGGAATGGGAAACAGCATTACAAACTAACTGATAGCAACCATTATTAAATTAGTCAAATATTAAAAAAGAAAAAATGTGAATGCTGATTTCAGAACAATAACCTTATTGAACCATTTCTATTAGGCTTTCTTTAAAATGCTACATAGAAGAATTTATAGGAAGTGTGGAGGAGAGGCAGGGAATTTTGGATTCAGAGGAGATTTGGAAACTAGAGAAGGAGACGACATGTACTTGAACAGAATTGTCACAGTATGAATATAGGAAGGTGTGTTTCCTTTATTGGCTATGAGAAGGCTTCTGATAAAGTTCAGCAGGGCAAGTCGCTAGATTTATCGGTAAATGAAGGTTTTGTTTCAAGAGGCCCTGGGAATTGGGATGGGCTATGTGATGGTATTAAATAAAAATGTTATCATGTGGCAAAATAGAGACTTCTCCTCTTGTTACAGTATATTACAGAGCACAGCTGTGCTGATTTCACAATGATTAACTGCAAAGGAGGACAAGGTAGACTAGAGGATAGGGAATAACTTCACCGGGCATAGTTTAACAATATTCCCTTTTCTGTACATATTGTTCTCAAGGTCGGGAATGGTTTTCTTATCGAGATCTGCATTAGGAGTCTGAAACCAAAGTAGGTGGAGTTACTCTCACCCCCTACCATGCAATAAAAAGTTCTCTGGCCCAGTTTGTGCAGTATTCTGTCTCAATAGTTAGCTTTGGGTTGGGATGTATCTTTCCTGAATGGCAAGCTTTCATGTTCTCAATTACTTCAACGGATGTTGGCAAGTTTTTGTGGCCGAGTCCCAAGTCCAAGTCTTTGGGACCAAGTCCTAAGTCTGAGTCCCTATTAAAAACAATCTCTTTTCCCCAGAAAAGAAGGGAGGAGTGGACAGGTTACAAGTCACAGGTTGAAACTGAGTCATTAGAAAGAGAGAAAAGCTGATACTTCACGTCCATCTCATCGCTGTTTGCGGTCCCGCTTGGGACTGGTACGAAGTAATCTAACCGCACATCCATTGCGGGATGAGGGGAGTTCGTCCCAACCACGTCCCCTAAACTACGATTTAAGTGGGATGAAAGATTCCCCTCCCTGGCCTCGGGAATCTGCTCGTCATGCTTCTAGTTCCAATACGAGTGCCCGTGAAGTAAGGCTTGTCACACAACGTGCCATTCTCCATCTAGTGGCAGGAGTGCGAAGTATCATTCACCAGTACATTCCCTATGGAGTCAGCAATGCAGTGCAGAGAGATTAAAAGACAAATGCCTCAAACCTAGCTCCGTATCACATTGAAGGCAAGGCTTCAGAGAATCAAAACATCGAAAAACAGAAGGTTGGTCCGGAAAAAAAATGGAGAACAAAGGCATGGAATTTCACATCTCATCACGGAACGAGGACGTGTGGTAACAGTCATGCCGGTATCATCCATCACGCCCGTGCATACACGCGAACAGGGACAGAACTGGAAGAAGACCACGTGACTGTGACTGACATCAACACACAACGAACTTCCTCCCGGGACGAGAGTGGACGTGAAGTAACCATCAAGAGAGAGAGAGAGAGAGAGAGAGAGAGAGAGAGAGAGAGAGAGAGAGAGAGAGAGAGAACAAGTCAAGACCAAGTTGAGTCACTGGTGTGACATATGCCAAACTTGACAGTGAGTCCCACCAGTCAGGTCCCAAGTCCCAAGTCTGAGTCCCTATTAAAAGCAATCTCTTTTCCCCAGAAAAGAAGGGAGGAGTGTACAGGTTACAGGTCACAGATTGAAGCTGAGTCATAGAAAGAGATAGAGAGAAAAAAGTCAAGACCAAGTTGAGTCACCGGTGTGACTTAAGTCTAACGTGACAGTGAGTTCCACCAGTCAGGTCCCCATCCCTGATAACATCACCATGGGAACATGGTATAAAAACGTGCACTTATGATAAACACTTCAAAAATTGGTCCAGTTGTGGTACCTCATGATGTAAAGTAAAATGGAGTTTTAGATTCCATATGAAATTAAGGTGACAAAAGGTATCATTTGGCAGGTTCCTCCTTCTTTTGCTGACAAAAACCTGGCTTCCCATCAACCGCCCAGCTGCTCAGCCAATTCCTTTCGAAAAAGGTGGAGCAAGGTATCGGACATCAAGGTAGCAAAATATTGGTTCCCCACTCGCTAGGCCGCAGCTTTGTAACATGGGGGGCACCACTGGGTGGATTTTGTCAGAAACAAAGCACAATTAAGTCCTCCTTCTCTGCCCTTGGATGCTGAGAAGACTTACCTAAGGATGGAAGACCTGAAAGAGCAAGCAGCAAAACAAAACACCCTAGTTGCTTGCTGTCAGGAAGAGTAAAAATAACCACAATGAAACTTTATTATCTTATATTAAGTTATTCAAGAGTCAGTGAGTAGTGCTGAGAGTCAGACTAGAAAGTAAGCTTCAAATCTCCTTTCAGCAATGACGCTTTTCCCAAGAGATCATGGGCCAGCCACTATACCACAGCCTGCCTCTCAGGGTTGTTGAGAGGCTTAAAATGAGGGTGGAGAGAGAGAGAGAGTTGTGCACAGCTTCTTGGCAGAAGGGTGGAATATATCTATCCTATACACAGATCTTGGCTATGCAAGCCACCTTGGAATTCTTTCTCTTTCTGAACTGAATGCTGATGCAGAAATCAAATAGGTATGTGAGGTGGCAAATAGAACTGAATAATAACAACAATAAAAACCATCAAACACCTCGTGTTCTGGTATGGAGACTGGAAAGATCATTGCATGAGTTAACGTCAGATGAGACTTTCATTTGGTCATCTCAGCTGTTCTCTGAAGTCAAATGCTGGGAGTGACGGAGAGCAACCTTTGAATGCGTTTCAATAGTTTCCCCCACTAAACTGAAACGTGCATCCTCCTCCTTCACTTTACCACACCCCCACCCCAGTTTGTCCCCCTTTGTGCTGACATTCCCTATCAGGTCACACCCGGCAAGTTGCTCTGGTTCCACCACCTAATATGGCCTGATAAACCCTGCGGACCCAGAGCTCCTGGAGAACAGTTTGGATTAGTAAAATTAAGTGTCTCTCTCTCTCTGTGTATTCTCACAGAACCTGATAAAATAGCACCTTCTCTGTTTTGAAAGAAAAACCTGTTGGTGCCACTCTGGTAAGCACTTTGTAACTGGTGGCATAGCAGAACATATGCTTCTGACGCGACAGAATGCAGAAGTATTTCGGTACCGTTGGTCCGAGAGAGAGAGAGAGAGAGAGAGAGAGAGAGAGAGAGAGAGAGAGAGAGAGAGAGAGAGAGAGAGAGAGAGACCTTTGCGCTGTGCCTTATTTAATCATTCAACTGAGCTGTACATTGCTCAAGGAAGTGTGTTCTGTGCATGTCCGTGGCATGCATGGGGGAATAGGGTGGAGATGAAAATGAACTTGGTGTCGAAACGCTCAACTAACATAAGGTCAGGCTGCCCCTATTGACCAGGAACAGCCCATCTTTCTGGTGCATGCCGTTGGTGAAACACAGGGGCCAGGATCCCTACGGATGTATCTGCAAGCTTTGCGCAGCTCGCAGGGGCCAACTGCGGCTCCCTGACAAGGTGGTGGGGCACATCACAGATGGGCGTGTGATCAGTCCCATGGCTGAGAGGCACGGGTCGATTAGCTTCCAGCAGCAAGTTATTGTACCCACTATTGGTGGGGTGGATCGAGTGATGGACTCACACAAAACAGCCCTGGGTTCAAATCTCTACTCAATCATAGAAGCTCGCTGGGGGTGTGAAACTGGTAAAAACCACTCCTTAAAGATCTCGCTTACCATGAAAGCCCCATTAGGGTAGTTGTAAGTCAGATCTGGGTTTTATTTGAATACTCTAATATAGATTGATGATTTTTATGCATGAAGCAATGACATAAGCCCATATTTAGAAACCACGCCTGTAACTGAAATGAAAGTACCTCCACCTTGCTCCATTGCGGGGCAAGAGTGTGACTTATGGTGACTAGGGCCATTACTTCACGTCCCTCTTGTCCCTCTTTGCTGTCCCGCTTGGGACCAATACGAAAAAGGTTACTTCATGTCTAAAGTGTGACAGTAGAATTTTGTCCACACCCACTGAACCGGGAACAGAGTGTGATGAGCCGTACCTGCCCCTGGGCTGGGGAATTCTGTTGTCACACTTTGTTCCTGGTTCCTGTTCCGAGACAAGGGACGTGAAGTAACGGCAATGGCCGTTTCCCCCTTTCACTCTAGGAATACTCCGACAACTGAGAAAGTCGACTGGAACTCCTGCACCAGGCCAGACTCTGCCGCCTGCCTGTCCCTGCAGGAGAAGGCGGCCCTTGAAGGGACAGGTGGAAAGCCCCTGTCAGGCGTAGGTCCATCCTCCTCGGGTCTCAGAGGCGGGGCTGAGCTCTCCTTGCCTGCTTGCCAGCCAGCCCTCAGACTGCTGAGTTCAGGGTGAAGGTGTCTCGCCCACTGCCCATGCCGCTGCCGCCACTGCCGCCGCCCGCCCACCCACGGCAAGTGGTGAGGGCTAGCCCGGCTCCTCCTGCTGAACTTCCCAAGACAGCCCGCGCACCCGCAGCGGGGATCCGAAATATCGGAAAATGGAAGCCTGACAGTTTTAAAAAAGGCTAGACAAAACAAGGGAAATCCAGTAGTTGTCACGAAACAAGGATGTGAAGTAACAGTTGCCACGAGACAAGTAATCCCGACTGTGGGTAAACGAAAACAGGGATTGAACAGGGAGAAATCCACGTGACCGCAAACAACGCTGTCACAGAACGCACATAATCGCGGATCGAAGTAGGATGTGAAGTAAACACCTAGCTTAGTTTCAATGCTGAACCACTTGGTGAGCAACCTAACTCCCACAATTCCTCTGTTTTATGGGCAAAGGCTTTCTCTCTCTCCAATGGCAACCTGATTTCTTTTCGCTTTCTCCTATATTCCCAAAACTCACATTCGCCCCAATATGAACAACCCAGGCAATGGGCTCGTCTCCGGTAGCTTTTCGCCTCCTTCTTGGGCATCATTAGCTTCTCCCAGTTACTGGTGTCTGGGTGTTCCATCCAGATATAGTCCCAATCTGCTGCTAGAATCCTTGTCTCCTCTCCTTTATCTCCCTGTCTTTTAGCTGTTTTTTCCTCCTTCAAATCTCTAGCGCCTTTCCTCCCTCCTATTTCCGCGTGCCCTAACTCCTGCCTTACAACTTCTACCTGCCCCCCTAACCCTAACCCTAACCCTAACCCCTTCCCTTTCTTCTTCTGCCTTGATTTGCCCGTCAGTGGCTTCCTCGGGCTTTATAGTTGTGTCTCCATATCCTCTCCAGGGTGTTCTAGTGATAGAATACTCAAGCTCTATCTGCCAGGCCATATATATGTGGACTCTGCCCACAACAACTCCTACTGGAGAATGCAAACAAGATTCCCCCAACATTCTAAAATAGCAAATCTCCATAAATCAGGGCAGATGCCCCCTATGTTACTTACAAAAGCCTTTAACAGGTTTTCATTTAGTGGCTTTTGATTTTGTGATGTTATCAAGTAGTGATGTTACTTCTGAATTATATTTCTGCCATGTTTTTAGTTTGCGCTAGACACAGGCAAGAACTGGCTCAGTGGCAGTTTGTGATGGTTTGTTGGTGTCCAGAAACCATTCCTACTAAAAAAAATAACAACACAACCCTAAAATCAGTTCATGGTTTGTTCATATTGGGCCTATCTGCACCGCCCTTCATGGACCTCAGCACCTCCTTTTACTTGCTCTGGGCTGCTGCCACCACCGCTACCTCCTTCCTTCTGCTGCTGCTGCAGTGCCCAGCTTTGTAGGATCATAGGCAGTGGAGAATATTTTCTGTCCCAGTGCTTCCTGGCAGCCTTAGGGTATGGTGGGAAGTGTAGTTCTTTGAGGGTTCCCTATATACAGTAGGACCCCCATATCCACTGATTCGGTTATCCACGGTTGGCAGAGAAAAAAAATTAAACAATTCAGCAGCTGCAAAGCAAGCTGTTGTCACAAACAGCAGCTGTAAAGCAAGCTATTGGCACAAACAGCAGCCATAAAGCAAGCTACTGTCTCAAAACAGCAGTCATAAAGCAAGCTACTGTCAGGAAAAGGCAGGTTGGGTGTTGGTGGGCAGGCGTTATCTCTTATCCACGGTTTTCATTATCCACGGGAAGGAACCAATCCCCAATGAATACCGGAGTCGTACTGTATAGACAATGGGCAGCAAAACTACACTTCCCAGAATACCCTAAGCCACTGAGGAAGCACTGGGGCAAGATGTAGGCTCCAGAAAACCTATGCCCTACACAACTGGACAGTGGCAGGGAAGGGGAGGAGGGGGAGGCCTAGGCCAGTGGTGGCGAACCTTCTGCACTCCAGAGGTTTTGGACCACAACTCCCACAGCCCTTTGTCATTGGAAATGCAGGCTTGGAATTCTGGGAGTTGTGGCCTAAAACATCTGGAGTGCTGAAGGTTTGCCACCACTGGCCTAGAAGACCAAGTAATCTAGGTGCTGAGTCCACGAAGGGAGGCCTTCTCGGGGGAGAAGAAAGCGAGAAGAAACACCAGTGATGGAAAAGTTTGGCTTTCCATTTCACTTCGTAAAAGCATGGTTCCATGAACTGCTCACAAAATAAGCCATGAATCAACCCGTTTTGTGGTTTTTTTTGTTTGTTCTTGGTTTGTTTCGTACCCAACTCTAGTGTGCGCTGATTCTTTGTGAGCCGTGCTTGGTGTGTCAATCCAACCTAAAATGGGACTCTACATCTTTAAACGGAGAATCAAGCTAGGAGGAGATGCTTCATGGGAGCAAATAACAGCTTCAGTTGACAGGGTTAATTGTAAAAAAAGCATATCAATGAAATCTCTTTGAATGGTTCAGAGGTGGATTGTTTTGCTAGTTTCTGTTAATAAGTGCACAGCTGAGCTGGTACACCAGAACTCTTAACACAATGGATAGACTTTGTAGCCCCAGCACGGCAGCCTTCAAGATCTTGCTTGTTTATGGTTTAAAGCTATCACAGCCACCTGTTTACAAGAACAGGGCGCAGCTCCTTTCATGCTGACCTTATGGACTTTGCACCGAAAGAAGTCAGCATTAGGTAGGCGAGTCTTTACACAGGAATCCTGGAGTTAAAAAATAAACATGTAAGACATGATTGTTAATCCACAAAAGAGCAATGCTGTTAGTTTGGTAGGAACTGAAGGTGATTCAATGGATTGTAAAAAAAGAACCCTTTAAACAAAGGCATGCAGGCTGACCTTGGGTGTGGGTAGAAGCAAGCCAGCTTATTGGGTTTGAGGGAAAGAGAGAGAGGCGAGTGCCAGTGTAATGTACAGACCTTTTGGGTACAGCCAGAGCTTGTCAGAGCAGCGGGTGAGCGGAGTGGTCATGGTGGGAAGCAAGCAGACAGCGGGTACCAAGGTGAACTTGGTCACTCAATGTTTGTTGATGATATTACCTTAGGCTAGTGACACCCCCCAACATTAAATGTCTGCTAATCCCCTTTCCAAGGTGTGCTGGTTTGGGTACAAAGTGCTGATTTTTTTTTAAAAATGAAGCTGTTGATGCAAGGCCACTCAATCTGAGAAAATTTGCTCCTTTCTCAAGAAGTTAAGTAAAAAAAAGAGGGGGCTCTGAGTAGGCTTGCAACATTGAAGACCCGGGGTGCAGTTTTGGTCCTCCAGCTGTTTTGGATTTCACCTCCCAGAGGCCCTGCTAGCTAATACCTTTGGGAGCTGAACCTTCACACATTAAATAGTACCAGAGACCCCTTGTTTCAAATAATTATTAAGGAAGCGAACCTTTTGATAGCTATGCATCCCTCATCAGCTTGGGTGAAGGTAGCTTTCTGTGCATCTTGCCCAAAACATTGGCTGTTTTCACAAAACCACTAAAATCTGCAGCAAACTTTGATCTGGATCACCGCCCCCAGAGCGGTCACGTGGTTAATGTCGTGGATTGAATGTTCCCATAGTCGCCTTTTGAAAATCCGCAACCATTCTGATCCCACAACTGAGAACCACAGCAAAGACACCATAACGAGGGTGAAAAGGTTTTGGTGCGGATTGTCCATGTTCCCACGGACTTGAGTAACGGTTTAAAATCCGCATCAGAACAGCAACAAGGATTTTACCACCTTCAGACCAGGTACAGTGGTGCCTCGGATAACGATGGTAATTTGTTCTCCGAGGTTAGTTGTTATCCAAAACACGTTGTTAACCGAAACGCAGTTTCCCATAGGAATGAATGGGAAACTGTTTAATCCGTTCTGGAGCCTAGGAAAAAGGCAGACACCTGGTTTTTTTGCTCAAAACTCTTTAAAAAGTGCACTCTGAAGGTACAAATGCAATGCCACCTGGGATAACTTTTTTACTGATGCATGCTGGAAATTCATTATCTGAGGCAGTCCATAGGGCAAATTCGTTATTCGAGGCAGCCCATAGGAAGATTTGTTATCCAAGGTAGCCCATAGAGAAAATTCATTCTCCAAGGCAGACCTATACTTAGGAATTGCGATTTGTTATCTGAGGCAGCCCATAGGGAAAATTCATTATCAGAGGCAGCCCTATACCCGGAAATTTGCAGTTGTTATCCGAATTATTCGTTATCTGGGGCAGTTGTTATCCGAGGTACCACTGTACTTTTAAAATGCGCTGGGTCGCGCTTAAGTGGGCGTGGTTGCACTTTATTTTTTTAAAGTCCGCTGCTCATGGGAAAACAATTTTATGCTCCACATCTGCCAGCACTTTGCAGCGGATTTTAGTGGTCGTGTGAAAGCAGCCTTAGAAAGATTACTGTAGCAACTAGCTATGCTGGGCGGGAGTTTCTGAAGGTTACTGTTCCCAAACCAATTTCCACAAGCTCTAACAATCCCTACAACCCTACCAGCGAAAAGCTTGCCCATCCGAACTGTACCAGACTGGCTGATTGAGTTTCTGATAAATATAAAACATGTGTTCCTTTGTATGTAGATTTGGGGCCAAGAGTGGCAATGAAAGTGTAGTTGTTTATCCCTGGGATGCAGTGGCCAGGCCAGGAGTAATTATAGGAAATAACAAGCAGCACGATAGTTCCTTTTAAAATGTTATATTCTGAGATCTGGTCAGGGTTGTTTTGGGGCCAAAAACAGGGTTTACAGGGGCTTGAAATAAACTTTAAATTGACAGCTGCCCCCCCGGGGTTCTAGTGACATGAATAAGAATTTTTACACTTTTTAAAAAGGCCTGGTTTTGGTGCAGCCCACCAATGTCCAAAGGAGGATTAAAAGTAGCTCCCAGTCCTTTTGAAGTCGCCTGCCCCTGCAAGTAAACAATAGTGAGATAGAAGGACCATTAAAAAAAAAAAAAACAAGTATGAGGCCGTTTCCCTTGGTAACGGAACTTTATGTGTGGTTTCCTCAGACTGGATTGTGCCCATTATAAATAATATCAGCTTCTGAGTATTTTCTTAAGACGTCACTTACTTTTATGATGGTTCACGTAATTGACATTAATGCAAATAATGTGCAGAGACATCTGTAAAATGTCTCCAAGTAGCTGCATAGAGAATAGCTCTCCATGTGGTTATGATGATATGAATATTTAACTGTTTAGGGTAAGTAGCTTGTAGATGTCAAATGAAATCATTATGCAAAAGGTATTTTTTAAAAACAGAAGTACTTTCCCCCTCACTGTAAAATTATTTCAGACTAATGCTTGGCTATAAGGACTGTATGAAAAGAAAGAGTACAGTGGTACTTTAACGTATGAATGTAATCTGTTCCGAATACATGCTCTTACGTTGAACTACTCTTAAGTCAGGGTACCTATCTAAAAAAATTGAAAAAAATAAGTTAAAATTTTTTAAAAATGAATTTTTTTTTGTAAGTTGGGCAGACCATATCTAAAATTTGTAAGGCTGCAGTTAAAATGCCAACATTTTCCCGTTCTTGTTGAATTGCTCTTAAGTTGAGCTGCTCTTAAGTCGGGGTACCACTGTATTCCATTCCCACCAATGTAACATTTCTTTTGTTGGCGGTGTTGGTGTGAAATTACGTCATTCTTTCAGTTCATCAGTGATATTGCAGTGCCACTGCTACCAAACAGAGGTGCTGAGAAATGGGTTTATGAAAGCTCCGATGAACTGCTGGTGCCTTTGCACTGCAGTGGGTCCCAACCGGGGAGCACCAGTTCTTGGAATCTGAAATTGATACATCTCAGCTTCAGTCTTGCCCCCAACCTGCCATGGATGAGGATTCGTTTGAAAAAGAGTATGTGGGGGGGTTCTCTGCTATTCATGGGGGATCCATTTAAAAAAATCTAAAAATCTAGACTAGGACTTTTAAATACCCCGCACTATGCACAAATAATCTACACCAGAATTCATACCAGATTGGCAAGAGAAAATTCAGGCGGCCTGTGGCATGAGCAAGGAAGGGTGCGTTAGCCTCAAGGGCCAAGCTACCGTGGGCTGCTTTTGAACACTTTGCCTTTTGAATCATTAATCTAATCAACCCAGGCGGTTCAAATGAAAATTGCTCCGGCCAATATAGGGAAGTAGTTTAATAAGCAAGCCACTTCAGGATATTAACAAAATCATCACTTCCTCTACTTCTCTGCAGAGGGGCAGGGGAACTAAATGGACAATCACTGATGCACTGGATCAGTTTTTAAAAACACCTTTCTTTGCTTTCTCTTAAAAACCGGTCAAGAAATTGCCAACAACCAAAGCCATTGTTGTGGATTCAACTGGGGTCATGATAGATGTGGACGTTGTCAAGCTTATGTCCTAGCAATTGGAACAAAGAACTCCATGCTCCCCTGGGGATCGAGGTAGGATTAGATTGAATCATTTTAGCACGTGCAATATTAAACATGTTGTACAGTGGTACCTCGGATAACAACTTTAATTCGTTCTCTGAGGTTAGTTGTTATCCGAAACACGTCGTTATCCGAAACGCGGTTTCCCATAGGAATGAATGGGAAAGTGTTTAATCCGTTCTGCAGCCTAGGAAAAAGGCACAGGCACCAGGTTTTTTTGCTCAAAACTCTTTATAAAGTGCACTTTAAAGGTACAGATGCAATGCAACCTGGGATAACTCTTTTGTACTGATGCATGCTGGAAATTCGTTATCGGAGGCAGTCCATAGGGAAAATTTGTTATCCGAGGCACCCCATAGAGAAAATTCGTTATCCGAGGCAGACCTATACCTAGAATTGTGATTCGTGATCAAGATATCTCCCCTGCCAGAAACCAATAAAACCTTTTTTTAAAAAGAATTGTGATTCGTTATCTGAGGCAATTCGTTATCAGAGCCAGTCCTATACCTGGAAATTTGCAGTGGTTATCCGAAAAATTCGTTATCCAGGGCAGTCGTTATCCGAGGTACCACTGTACTACAGTAGGACCCTGGTATCCACTGGTGATTGGTTCCAGGCCTTCCCATGGATAATGAAAACCGTGGATAAGAGAGAATGCCTGCCCCCCAACTGCTGTTTCCTGACAGTAGCTTGCTTTATGACTGCTGTTTTGAGACTGTAACGTGCTTAATGGCTGCTGTTTGTGACAGTAGCTTGCTTTACAGATGCTATTTATGACAATAGCTTGCTTTAGAGCTGCTGTTTGCGACAATAGCTTGCTTTGTGGCTACTGAATTATTTAACCCCCCGCCTACTGTGGATGACTGAATCAGTGGATATGGGGATCCTACAGGTATATGCAGTTGTTTGGGTTGCTCAAAGTTATACGTGGGGATGAATTTCAGACCAGTCAGAAATGTTCATATTATGGCACATTTTTCACCTATTAAGAATAGGGTGATGAAGGCTCATCTGGTGGCCCATCATATGGAGAATAACCCTCCTTATGGTGATTTAAGATTCTGTGTTATTTATAAACATTCCCCATTATGCATTAGGAATGTTTTTGGATATATAAATTACATTCACAGATTCCCACAGAGTATGAATGCAGAATTGGCTCTGTTACCATACATCTGAGGAGACCCTGGGACAGAGGTAGACCAAGGACATAGGTATCTGCATGTTTAAGATTAAAATCTCAGCTGTGAACAATTGGAAGGATTTATATAGGAAACCTAGAGGGAGAGAATAATCAGAGAAGCTTTTTGACAATGTAGATATGAGCACTAGAAGGAAAGGCGGCAGTGAAATAAGTTAATATTAATAATATGCAGGGTATGTACTGAAGCTAACATAATATTTCCGGGGTTTTTAGATTGGGGCAAAACCTAGCAATAATATTTGTGGATAATTCTAGTTCGAGTCAGGGAGTTTAAAGAAACTGTTTGAAAAAGATTAATGAAATGGCAAGTCGCTGGAGATTACCAATGCTCAACCAAGCTGTTGGTGCTCTGTGAGGTTAAAGAAAATACATATCTTCATGAAATAGTACAGACTGTTTATATACAAGTAGCCATTTATTCCTATTACACATATGGGTTATGTATCGGTTTGCATGCATACATCGATGGGTTGTATTTACTGATGATTTCATACCAGTCTTCTGTATCTTTAAGAAATACTACTTTGAGCTTAAACTACTTTGAGTAATTTCAGTATTATCTGATCTGAGGTTTAAATTATTTTATGGATTCAGCTGCAGGCAGTTTCTTAAGCAGCCTTGAAGACAAGTCAAAAAAAGTTTTTTTATTTTTTTATAACTGATGCAGCACTTCAGCAATAGACCATGATGCATTTAAAAAAATATTCATTCCTTCTGCCGTGGAGCCGAGGAAGTGAGTGGTTGCCAATACAGTATCCTGAAGTGAGGTGCTTGTTAAACCACTTTGCAATATTGCCAAATTCAGATTGAAAGTTTTGCTTCAGATCAGTTCCATAAATCACGTACACTGGAACCAATCAAACTCAGAGCAATCATACCTGCATGAAAAAAAAGTAGAAGCCCACAGCAGGATCTCAGAATGATATGGCCGGGGAGTGGGCTGTTTCACTCCAGCAAATACATTGTCTGACCCCTATAAGAGCAAAGCATTCCATTCCTGTAACAGACCAAACAGTGGGATAAAAGCCCATGTAGTTAGCCTCTTGGGTGTAAGTCCATCATGAATGGAAATGCTTATTTCTTAAAAACCCAGGCTTCTGAGTGCCACAGGTTTCTGAACACTAATTTAAGTAAGCATAATACACAAGACCAAAGTTCATTCTAGGGTTCTTCTGCTCCTGCATACTCACAAATGACTGTCTCCAGCCCCGTTGGTTCTGGTTGTGATGGGACCCGTGTGGGGTGAGGTGGGGGAGGGAATGTTGGACAAGACTCTGTCTCTCTGTGTTGTGTCGTTACAGTCTTGATTGACTCTTTGTGACCCCATGTCCATGGAGTTAACATGGAAACAGGCACACGTACATTTTCATTTATTGAACTACAAATCCCACTATTCTCCATGCTGGTAGTTCTGCCTGACAGACAGACCTCTACCCATTGTGACTTTTAGATGGATTACCAGGCATGAATGTGTAGACTGAATTCATAACAACACCTGTTTCCATGTTAATTTACGTATCTCATAATGGATTTTTTTCTTTTTCTTTTAATTGTTTGCTTGCTGTTTTTAGCTTCAGTGTTGCCTTTTAATGTGGTAAGATGCCTCTTCTAATTCACTGTTCTTAAATTTAAATATGTCTCAAATGTTCTGGGTTGTATACTGTATTTGTCCTCATTATTGTAAGCCGCCTTGGGCACTTATCCAAGGAGAAAGGCAGGGTAAAAAATATTCAGCATAAATAAATACCTGTAGCTCAACTGAGAGAAAGGTCTAAACTGGAAGAGTTTTGCTAACAGGCTAGGGCTATCTCTGTCTAGCTTCCTATTCAGAAAGAAAGCTCCTAGCTAGCACTGGAACAGGACACTTGGCCCAAAATTAGGTCTTGAAGAAGGCTTCCAGATTAGGCCTTTCTACCAGGTGAGCCATATTTAGGTACCTGTTAGATCTCAGTCTGTAGAACAGGGTTGTCCAAACTTTGGCTCTCCAGATGTTTTGAACCACAACTCCCAGAATTCCAAGCCTGTATTGCCAATGACAAAGGACTGTGGGAGTTGTGGTCCAAAACATCTGGAGGGCCAAAGTTTGGGCACCACTGGTGTAGAACCACCAAGAATAGAGAATTTGGGGATTTGCAGTCCAAAAATCCCATCTCTCACCAGGACCGGATAATCTACTTCTACTGGACCCAAATCTTGTGATCAGAGTTGGCAATATTTTTCCCTCCAGCATTGTGCGGAGAATATACACACACAGTTTAAAAAATGTCTGAAGTTTGAAATTTATAGTCTCCTCTGGGCAGAAAAGGAAGAGTGACACTTTGGTAGGGAAGCTGCTTCATGAGGGCAATTCTGAATAAAGGTGTATATATAAAATAAAACTGGAATATTTCCCTGGGTTGCACTGTTTTTAGGCATTCTAAGCCCTTGCTTGAGGAAATCGGGGGGGGGGCAGAGACTGGAGTAGTCTGACTCCTGCCTATGTCTGTTGCAGTATGTGATGTGTTACTCCTGAATAACAGATCCGGTGTTACCTATAGATGATATCCATATGACTAAGAACCCCAGAAAGGCAATGTTCCCATTGTTATCGTTCAGTTGTTCAGTCGTGTCCGACTCTTCGTGACCCCATGGACCAGAGCTCGCCAGGCCTTCCTATCTTCCACTGCCTCCCGGGGTTTGGTCAAATCCATATTGGTTGCATCGATGATACCGTCCAACCATCTCATTCTCTGCCATCCTCTTTTCCTTTTGCCTCCAATCTTTCCCAACATCAGGGACTTTTCCAAGGACTCCTCTCTCCTCATGAGGGGGCCAAAGTACTGGAGCCTAAGCTTCAAAATATGTCCTTCCAGTAAACGTCTGGGGTTGATTTCTTTCAGGATGGTTAGGTTTGATCTCCTTGCAGTCCAGGGGACTCTCAAGACTTTCCTCCAGCACCATTATGTGGTGCATATTCACAAATAGAACAGAGTCTTCTTTTTTCAGAAAGTTACCTTCCAAAGGTGTACTGCAGAAGAGTGGGACTAAACAACTCCATTTCCTTGTGTGTTTAACTCGCCCCCCCCCAATGGTTTTGGAGTACAGTGGACCCTTGTATAACAAACAGTTTGTATAACATAAAATTTGTACAACATAAAAAATTCCAGAGATAGGGAAAATTTGCTTAACAGAATCACCTATGGGGCGAATCCGTGCAACATAAAAATGGTCTCAATTAGGGATTACTCTGTGTTCATTGCATTCCTATGGGAAATTTGTATAAAGGAAAATTTGCTAAACCGAATTTCATTTGGAACAAATTAATTCCTTTATACAAGGGTCCACTGTATCTTCCCAGGGCTTCCTATTCACCCACTATATGTGTTATCATTCTTAACCATGCATGGTGCTTGGACTCACTGGAGGAAAAGAAGCAAGATGTAAATGGAGCCCATAACATCCCTTTATGCACAGGGGTCCTGGTTTCAAGACCAATGTTTTCCGCTGCATCTCATGTCAGTTATAATAATAATAGTTACAGGAATATGCTTCACCATCTGTCTTCACGCATTAAAAACCAAACATAAGGGGATGGAAGGGAAAAAGCAGAGGGCAGAAATCACCCTGACAGTGTTTGAGTGAAGTTCTGAGGTAGAGACTGAAATTTCTATCTAGCTGGGGCCCAACTGGTCTCCCTTACTGGTTTACATTTTAGTACTCTGGTGGATGACAAGAAGCCAGATGGAGCTTTTCCTCACCTGAAACGTAGACTATAATCAGGGTTCTAAGAGGGAGAAATAAGCAAGCTCCTATAGCTCTTTTTCTGCCTTTGATAGATTGGCTGGTGGGTCTCCCTTCCTGGATGTTTTTCCTAGGAGGAAGGGGTTGCAACCTTCCACGGGCCCTGTTGTTCTCTCTCTTCTACAGTTCCAGGGCAATATTTCGTTTTTAACATGCAAGGCACCCAAAAATGAAATCGACACCTACATTCTGAAGTTTAACATTATGTTAAATGATGCTAATGGTGCAAGGCAGTGGTTCAACTCTGTACTGCAGCCAAAACTGTGCTCACAACCCTGGGGTTCAATCCCAGGTAATCGGCTCAAGGTTGACTCAGCCTTCCATCCTTCCAAGGTTGGTGAAATAAGTACCCAGGTTGCTAGGGGGGTGGTGGCAGCATGTGTAGCCTTCATAATTAAGTTGTAAATCACCCAGAGAGTGCTTTAAGTGCTCTGCATCGCAGAGATGGAAGAAGGCATAAAACCTCGAACTTTGCTGCTTAATGCATGAAAGGCAATGTTACGGAGAATCGAAATATCGAAAAATGGAAGGTTGGACCAAAAAAAAAGGGGGGCGGGAAGAAGTACATATGTTGTCACGAAACAAGGACATGAATTAACAGTCGTCACGATACCATCAATTATGCCCATGGGTAAACGGAAACAGGGACAGAACCGGGACAAGACCACGTGACTGTGAACGACGTTATCACAAAATGAACGTAATCTCGGAATGAGGAAGGACATGAAGTAGCCATCTTTGAGTTTATCTGCAGTACACAGTTGTATCAGTTTGACACCTCTTTAACTTCTGTGGTGCTTTGGTAATGAATCCTGGGATTTGTAGCAGGGTGAGGTGCTGAAAATTCTCTATCAGACAGCTCTGTGGCATTCCTCCGAAGGACAGCAAAGAATTTTAAGGAAACTGTGCTGCAAGTCCTGTTTCTAAGAACGGAGCAACGACAGTTCCAGTGGTTATAAAAATGCTATAATTATGAAGATCAGACATACTGTACTCTAAATTTCAGAATTCTATCAATTAATTCTGATCTACTGTGTATAGAGACCATACATTGAGAACAAATTGCCAGTGATGGCTTCAGGAGGGCCGAAACCTCTGTGGCAAAGGCATGTTTTTTTTTCCTGAGACACATGCTACAATACAGCAGGTTGGCAAAATAATGATCATTCTGTGCAGCTGTCACTTCTTCTTGTCTTGGTTGCCACATGAATTATTCTTCCTCATTGTCCCACGTCCCTCTTCCCATATGCTGTCCTTTGAACACGAAGATGAGTCGGCACAAGAAGTGGGAGGAATTGCAACAGAGAAAAGTCACCGTGCAGAAAAAAACAGCAGCTCATGATAATCTAGAAAGACAGGTATCTTCCAGCCGTGGAAATGGCATTCTGATCCATCTTAGATCATTATTTGTCTCAAGTGAAGTCAAATGCTTTTGCCTTAAACTTTGGTGCTCATTCCCCCCCCCCCCCCCAGGGAATGACAGGGAGAAATTTATAGTGAGTTGCACATGGTCCCCACACAGTCTATGGCAGTGATGGTGAACCTTTTAGAGACTGAGTGCCCAAACTGCAATTCAAAACCCACTATTTTTTTTTTTGCAAAGTGTCAATACATTAATTTAACCTGTTGCAGCTGCTATAATGGTGCTAATAACTGGATGGAAGGATGAAGGAAAATGGAAATATGACAAGTGGAAAGATTATCTATATCGATTTTTTTCAAAACGAATGGATACAAATAATGCAAGAAGGAAAAACTGTAGGGAAAAATAGAATTTTGAAAGAATGGCAGACGTTTATAGAATGGTTGGAAGGAAAACCTGAGAATGAGAAATAGGCTAGACTTTTCCATCAGGCTTTGACGATGTATAATATGAGAGGAAAATGCAGTTAGTTGCTTGCTCGGGGTGGCGGGGGGAGGAAAAAAGAAGAAGGGCGAACAACCTTTGGAAATTCTACAAGGATTGATATGTTCATAGAATCATAGAATAATAGAATCATAGAATCATAGAATCATAGAGTTGGAAGAGACCTCAAAGGCCATCTAGTCCAACCCCCTGCCATGCAGGAACCCCATCACAATATTTCCGACAGATGGCCATCCAGCCTCTGCTTAAAAACCTCCAAGGAAGGAGACTCCACCACCCTTTGTGGCAGCATATTCCACTGCCGAACAGCTCTAACTGTCATGAAGTTCTTCCTAATGTTCAAATGGAATCTCTTTTCCTGTAGTTTGAAACCATTGCCCCGAGTCCTAGTCTCTGAAGCCATGGAAAACAAACCTGTTCCCTCTTCCATATGACATCCTTTCAAATATTTAAACATAGCTATCATATCCCCCCTCAGCCTTCTTTTTGAAAGGCTAAACATTCCCAGCTCCCTAAGCCGTTCCTCATAAGACATTTCCTCCAGACCCTCAACCGTCCTGGTCGCCCTCCTCTGCACCCACTCGAGGTTGTCAACATCCTTTTTAAATTGAGGTGCACAGAACTGGACACAGGATTCCAGGTGGGGTCTGACCAAAGCAGAATAGAGTGGTACTATCACTTCCCTTGATCTAGACACTATGGTTCTGTTGACGCAACGAAGAATTGCATTGGCTTTCCTGGCTGCTTCATCACACTGCTGACTCATGTTCCATTTGTGGTCCACTAAGACTCCCAAATCCCTTTCACAGGTACTATTCTCCAGCCATGTGTCCCCCATCCTATATCTGTGCAATTCATTCTTTTTACCTAGATGTAGCACCCTACATTTCCCTCTGTTGAAATCCATTCCGTTGGAAAATGAACTGTATTCTGTTGGTCCTATAATAAAAAAAATTAAAAAAATACATTAATTTAACCTGTATACAGGTGGCTATGAAGGGGCGATGTCAGGTGCCCATAGAAAGGGCTCCGAGGGCCACCTTTGGCACCCGTGCCATAGGTTCGCCATCCTTGGTCTATAGGATGTGGTTGGTTATTCTTTTTTCTTAGGGGAGACAAACCTGGCATGGAACTCATGACTGTTGTCTGTAACATCTGAACTCCACTCTCTAGTCCCTGCTGTTACTTATCGAATCTTGAATGGGGTATTTGTTCTTACTCATATGTTTGTTTGTTTGTTTGTTTGCAGCAAAGAAGTATTGGTATTATCCAATACTGGAAATAATTTCCCAGGAGGAGAAAAACATACCTTATTACCTGGGTCACTATGAAGTTTAACCTGGGATGAAAGCGTATCTACCATTCTTAATAGCACTTATTGCAAGTTCTTTACCTCTACGTGATGCATAGCACTGGCAAGGAGGAAACTATCACTCTTCCCCTTTCACTCATATTTTATGGATATACACAAAGCTTTGGGATGCATTTGTATTTTGAGGACAATGAAAGTGTATTTAAGCTCCTTCTTGCAAGGCTCCATTTTTTTTCTTTGCCTAGGACAGTGATGGTGAACCTTTTGGAGACTGAGTGCCCAAACTGCAATTCAAAACCCACTAATTATTTACAAAGTGCCAATATAGCAATTTAACCTGAATACAGGTAGCTGTGAAGGGGCGATGTCGGGTGCCCACAGAAAGGGTTCCACGTGCCACCTTTGGCACCCGTGCCATAGGTTCACCAACACTGGTCTAGGATATTGTCAAGTCAGTGTAGGAAACATGAGCTCCTCCAGATGTAATGTGGGATTCCAGTCCCCATGGGCTCTGTCTGGAATGTCTGGTAGTTGAGGGTGATGGGTAGTATGAGACACAACAATGAGAGTAACAAAAGGTCTGGAGGACTGCAAGTGATCCCCATGAACATATTAACCTAAGTAGTGAAGAAAGGAATTGATTGTTGGAGAATTGGATGAGCTGGAGATGGTGAGGAAGAGTCAAGAGAGGTGATGAGAGTCAGAGAATAAGAGCGATGGTGAAGAGATCTTGATGGGGACATTCAAACAAAGGAAGGAACAAAGAGGCAGGCCTAATTGGTTGCTAACCCAGCCATGCAAACATGATGAGAAAAACTAAGGTGGTTACTTCACGTCTTTCCTCATTCCGAGATTACATTCGTTTCGTGATAACGTTGTCCACGGTCATGTAGTCTTGTTCGGTTCTGTCCCTGTTTCCGTTTACCCATGGGCGTGATTGATGGTATCGTGATAACTGTTACTTCACGTCCTTGTTTCGTGACAATTTCTGTACTTCCCTGCCTTCATTTTCCTTTTTTTTTTTTTTTTGGTCTGACCTTTAATTTTTTGATATTCCGATTCTCTGTAACTTTGCCTTTCATGCATTAAGCGGCAAAACTCCCGGTTTCATCCCTTCTTCCCTTTCTGTGATTCATTGTTTACACCATTGGGATTGTGCTGGAGAATGCAACTTGGCACTTCTGCCACTAGATGGAGAATGTGTACGTTGCGTGACAAACATTACTTCACGGGCACTTGTCTCGAAGCAAGAACCGAGACAAAAGAATTCCCAAGGCCAGGGAGAATTATGGCTCATCACCATCATGCTCTGTTCCCAGTTCAGTGGGCATGGTCGGGATGAGATTCTGCTGTCACGCAAATGGAGATGGAGTAACCTTTTTTGTACCGGTCCCAAGCGGGACAGTGAACCGCGATGAGAGGGACGTGAAGTAACCGTCTAAGAAGAACCTAGGACAATATAATGCATAGTGTAAAACCCGGTTTTGGCAGAAGACAGTACTCTTGTTTGAAAGGGTATTGATTTAAAATCTGATAAAGCAGAAGAAGGAAGAGCAAGCCAGGTGGTCGAAGGTGTCCCTCAGCACTTGCCACCCCGAATGAACATAGAAGCAGCAGGATGGAGACCATTTGTTCAGCCACCCTTCCCCCCTCAAGGTGAGACAGGCTGTCTTTATCTTTAAATGGGAGTGGATATTTAGGAGGGCCTGCGGGCCACCCTGGGATGTACCTGTTCAGAAAAAAAGGTCAAAAGAATAGCGAAAAGGAAAGTGCCTTAACGGCTACTTCTGTCAAGCCCCGCACACAGAATACACAGCAAGCCAAGTTCAGTTCTTTGCCAGGAACTTTAGTTGTAATCCAGATAACGAACAGAGTACAGTCCGAATCAAAGCCAAAATACCTTACAGAGCCAAATGCCAAGTTCAAGGGTACAGAGAAACGTCGTAGTCAGAAAGCCGGTCCAAGGTCAGGAAACAGAGTCTGGATACACACAGGAATGTGATGACAAGGTAAGTGACGCGTTGCTCCCACAGAGGTTTCAGGGTAAACTTGCTAGCTTTATCCTAAACCAGGGAACACACCCATATCTCTGGCAAGGGTCCTGCTAGAACTCAGGGCTTTCAGATCTAATTCTACGCCTATCATTAAAGATCCTTTCCCTGGCTCTCCTGTTAGTTCTTCTTTGCAGGATCCTGTTCCTAGCCCTCATAGGAGGAGGAGATGTGCCCTCAGCTGCGTCCTCAGACTCAGCTGCCTGCTGAGTTGAACTGCAAGGCTCCTCCTGCTGTTCTTCAGCATTTAACCCTTCACATTCAGGTTCTATGACAGGCAGGGTCCTGGCACTATCCCCCTCCCCATGGCCCCCCTCTTCCGATGGGCCAGGTTTATCTGGATAATTATCATGAAATTGCTGAATCAACTCCAGCGCATGCAAGTTAGATACCGGTTCCCAAAAACGATCTTCTGGTCCATACCCTTCCCAGTCCACTAAGTATTGTACCCCCCCCCGATGTATCCGGGAATCCAAAATTTGGCGGACCTCATACTCCTCTTCTCCTTCTACCAATATCGGTGGAGGAGGTTCAGGATTTGGTGGTCGGTTGGGGTCAGGGTCTTTAGCTGGGACCAAGAGAGAACGATGGAACACAGGATGAATATGGAGAGAAGCAGGTAATTGCAGATGGAACGCCACTGGGTTGATTTTTTTCTAGGATGGGGTAAGGGCTGATGAATCGAGGATCTAGTTTTCGGGATCGCCCAGGATGTCTCAAATATCGGGTAGAGAGCCAAACCTTCATGCCCGGATTCAACTGTGGACCTTCTTGCCTTTTCTTATCCACTGCCTTCTTATATGCTTCCTTAGCATGATTAAGTTGTTCTTTTAATAGTTTTTGAATGCTATGAAGTTCTTGAAGGTAAGCATCGGTAGCTGGTACAGAGGTGGAAGGAAGGGTGGTGGGAAAGTACCGAGGATGGTATCCATAGTTGGCCATAAATGGGGTTTGACGAATGGATGAATGTACCGCATTATTGTATGCAAATTCGGCTAAAGGCAACAAATCCGCCCAATTGTCCTGTTGATAACATGTGTAGCAGCGTAAATATTGTTCCAAGGTGGCATTGGTGCGCTCAGTCTGACCATCTGACTGGGGGTGATAAGCGGATGACAGGTGGACTTGGGTTCCTAGTGCCTTGTGCATAGCTTGCCAGAAACGAGAGGTGAATTGGGGTCCACGATCTGAAATAAGGTGTTCAGGTAAACCATGAAGCCTGAAGAGGTGTTGTAAATAATGATGAGCTGTTTCTGCTGCGGTAGGAGGTTTAGGACAAGGAACGAAGTGGGCCATTTTGGTGAACAAATCTACGAAGACCAGGATGCAGGTAAATTCTTTGGAGCGAGGAAGATCTGTGATGAAATCCAGTGACACAGCATTCCAAGGACCAGAGGGTGTTGGCAAAGGATGCAACAGACCTGAAGGTTTAGCCACCACATCCTTGGCTTGCCGACACACTTCACAGGACCCCACATATCTGGTAACATCAGCTCGGACCTGTGGCCACCAGAACTCCCTTGTGAGAAGATGCAGGGTTTTATAAAGTCCAAAGTGTCCAGCAGGTAAAGAATCATGAGAAAAATGCAATAACTGATTACGAAGGGGACCAGCAGGAACATATAACCTTCCTCGATGTAGCAGTAACCCTTGTTGTGCAGAAAACTCTCCATGCTCCCCATTTTGAAGTTCTTGAAGACGTTGCTGAGTCCATGGATCTTGAGCTTGAGACTTCCGGATTTCTTCTGCCAAGCTGGGACACGGACTTGTGGCTGCGAACACGGAGGGAGGCAAGATGGGTGCCACTAAGGTCTCTTTCACTGGTGCCGCATATTCAGGTTTTCTAGATAATGCATCAGCTTTCTTATTCTGAGCTTCAGGAATATACTTGATACGAAAATCAAACCGGGAAAAGAATAAAGACCACCGGATTTGTCACTGAGACAATCGCCGAGCTGTTTGTAAATGTTCCAGGTTTCTGTGATCAGTTAGCACTTGCACAGGCTGTCGAGCTCCCTCAAGGTAATGCCTCCATACATCAAAAGCTGTTTTGATGGCCAACAGTTCACGCTCCCAAATTGTATAATTCTTTTCTGCAGGTTTTAATTGCCGAGAGTAGAAGGCACAGGGACGTGGGATTTGGGAGGGATCCTCTTGTTGAGATAATACTGCTCCCAAGGCAACACTAGATGCGTCAGCCTTCACTATGAACGGCAGTTGTGGATCAGGGTAGCGAAGTATAGGCTCCGAAGTGAAGCGGGTCTTCAAGGTAGAGAAAGCCTTCTCTGCTTCTGGAGTCCACCGGAAAGCTCTTTGGGATGGAGGAGACGGTTTAAAGGTGCAGCAATGTCAGCGTAAGCAGGAATGAACTGACGATAGTAGTTAGCGAAGCCAAGGAACCGCTGCAAGTCCTTATGATTTTGTGGTCGCTGCCATGACAACACAGCCTCTACTTTCTTGGGGTCCATGCGGATTCCCTGGGGAGAAATTATATGCCCCAGGAATTCACCCTCTTCAATGTTGAACTCACATTTTTCCAGTTTAGCATAGAGTCCGTTTTCCCGGAGACGCTGCAATACCTGACGAACATCTTTAACATGCTGAACTGGGTCAACGGAGTAAATCAGAATGTCATCTAAATACACAACCACACAACGATCTAGGAGATCCTGGAAAATGTCATTCATCATCTGCTGAAACACACTGGGTGCATTGGTCAGACCAAAAGGCATTACTAAATGTTCATATTGGCCGTACCGGGTCCGGAATGCAGTTTTCCATTCATCTCCTTTGCGGATACGTACCAAATTATACGCCCCCCGAAGGTCCAGCTTAGTATAACACTTAGCCCCTTTTAACTGGTCCAAAAGTTCAGAGATTAAAGGTAAAGGGTACCGGTCCCTAATAGTGATCTTGTTGAGTGCTCTATAATCATTACAAGGACGAAGCTCCCCTCCCTTCTTCTTGACAAATATCACTGGTGCCGACAATGGTGATTTGGAAAGGCGTATGAATCCACGTCGAAGATTTTTATCTAGAAAAGCCCTTAACGCTTCTAATTCAGGTCCAGACATGGGATAGACTCATGCTACAGGAAGAGGTGCCCCAGGAATCAAATCAATGGCACAGACCTAGGGTCGATGTGGAGGTAGCTTGTCAGCCCCCTTTTCTTCAAATACATCGGCAAAGTCTTGATATGCCTGGGGCAAGACAGGGTCAGATGTATCATGAGCAGATGCCAGGATAGTGGAGGAATGTTGCTTTGAACAAGGGACCTTGAAATATAATTCCCCTCGCACCCAATCCACCAGTGGATTATGAGCTTGCAACCAGGAAAGTCCCAAAACAAGAGGAAACCAGGGCATAAGGGGTTACAATAAAGCTAATCTGCTCATTAAGATCCATTACCTGAAGGGTAAGGGACAGGTTTCCTGAGCTACCGGCCCAGAACGAAGTAACCGACCCTCAATGGATTCCACCAGCAAAGGGGTGTCCTTATTTTGTACTGGAATCCGATGGTACCGCACAAACCCAGCATCCACAAAACAATGAGCTGCCCCAGAATCTACCATAGCATACACCGGAATCTCCCAACCATCAGGGAGCCCTAAAGTCACAGGTAGCAGAAAAGGTCCTTGAGGTGTAATAGTATTACCTGGGAACCTTTCGGTATGCTCCATTCCTCGAGGTTCCTTCAAGGATGGAGCTGCCCTTTTACTGCTGGAGAGATAGCAGCTCTAACTGAGGAACGCTTCAAAGGGCAATTAGAATCAAAATGTCCTCCTCCCCCACAGTACAGGCAGAGATGATGAAAGCGTCGTCTTGCCTTTTCCTCCGGGGTAAGGCATGGTTGAGCAGCTCCCAGTTGCATAGGTTCTGGATCTACTTCACAAGCCTCCCGGGATTGCAGATGAGACACAGCTGGCAGAGGTTGCTGGTTGCAGTTCTGGCCTCGGGAGAGAGGACGGCTTTCCAGGCGTCCATCAATTCTCAAACACAGAGTAATGAGCTCCTGCAATGTGTTTGGTTGTTCCAGCACTTCATCTGCCAAACCTTCCATATATTGAGAAATCAGTGCCGGCTCGTTCCACTGCAAATCCTGAGCTATCAAACGAAATGCAGTAGTGTAATTAAACACTGAGTCTTTGCCCTGTTTCAAGGCTCTGAGTCTCCTGTTGGTGGTAGCAGCCTGCCCGGGACTCTGAAAGGCTGAAGAAATATGGTTCAGAAAAGCCTGGTAATTATCCAACAAAGGTAATTATCCAACAAAGGTAATTGTCCAACAAAGGAGTCGCCCATTTAGCTGCCTGACCTTTCAATAAAATGATAATGAAACAGACATTAGACCTCTCAGTAGGAAATTCTTGAGCCCGCACCTCAATGAACAGCTTGCATTGGGCCAAGAATGCAGGGAATTCCTCTAACTTGCCTTCAAACCGGTCAAGAGGCAGCAAAGGGCAACGAGACTGTAATGATGCTGGAGCTTGCTGCAATTGAACAATTGCTTGAGACAAAAACAATACTTGGTTTTGCAAAGCTTCCAGTGGAGTCATTCCAACAGCCCCCTCCTTCTCCATTCTGCTTGAATAAGTTTGGTGGGTGGGAGCAAACTGTCAAGCCCCGCACACAGAATACACAGCAAGTCAAGTTCAGTTCTTTGCCAGGAACTTTAGTTGTAATCCAGATAACGAACAGAGTACAGTCCGAATCAAAGCCAAAATACCTTACAGAGCCAAATGCCAAGTTCAAGAGTATAGAGAAACGTCGTAGTCAGAAAGCCGGTCCAATGTCAGGAAACAGAGTCTGGATACACACAGGAACGTGGTGGCAAGGTAAGTGACGCATTGCTCCCACAGAGGTTTCAGGGTAAACTTGCTAGCTTTATCCTAAACCAGGGAACACACCCATATCTCTGGCAAGGGTCCTGCTAGAACTCAGGGCTTTCAGATCTAATTCTACGCCTATCATTAAAGATCCTTTCCCTGGCTCTCCTGTTAGTTCTTCTTTGCAGGATCCTGTTCCTAGCCCTCATAGGAGGAGGAGATGTGCCCTCAGCTGCGTCCTCAGACTCAGCTGCCTGCTGAGTTGAACTGCAAGGCTCCTCCTGCTGTTCTTCAGCATTTAACCCTTCACATTCAGGTTCTATGACAGGCAGGGTCCTGGCAACTTCTGGCTGGAATTTGAGTGGGGTTGGGGGAAACTTTCCAACTTCAGTCACACAAAAATCAACAGAAAGCTCCCCCTGCTCTTGCTCCATCATTTTTGCTTGCAGTCAGAACTTGGGAGGGAGGATATAGAGTAACCCAGGAACTTATTAAAAACATGCCCTGGGAACTGCATGTGCTGTGGAGCCACACTTTGCCTAAGGTACAGTGGTACCTGTGATAATGAATTTAATTTGTTCTCAAGGGAATATGTTAATCGAAAAAATTGTTATCTGAAATGTGGTTTTGTCAAGATATGTAAAAGTTGATAAAATATATGTTATGTATATTTAACAGAATGTGTAAAGTGAATTGTAAAATGGAGGCAGTTAGATTCTGCAGTGTCATGATGTTAATCCACAAGTGTTAGAGACTAGTAATCACAGGCATGTTAAGTGATGAAGTGCAGGTGGAACTGATTGTAACATCATGATTTGTAATGGTTAGATCAGATTGCATCAGATTGTTAATTAGTGATTGCATCAGATCTTATGAGTGCTGAATAAGTATAAAAGCACTAGCTTACCATTTGTAACTTGGGGACTGTTATGGTGAGAACAGTTTACCCCACACTCTGTTTGTCTGTTTGCTATATTGTAAATATTGCTTGGTTGTTATGCTGTATATATATATTGATGTATATATGAATATATGAGTTTTTACTCTATTCATTGTCATTGTCTTTCTGTTAGCCTAACTCTGCAACCCTTTATATCAATACTGACATTTTATCTACCTTGCTGCTGCACTGCTCTGTGTCAAGCACAAGTAAATATAATTATTATTATATTTGTTGCTTAAATGCTGACAGGTTTCCCATTTAAATGAATGGGAAACTGATTAATCCGTTCCGGAGGTCTGAACAAAGGCAAAATCTCTCTCTCTGTCTCTGTCTCTGTCTCTGTCTCTTTCTCTCTCTCTCTCTCTCTGTGTGTGTGTGTATGTGTGTGTGTGTTTCCAGACCACTTTATAAAATGCACTTTAAAGGCTTGCAGTGCTGGGACACCCTCCAGAACACCCCCCTGCAGTGCAATGCAAACATGGACAAGAGAAACCAGCAAGACTACCCCAGCCTGTTCCCACCCAAAGTGCAATGGGGAAAATGCAAACAAACAAACATGAGCAGGAAGAAAAATCCAGCCCATTTTTGCCTGCAGAGCAAAAAAAAAAAAGACTGCAAACACGGAGAAATGAAACCCCAGCCTCTTCCAGCCAAAAATGCAAAGAAAAGCAGTGCAAAGATTAATAAAAGCTAGCTCCCTATCTTACCAAGTTCGAAAGGTCCACATCCCTCAGCAAAACATGTCCAGAATGGCTCCAAAACATCATTAAAAATGCTCTAACTCCTTCCACCCCTCCACAAACTATGCATCCTGCAATGCATGCAGGGTACACATTTTTGCAAGACATTATGAAACATTTGTTATCCGAGGCAGCCCATAGGGAACATTTGCTATCCGAGGCAGCCCTATACCTGGAAATTTCCATTTGTTATCCGAGGCATTCTTTATCCGAGGTATTACTGTACTTGAGAGTTCAATGATTATATCTTTCCAATTTGTATGTTGGAGTTACACATGCAGCATTTGTTCACATCCATGCTGCCTTCTGCCTTCTTTTCTCCCCTCAGCAGTGTTTTGTTGGTCAAGTTCGAATGGTCTTCATTTCAGGTTTGCTGTTTGTCCTTTTCCGCACAGCAGCAGAGAATTGTTCATGGATATGAACCTTAGCATCCTGCATTTATGCACCAATAAAGAGATTTCAAGTGTTCCTGAGGTGCTTTGTTCAGATACTATATGGAACGTTTGAAGGAAATGGCACCACTGCCACCAGCTTTTAAATAAGAAGCTATTTTGCAATCATGGAAGCCAAGCATTTAATGAAAACAGCAGCACCTTTCCCCAAAAGGATCTCAGGGAAACATCTGGTGCAGGCCCGAATAGTTGGACCAGAGTTTGGAAATGTTACTGCTTGGGGAAAATACAGTCCCCAGAATTTCCTAGCCATACTAGTGGCCATACTGGCTAAGGGGTTTTGAAACGTGTTGCCCATGACAAATATTCAAATCATGATATTTGTGCAATCCAATATTTGTGGATTTATCAAAAAGGGGATTGAAAATAAAACAGCCAACATTATAATGCCATTGTACAAAACGATAGTAAGGCTGCACCTGGAGTATTGTGTACAATTCTTGTCACCGCATCTCAAAGAAAGACATAGTGGGACTGGAAAAGGTGCAGAAGAGAGCAACTAAAATGATTACTGGGCTGGGGCACCTCCCTTATGAGGAAAGGCTAAAACATCTGGGGCTCTTTAGTCTGGAAAAAAGGTGCCTGAGGGGGGATATGATCAAGACGTACAAAATAATGTAGGGCATGAGTAAAGTGGATAGAGGGAAGCTCTTCTCCCTCTCACAAAATACCAGAACTAGGGGACATACACTCAAATTGAGGGCTGGGAGAGTAAGAACAGACAAAAGAAAATATTTTTTTCACCCAGAGCATTGTTAGTCTGTGGAACTCCCTGCCACAGGATGTGGTGATGGCATCTGGCCTGGAGGTCTTCAAAAGGGGACAGGACAGATTCCTGGAGGAGAAGTCCATCACAGGTGACAAACCATGATGGAGATGTGTAATCTCCGGGCTTAAAACCGGGGTACTTCAAGGGCCAGATGCAGGGGAGTGGTAGCAGGAGACAGATATCTAGTCTCATGCGCTCCCAAATGCATCTGGTGGGGCCACTGTGAGATGCAGGAAGCTGGACTAGATGGGCCTTTGGCCTGATCCAGCTTGGCTCTCCTTATGTTCTTATGGTGTATTATTCATTAACTTCAGGATGGGAGGGGGGTTTCAATACAGTATTGTATACAAATTCTGAGCAGCAAAGCTTCCCTTGCACAGTAGTGTTCTAGGTCAGTGTAATTCATTGCCCACTTTAGAATTTTCATACTCAACTGTTGGGCATCTGATCAGTTTCTCTGCTCTCCAAGCCGCTAAACCACAGAGCTACTGTTTTTCCATTTTCCATGGCTCTTTTCATAGCTGTGTTTTTGAAGTGGTCAAAAGCTCTCGTCTGTTAGTGAAAGTGTGTGTCCATCTCTTGGGTAAAGTACAGGGTGTTTAGGAAGAGAAGAATGTAATTTATTACCAGCCTTTGGAAACTAGCCAACATACTGAGATTAAAATTGCTAATCTTACAAAGAGTGCCTTGAGATTTTTAAATGATCGCAAATCATTAGCTCATCATCTTTTTACCCTAAATTTCCCCATTGCATGCATTTCCCCGATAATAATGAGACCGCAGTTCAGGCAGTCATGGCAGAGTCCTCTTTAATGAGGTGCATTTCCCATTCTGATTTCCCAGTGAACTGTTTTGTAATAGTTTGCTCATCTGTTTGCCTCTCTTTTGGATTCTCCTGTTGCATTTCTTCCTGCTTGTAGCAAGACAAGCAGGCAAGGCAACTGCTCTCATCATCAGTATCATCCCCGGCCATGCCAATTTTAAGACCAATGTAGCACAGTCCTGATCATGCTACAGCCAAGGTGAAAGATAGGAGGATAAAATAAATAATGGCTCGAATCCTACCGTAGTGCAATCCCGGCATCAGTCTATCGGTTGTCATTTGCATTCTAGCACTTGCATTCTAGCCAGGTGTGTGACTAGGATGATGAGAAGCAACTTGTTATTTAGAGGCAGATTTGCTGCAGCAGTTTACATCATTACATCTATACTGGTAAAGCCCTACAGTAGCAACCTGGCCCATATGTCTGTGAAGATTCTCAGTCATCCATGTGAGTTTATCTGGAAGTTGAGTCATGGCAACTGGACTTCTTTTCTTGGCCAGTGTAGGAATGGGATATCAGTCATTAGTTGCATCCCCACAAAAGCCGTGCATAGAAGTTACCAATAAACATACTGTACACTGAAAATATAATCACATTGTCCCCCATGCTGGCGACAGAGGCAGTGGATCCTTGCCTGCCCACCCACCCACCCACTAAGTCCCTCGAGCCACCCCCTGAAAATGGCGGCAGGTCGGGAGGTGGGCGGAGACCTGGCAGATGGCCTCCGAGGGCCCCAAGGACAACCAGTCATCCATGGTCGACGGGTTGTGCAGGCCTGCAGTAGATGATATAAACCAGTGGCTTCCAAGCATTTTGGATCATGACTCCTTTGATTTACTGGCCACTATCCGTGGGTTTCTTTGCTCGGAGGGGCCATCAGGGATCTCACTGTCCCCAGGGGCAGAATCATGACACCTCTCTCCAGGCATCCTGTTTCCCCTCTTGAATATCCCCAAGGGCCCACTTCCTTCCAGGTCCTGATGCAGGAAACTCCAGAGGCCGCTGGTCAAATGCCTTCACCAGGGACCATAGAGATGGGGCAAGGAGAATCATGGAGACCTATGAACTGTTCACCTATCTAGAGTTATGAACAGTTTCCAGCCTTCATAGCATTTTGTTCCATCCCTACACAACCTGTCGACCAGCATTCCACAAAGTCATGGTGCACCGTTTGAGAACCTCTGATATAGATGATAAGGTGCAGGTTTTCTCTTAAGTGCATCCGTTTGCCAGGACATATACCTGTACTGTACTTCAGAATTTCAGAACTGGTTTGTGTTTGGTTGCTGGAAGGTAAACCTGTGCTTAACTTGCATGTCTGATTGCCCAGACAAAAATCCCTAAAAGATTCCATTTGTGTGTGAAATACAGTCACCCCCCGCCATTTCGCGGTTCAGGTACTGCGGTCCCACTATATCCCGGGATCGCAGTACCTGCAGGGTGGGCGCGGCGGGGAGCGATCACATCGCTCCCTGCCACCCCCAGACCCATCCGGGAGGCCTTGGAGCCACACGGGGGGTGGGGGTGGGGAGCTATCAAATCGCTCCCCGACGCACCCAGACTTGTCCGAGAGGCCTCGGAGCTGTGCGGGGGGTGGTGGGGAGCGATCGTATCGCTCTCCGACGCCCCCAACCGCCCCTCTGATCGCCCCCGACCCCACCCGACCTGCTTCTGCATATCACGATAGGCGGGGGGGGGGTTACTGTCTTGGGCCTAATGTGAGCACAGCATTTTTCTTAGTTCTGGTGAAAACAGTTTTTGTTTTTACGAGGGAAGAAGAAAAGGTTCCTCTCCGTTTTCTTAGCAGGATTTGCAATTTTACACACATTGCTATCATACCATTTTGCCTTTTTTCTGTAGGCTAAACCTACAAGGGGGTATCCAAAAGTTTTAATTATAATAAAGAAGTTATAGAGATATTTACATGAAACTTTTTGTGCATAATCAGTGTCATTGTCATGCATACTTGTGCAAATATCAAATCTCTATCTAAAGTAGTTTTCTTTCCACTGGCTGTAGAAGACATCAACTTGCATGATGAATAAAATTGAAGCTCGAAGTGTCATAAAGTTCCTCCATTTGAAGGGCAACAACGCATGCCAAATCCACGACGAAATGAAAGCTGTTTATGGGGATGAAAGCCCATCATATGACATGGTTGTGAGGTGGAAGAGGAACTTTCAAAGTGTTCACATGTCCCTGACAGATGAGCCATGAGTGGGTAGACCCTCAATCAAGGATGATCTTGCCATGGTGAAGAAAGTGGAGGCCATTATCCTCGACGACAGAAGATTGACCATGGAAAGAGAGATGGCAGAGACTGGACTAAGTTACGGAACTGTGTGGAGGATTATTCATGAGGAACTGCACATGAATAAGGTCTGCACACTGGGTACCTCACTTGTTATTTATTTATTTATTTATTTATTTATTTATTTATTTATTTATTTATTTATTTAAGTACTTATATCCCGCTCCATCTTCCCCAACGGGAACTCTGGGCGGCTAACAACATAAAAAACATAAAAGGCTAGAAGCTAAAAATAGCCGAGCCACCAGGCAAGGGCAGCGAGGGGCAAGATGGCGGCAAACAATAGGGCCAGGGAAATAGGAAGAGATGCGTCTTTAAAGAGGAAGGTCTTTAGAGCCCTCTTAAAGGCAGGCAGGGACTCCAGCAGGCGCAGCTCAGGAGGCCGATGGTTCCAGAGCGAGGGCCCCACCACAGAGAAGGCGCGGTCCCGCGTACGCGTTTTCCGCGCCTTCCTGGGTGTGGCCACTCTCAATGAGCGCGCCTGTGACGATCTCGTGGGTCTGGATCTGGATGCCCTCAGGGAGATGCGCTCCGCCAGGTATCCTGGTCCCAAGCCGTGGAGGGCCTTGAAAACCAAGACCAGGACCTTGAACCTGATCCGGAAGGCAACGGGGAGCCAATGCAGGCGGACCAGGACTGGGGTGATGTGCTCGTATCTACGGGCACCCACCACCAGCCTGGCCACCGCATTTTGCACCCGCTGTAAACTCCGGACCAGGGCCAAGGGCAACCCCACATAGAGGGCATTGCAATAGTCGATCCTCGAGACCACCAGGGCCTGCACGACTGTCCTCAGGGAGGACTCATCAAGGTACTGACGGATCTGGGCGATCCTGCGGAGATGGAAAAAAGCGGCCCTGGAGAGGGCCATCACCTGGGCTTCCAGGGAGAGGGCCGAGTCCAGGACCACGCCCAGATTCCTGGCCCTGTCTGTAGGCTGGAGGGAAATACCCCCCAGACTAGGGAGGGGGCCATTGTACCGAGACGAGGGCGCCCCGAAGAACAGAACCTCCGTCTTCTCCGGGTTAAGCTTGAGCCGGTTATCTCTGGCTCCTCTTCAAAAGCAAACTCGCCATTACTTTTCCCAGCAGAATTTGACTCTGTTGGAGCGGAATGAGGAGAATTTTTTTGCTTGTCTCGTCACTATGGACGAGTGCTGGGTATAGCTCTATGATCTGGAGACCAAAGCAATAAGCAAGGAGTGGAAACATCCATCCTCCCCCCTCCCAAGAAGGCGAAGGTCCAGAAATCTGCTGGGAAGGTGATGCTGTCCGTTTTTGGGGATAGTCATGGGGTAATCGTAACCGAATACCTTCAGAAGGGCAAGACCCTCAACAGCGATTACTACTGCAACCTTCTGGAGAAACTGCATGAGGCATTGAAACAAAAACGCTGTGGCATGATCAGCAAAGGCATCCGTCTCCTGGCCGACAATGCACCTGTCCATATGGCCCAAGCATCCATGGTCACCACCCACCGTTTAGGCTATGAACTTTTGCAGCATCCACCTTATTCACCTGATCTTGCACCAAGCGACTTCTTCCTCTTTCCCGAGATGAAGAAACCACTTTGTGGTTGGCGATTTGAAGACAGAGAGGATATTATTTTCGAAGTGGAATAGTGGTTTTCGAGCAAAGCAGAGGGCTTCTACAAAGAGGGCTTGAAACGGGTGAAGAAATGCTGGCAAAAATGTGTGATTCTGCAGGGAGACTATGTGGAGAAGAACTAACTTTGACTACTGCAAGTGACTATTGTATGTTTTTTTATTTCATGGTGATAATTAAAACTTTTGTATCACCTTTCCTCCTCAGAGAGCTGCTTCAGGACACTCAACATTGGGGGTGGCATCTCATGGGAAATGACACAGTGCGTAGTGTAGCAGTTTGGGATTTCTAAACCCACCCACACACCCTGAGCCCCTGTACCTTTTTAACTGCCCCAAAATATTTATTCTATTTTGAAACAAGGGCAGAGGGTTAGGGTTAGGTACAATTTTGTATGACACCGGAAGGTTTCCCTTTCTTAACTCTGTTCCTGTGTCTGGGTGTGTGTGCAAGTCTGGTTTATTGAAAATAGTTTACTCTTATCCAGACCAAGGACAGAATTTCCATATTCCCCAAACAGTAATTTTACTTTAATGAAAGCGGCAAATTGCCATAAAGACAAACAGCATTGGAATACCAAGTTCTCTCAAGAATATGGGCTTTTTATTGCAATAATTGAATCAATGCATTGTTGGTGCTTCTCTAAGAGTGAAGGACAATTTTGGGGGTTCAGCAGACTGTACTTACACTCTTCACTTAACAAGGACATGTCAACAATCTCATGACTCAAGAGACATGCGCACCACTCAGCACAAGCAGGACATGTAGAAACTTCATTTCACACAAAATTGGAACATTTAAAATTGTTATTCCTTGCTTACTCAAGAAATAATTATTGCATGCTATCTACATTATATGTCAAACATTTAGTATGACCACCAATTAGACAACTTCTAGCAAGAAAGGAAATTAGGTACCTCTATGTGAGGCCTTACACACAGATCAGTTCCTCTTTTCTCTGTGGTTTAGCCCCGGTGCAAGCTACAAAGGAAATTAGGAAAGAGACTTGTCTTTGCAGTCTTCCCATAAAACATGTTAAGAGTTTGGAATAAGCTTAGAGATCTTTAATGATGAATGATAGAAATTAATTTTCAATACGTAAGTTTACACACACACACACACACACACACACACACACACACACACACACACACACACACACACACACACACACACACACACACCTTATTTTTTAAACAGCACAGTAGACCAACAAAGGGAAAGCGGGAAGGAGACAGAAAAAGGAAAGAATCTCATGGTTCCTTGTTTGTCAGTTAACCTTCAGCGCAAAATTGATCTATGGGAATTTCTCACAGTGTAACCTACTGTATCCAATCCTGTCGTTATTACTGTAAACCTATTAGTGCCACCTGGGTTTGCATATCTGGAGCGCTGTCCGACTGAAGACAGATTAGCTCTATCACATGTTATGCCAAAGGGAGGGGGCACTCTCACGAGGAGCTTGCCCTCCGGGAGAGTGGGGGCGGGGGGGGAGAAGAGGCTCAAAGGTTTAATGAGAATACAGCGCTTTATAATAACATTTGGTGGCCTAGCGATTTTCTGTCAAGTCATTTTGAATTAAAGTAGAAGCCTTGGGCCTTTTGAGCCTTGTGATGTTTTTTTTTTTCTTCCCAGCGAGTTCTCTGTGTGCTGCAACGTTAAAGCCGTTCTTACGCTGGGAATAGCAAGCGGCTGCTGAGTGCTTCTATTACGGTTAAAGTTTAGATAGAGGTAGATGATAGAATGAAGCTGAGGAGATCCGTAGACAGTCTTTTGTACAGCATTATTGTCATGTTTGTATGGAGAAGCCGGTCTGACATTTTTTTTTAAAAAAATTGTGAAGTATCAAGTAGAATGACTAAATATGACAGGGATCCTGCGGCAGGAAGAGACTGGATTGCAACATGGCCAACAATGGTTAAGGACTCCTCCTCTATGGGTCACAGGTGGAATAATGCAACATTTGATCCATGGATGCTGCAGCAACAGAGCCGGGGTGGGTAGGCTGGGCAGGTGGCTGGGGGGGGGGATGGACGGAGGCAGGGAGGGCAGGCAAACCATAAAACTGCAAGCTGACGTCTCCATCTGGTATGGGGAGGGGCCAGCTGGCGGGGATGGGTGACAGGCTGAGCCAGTGGGAAGTAGAGGCTGTGGGCTGCTCAAAATTTGAAAACGGGCCACATTTGGCCCCTGGTCCTGACTTTGGACCTGCCTGAATTATATATCACTGGTTCACTGATTTCTTATCCCAGGCATGTCCTAAATTTCGGCCCTCCAGATGTTTTGGACCACAACTCCCACAGTCCGTTGTCATTGGCAATCTAAGCTTAGAATTCTGGGAGTTGTGGTCCAAAACATCAGGAGGGCCAAAGTTTGGACATGCCTGTCTTATCCCCATCCATGGAATTATTATTTTTTAAAGACACAAGTGAAAGAATGAAGCACTGAATACCAATGGGCCAAATGCCATTTCTGATGTCACTCTTGTGCTCAAACCCCAAATTCCATGGAATGCCTTGAGAGAAATGTCTTCAGAAGGAAATTTTTACTAAAACCAGGCATGAGGTCACGGCTTCCAGGGTGGCAAAAAGGAGGTGAGGTTTTATTTTCTCTCTGTGTTTTTTTAAATTCCCGCAGTGATGGGTTTCATTCAAACCATGCCAAGACCGTTGAGTTTATTATAACTCCTATAATCTGACCTGGACCACCCAAGAGAGATGCAAACCTCAGGAGCCACAACAACCTGTGACAAACCTCAAGGCGAACTCTTTCCCTTCGTATCTACCTCAGCCCCGCTAGGATGGGATCTAAAATAATAACCCCCGGAGCACAGTACTTTTGTTAGTCAAGAAAAGGGCAAATTATCAAATTCTCCAGAACTCGGGTTTTAACCCATCTGTAAGTGAAGCAGGAGTATGGGGGGGAGGGCAGGGTTGGGAAAGAGATAAAAAAATTGGGAATGATGCTGAAACGCTAAGTGATGCACAGCAATTAATTGTCTTAAAGGGAAGCAGAGATGTTACACCAAGTGTAGGGCAAGGTATGGTTTCAATGCATCACCCCTGTGCCCCAGGCTGGAGAATGTTTTGCACTGTCAAAATGGACACTGGCATCCACAGAACCTCCTTTTGAATGTAGTTGGCCATTTAAGGCCTTAGGCACTAAAGAACATTAAAAGGACTTTCCAGCTACTTCTGCTTTTGAAAAACGGGTGGGTGTGATCTTCTGAGGATCAGGCAAGAGGGACAATTAACCTTACACTCTCAATGGATGCCTGCCCCTGTGTCAACTGGCCTCATTTCTCTACCTGGTCTCTTCTGGAAGCATTAGATCACAGTTGCCATTTTTCCCAGTCAACAGGGACCTGGAGATTGGAAGTCATGGAATATTTGTTTTGACATGTCAGGGAAGCACCAGGCTGGGAAAAGGGTAACTTTGATAAAGGCAAAATAGATCTCAGGTGGCACCAAAAGTCTGCTGGGGGAAATTCATTCTTTTAGGAAAGCAGAAGCATGGTTGTGCATGGGTTCCCCAGTGTCACCCACTGTTGCCAAGAAGAAGTGGAGAAGACGACACTCAGCACCTTCTTAGGGATGACACCATCCCACTGGTTCAGGTATGTAGATGATACCTGGGTGCAAATCAAGACTCAGGAAGTCCAGGCCTTTACAGATCACATCAATGCTGTGGACCCTAATATTAAGTTCACTAGGGAAGACACCCAAGACCACAGGCTGGCTTTTCTGGATCAGACCCAACCGTGGCCTGGGAGTAGAAGTTTACAGGAAACCCACCCACACAGATCAGTACTTGCAGTTTGACTCCCACCATCCATTACAGCACAAATTAGGAGTCATCAGGTTCCTAAGCTACAGAGCAGAGAGCATCCCCACCTCCACAGAAGCCAAGAAGAAGGAAGACAGGCACCTGAAGACAGCACTTAAGGCCTGTGGATATCCAAAGTGGGCCTTCAACAAAGCAGTGGGCCATCCCAGAAGAATAATGGTTCAGCCTGAGACCCAGACCCATGCCTGAAGTGTCTGAGAAACTTAAAAGGGTTTTTGGCAAACACCACATCCCTGTTTATTTCAAACCCACAAACACACTAAGGCAGAGACTCATCCACCCAAAGGACCTGACACCAAAACACAAAAGGAGCAATATAGCATATGCAGTCCAATGCAGTGAGGAGTGTGCAGGCCTCTACATTGGAGAAGCTAAACAGCCATTAAACAGGAGGATGGCCCAACATAGGAGGGGTAACAGCTCAGGGCCAGAATCAGCAGTACACCTCCATTTGAAGGACAAAGGGCACTCATTCAAAGATGAGGATGTACACATATTAGACAGAGAAGAGAGGTGGTTTGAGGGAGGGGTCAGGGAAGCCATTCATGTGAGCATTGAAAAGCCCTCTCTATGTTACTGCTCATAGAGGATAAGGGATTCTGGGAACTGTAGTTCAAAATCTAACTTTTCTATCCTCTGTAGGTTTGAGCCCTTTTATCAAGTCCATCCCGTATGGTTTGAAGATTTATTTATTTATTTATTTATTTATTTATTTATTTATTTATTTATTGGATTTTTATATTGCCCATCTATCTTCAAGGCTACTGTGGGCAGTTTACATCAATAAGCATATAACAAAACAAAAGTAAATACATAAAACAACACAATGTGAGATAATGAATTCAAACTAGCAAACAACAGGAAAACAATATAGACCAATAAACAATCAATTTAAAAAGGCAGAAGGCTGAGCTACATAACAAGGTAACTTTACTAACGTTCTTTCTTTGGGGTGTTTTCTCCCTTTTGTACAATTATTTCCTCCCACATAACAACTGAGCTAAAAACATATAAAAGCTGGCTTCATTACTTAGAAAACACCATATGCCAAGACAACTGGACAAACCCTGACACATTTTGCATTGCAGAAAGATGTTTAAAGTTGCGATGAAGTCTTAAGTTTTTCATCCTCACCTGATTAAAAAAAAGAAAACCATGACTTTCGGTTGCATTAATGTTTTGTTTCCTCTCTTCCCTGTGCTATAATTCATCAGATGGCATCCATTAGTCTGTATGCATTTTATCAGAGACCAAACCTGTTTTGCTTTGAATGGTGACAACTGCCAGACGCATACTTAAGAATGAGATGGGAAAGGGCATTCCTAAGGCCAGGTGACGACGTTTTGGCTGGAATTTGCTGTGTGCGCGGTTCATCTGCTGCAGCACAAGTCATCTGTTATCACAGCATTTCCCTTCTAAGCCCTATTATCAGGCCCACGGATTCCTTCAGATGACTAGTCCTCGGCAGTGAACAAAAATGGCATCTAAATCCCGAAAGATACTCTTAAGCACTTGGCGGCAGAAGGGCTCTTCTGAGGAAGATTAAGTTAATGGAAGCGTTTGGGCAACATCTGCATGGCTCCGTCCCAGTAAGGCAAGCTCACACTGCAGGCACACGTGATGGAGGATTGCTCTGATTACCATGCACCGGGTGGGCACCAGGGTAGCTGGAGTCCACCCGGACGGCCGGGTGCTTTCTCTTCTGCACCTACACGTCCCGCCTGCAAGGAGAACGTATCAGACGTCACGCAGGCCATGCACACGTGTGCAATACGTTACACACCATCTGTGCAACATAATCTCTGCATTCCATACAGGGGCGTGCGTATTCGAAGTGGCATATGTTACCTCTTTGCTTACAAATCATGGTGCTAATTAGTATATGGTTGTGATGGTACCTTCAGCTAAAAAGCACTTGCAGGGCAGCTTATTGAGGCAAATTGTAAGTCAGTTATAATTATAAGTCAGTTATATACTTTGCTCAGGCTTGCTGTCTTTAAAAGGCATGGCACATAAAGAAAAGAAAGTGAAATGGTAAAGAATAAATGCAGGATTCACATGCAACCCATCATAAGGTATGGTAAGGTTCCATTATTTCCTATGGGGAAGTTTTTTTTGATACACAAGTATTTCGTTTTATGAGTAGGGATGGGCATTTCATTTCGGAACCAGTAGGTTCTGAAGCGATCTATGCGTGCCCAGGTGGTGCTCAGAGCAGGGTTAAACTCCAACCAGGACTCAGGTGTTGGCTGATCAGACAGGGAGGCGGGATAATGCCTGTCCCTGCACAGCTCCTGATTGGCCAGCACCACAGAGCAAGCAAAGATGATGTCGTAGCCTGAGTCCTCCTGGTTCCGAACGGAAATGCCCATCCCTATTCATGAGCATACTCCCAAAATGAAATTTGTTTTAGCAGGAAGTCCTAACATCCAGCTTTCCCCTGTTGCGGCAGGTGGAAGCTCCAGCACAAAGAGGGAGATTTTAAAAAGGCGAACACGCCCTAAGTTGGAAAAAATTCCCCCCCTCTGTGGCTCATGCGCCTTTTAAAAAATCTCTCTTTTTCTGCTGTGGTGGGCAGAGGCATATCCCCCCTCCTTATGCTGTGGAGGACACCCACCCCCCAGCACAAGGAGGGGGGTGTCAAAGAGCCAGACACCAAAGTGAGAAAAGCTTTTCACAAGTAAAGCTGGTGCCAACTCTATGCCCCCCTTCTCTTCATCCTCTTCTCTCCCTCAGTGATGCCTTTAAAATGTATAGCCCAGTTCTGTGAAACTGGGAAAACAAGTTTTGAGAAAACAAGCTGCACAGAACAAAAATAGAAGCACTCCTCACTTAACAGCGACGGAGTTCCATCCCTACAACGAGGTCACTGAGCGAACGGGTTGTGAAGTGAGGAAGGCCAGAGCGGGGAGGCTCTCCAGGAGGCTACAGGAGAAGCAGAAGAAAAAGGAGGGCCAAACAGGGATGGAGGTGGCGCAATGCTCCATCCCCCGCTTGGGTCATGCTTCTCCCTAGCGGAGGCCTTGTGATGCTCGCAGCCACACCCGTCCCTTAGAAGCACCAGAGGAGGGGGGGAGGTAACGCTGTAGCCCTGCTCCCTCCCCTTTGAGCCACTGACAGGGTAGGTGCAGGCAAGCAGAAGCAGGCTGGAGGCTTTGGCCCAGAAGCCCCGTGGGCTCAAACAGAAGGTTCTTCCTGAGACAGCAGTCGGGAAGTGGCTTTGGCAGATGCTGCTGGTTGTAAGTCCCAGCAATCACCAAACAGGTAGATCGTTAAGTGAGGAGTGGGTGCAAAATACCATATCAGTATCACACATACCTGTCAAGTTTTGCATGCTCCCGCCCCAGATGGGAGGAGAGAGGCAGAGCATGTGGGCACGTGGGCCATCTTGGGAGCCTGCCAGGCAACATCCGGGGAACAACAGTCCCGCTCCTCATTGCCATGGCAACAGAGCCCTCTGCCTCCCTCCCTCCTTCCTGCTCCAGGAGGAGTCAAAGGGTACCGGAAAGAAGGTGCCTCACTCCTAGTTGGCCGAATAAACGAAGAACAGTGAAGGAGGCGGGGAGAGCCATGGTCATTGGCTGAGGTGGAAAGATGATTGATGGGTCAGGCATGGGGCAGGGACTCGGGGGAGGAGGGAGGGAGGGAGAGAGGTCGCGCTCTTAAAGGGGACATGGCTCGGAAAGAAGGAGTGTCTTTATGTCCTGGCATCAGTTCCCAACAGTTGCGGTGATGTGCTCACCACCTTGTCTGATAAATTCTGTGGCCTTCTGGAGGGTGAAAGCAGGGCTTGGGAAGGAATTAGTTGGGCGCTTCAACATGGGAGGAAATAAAAATCCCAGAATAGTCACACTCACACATGGGCCGTTACTTCACGAAGTGCCTCGCTTCGAACCGACCTTGCCTTCGCTGTGAATTCGGAGGCGGTCACGTGGCGGTCACGTGTTCTCGCTTCGCTCCCGCCCCTGTTTCTCAGTACTCACGAGCTGCAGTTTTAGGACCGATTCGAGCACAACCTCACGTGCTCCCTTCACATTCCACTTTTCAACGTTCCTTATTTCCCATCCGTCCTTTGAAAAAATACCTACCGACGGCGTATCGATGCACTGATGCTGGACTGTCAGTTGCAATGGCTCTACTGATTTCAACTGTTTCCTGGCATCATTGGCAGCCCCCCCCGCCGCTACTCGGGGGGAGCCCCGCATGGCACAGCCGCCCGCCCTCCGCCGCTTGCACGCTGCCTGCCCCGGGTGCCCTGCTCTGGCCGGGCGAGGCGGCAGCGGCTCCTCCTGCTCCCCCGCGCCGCGCCCGCCGCTGCCGCCGCCGCTACTCAAGTGAGGAAGTAACAGCGCAAAGCGATGAAACGATATAGCTATGCATCGATATCCCTGTTTGAATATTTTTAAAAAATGAAATAAAAGCCAAAAACCGAGACCACATGTCACGTTGGGAGCGAAGCGAGATGCGAAGCGAAAAGATTCCCGGCCGCTGGCAGGGGAACCATTCACCCCGCTTGGAGCACAGTAAAGGGGGCGTGGTCAGGGTGGCATTGCAGCCAAAAAGGAGGAACGTGCGGACTGAAACGATCGATTCGCACAGAAATGAAATCCCAGAATAGTCACACTCACACATGGTTTCTTGATGCTCTTCCCCTTACGTTGCCTTTCTTTCATGTTCCACTGCTGCCGCCCCAAAAAGTCTGTTTCCAAAGGAGCCAACGGTACATCAACTTTTCATTTACCAGCCTAGCTGGGGTGAACAGATCCAACATAGGAACACAGAGAGACTTCCCCCACCCCATGCATTGTCCAAGATTTATCATTTTCATCCTATTCTCGCATTCCCCAAAGAATAAGAAAGGACTGTGCGCTTTGAAAAACACACGTGTACAACCTAACCAGCTTCATTCCGGGTCATATGTTAGGTGGTGTCATGAGCTTCTGTTGATCGGTCTGTCATATGGCTTGGCAAACATTATCACAAGGAGGGTGTGCCCAGTGAAATCAACAAGGCTGTTCTAGGGAAGGTTTCCTTTAATGTTTTGAATTGTTACACAGAGGAGATTGGACTCCCCATAGGCTTTCTGGCCTGCTTTACAAATGGAATGATTGATAAGCCCTGTCAAACTTTTAGGTGCTAGATCCCAAACAAATAAGAGGGCACCTTTTTTTCACCCAGAGGATCTCTGGTCTGTGGAACTCCCTGCCAGAAGATGTGGTGACAGCTGTCAGCCTTGACAGCTTTAAGAAAGGATTAGACAAGTGCATGGAGAACAAGGGATCGTTGTAGATGACTAAGGACAACCTCCGGGTTGGAGAGATAGGCAGGATCTGTCTCAATGCCATTTGCAGGGAATCTTAAGCAGGTGAGGACATCTGCTTGGGAATACCCTGAAGCAAATGGCGATCCGCTGTGTGAGACAGAATGCTGGATGGGCTGGGCTGTGGCCTGCTCCAGCAAGGCTGTTCTTGTGTTCTTATCTTCTTGGTGTGTGTGTGTGTGTGTGTGTGTGTGTGTGTGTGTGTGTGTGTGTGTGTGTGTGTGTGTGTGTGTTGTTGTTGTTGTTGTTGTTGTTGTTGTTGTATTACTCTTCTTTTGTATTGCTGGAAACCACCCAGAGTTCCTTTTGGAAGACAGATGGTATACAAATGTATAAATAAATCAATATAAATAAATCAATATCAAATCACTTCCAACTTATGGTGGCCCTATAAATGAGTGACTGCCAGAAGGCCTTATCATCGGCACCCCTGCAGGTTTTTCGTGCTCAAACATGTGGGTTCCTTTATTGATTGTCTCAGTCCACCTCATGTTAGGTCTTCCTCCTTTCCTGGTGCCTTCTGTTTTCCCAGCAGAAAACAGAAGGCACCAGTTTCCAGTTATTAGCAGACCTGCCTGGGAGTTTATCACAACTTTTGTTGCAAAGTTTGGAGATATAAGACTCTGTTTACAACTCTCTGACAAGATATAAACCTATTTTGGGCAGAAGGGCTCCACACAGAAGCATATTTATCCATGCCATTTACCAAGGGCATAAAAAAGTAGCTGAGTCATTAGATGCTAGAAGCTCACCCTTCTCTTATATTCTGTCACTTGAGGTAGGTACACCAGGAGATGATACAGCTGTTGTTCTTGGTTTTTGACTCCAATATGGAATGGTGGCCTTTACCAAGCATTTTGCATGCAGCTTGTATGTTGCATCACTTCACTGTTTTGTGTTCAGAACAATCTGGAAAATATCTTCTGTTCTGGTATTTATTTATTTATTTATTTATTTTGACACTTCTATACTGCCCGTCTTCCGGAGGAACTCTGGGCGGTTTACAACAAGATAAAGCAACAACAGAGAACAAATAAAATAAAACCACAACATAAGAGATCAATAGCAAGACGGCAGGGCAAAAGGAGAAACAATGAGAATCAATAAAAATCAATCAATAACGGAAGGCGGGCAGAAAAAAAAATTAACAGTCGCCAAACGCCTCACAAAAAAGCGAGGTCTTAGCAAGGTGGAGGCAATTGTGTCAACATGTTGGCTTTTCACTTAAAGTCATTATCTGTCACTTTCAAAGACTCTTCTGCACTTAAGGAAGCCATATATAGCACCAATAGTTCATTAATCTCATTCAGCTCCAATTATCTGGCCTCCACTGGCTATAATATTCCGGGTGGAGTTGCTGGTGTCGGGGATAGTCGCTACGGTGATGGCACTACTTTACCTGTGTTCAGCAGGTAGTAGATCCATGGTGTCAGAGAAGATTCTCTTTTAGCAGCAATTTTGTAATACAAATCAAAGCTGACAGCTTTATAAGATTCTTTCTGGCTCAATTTGAAAAAAAAAAGAGCTACAGATTGTGTTGTAGTAATTTTGCTTAACGCTGGCATTTCAAAAGCATTTTAGGAGGCTTAGAATGCATTCGCTTTTTATAAAAAAACCCACACATTTAAACAAAAGGTGTTGAAACATACAAGAAATTGTGTATTCTTTTACACGCTTATTCTTGGCGACCATCCTGGCTCCATGAGCCTCGCCTTTGGCTGTTAATTCCAGATACAGGGCCAATTTTTTTTTTTGCTTTCTACTTGCAGACCTGTTTTGTTCATATATGGAACAACCTCCTGGAGCCATCAACTCCCCACCACTCCATCTGGTTTTACAGCATATGTGCAAAGAGTACTCGAGTGGAGGTGATTTGGTATCCTGTGTTTACAGTTCCCCGATGTCCAAAAATGTTGGCACCTTTCCCAGAAGCTTGGAAGAACAGATTGATTTAGAAATATGGGCCCACTTGGTTTGGCTCCCTCACTCACAATTCCTGATTGACTATGATTGCACGATGAGTATGCTGCTTGCCATATTGAAGCCATAGCCTCCCGTAGGGTTTGAGTATACGTGATCTAGATAGTACAAGATGCCGTTGAAGTTACCTGACAGTGTTATTCTTCCAAGGGCCAAAGCAGATGTTACAATCAGCCTGTCCTTGGAAATAAATGGAAGTCCCTTGAGAGGTTGAATTCATATATCTATCCCGGTGCAAAGATTCCATTGCTTCCTTCCCATGGAAGATGACAGAAGACCATCATATATCAGAGAAGTACTGTAATGAAGGACCGTCTCCTTCCATATGAACCTACCGGGTATTAAGATCTAGCCAGAAGTGAAAGGGATGGCTTGTAGGAACAGGGCCTTTTTGGCAGCTGCCCCCAGATTATGGAATGTCCTCCCAAGCGAGACCCGCCTGGCACCAACACTGATGGCATTCCGGTGCCTGGTAAAAACATTCCTGTTCCAGAAGTCTTTTAACTGATTATTGTGGTTCCTAAGGGCAATTTTAGTGTAGTATTTTAATATATTGTATTTATTGTATTTAACTGTTTTATTGTTTTAATTTTATTGCAGTTTGATGTTTTAACTGTCTGAATTGTTTACTTTGATTGTGAGCCGCCCAGAGACCTTTGGGTAGTGGGCAGCATACAAGCTAAATAAATAAATAAATAAATAAATAAATAAATAAATGTTTCTGGCTGTGTTGGCTGAAGTGCCTGGGGAGCTGGAGTCCAGTTCCGAGATCTGCCTCTTCTATTTTGTGTCTGGCCTACGGACGAGTTCTGTGATTCTTGGAAGCTACCTTCGCTATGCTGAGGAGAGACGTTCTGACTGTTCATCAGCCTTCATGGACTTCCTGTGGAGAATGTAGGCCCAGGTTAGGCATGAGCCTCCAGAAAGAGCAAGGATCTAGGAGAGGGCTCCTCCTGAATGGGGCTTCCTTAGGCACAGAGGGGCCCTGTGATAGCAAGCTACTGCTTGGGTTCAATTTTTCTGCAGCGTCTCCATAGAACAGTGATGGAGAACCTTTGGCACTCCAGATGTTTTGGACCACAACTCCCACAGTCCTTTGTCATTTGCAGTACAGGCTTGGAATTCTGGGAGTTGTGGTCCAAAACATCTGGAGTGCCGAAGGTTCACCACCACTGCCATAGAAGCTCTTGTTTTCACTCATACCCAGTGCTAGGGAACAAAGTGTTGAATTCTGCGTGCACTCGACCCTGCCAAACCATGCTGGAGGTTGCCTTGACTTGCCTGGACTGTTGACTTGATTGCAGACATGGGCACGACTTGGCGAAATTCTCGTTTCCGTTTCCGTTTCTCATTTCCGTTACGTAATGGAACGAAGAACGACAATTACTCTGCCAGAACTCGAACTCGAACCGACTAAAGAAAAATTGGGTCTGATTTGTCATTGTCGTTCCTGGCATCGCAGTGATCGCGCGATGCCAAGCGGCACAGGAAAAAAGTTTTAAAAATTAAAAAAAAACCCGATTCCCGGCCAAAAAAGCAGGCGAAAATATGCCTGCCTGAGGGCACCTACCAGAGGGGTGGTTTCTGGGGGGGGGGTCCCCGGCCTCCCCCCTCTCCTGGGCTGCACAAAGTGTGCATCCTTGTCGAGTCGCCAACTCGCCAAGCGGCGCGGCAGAGAAAAAAATTTAAAAAAAAAACCCCGATTCCCGGCCAAAAAAGCAGGCGAAAATATGCCTGCCTGAGTGAGGGCACCTACCAGAAGGGTGGTTTCTGGGGGGGGGGGTCCCCGGCCTCCCCCCCTCCTCTCCTGGGCTGCGCATCCTCGTCGTGTCGCCAACTCGCCATGCCATGCGGTGCGGGTGGGGGATCCAAAATGGGGCGACCGCAATATTTATTTTGAAATCGCGTGGTCCAAAAACACACCAAAGCACCACAGAAACATGCGAAAATAGCTATTTTAAAACTGCCTGAATTTTTTCAGTAGCAGCAGTGGGTTTTTCTTGCAACCAAACGTCTCCAATTTATTTTTTTATTTTATTTTATTTTTTTACACCTGTGCAATGATGGGCTGGCCATGGGAGTGGGCCATGCAAATTTTTGGAGCCATTCCACCAATTGCATGGCCACTTGGCCAGGTTTTGACCGAGACTTCTGGGATATGCCAGTCGGGCATAAAAAGCCACTAACCCTAGCCCGAACCCAAACCCTAACCCTAACCCTAACCCATACGCCAGTACACTGTCCTTCTTAGTGGGTCAGAGAGGCACCCAGAGGTGCACCCCAGTAACTCACCCTAACCTTACCAGTAACCCTAAGCCTAGCCCTTGCGCTAACCCCTAACCCCAAGCCTGATCTGTGTACTCGCATTGCACTACAGCAAGTACACTTCCCTTCTTAGTGAGTCACAGCGGGCGACCGTAGGGGTCCTCTCTCACTTCGTTCCCCAGCCCAAGTGCACCGCAGGCAGTGAGTCACAGAGGCACCCGAAAGAGAGGTGCCTCTGCCTGCTGCAACTGCAACTTAATGGTATGCATATCCAATTGGCTATGCATGCCATTTTGTAGCGGGCCAGAGGAGGCACCCACCCCAGAGAGGTGCCTCCAGGAGCCCACTTTCCCTTCATGGCAGGCCAGAGGGGGCACCCACCCCAGAGAGGTGCCTCCAGGAGCCCCCCCAAAACCAGTACTAACGACAGACGAAAAACCGACAAGTGAAACGACAAATTTTTGGAAAATTTCATGAAAAACGGAAATGAGCCGAAACGGGCCGGCTCCAACACACAACAACTCGAAACGTAATTTTTCCTGGTTGTGCCCATCTCTACTTGATTGTATTGCTCTGTGTTTCTTCCACTGGACTGCTGTTGTCTTGACTTGCATTACTGTGGACCGTTGACCCTGTCCTGGCTACTTCCTGTTACATTTGATGCTACAGGTAGGCCGTAAAGGGGTGAGTGGGTTCCTCTATGCAGAACCACTCTTCATGTGCTGCCTAGAAGCCTTGGTGAGGGGGGGCGGCTTTCTGGAAGTAGACATTGCATTGGAGTGTGTTGTGACATGCCTGTGGAGAGCAGGGAGTTAGTGTGACGCTGGGCTGGGGTTTAAAGGGAGCCTGAAAGTCTCTGTTCAACGTATTTCTAAACGTCTTTGTTTTCCTCAGCATGCCGGAACAATGAATAAAATACTATGGGCTAGTCTCAACATTTGAGCCTTGTTGGAGGTTTTGCATAGCTTGATATCAAATCATATTTTCCATACAATTTGCAAGGAATTTGCAGGGGGAAAATGTGTTGTGAATTAATGGGTTTTGTTTGCCAGCTTCAAGAAGGCAAAACACAGCTGGAATGGTTTCTTTAGAATGTTCTTTCTCTCATTTCACTGGTATAATTGTAAAGCAACAATTAACAGCACTCGCTCCACCATTCTCTCTGTGTAGTTGACTAGACCCAAATGGATTTTTTGACATTGCTTTATGCTCCATCCGTCCCTAGCGTTATGAAATTGAGAGAAGATTTACCAGCTCATCCTGAGTGCTAGCGATAGATGGTATTCACAGATCAGGGATATAAATCTTTACTTGTTTTTTTTTCTTACAGAAGAGAATTTTAAAAATTCAACTTATTTTCTTTCCATTCAGCAAGACTACACGAGTTTTCCTGCGTTTCTAGCATTTTTTTTGGGGGGGGGGGTTCTGCGCACAATTTGTAGTTTTTTTTAAAGCCTTGCATATTTTTCTTTGCAAAAAGAAAAATTTACAAATCAAAAACCAAAGTTTAATTTCCTTTCACTCACATGCATTAAATCCTACAGTACTCAGCATTTTTTTCAACAGGGTGTGTTAATGTAACAAGACCCCTTTTTTTTTAGTTAAGGATGAGACAATTACTAGGGTGCGTGGTCAACTGTGTTGGTATTATGGAGGGTGTATGTGTTGTTGTGGTGTAGTAGGAAGTGCATAAGTGGTGGCTATGTCCAGCATATCATCACTCCCTAGTTCTTAAAATGTTAACGCCACTACCGAAGCCAGGCCATTGTCTAGCTTTTTATTTGCTTCCTCTTCCTCAATCTCTTTTAGGGATGGGCATTTCGTTTCGGAACCAGTAGGTTATGAAATGAACCACGTGAGCCCATGTGGTCCTCAGAACCGGCTGTTACACGCAGATCCAATAGCTTTACCTTTCTCTGTCTTGTGCAGGGTTAAAATCCAACAAGGAAGCACACTGCAGCATCACCTTTCCTGCTTCGTGCTGCTAGCCAATCAGGGAGGGAGGCGGGATGATGCCTTTCCCTGCACAGTTCCTGATTGGCCAGCATCACAGATCTAGCACAGATGATGCCGCAGCATGCTTCCTTGTTGGATTTTAACCCTGAGCGAGACTGAGAAAGGTAAAGCAATTGGATCTGAGACTATCAGCCGGTTCCAAGGACCACCTGGGTTGTGTGGTTCCGAAACAAATTGCCCATCATCACTAATCTTTTTCTCTTCCTCAATCTCTTTTTGACTATGTGGTCATGGAAGCCTTTTCTCCCATATGTGAAGATGACAACCTTCCTTTTAGTCTTCTGGTCGTAACTACGGATTACGACCCTAAGTAAAGGCACATTTTTCTTTTTCTACTTAAAATGCTTCCACAGTGACAATTAACATACCAAGTGCCTGTTACTGAGAAAGGGGTGGCAGCCCAGAGACTTAAACAATTCTTCTCTTACATTTCCTCTGTGCAGTTACTGTTTGCATTTAACCAATTTCCCACAGCCACTTCTATGCTTGTTGCTGCGGCCTTGTTCCAGCTTGCCCCCAGAGCTTCTGTTATGTGTAGAGGGGAAAAGCTAAATGCTCAGAAGGTTCCCTGCATCTTTTTAACCTGTGTTGCTACCGTGTTTCCCCGAAAATAAGACAGTGTCTTATATTAATTTTTGTTCCCAAAGATGCACTAGGTTTTATTTTCAGGGGATGTCTTATTTTTCCATGAAGAAGAATACAGTACACATTTATTATTATCTTATTATCGGGGAGGCCTTCTTTTTTCGGGGATGACTTATATTTCAGCGAGAGGCAAAACTGTAAGTAGGTCTCATTTTCGGGGGATGTCTTATTTTTGGGGAAACAGGGTAATAACAGCTCAGCAGGAGGGCGTTAATGGTGTTGGCAGCATAATGGGATCATTCCTGAACCCCAAAGTGGGGATGTGGTTTATAGCTTGGCATTTCCCTGGTATAGTCCCAGCTTTTAGAACATAAAGATTACGGTATGTTGGGACCATGCGTCTTTCACACTGTCTCCAGTTCAGGGCTCGGAGAAGTTCCATTTTTGGATTATGGTTCTCAAAATCCTCCTGGTCATACAGTGGCCAGTGACTGGAACATTCTGGGAGCCCAAAAAGCAGAGGCAACTTTTTCAACCTGCAATAAGTTTAGACCATTAGGTATTCATCTCAAGCCCTGGAGAAATGAACTTTAGCTTCAGAGCAATTGAAGCAGAAGTTTTGTCTGTTGGTTCATACCGTACTTATTTCTAATAGGGGCTGGTCCGAGAACTGTATTTTGTAGTAGTCTGTCAGAGAGACGAGTTCATCTCTGGGCCTTTTCATGCATGATCTGTAGATGGGGTCGGTACAAAGGCAGATCATGGATGAAATCTGTTGATAACATGAGAATCGGTAAACAAAATAAGAATTGTACACCAGGTGGAAAATGCATGTACAGTGGTCCTCTGCCCTTTCGTGGTTCATATACTGCAATCCTGCTATATCACGGGACTGCAGTATATGAAAAAAGGCCCCCTGGGGTAAGGGGAGGAAAGGCCTGTTTCAGGCCTCCCATACTTACCCCAGGACTGGGGCTGCCCTGAATGGGCCTGTGAGGGCCTTCCCAAGCCTTCTGGAGGCCTCAAAAAGGCCTCCCTGGGAACTGGAAGTCACTTCTGGTAAACCGGAAGTGACTTCTGGGTTACTGAAAATCATTTCTGAGGCCTCCGAGGGCCTTTTCAGAGGTCCGTTCAGGGCAGCGCCAGGCTGGGGGTAAGTACAAGAGCCCCCTGTCAGACCCCCCAGGCTTGACCCGACCTGCATCCGCATGTCGCAGATTTTCAATTATCGCGGGTCAGGTCGGGTCCCTAACCCCCGCGATAGGCGGGGGCTCACTGTATGTATTTCCTCAGTCTGTTTAACATTTTAAGTTGTTTCCAAGTGGGACTTGAATCTATCCTTATGCATATTGTACATGGGGAAGTGGGTCGCAATTCCCAAATACACAAACTGGACACAATGTGAGATACATGCTTTTTACTCTGCTGTCTACCAGAGTGGAAAAACTGAAATGAAATAGACCTTCAAAATTAGGGAACCCTTTCAGTTGCTGCCCATAGAACTGAATACGCTGGCTCAGCTAAGGAACATTTCCAAATAAGCACATTGTCTCTATTGTCCTCCTTTCAATAGCTTTCTGTAGACAAAGGCATCCTCAACTGGGTGGCCAATAAGAGATGACAGGGTCCTTAAAGTGCCTCTTCCTGTTAAATTCTAGCTCTGTGTCATGTATCAAAATCAACTTTCTGCATGTCATGTTATTAAAAGTTTTCATGTATTTCAAAAAAGACAAACAGCAACGAAGAATTTATGAAGACTTACACAGAAAATTGGAAGGCAAATCACAAACATGGACTCCGACTGAAATCCTGTTACACTAAGGATGTGTTTTAAAGGCAGATTACTGTAAGTTAAGACATTTTCATAGGCATCGTGCGTTGCGTGCCTGGTTGCTTGCCTTGGCTACTGAGATTTCTTAACATACAGCATTTTGCATCTGAATGTGATGCCTTTGGTGTGATTGTGACACACACTCTTGGGCTCTGTCTTAGCTTCTCCTGAACAAATTTGGAATGCTTATATATAATATATATGTACTTTAAAACGTTGAGATCACTTATTTATTTTAGTGAAGAGTCGATATGCAAAACTTTTGGAGATGACTGGGCATGAGGAGGCATGAATGACAGAAGGGAGGAAGGGGAGAATGATGCTGGATGAGTCTACTTGTGCAAGTGATGGAACAAGACTGAAGGGATGCCTGGATTGGTGAAGTGGTGTTTTGCGTTTTGAAGTACAGTCAGCTCTCTTCCTTGTCCATGAAGAAGAAAACAAAGATCATCGTGGGTGGGGAGGACAGATGTCCATGTGAATAAGACAGATACTTTCTAAGATGGTACAGCGTCTAAATATCAAGTTGTTTTCTGTATAATTTCAAGCCCACTGAAATGCTCTGAAGTTCATTTGTGAGTAAAAAATCCTCTGCGCCACTCAAAAGACGGGGTGAGGGAAGAAGTATAGTTCCAGTTGGCATACAGATAATTTATTGCCAGTTCAGGCATCCTATAGGTTACGAGGTGATTGCCTGAGATTTTCTTGCTCTTCCATGTAGACCTGATCCTGAACTAAGCATAGCTCCTGAAAAATCAGGAGACAGCCTTGCTTGGCATCTATTTTCTCACCTGGATCCTTGGCCAACAGCTTGCATTTTCTGGGTCATTGAAAGTTCAGGGTGAACACATGTGGTCTTTTGTGCTGCCAAAGCCAATATCCTCTTACCCGGTGGTTTCACACAGATGTCCCATGCCGTGCACCTGACGTTCGGAGCCGAAGAAAGTATGGGTGGCGACTGCTGGTAAACACACCATTCAGGAACTGATGCATTGCAGAATCCTGCATGTTACACGATTTATCTGTTTGTTTGTTTTTTTAATCTACTTACGGGGGGAATGGTCTGGTCCTGGGAAGCCAATGTGTTGCAACTTCAAGGGCTCAACATTGTTGGATGATTGTTTCAACCTTGCTTCCAAACATTAACAGTGTAGTCTGAGGAGTTTGTTTGGCCTTGAATGTAGTAAATCATAGCACCTCTTCAATGGGTTTCTTCCATCCGCAGCACAGAGCAAAAAGAGCTCTTTTCTCTGTCGAGAAAGTACAGCCCAGTAATCTTGTGGTTAAGCAGAGCCATTCATCACTGATTTCATGTTACTTTGGCGGTTACTTCACGTCTTACCTTCTTCCGCGATTACGGTTGTACTGTGACAGCGTTGTTTGCAGTCATGTGGTTTTGTCCCTGTTCAGTCCCTGTTTCCATTTATTCACAGTCATGATAACTTGTCTCGTGACAAGTGTTATTTCATGGCCTTGTTTCGTGACAAGATCTGCTCTTTTGGAAAAAAAAAGAAATGGCACACCACACCCCCTGTGCTTCGGCTATTCAAAATGTCGATCCACAGCACTGAAAAGTATGAGAGAAACGGACGGATGCAAGTTCACGAGCAGAAGATTGCCTTCATTGCGTGACAGTTGTTACCTCATGGGACCTTGTCCCAGAACAGGAACAGAGACAAAAGAATTCCCCAGCCCAGGGGCAGGTATGGCTTGTCACGCTCTGTTCCCAGTTCCAGGGGTGTGGTCAAGACAACTTTTTGCTGTCATGCTATGGATGTGAAGTAAGTTTTTTTTGTACCGGTCCCAAGCGGGACAGCAAGGAGGGACAAATGGGATGTTAAGTAACCGCTTTTGAGAGCAAGTGACAAGCACTAAAGGGAGTGGAAGCACTGCTTTTCCTGGGAGGAAGGGTTGTTCCGATAGAATCAAGGTGTCTTATTTGCTGAACGCAAATGGTTTTTGAAATATCTGATTTAATACAGAGATGGGAAAAATATTTCAGTTCTTCTTCGAGGCATCTATGACTTCACACAATGGGTGATTACACCTGTGCAGAAGCCGCTGGATGTTCCAAGGTCTTAGAGTAGAGGACCTCCTCCTCCCCCCACTGCGCATGCTCTTCCTTTCCCGCACTGCGCCTGTCAGTTGCCTGGCTATCCACCACTGTAAATTAAGCAGAAAAATGTGATGGATAGAGGGGTAGGATGGGCGGGTAGTGTGAATTCACAGATGCTGTCTTGAAGGACTCCAGATACAGGTAAGTAACTTTCATTTCTTCTTTGAGGCATCTGTGATTTCACACAATGGGCGTTTAGCAAGCTGACTTTACTGGATGGAGGGTCGTCATGGCAAGACAGATGAGAGAACAGCCCTTCCAAATGTGGCATCAGCCCTGGCTCTGACATCCAGTTTATAGTGTTGGACAAATGTGAAGTAATTAGACCAGGCTGCAGCTTTGCGATTGTCATCAAGATCAACACCTTGTAGAAAGGCTGTGGAGGAGGCTATAGCTCTGGTGGAGTGACCACATGGTGGTTGTGGTAAGGATGTGCCAGTAGACTGATAGGCGTATTGGATGGTCTTAGAAATCCAACGGGAGAGGGTCTGCTTAGCCACAATCACCCATTGTGTGAATTCACAGATACTGTCTTGAAGAACTACAGTTATAGGTAAGTAACTTTCATTTTTCATATTACAAGGCTTTTGCAAAATCAATGGATTTCTTTATATTTGGAATGGAAACAACTCAAATGTGGGAAAAGCTGAAGCCATTCATTTATCCAAGCCAAAGGCTTAATACTTTAAAATCTGGGTTTAGATTATTTGTGCGTTCAGCCATTTGAGTGCTGAATTAGGATCACTGCTGCTGCTTTTTTCTGAGTGGATCCTCGTTAAGACATGTATAAAGTATCTGGGATGGAATACAGGATTGCACTAACGGGATGGTATATAAATTAAAGAAATAATAATAATAAATCAGTATATGCCAGGTATGGCAGATGTGTTGCTGTCTTGTCTTTCCAGTGACCACCAGGACGTGGGATTTATTGCAGTGGATGAACGGAGGATGAAAGGAAGATTGTTCAGCCTTCCTGGTGCTACTGGAGGAGCCCAGATGGCAAGCAACCCATAATCAAACCTGATTCTTGAATTGTGATAACCGTGTTAACCAGGTAACATCTCTAATTAATTCTTCTCAGCCTTTTTTGCTTTTTTCCATCTCCGCAGGATCACCCAGATCCGCCAGTACCTTGATGAGTCCTCCCTGAGGACAGTTGTGCAGGCTCTGGTGGTCTCGAGGGTGGACTATTGCAATGCCCTCTACGTGGGGTTGCCCTTGTCCCTGGTCAGGAGGTTGCAGCAGGTGCAAAATGTGGCGGCCAGGCTGGTGGTGGGTGCCCGTAGATACGAGCAAATCACCCCAGTCCTGGCTCGCCTGCATTGGCTCCCCGTTGTCCTCCGGATCAGGTTCAAGGTCTTGGTTTTGATTTTCAAGGCCCTCCACGGCTTGGGACCAAAGTACTTGGCGGAGTGTATCTCCCAAAGGACAACTGGGTCCAGACCCACTAGGCTGGCGCAGGCGCGCTCACTGAGGTTGCCCACTCCCAGAGAGGCACGTAAATTGCATACCCGAGATCGCGCCTCCTCTGTGGTGGGCCCGCTCTCTGGAACCATCTCCCCAGTGACCTGCGCCTGTTGGAGTCCCTGCCCGCCTTTAAGAAGGCATTGAAGACCTACCTCTTCAGAGAGGCTTTTGGCGACTCCCTCTGTTAGTCTGGGTCCCCCCCCCGGGTTTTGCCGCCATCTTGATTGATTCTTTGCCTCCTCTTTTTTGTTCGTTGTCTATATTTGTTTTTATTGCTGTAAGCCGCCCAGAGTTCTCTTTGGGGAAGATGAGCGGGATATAAGTGCAATAAATAAATAAATAAATAAATAAATAAATAAATAAATAAATAAATAAATAAATATTTTGATTAGCCCAGTCTCATGAGCTTCGTGTCACTGATATGTGGATGACACTCAGCTTTGTATCTCCTTTCCATCTTCTGCAGTGGATGCCGTTTTCTGTCCCTAGAGTGCTGCCTGGGAGCTGTGCTGTGCTGGATGGGGGCTAATAGACTGAGGTTGGACATGGGCAAGACGGAGCTCCTGCGGGTAGGAATCCCTGACATCTGCGGTTTGGGAAGCTCCCTCTCATTTGGGGTAGTAACTCCCTCCACAAAGGATGGGGTCCATAGTCTGGGCATCCTGTTGGACCTGGTGCTCACCATGGAAACCCAAGTGGCATCAGTGTTCCGCTCCGCTCAGTACCATCTACAGAGGATTGCACAGCTGTGGGTCTTCCTGGACGTTGGGGCGTTGACCACCCTGGTTCATTTGCTTGTTCTCTTGAGATTAAATTACTGTAGTGCTCTCTACATGGGGCTGCCTATGAGGTTACTGCAGAGACTACAGCTAGTGCAGAATACAGCAGCCAGACTTTTTAAAGCAAAGCAAAGTGTTTCTGCTTATATACCACCCAATACCACTTCAAGTAGTCTCTGGGCGGTTTACAGTTTAATTGCAGTATGAGGTTTCCAGCATATTTACCCCTGTACTGGCTGCTCTGCATTGGCTGCCGATTCGCTACTGCATTGATTTCAAGGTTTTGATGTTAACATACAAAACCCTACATGGTTTGGGACCTCAATAGCAAACAGAAGAACTGCCAGGATCACTCATTCAAGCCAGGCTGGACACCTGCAGGTACTCATTCTGAGAGAGGCCGCGAAAGTGGCAACAAGGAACTAGGCCTTCTCGGTAGAACCAAGTCCCACAACAGATTCTCCTGGCACCCTTGCAACAAGCCTTTAAAACATTACTGAAAACCTGGCTTTATATAGGTTCACCTTACCCAATTATTCCATTCCAACTTGTTAATATAAATAGGTCACTACTCTTCTTTCCCACCTTAAGATAATTCTTTATCAGCTCTTTTTCTTTTCATTTGTATTTCATTTTGAATTGCTGAATGTCTTTGATTTATTTGTGCGTACTTGCCCTCATTTGATTCGTGTTATGTTGGCTTTGATTGATTAGTTTATTTATTTACTATTTTAAAGTTGTATAATATGTATTTGGATAATGTATTTTGGATTTTGTTTATGTTTGTAAACTGCCCAGAGTAGCTTTAAACAAACAAACAAACAAACAAACAAACAAATAAGGCTAATGAGCACTGTGAGTCATTTATATGGGTAGGATTACTGGAACTACTACTAGCCCTAGGTGGTCAGTGGCATTGGTGGGGCACACCCACTGGAACTTGGGAAAGCCACTTATTCAGATCTGATGAAGTGGGTTTCAGACCATCCATTTTTGTCAAGTAACTCTTAATAGTAAAGATGGCCATGAATTGTAAAATGCATTCAGAAATCGCTAATTTGTTGATTTGTATTCATACAAATACATAACCCCAGACAAATATGAATTGATAATTTTTTAGTAATTTTTGCTTTGTTGATTTATTGGATTATAAAAATGGCCTCCAAGGCCCCCAGAAAAAATCATACTTGCAGGGATGCTTCCTCTGACTCTTCTCTACAATTCCCCTAAGATTTGGTAAAGTTCAGATATCTGATGTCCAAGTTATACCCCCATAAACAGCCCCACAAGTCCCCCCGACACCTAGATACACCAAACTTGGGTTTGGCAAAGGGCATTTTTCTAGGGTACTCACTTTGTAGGTGTATAACTCAGATGTCTGGATCCCAGTCTCCACCAAACTCTGGTAGATGATATCTAGAAAATCTTTTCTGATGAATGACAAATCAAAACAAAATACATTTTTCCAGATTTGTGCCCATCTCTGCTTAACAGTCTATAACAGTGGTGGTGAACCTTTGGCACTCCAGATGTTTTGGACCACATCTCCGAGAATTCCGAGCCTTGATTGCCAATAACAAGGGACTGTGGGAGTTGTGGTCCAAAACATCTGGAGTGCTGAAGGTTTGCCACCACTGGTCTATAAGGTACCACAGAAGGACTCCTTACTATTTGTGTAGTGATAGACTAAGTTCACCACCCCCTAGAAATTTTGGGGGGCTGTAAGATTCCAAAATTTGTTGGTCCCATAGCCCGTGGATAAGCTGGCTGAGAAATGCTAGGAGTTGCAGACCAAAAAGAAACATTTCCAAGCTTTATAGAACAGAAAGAATGAAATTGGAAGGATAGAAAGGAGATGTGATCTCTCATAGTGATGTGTACTGTTAAAACAACATGACTGCAATTTTCTGGATTCACAGCTCGGCATTTGAAAAATCACAACACATTTTGTCCACAAAATGTATGAGATTGAAAATGGAATCCATCTTGCTTCAGAAATCATATGGTTCTTTGGTAAAAGTACAAATGGGAGACAGTCTCAAGGCATATGGAAATATTGTCAATAGAGATGGTCACGAAATGCCAAAATGGCGTTTCATTTCATTTTTTTGTTTTTTATAATTGTTTTTGGTTTGTTTAAAATGAAACAATTTTTTAAAAAAATCTTAATTTGTATCATTTTTTGGTTTGCCCAGGGGGCGGGTCGGCACATTATTTTATTATTTCATTTTTTAATTGCACTTTTTTCTTACTTTTTTCTTTTTTTCTTTTTTCTTTTCCTTTATCACACAGACCAGCTGGCCCATGGGCTGGGTTGGCATGCTTTAATTTTTTTTATTTTCCTTTATTGCATCGACCAGCTGGTGCGGATCAGGTACATTGGGGGAAACTTCTGGCTTTCCCCCATAGGAATGCATTTGGGGAGAAAGCTGGCATAAAAATAAAGTAGTAGTAGTAGTAGTAGTAGTAGTAGTAGTAGTAGTAGTAGTAGTAGTAGTATTATTATTATTATTATTATTATTATTATTATTATTATTATTATTATTATTATTATTATTATTATTATTATTATTATTATTATTATTATTTCAATGCATTTCTATGGGAAAATGAAAAATGAAGCAAACGAAACTGACATTTCCTGTTTTGTTTCTTTTTGTTTTTCTTTGATGGGTCATTTTCTAACAAAACAAATAACGAATAACAAAATGAATTACAAATTTGTTTCGTGTCCATCTCTAATTGTCAATGTTGACTTTATTCTTACCTAAAAAGCCCAGGCTCCATACATTTTGGCTGTGGCCTTCTTCGGGATCTGAGCATAAGGTATATATTCATTTAAAAACAACTGGCTCGAGATAGTTACAGCTCATTTTCCTCATATTGATATTGTTAATGCTATGAATTATTAATAAATATGCACAGAATAAGACCAATAAACTCCTTTTATAGATAAATAACAGCATTTAAAATACCAGTACATACTAAAGCCTTCGATCTCAGCCAGAATGAGAAACTAAAATTCTAAAGGCATATTCATTAATAATTTATACTTTTTAGATAAGAATAAAGTCATACCTCTTGAGACTCCATCTCCCATTTGTGCTTCTGCCACCAGTGGACATATAGTTTCCTCTGCGTTGTCTTCAGTTTGTAATACATTTCATCGAGGGGAAAATACATACAATGCCATCCATGTGTTTTAAGAATAGTTGCAACTTAATATGTAACTAAGACACAAAACAGTTTTTAATCAATGCAGAAAGGTGTACAAGAAGGCATACATTAGAAAAATGGATTCCAAAAATGGATACTTTTTGCATTTCACATATGCTTACATTTCTGGTTTTACATCTGTGTGTAGAGGATAGGACATCTCACAGTACAATACGCAAAACAGGTTGGAACGAGAGTGCGGATTGGAAAACCAAAAACGGTGTGAGAGCAGACCTGACAAATAATGATATACCAGGAAAATAAGCCAGCAAGGTGGAGATTATCATAGCCTGGAGAAAGGGCCATCAGAAAATAGAAAAGGCTTATTAGGTTTAGCTCTTGGTGCAGGGAAGACATACTGGCTCCCAAATGTAATGAAAGAACATAAGAACATAAGAAGAGCCCTGCTGGATCAGGCCAAAGGCCCATCTAGTCCAGCTTCCTGGGAAGACAGATATCTGTCTCCTGATACCACTCCCCTGCATCTGGCTCCCAAATGTCCATCATGGTTTGTAACCCGTGATGGAGCAGGTCCAATCCCCTTTTGAAGGCATCCAGGCCAGATGCCATCACCACATCCTGTGGCAGGGAGTTCCATAGACTTACCTGTGAAAAATATTTTCTTTTGTCAGTTCTTACTCTCCCAGCACTCAATTTGATTGTATGTCCCCTAGTTCTAGTATTTTGAGAGACGGAGAAGAGCTTCCCTCTATCCACTTTACTTACCCTGCATTATTTTGTATGTTTTCAAGGCCTTTTTTCCAGACTAAAGAGGCCCAATTGTTTTAGCCTTTCTTCATAAGGAGGTGCCCCAGCCCAGTAATCATTTTAGTCGCTCTCTTCTGCACCTTTTCCAGTTCCACTATGTCTTCTTGAGATGCGGTGACCAGAATTGTACACAATACTCCAGGTGGGGCCTTACTATCGTTTTGTATAACGGCATTATAATGTTGGCTGTTTTATTTTCAATCCCCTTTTTGAAAATCCCTAGCATGGAATTGGCCTTCTTCACTGCTGCCACACATTGGGGAGACACCTTCATGGAGCTGTCCACCAACACACCAAGATCTCTTTCCACCTTCAGAGCCCATGAGTTGATAGATGATTTTTGGATTTTTGCCCCAAAAATTTGCCATTTCTCAGCCCACTCCCCCAGTTTGGAGAGATCCTTCTGGAGCTCTTCACATCTTTCTGGTTTTTACCACATGGAAAAGTTTTGTGTCATCTGCAAACTTGGCCACCTCACTGTTTATCCCTGTCTCCAGGTCATTTATGAACAGATTGAAAAGCACCGGTCCCAGGACCGAGCCCTGGGGCACACCGCTTTTCACTTCTCTCCATTGTGGAAATTTCCCATTGACACCTACTCTTTGTTTCCGGGATCTCAACCAGTTCTCAATCCATAAGAGGACCTGCCCTCTTATCCCCTGACTATGCAATTTTCTTAGCAGCCTTTGGTGAGGGACTGTGTCAAAAGCCTTTTGAAAATCCAGATAGACTATATCCACAGGTTCACCCAAATCCACGTGCCTGTTGACCTTTTCAAAAAATTCTAAAAGGTTTGTAAGACAAGATTTACCTTTACAGAAGCCATGCTGATTTTCTCTCAGCAAGGTTTGTTCTTTTATGTGTTTTAAGGCTCCAGAAGAAGTATTACCTGTGTAGAGTTTTGATTTTTGGTAATCCAGAGGATTTACCTTCTCACGTGGCGTATACCGTATTTATCGGCGTATAACACGCACAGGCATATAACACACACCTTCATTTTAAGAGGGAAATTTTAGGGAAAAAATTTAAATTGCCTCCACATCTTTTCGACGGAATAACTCCCCCCCCCACACACACACCCAGGAGAGGGGCCGAAGGGCTGAAACGAGTCCAAACCCGGAAGCCAAGCGGACTTCAAAGGCAGCCCCCGCACTGTGGAACGAAGCCCGAAGGCGCGGCAGGACCTGAGCGCTCCTCCTCGCTCTCTCGCCAATCTCCACCGACCAGCCGGCCGGCCGGCCGCCTTCCCTCCACGCGGAGGGGACCTTATGGTTCGGCCCTTCCCTCGCTTGCCAGAGCATGCTTTTTTGGAGGAGGTGGAGTGGGGGTGGGTGGGCTGAGGCGAGGCGTTGGGGGGGCAGCTCCTGCCGGAGAGAAGGAAGCTCCGTCGGGCAGGGCTGGCCCTTCTCTTTCCTGGGCAAGGCAAGGCGGCGCCCCACTCAAGCCCACCCTCGCTCGCTCGCTCGCTCGCCTGCTCGCTCACTCGGCCGGCGGACCGCGCACACTTACCTCGGGCGAGCCCGCAAAAAAAGGGCTTGTGCCGGCGCCGGTCCCAGCTCTTGCTCGCTTGCTCGCTCGCTCGCTGGATGCCTCCCGGGCTGCTCACGCTCTTCCCTCCTCGGCCAGTCTGTCCTCTTGTTCGCCTCCTCCTCCTCCTCCTCCTCCTCCTCACCCCCCCCCACCCGCCGCCGCGCGCGTTCGCTCGCCCGCCCGCCCGCCCCCTCTGTGTGTGCGAGTGTTTCCTCTCTCTCTCTCTCTCTCTCTCTCTCTCTCTCTCTCTCCCCGCCTCTTTTTCTCTTGAGGAGAAGCTGTAAAAACATGGCTTCTTAACATTATATCGGCGTATAACACGCATACATCATTTGCCCCCTATTTTCAGGGGGGGGAAAACTGCGTGTTATACGCCGATAAATACGGTAAATAGCCTTGCATGTATATTAATTATAGTTATAATTTATCTTTACTCTTAGGAGATTAAGGCAACATAAAGTGCCATCCCAGGTACTTTGTAGTCATAACACAGTTATGAAGTAGGTTAGGGTTAAGGGAGACTCACCGGCCCATAATTAGCCTGGCATCATGACTATGCAGGGATTTGAACCTGGGTCTCCTTGATTCTATTATGTCTCTAACCACTGCATCATACTTCCTTGCTCCTTAGAGTTGGACATCCCCCTTAGTGTTTCCATGGTAGGTGTCGTAGTGTGGGGTTTAGTGATTTCAGCAAGTGATTTCAACTCTCTGACATAGCAGGCTGGAGACAGCTTCTATTGTAACACTCTTTATTCAGGGAGAGAACAAGACTGAGGGACTGGGGAGAGGGAGCTACATTTATAGGAATGAGGACTGGCTAGGAAAAGATACATTTTGGAGGGAACAATTACAAGCAATCACAAAGCTGCCTTTTGGCGGGAACCAATAGGATTGAGGATCCAAATGCAGCAACTTGAATAAACCAATAGGCCTGTTCCCTTTGGAACAGGAAGGCAGTTACTTCAACATAAGCAATTACAGATACAGTGGAACCTTGACTTACGTCATTAATCCGTTCCAGTGGTCTAGACTTAAGTCAAACATGACTTAAGTCAAATGAACGTTTCTCATAGAAAGTAATGGGAAAGTGGATTAATCCGTTCCAGATGATGAAAAAGACCCCCGAAAACAGCAATTTAACACAAACTTGACTGGGATAGGAGATTCCTTCTGGGAATGTAAATGAAATGTCTCTTCAAAGAGAGGAGGCGGCAGTGGAATTATAGTCCACAAGTTATACGCCTCCACTTTTTAATGTTCATAGCAACAATGTCTAACATTTAAGTTTTACTGATTTTTAACCTGACGTTCCAAGTTCTGAACAACTCTATGCTTACCATTAGAGTCCCACAACTTTACAGCTCCCCAACTAAAATTCTTCCATTGTGGACCAGACTTCTGCAGCCAGATTTTTTACAAGACTGAGCCAACTGTCTAACCAGCGAGGCCAGCCCCAAGCTCCAAGCCCTTCTTCTCCTCCGGCAGCAGTGGCGGCTTCGGTGAGGCCGAGGACCAGCTCCAGGTGCTCTGAGCTGGCCTCGCCGAAGCCGCCACTGCCAGAGGAGAGGAAGAAGGCAGGAGCAGGAGCAGGTGGCGGTAGCGATGCTGGGTTGTGGCTGCCGCCCAATTCCGGTGCCTTGCGCCGGGGCTCCGAGATGTAAGTCAAAGCCTGCGACTCAAGTCAAACAGGCCCCTTCTTGCTGCAAGTCAAATATGATGCAAGTCAAGCAGTATGTAAGTCAAGGTTCCACTGTAATAGGAATACAGATCAATACACAACAGGAGCCCTGACCTGTGAACAGGAGCTTGATGACTGCAGCAATATAAATTATTTAGCTCTTTAGCGGATATAGTTATGATACCTCTCATGATGCTATTGTTATTTTAATTTCTCACACTATATGTTAAGTCTGTTGTGGCAACAACAGCAGAAGCATGTGTCAAATAAAATCTGTTAGCCTTTAAAGATGCTCCAAGGCCCTTCCCCGCCTACCTTGGACATGAGTGGGTGGGTGGATATATATATACATGTGTTTCTAAAGGATGGTATGAGGAAAAATCTCAAAGTGGGCTGGATTTAAGCTCATTATATGTTTCTGGTATGCATTAGCATCTAATCAAAATAAAAGTAATTAAAAAAATCCAAAACTGCTGTCATTTGTCTGAGCCTAATTACTTTTTATTTTGATTGGCATGCAATCAAAATACTTTCTATCAAAATAAAAAGTAATTAGAGTCAGACAAATTATTTGGAACCACAGAAAAAGAGAGAGAGAGAGAGAGAGAGAGAGAGAGAGAGAGAGAGAGAGAGAGAGAGAGAGAGAGAGAGAGAGAGAGAGAGAGAGAGAGAGAATGTTTGTGAGCATGCTTATGCATGCACACATGTATACAAGATAAAGCATTATTAACAACCTTTTCTCTTGTTCCTGTTGTACAACATGTTTTGGGGAGAAAGAAGGGAAATTGCAGTGGGTTTTATTCATGTACTGGAAGAAGAATTTATTCCAGTTCCCCAAGGAGGACTATTGGGGCTGCAGGTGACAATGAAAGACATTTTCCTCTCTCTCTTTTTTTTTTGTTTGGTCATGAGACTCATGAAGGGGAATTTGGCCAAGTACTGTATTTCCTCAAACTGTGTTAAGTACAGCTCGAAAGATAGGAGTGGGAGGTTCCCCCTGTACTGAGCAATCCTTATGTTGAGTTTATTTGTCTTTTCTCCAGTATATTTTAAACACTTTTATACAAGCAGTTGTAATTCTGAAGTCAGGGAGCATCTGTTGATTTACACTTGTTGAGAACTCGTGTGTTTTGTTAGCTCAGCGAATACACAAAAAAGAGCCAACATGACAGAAAGATCTAAAGCAGGAACCCTGCACGTGTTAATCAAAGGAGCAGGCTGGACAATTTTAATAAACTCGGCAATTCGTCAATACCTAGGCAGTGTTTGTTCACCTAGTAATTGAAGCAGCAAACTGGTCCTTTTGATTTTGTGGACAGAACACCAAAGGAAGAAGAAACCTACCACAAAATTATCCATTCACGTGTTTTCCCTCAACAACTGGTAGAGAGAAAAATGCTGCTTTGACAGCCATCGGCACATAGGACATTGTACTAGGTTAGACCAACAGTCCATCTAGCTCATAAATCATGGTGGCAAAAGTGCAGCTAATTAATAAGTGGTTTGTTGTTGTGCAGCTGGCCCCTCATTAATTAGCTGCAGCTTGCTCCCACAGCAACAAAATGTCATTTCTTCCAGAGTGAAGTCCCAATAGGATTCTGGCCTTTTGCACTTTGTGTGAGATACAAGTTCTTTGGACAAAGGCTGCTTCCATTGCTGTTGTTGCTGTGATGCGAAAACAGCCTGAAATGCTAAAAATGTGCAAAATAATCACGATCCCTCTTAAAAGGAAGACAACTTCTGGCCTTTGTCACTCTTGTCTCTGACAAATGAAATTCATTTTCTTAATTTCGTCCTCTTGGTAAAGCACTCCATGATGGCAGCCAGCTCTACTTTGTGATCGCAAATTCCACAGCTGAATTATGGGCTTTATTGTACTTCAAAGCAGCTGAAGGGTGTTGTTGATGCCTGGAATCCATAATATGCTGCAATTAGAATGGCCCTATCAAATCAATGGAGCTTTGGTGAGCTGACATGTATGTAAATTCTACTGATTCAGAAGGCCTACTTTAGGTGCTACTTGTTTCTGGGTGAAGGGTCCCATCATGAGTGGGTCAAGGAGGCTGAAGAAGTGGGTTAACTATCCTACCTTTCCTCTTTTTCCTTATCCATTCCCCCAGTGGAAGAAGAGTTTTATAATGGACAGACAGATATTTTCTTTCAGTCACTCACTTTCGTATCTCTCACTCTTTCGTTCTTTAAAATCTCGCCAAATTTGTATTTTATGTTATTCTCAATGAATCATTTGATTGACGCTAGTCTACAAATATTTTATATACATATGCTGCATGTAGGCATATATCACATGCTACATAGAGAGATGGATGTATTTAATGCAAACATACATTTGTGAGTGGGGAGGGAGAAGGAAGAGACATTTTACTGGATGCAGTAAATATTTGCTCCCGATAGAATGAAGGAGGGGGAAGGAAGCCAGAGGAAAATCAAGCACATTAGTTGCCAGAATGCAGAAAACCTTGTTCAAGGACAGGTTGTCCTTGTAAATATCTATGTATCTATCTATATGCCTGCAAAATTGCGTTAATGGTGTTGAATGTGTTTGCGAATCATGTCAGAACAGCAAGTTTTCCTTTGCCGTTTAATTTAAATTTATTTTGGCTGCTGGTGTTCAAGTTGCATTCCGCACAAATGGCACAAAGTGCTTTCCCGTTATTTCTATTCTGTTTCTCAACAGACCGTGGGTCCGTTATCTGGCCCTGGTGCCCTGATTTCATGTGAAACCGCAAGGGAACACTGAAGGCCTGGCATTGAGCGGGCACTTTGGATCTCGCAGCCCGAGATGCAAGAGTCCAGAGGGTCACTTTCAGCTCTGAAGAGGAGGCTTGTGGCACTTCCTGCATGAGTCTTTGCTTTTGTGAAACCCACAGCTCAGTTCTTCCCATCAGATTGAGGCAGGGGTGCAAAGGCGTTGGGCTACCAGATATTTTGGCCTACCCTCGCACAGCCCTTTACCATTGGCCATGAAGGGTTGAATTGACAGAAGCGGTAAGCGGAAGCATTGGGAGATTCAAATGTCCTTAAAGTAGTTTCTTAGTAGTTTCTTTCCAAGTACTATAGTTTGGGTCTGTGGCTGCAGAGATGGAGGTTGGGAAGTCCAGTTCCCTACGGGGTCTCCTTCACAGGGGCTGGACTCAGTGATCACCCCCCCCCAGGTCCCTTCCAGTTCTGCCGTTCTAAGGTGGTGACGATGATTGATAAGATAACATGACTGGCACCTGGGATGGGAAATGTTTCTTCTGTCAGCTCTGAATCAATCTAGTATCTGTGACTAGTCATATGGATGTAAAAGTTCATTTATTTCACTCTCAGAGGGGTGAATGAAAAATTTCAACAGTTTTTTTCCCTGCTGAGTGAAATTAGATAATGATGTCCCTGGTTTTGCATTTTAACCTTTTTTTTGTACAAAACAAATAAAAACATAACTAAACACAAAAATGTATTTTGCTAAAAAAAAAAGATTTATTTTGGAAAAAAAGAGTGAAGTTTTTTTCAAGTGTTCGTCTTTTTGTTCTCATGAAAGGAAGGAAAAATGTAATCATTAGTAATTTTTGAACTGACTTGTCTCAGTGTTTCAAGGCATACACAACAGTTTTTTTGTTAAGAATTAAAACATTTACAAGTGTTTGTTACGTGTCAAGTCTCTCCGCTTCTACACAATAAGCCAGTGCTATGTGATGAAGTATTTTTCTTTTTGTCCTCTTTTGAAGTTACTACAGTGACCATAAAATTATAATGGCCTGGAAAGGGTTTTGTAGCTTTGCAGAGTGTTTGAATGGAGGCGGTGGGTTAGAGACATTGCCCAATGTGCTGCAGAGCAGATTTATACTTTTACTGTGTGTGCAATGGTGTAGCACAGTTGTTGAAAGCCCTGGTTGTATAGGCTTTCAAAGCACCAGGAATTTGAATCCCAGTTTTGTATTTCTGAGAGAGAAGACAACCAAAGACCGCGGTCATACCTGGGTTTCTTTCGTATTTAAATTTCCTGTGTATTTTTTTCGGGAGTGGTCACATGTTTTTTAATGAGCAGCTGGTGTCCTCTCCTCTGCGTCATACCTTCCTATTCTGGTTCTGTCCTAACCTGTGTACTACGCATTTTGTCCTACTTTCCGGCTCCAGTTTCCAAGGCTCCATCTTTTAAGCCGGGTAGAAAGGGGAGAAACTGAATTTACTGCATATTTTCAGTGTCCTGTCGTTGCAACAGAAGCAAACAAGCAAGCATTTTCGAGCGAAGTTTCTAAATCCAGCCTCTGGCAGTGGTTTAGGAAACTTTGCTGAAACTGCTGTTCGAGGGGTGTGGTCAGCCGGGAGCAGAATTTGCTTCTCTTCCTGGTTAGCACGTGATCTTTTATTGCATAGTTTGCTGACGGGAAACTACGCAGAAAACGCAGGTATGACCGCGGTCTAGGATAGAATTTGGAGGGAACCACTTGAAGCATTCACTGTGTTGAGCTATTGTTGTGTGTGGTCCATTCTGCAAATTTTGACAACCAACCTAATTTGCAATGGGGGCTGAATAATTTTGAATTCAACTGTACACCCGACCTTGTCATAAATGTGGAGAAAGAAGCTGTGGCAATGGAAATATTTTAGCTCACAATCTATGGAGAATCCTTTTTTTTACTTTAGTGTTTGTTGACTGAAGATGTATTTTAGGTGTGCAAGTTTGCATTCATTTATCTCACTTGAAGTAGCAATTACTGTACTTAACACACGGTACACTGACCAAGTTCAAAGAAGGAAATGATAGGGTTGGGGAGGGGGGAAGGAAAAGTGAAGGGCAAATTGATGCAGCCACCTGAAAGACCAATAGTTGCGTTTTGGTGTGAGCTTTTGTGGATCAACATCCACTTCCTCACACACACTTAGATACAGACTGACGTAGTTATTTCTTTGGAAACTTGGCATGTCAGATCGCGGCCGCACTCCATCAGATAAACAGGCTTCCGTGTTCTGCATTCAGATTCTGGGCCCAGCAGTGGCTTGTAAATGGGAGTGAGATAGTACTAAAAAATGAATCATCTGGAAGATGAAGTTGGCAGATTCCTTGTTCCAAAAGAAAATGTTCAGTTGAAGATGCCAGCGGAAAAAAAAACTGTTCCTATGGTTTCCTGGTTCCACTGACCCTTTTTGGTAGTGCCACCAGGGAAGATTAAATTAAAATCAAATTAATATTTGATTTTGCCAGATATTCTTTCCTTTGTAAAATACATCCAATGCTGGGGTTGCATTCATGTTCCCCACATTTTCAGGAATGCCTTTCTTGTCATCTACAGCTGTCCAGACAGCTTCCAGAAG